>JACTTY020000083.1:1200000-1821827 GCA_014595695.2 Epargyreus clarus clarus
GTCATATTGATCCTTTTTGTCAATCTATCTCTCAATTTAAAGTAAAAGTTAATAAATCCTTATTTGAAAAAATGTATAATACCTTGTAATATGTAACTACTAAAACATAATAAAATGTACCTTGAGACACAATTCAGTATTGAAAAACGTGTAAATTTAAAGTAAAATCTAATCAATCCTTTTTTGAAAAATGTATAATACCTTATAATATGTAACTACTAAAACACACTAAAATGTTCCTTGAGATACAATTCAATATTTAAAAAGTAGTAAATTTAAAGTAAAAGTTAATTAATCCTTATTTGAAAAAATGTATAATACCTTGTAATATGTAACTACTAAAACACACTAAAATGTACCTTGAGATACAATTCAATACCTTAAAAACTTGTCTAATGTATTTTAATACACAAATTGTTGGCACTCAAAGTCTATAATAACATATACTAAGTTAGCTTAAGATGTTGTAATGTAATACATGACTGTCTGTGTCCAAAATACAATAAAATAAAAATAAACACTATACTTATTATATATGAAGTGAATACGTAAGTCGCCTTTATTTTTCCATGCCATTATGAAGCCGTAACAGAATATTTATAAGACAGAGGTATCTTCGAGAGTGAATCATTTACGCGTTACATGAAAGGTCCATTACAAAATGATTATGAATAAATTTTCTATTAGCAGGTTCACACTACGTTTGTGGTGAACACAGACTAATATAACTACAGAGCACTCTAAACTTCAAATAAAAACATATTATTAGAATGTATTAAATTATTTTGTTGTAAATACAAAAAATCTTTCTTACCACTTTTGTACAGTATCTATTACTTTATGATGAACGATGTAATTAATATGGTTCGACCGGGGAGGTATCACCGCCACACATTACTTGCATGAAAGTAGTTCTTCATTTTGGTGGAAAGGTGTAGAATACGGCTGAATTACATATAAATGGAAGATTGGAGGCTAACTTTGTAATCTTAAAAATACTCTATCACCAGTTTACAAAATAACTTTACAATAGGACCATTCCCTGTCTGCAGTCAATTACATATGCATTGGTATGAGAACTAAATTTATATAACTCAAGGTTAAACTACTGACCATTCTAAACTAAAACACAGTAGCTTGCTCCACTGCAAAGTAGAATAAGACGTCACAGCAATATCACAACAAATGACGTGACGGTCAAAGTACGAAAAATGCCTCTTCACCTTATACCTCTTCATATAAACATCTTATTGACTTAATAAATTTTCACTTGAACTTTTAAAAGCATATTAAGAATAGCAAATCGTTAAAAATATAAAGAAAAAAATTTACGCAGCCATTTTGTACATCGTTTTTTGTGTTTGGTACAAAAAATGAAAGTCTATTAAAACTGTAACTTTTTACCTTTACATTTTAGATATTTTGACGTTTTAATATACTAAAAGCTACCAAGTGCGACTACGCACTATGAAGGGTTTCGCAGATAAACATTTATTTTATCAGTAGTAAATAAGCTAATTTCAATGATATTGTAAATAAAATAAAAATAGCATGTTGTCAAAATATTATTATATCTCCGTTTAATTTTTAATATCCGTATAATCCTTAATTTTTTTTTACTATACCATTTTATAACAGTTTATAAAACAGACCAAACATCTAATGTTATCTAAATAGTGCAAATGGCCTTGGTATCCACGTATAGATGAACTAAACGATTTTTTTTAATATTATAGGAGTAGCAGACGAGCATGCAGTCCACCTGATGGTAAGTTGCTACTGCCGCCCATGGACATCTGTAATCAACCAGATAGGATTAGATATTATTACCTGAGTACGGCCACAGATGCACCTCTGAGGACTAAGCTGGAACGCCTCGGAAAAGTCTGTCTCCCTTATCACACCCTTCAAAACGGAACACAGCAGCGCCTGACACTGCTGTTATTAGGTAGAAAAAGGTGTGGCGGCGGTGCCGCCGGAGTCGAACCACACGGGTTCTACCACCTTCAAAATTGATTTGTTTACAGAACCCTAAAAGTTAGCATAAAGGACCCTTTTGTAGTCTGGTTCGTGGAATTTTAGAAGCACATATATTTTTTGCACTCTTTAATATACAAATAGACTTTCGTTTAACTGAATTTTAAAAGAGTTTAAAAATAACGATTGCACCTGTCAGCTACATAGTTGAGTATAAACATTCACAGTACGTATCTAAAAACGGTTGAAAAAACAGTTGTCAGGCTGATGGTTTAATTTATAGAGAACACGTGACATATGAATCTCTTTATTCTGAAAACTCATATTTAATTTATTAATGTTACAAATTATTAAAGGAGAAATCTCATTTTTTTAATTCTTTACTATAAAGGACATTAATATGCGTTACTACGTCACAGTTAATTCGCGCATTAAATTTTGAAATTGTATATTATGTATTTAATTGTATGTATGTGTATATGACGATTTGCGTGATGTCTTTCTCTTCAAGCATATTTTGATTGCATTGATCTTTTGCAACTGTTTTGGCAAACAACCTTTTATAATTATTCATTCGATATTCATACCTCAACCATTTCTCTGGTATTCTAGGCAAACAATCGACGTCAACGCATCAAGCAATGTTATGTCTATATAAGTAGTCTACATTACATCTTATCCCATCCCATCACATCACATCGCGTCACAAGTTTCACAAGTCACAACCCATCACATCGCGTCACAACCCATCACATAAAAAAGATAATCAAGGAAAATAATTTTGGTCCATAACCTAAAATAACGATTCCCTAGCGATATTTCTGTACATAAGAATATATAAACGACGTTCTTATCCCTTAACTGGGGTAATTACCCCAACGGTCTGTGGTGTATATACTCTGCGCAAACCATCCTCGGAACCGCATCAGGCAATCAAATTTCCACAACAAATGAATATTTTCCCACAATTTCGCTCCCGTCCGGCTCGTTTGAGCGTTATTGAGTTCGATTTAATTTACGGCGAGGTGTTCTGTATTCGTCAGAGCCGAGATGAGATGGGTTCCGTAAGAACCTTGATTCTTTGAAATATGTTTTTGGTCTTTACATACCTTTTAAGTGTCTGCCACATAGAATTTGGATGACCCGCGTGGCGGAGCGGTCACCATACCGGTCTGACACGGAGAGGGTCCCGGGCTCGATCACCGGCCAGAGAGATATAAATTATGAATAGAGGTTTCTGTTTATGGGTATGAGTGTTTGTGTATTTGTCTCTGTATATGTTCATATCACCCACGACACAGGGAAGCCTAGTGTAGGGCTGAGAGTGTAGAAAGCGTTTTATTTAAAGAGAACTCTTGGCGCTTTGTACGGCAGGCTGACGCTACACATATTTCAACGTTTTCAGCAGTACAAAGCTGCGATGTTCTACCTCAATTCTTCGTCAACGTTAACCACGCATATATTATGGACTTTTGGGAGGAGTTGACTTGTAGATACGTCACCTTGGGGAAATAATACCATACTATTTAAATATACAACAACTAGAAGTATTGTTTTTAACTATTTCAGATACATTAATGTATGTATAAATACACCTTATATAAACAGTTACCAGTCCCCTATAGTACAGTAAACTATTCGTGGTAAGAAAGTTAAATTTTCGGTTTTTATACAAATTGTCTATGCACATAATAGACATTTTACAGGTATAAAAAATATTATCCATTTATTTTACTACTCAAGCTGCTAAGTACAAAACGCTGTACCTGTAATTAAGAGCTTAACCAACGGAGTACTACAAGCAATCAAAACTAAATTTGCAAAAATTAAAACGTAATCTTGACTTAGAGTAAAAAAAAATATTTACAGAAATATTCGGTGTTTCTTCCGAGCAATTAAAACAGCAACGGAGCAATTAGCAGTAACGCGGAATGGTTGAAGCAAGTTTGTACGTTTTTCATGGAATTCTAAACCCAGGAATATTTTAGTAAAAGCTGACATAAAAATTCCTGCAGCGGTCGCAATGCAAGCCCTTTCTTTGTAATTCCCGACTTATTCTCGGGAAAGAAACATTATAATTCCCGGGTTTAATCTCCCCGTTCCCACATCACCTGAAGATAAAAACGTTTCGTATTTGATTAAATTTTTCCTGTGCGCCATTTGCAGATGAAATATTCCTCGCTTCAGCTGAGTGATTAATCGCATAAGCTTCGCGTCATTACTCGCGGAACTCAGAAAATTAGTTAGGTGCTTATGTTGGGAATAGTGTAGATTGTATTTTTAAACCAGTTTTTTCCGCTTTCATCTGGTTTGCAGTCTTCAAAGATTACTAGTTCGCCAGCAACATGAAACAAGTATATTTTTGTGGTTATACTCACGTGAAGCTAGTCTATAATAATACAGTCCTCGTGAAAGTCGCAGAATGCGAAAAATGGGTTAAACTTAGTAGCAGCAATATATCATCATAAAGTTATCCTTCTAATATGATCATCAATACGCAGAATGAAACGTGGTGATTAGGACAATACCCTTTTGGCAATCCTTTTGGCAAAGGAGATTTGCCGCAAAGCTGGGTCATATCTGGCAAGCGACCATGCTCTGATAAACTCAATTAGAAGCGTGATTCAAAATACTAGCAACAGCATCTGTTGACGATTTGCTAAAAGTCGCCACACCCTCCAAAAAAAAGCATAATATCTATATTATGCTATATTATGCTTTTTTGAAGGATTTGCTCTAGCAAATCCTTCAAAAAAGCTTTTAAAAAGTTAGGTTACTATACGTTGTTAGCAAGAAGTTAGGAAATCCCGAATACGTCGAATGTTTAAGAGTCCTACTTAATTAATTGTTGCTTTTAACAGACGGTATGCTAAAGAACTTTAATTTGTTCTTCTGAAACTTCTGTTTTTCCGAACGAACTTTGATTTCCAAAGCACAATAATTATTTTGATTTCTTTCATTACAATGTTATAATTTGTATGTACATAGGACCGTTTTTTTAGGACTTTCTGATCGTAGGAGAGCCTCAGGTAAGTATATCCGTCTATTATTCTGCTTTACCTATTTCTAGTAAGGAGCAGTTTTGCAATTCGATGGAAAGTTACTGATACGGACGGCTTTACATATGAGGGAATCTTAATCCTACCAACATAGCTCTAAACTCTCTTATACAAATGTTAACTTAAAAGTAGGTTAAACAAAACTAACATAAATTGCTACGGTTTTTTTTACATGTGCGGAACCCCCACAAATTAATTAAATCGTATTTTTGTTGGAACATGAAGAATAGAATGCGTTCTGCCGACATTTCGAAAAGATTGGTTTTAACGCCACTGAGACTCGTGTTTATTGCTTTTATTGATTTATTTATTTGGCTTAATTTCACGATTTTGTTCTGAGTTCGATGACCGGCGAGGCATATATCTGAATAATCTACTTTTTTATTTAATTGATGAAGCAAGCAAGCATGCAGTCTATCTGATAATGGTAAGAGGTCTCCGCTGCCTATAGGCACATGTAACCAACTCCATATAGAACAGGTATTCTACCTGAAGCCGATCATATGTGCGTTGTTCCTGGGTACTAAGATGTTCGACACATTTGTGAGTCAGTCAGCGTCCTCACTTTCCCAGTGAAACTCAAAGATTGCTTGACGATGACATATGTGTGGCAGTGGTACCTACTGGTTGAACCTTCCTCGTTCTGCCTTCTAAAGTATCACTAATTATTTTCTTAGGATATATCTTTTTATAGGTATTCATTTTTGTAGCTTCATAGCATCAAAAAAAAAAGTATAGATTTATGAGGTACAAAGATGCTTAGAAAAGTCCTAACCTCTGGGTAATTTTGTCGAAATGAAATTCTTATCTTAAATATATCCCGACCGCAACCAATAAGATAGTACATAGCAAAAGTTCTAAAATCGCCATAAAACAAAAAGTATTCATATTCATGTAATAAGTTGTACCATGATTACTTCAGATATTAACTAATTTTCTTAAATGTCTCCTCTTTAAGTGTATAAAGGTGGACCATGGTTCGATAGCCAAGTAGAAGCTATAATATTCATATTATGTAATATTGAAAAAGCTTATTTACACACGTAAATACATTTATGTGGAATACGGTATCATACGATACTTATAAAAATATTAATTAAATTACTTTTTCAGTCTTATTAGTGATCGAAAATTTCAGTAGAAAAAGGACAGCTAAAAATGTTGTAACAACTCCTAATAGATATTGAACAATTAGTTCGCACAAAAGAAAACGTGCTCTACGAACTCAGCTGATAAACCAAATGCCTTTTTAAATCTTAATGAATAAATTAACATTTACCTACTTATGAACCTATCTCTTTGTCAAAAACACTTTGACCATACAAGTAACTAGATAATTATTATTAAATGAAAACCCGGTTGCTTAAAAAAATACTTGCCACTCCTATAATTCTGACGAGTCAAAAAGTCTGCTATATTCTAATTAGAAGTCATCTGTAGCCTCAGATCAAACTCCCATCCGGTCATTCATTACTGATATCCATGGCCGTCAGGGGCCAGATAGATATTATATAAAAAAAAAACTTTTTTATAAGCTCTAAATAAGCAGTACGACCATTACCTTAGCACATTTCGTTGATTTCCAGCCAACAAGTTCGAGACAGAAGTTGCCTTTATGCCGAAGACTCCATTCACAGATTCCAGTGAGAACGAAGCCCCGGGCTCCACGTAATGTCTTTTGACGAAGTTTTACAGATTGAGATCAAAGTGCAAAGTCTTAGAATGGAGGTGAATTGACTCTTTATAATTACGATACGATTACGATAAGTCATAATTAACGACGTTTCACGGTGTCTGCGCTCAAATATCTTGAAATTATGACCATTAAAATGAACTAATACAATATTAATATTTTAAGAATATGAGTCATTACACACAACATAAAACAATACTTCAAAGGATACAAAATAAGTGTGTAATTTAATACACTGTTTCTTCGGGAATAAGAATTTCTAAAAGATCATTTTACATTAGCTTTACTGGCATTTTTGAGAAAAAGTAAGCCTCATACAACATATTAATAAAAACATATGTAAGGGTTGTAATATTTCACGCTGCATGGGATTCCCCTATTGTTTATATATTAGTAATAAATACTTTTGAAAAATGAGAAGTCATAAAGTACTTGTTTCATACGAGTATGTAGTTGTAATTTGACACAAAAATACAATTCCCTAGAATTCTAAAATATCTAAAATTCCATTAAGATTCAGTTCACGAATATCCTCCATAGCATCTTCTACATTACAACAATTCCCTCATTAATTCGGGACAAAATTACTCTGAGTAATCAATAAAACATTGAAAATTGATTTCTAACAACTGTCTAACAATAAAACATTATTTTTGTGCATTAAAACATCTGTTTGAAGGAATCTTTTCATTTCACGAAGATTAATATAAAGTTCGTTTTGTTTCGTATCACTTTGTACTCGCGATTAAAGATCTACAGGGAAAGTTTGAAGAATTTGCCCGAGTTATTTGCACAAAATAAAAGCAGAAGTTACAGCGACAAAACAAATTCCGTTATTGGTTGGATGTTTAGTAATCCAGTAAACGACGTATAATTAATTCAAGACACATTTAAATTATCTTATATATAAAATTCTCACCAAATTTTATATGCATATTCAGTAGGTCTCAGAATCGGCTACTGTCTATTTTTCATACCCCTAAGTGATAAGGTTGTTCGCCCTTAACCTTTTTTTTCTTTATACGGCAACACAACGTTTTCTGGGTCAGCTAGTATTATATACTATAACAGACTTTACAAAAATATTTAACATCTATGGGATGTCAGACAATTTTTAACCACACTACCGGAGTGTTATTGGAAAAACATATACAAAATCTGTATCGAATATTCTCCTTCATTCACTGTAAAATAAGTAATCATAAATTTATATTTATACGCACATTTTTTTTTAAATCAGAGCTACAATTAAATCTCGCATAGAGATGTGCCGAGTCAGGTCGACTCGAGTCAGTACTCGAGTACTTACATAAACTCGCATACTCGAGTACCAGTGATTCTAGAATACTGACGGTACTCGTACGCTGACTCCAGTCTTATATAGGCAAACCGTGCTATTTGACTCTGTGTTAAAAAGTACTCGAGTACTTCATGCAAACTCGAATAACATTGTGAATACTCTGGACTCGATCCTTTTTTATATGAGTACTAAAGTACACGAATACCAAATATGGCCGACTCGGCTCATCATTAATCTCGGACTCCTCGATTCAGAGACCAGGTTTTAAGCCCTAGGCTAACGTAGCTTACGTCCTCAAGAAATTTATGAGAAAATTGCAAAACTTTATTCGTTACAATAAAATTTAAAGTCAGTAAAAAGTCCGAAATGTGGAACGTCACATAGAAAAATGTAACTTCACAAAGGTCGTGGCAACAAAGGCTTCAGAGTGTTGAACGTTCGGAATATCAACGCCCGAAGTTGCACTGATAAGGTGAAATGGATGCCATATTCAATGCACCCCTTTGAGTACTAACGAGAGACTTTGTACCTCTAAGCGCCTGTTTTAAACACTGATATAAGGACAAAATTCTAAGGCTTTAGATGAAATATTTATCTTTTGAGTTTCAAAATGCTAGTCAAGTATAGGAATTTATTTATTGGTTTAACAATTAAATAGCATTTCTGCGATTTAAAGACTCTTCTTCCGGTTTTGATTGATTAATAATAATTGAATCCGATATTTGTTTATACTCACGCAGTGGTCGCTAAACCAAATTAGCAACAAATAAATAAAAAATAATTTAAAGTATTCTGGATATGAGTTTCAACAATTCTGTATATATGTTCATTCACATTTTAATTCATTTCCAATTTCAAAATGTCACAGCGAGAGAAATGGCTCACGAACAAGAGTTCCCAACAATGGCTCGCTCGAACGCTAAAAGTATTCTGGACATTGAGAAGTTGCACTGATACGGCAATATTCCGCTATGTTCTCTGAAACTTAAAGTTTAAACTCCGCATTGGGAGTCGCCGCTCGAGATAATATTCTTCTGTACATATTTATTTTTTTATTTAAATTGTACATCTGTTTACATTTCAATGTGAACTAAAAATAAAAAAATATATCGTTTTCACATTTTAATTCATTTCCAATTTCAAAATGTCACAGCGAGAGAAATAGCTCACGAACAAGAGTTCCCAACAATGGCTCGCTCGAACGCTAAAAGTATTCTGGACATTGAGAAGTTGCACTGATACGGCAATATTCCGCTATGTTATCTGAAACTTAAAGTTTAAACTCCGCATTGGCAGTCGCTGCTCGGGATAATATTCTTCCGTATATTTTTGGTGATAAATAAAATTGGAATGTATTTCTGTATTCTAAAAATAACTGTTGTTTAGTAATCATAAAATAATGTCATGAAATTATAAATTGGAGCAACTTTAAAATAACTATATTTACATTTCAATGTGAACTAAAAATAAAAAATATGGTTTTCACATTTTAACTTATTTCCAATTTCAAAATGTCACAGCGAGAGAAATGGCTCACGAACAAGAGTTCCCAACAATGGCTCGCTCGAACGCTAAAAGTATTCTGGACATTGAGAAGTTGCACTGATACGGCAATATTTCGCTATGTTCTCTGAAACTCAAAGTTTCGCCGCTCGGAACAACATTTTGCCGCATATTTATTACTCACAAATAAAAATGAAGTGTCTGTCAATTATTCTTTAAATAACCAGATAACCATTTTTTCATTACATTAAAAAATGGAGCAACTATACATATAATTAAGTTAATTTTAAATATGAACCAAAATCATATCAAAATCAAAATTTTAACAATGAATGAAAAGGTAAATAACTAGTCTATTTTACTCACACAATTTAGATGAACCCAACGACCCCTCATATACTAAAATCTGTCAAGCTGTTTGGACTGAAGTCTATACCAAAGGATGAAACAAACACTCGAAATACGTTACTATTCGCAGTTGAGTAAAAAGAGAGCATCGTGTATGTTATAGTATTAGATATTCGAAAGTATTCGTAACACAGAAGTAATCGTGGGCAAAAGTTACTAAACGCCTATTATATATTCCCCCTGTATGTAGGCTTTGAAAACCTGCATTAGAGACTGAACCGAAGTGATATATAATTCAATGCACTCCCTTTGATCGGTCGCGCGGAAAGGGATTAGCGTTTAAGCAATCCGAATTAACCTTTGATTATGTGTACCTCGTGGTTACATTAACCCTAATCCCGATAAAGATCAATCAAATAGCGTATTGGTGGTTAATGCGACATTAGTATGGGGGTTGTGTAAATGAAGAGCGAGAGAGGGTTAGTCTTAACGATTTATTTAGGACCGAGCGACTAGCTATTTTGGCGTCCTCGATCGACAATATTGCTGCTTTTTAATAGTAGATGAAGCAATTAAACTCTGTACAGCACGTATATAAAAAGATTTTGACGCGGCAGATAGCCTCAAATAGGCGACGCATGTAGCCGCTAAGATCCGCATTTTCGAGTAGCCAAAACTTAATACGGCATCGGTGTAATCGTCATTCGCCGCCGCTAAAAGTAACTGCTAAGTTACTGTAGTACGTAGTCCGCTAAGGCTGTTAGCAACGCTAAGCGGTCAGCAGTATGCTGACCGCTAGTGTTTCATATACTACGTGCTTTGGACGGTATTATGGCGGTTGTTATCTTTATAGAGGTTTGTTGTTGAAGTCCTGCGAATTTAATAGAGTTACAGGTTTCCCAGTAACTCGTTGTTATTTTCAATAATTACGTAATGTTTCACCAATTTGTTGATATACTTTAGACCCCTCAATTATAAAGATAGGCCCGTGACCGTTATACCGTAAATACCGGTATTTAAATCCAAGTCGAAATTATTTATTTTTTAGTGGCGCGACTCTTTTGTATGCAACCTTTCGTATTTCTGGAATATAGTATGTATCCATTTTTACCATATAAAATCGAATCAAAATATTTAAATGCACACTACCTATCAGGAACTTATATACCCCTCACAAACCTTCTGATTCCCCAAAGGAATGCAAAATACTTGTGAAACTGAACAATTAACTGCCGAGTCGCGAACTTTATCAACTTTAATTACTCCTTTACTTACTTGCTACTCAGGTCCCCTAAGATATAAAGTGTTGTTTTTGGCTTTGCTTATTTTATTAGGTTATATGCAATATAAATAATTAAATAAAATAATAATATATGCACGTTTGATTCTTTAAAATCTAATGCGTATTAGGAGCTAATTTTGTTCACTTTCAAAGCATGTACGAACAATTTTATACTTATTGCAAACCTTGTGATAATTATTTCTATCTACTAATACTTATGATATGTCTTTCTAATACTTATTTCTCTATCCATTCGATATCGATAATAAAAATTCACAATCATCACTAAGTGCATATTATATGTAAAATAACAACATAACGTATATAAAAGTCCTTCCGTAAAAATACATTCAAAAAGTCAAACAACCAACCTAGATGTGTAAATAAGGTAACAGAGTCTGTTTTGTCTTGAATACTAAATTGTTGTAGAAATAATGCAGATGTTCGACGCAGAGCCAGCGAGTTTATTTATAAAATCATGGCAAGCAAAAACTACAATTGAATCCACATCCTTTTGTTGTTCATAACATTAGCTATGTTAGAGCATGTTTTCATTTCATTTTTCTCGAAACCACACTAGAACGCCAGTGTTTGTGAAGTAACGTTCGAAACAGTATTTTTTTTCTTTTCTTTGCGTGTAATATAAATAAAATGCTTATTAATTATCTTGAACCGCAAACTAAACCCAGATTCAATGCTTATTTTGTTGGTATCACCCAGGCCAGTTCTAATTATATGCCTCCAGCTGTTGGATGCTCTTCTGAAAGAAGGACTCTCTGCATGCTGTGCGCTTTTAGCATATATTGTGTCGATTATAGCAGTTGTTAGTCCTTGCCATATTATCGACCTTGTTAAGTGACAGAACCTATATGGTTCGACTTGGGAGATGCCACCGCAACGCCTATTTTAGCGTGACGAGATTTCCAGCTTCGACGGAAGACGGATTCCGGCTTATTTACGTACTAGCTGGACCCGGCATACGTTGTGTGGCCATATAATTAAAAAAAAAAGGGTGAGCAAAGGGTGAAACCTTATCTTTTAACATAACTTTTTTAATTAGGGATGACTGAGAGTAGTAGGAGGTACGTAGGAGTAGACAAATATAATCCGAAAGCTTCGAACTGCTAAGCTATCGGGAGTTACACGTGTTATTGTGAGTCAACCATAAAAGATAGACATATGCTCTCGTGGGATATTTTATACATAAGTTTAAGTTAATTTAACATTTCCGTCATACATCATTTCTATGTAGCTTTAACCATTAAGGTTTCACACGCGATGAAAGCTTAAAAAATGGAGTAACATCTCCCGTATTCCCAACATATCCCATCATTTCTCTGCTCCTATTGATTGTAGCGTATTGAAAAGTATACTATAACCAGCTCAGGAGTATGAAAAATAATTGTGCCATGTTTCGTTAAAATCCGTCGAGTAGTTTTTGTTTCTATAACAGTTATACGGACAGACAGACAGACAGACAGACAGACAGACCGACAGACAGACAAAAAATTTACTGATTGCATTTTTGGCATCAGTATCGATCCCTAATCACCCCCTGATAGTTTTGGAGTTTTGATTTTGGAAATATATATCATGTTTTTTTTTATAATATAAGAGTAGCAGACGAGCATACAGTACACCTGATGGTAAGTGGCTACTGCCGCCCATGGACATCTGTAATAAACCCCAGATAGGATTAGATATTCCTACCTGAGGTCGGCCATAGATGCGCCGCTACCCCTGAGGACTAAGCTGGAATGCCTCGGAAAAGTCTTTCTCCCTTACCACACCCTTCAAACCGGAACACAGCAGCACCTAACACTGCAGTTATTAGGTAGAAATAGGTGTGGCGGTGGTGCCGCCGGAGTCGAACCACAAAGGTTTCTACCACCTTCTAAATGTATGTCTCATGTACAGAATTGACCTCTCTACAGATTTATTATAAGTATAGATGAGGCGAGAGGACTTGCATCTTAATTTCTCACGAGTGGCAACGCAAGTATACCGGCTGCCGGTAGAATCTCGTTTACTTCAACAGCCATTCGTAGAGCAGAAACCAAATTCATCATTTACTCTGCCTGGTCAGGTTTCGAACTCGTTGAATAGTCATCACATGTATATTATGTATGTTGTATACTGGCATATTACTATTGGTTACACAATATTATTTAGGTTCTGGATCCATATTATTTATCATGGCATAGAGCGAATCTAATGTTTCTATAGTATAAAATACGATATTTTTGACAACAGCTTTCAATGTATATTAGCAGGTTTTAGGCACCTATCCGATATGTTGACAAGTACTTCAACCTTATGAAATCGTTGCTGCGTGTCGATATAGTACCTACTGACCTATATTGACCGCTTTTAAACACCAATGTGTTTTGATAAATTTCATCCGGATTTTATTTCAAACCAGTATACCGATCCTGTTCTTTTGAAGGGAGTGGTAAGGATATGGGAAAGTCGAACTACGTCCCCAGGGATAGCAAATTCCATTATCGCGTTGTAACTACAAAATTTAAATTAAATCTCTAACTTGTTCCTTCCTACTAATGATAAAAAGCGTGTTTTTTTAGTTTTTTGAACAATATTTATTTTATTAATTTTTAGTATTTGTTGTTATAGCGACCATCATTATGCATCGTCTGTAAAAAAAACAAGTATCTATCTATTACGATTTAAAGCCCTGTGACTCACGAACAGACAGCGGAGGGTTTCGTTTTATCCTTTGAGTACGAAATCCTAAAAAACATTCTACAAGATGGCATTATAGATATGTTTCAGTACATTTGAGTTAAAGGGAAATAACATTATTATTTTTCAAAACTAAAAATCAATCTAGTAACTTTGCCTGAACTCTCCCTAAGGCGCTTTCTGTCGCCTCCAAAATCGTTAATTCTGAGGATGTTGATAAGGACAATGGTACAAAATTATTAAAATCGTGTATTGTCATCGATACCGTTATTGTTACGTACATACATACGTACATACAACCCAAGCTAATAAAAGTGTGTTAAAAATACTTCGAATCAAATGCAGATTTTCGTATAATATACTTATTGAGTAACAAATCTACACGGTACATTAAAACCTACAGTCATCGTAAGTAATAGACAAGGTCTATGCCTATAAAATATTTTATGAAACAATATGATTTTGTTTGACACGACACCATTTCTGTTATAAAAGCCGCGTTCCTGGTATTGCAAAACACAATGACACAGTATCTAAATAACTGATATTGAAAAAACCATTTCAATGGTCCTCTGTAAGCAAAAATCCATTGACATGTGTCGTATTGACGGCGATCCATCGATATACTACTAATAAAGACGCGGCGATCAATATTGATCGCTTTTAAATGACAGCACTTGTTATACACATTGACAAAAGATGGCAATCATTACAGCTGCGGTACCTCCTCCGCCTCGACAACTTCGACAGTCAAATATCTACATTTTTTTTACTTCTATACCTAACGATAAGGCAGACAGGCTACCTTATGGAAAGCATTCCCCTTCGCCTAAGGACATCTTGAAACACCAGAGGTATCGCCAACGCATCACCGATTTTGAGGAAGAGCTCTTTTTGCATTTTTCTTGAAAGGTCCCATGACATGACGCTCAGGGGACACTTGGGAAGGAAGTTAATTCCATATTTTGCATTTTTTTTTTAAGCAGACGTACTAATGGAAAGTAGTCATCTCCGCCTATGCACATTTGTAACACCAGAGGAGACGCCAATGCATCGCGAGCTTTGAAAAAAATCTTTTTTGCACCTTTCTTGAAGTACCCCATGTCAAAGCGCTCAGGGAATCGGAAGAAAATCATACCACATTTGGTTTTTTATATTTCAAGTTAACAAATTTAGATCGCTTTCGAACTGTACTGTGCAAATTGTTGCATAAACTCGACTTGTTGACAGGGAGTGCTTCAGTGATCCTCTGCAAACAATCCCATTGACATATGTTGACGACGACCTATATTGACCGCTTTCAAACGACAGTACGTGTTTCGCATATTGATTTATAGAATCAGGAACTGTTTATCACAATCTGCGCATTATTGGACTTAAATAGAGCACTTTGTACACTTCTTTACATACTTTGTATACTACAGTTAAGCTAACTATAGTATTTTTTAATAAATTTGATATAAACAAGGTGAGCCTGCGACTTTCTTCGCGTGGATACAGAATATAATGTCTATTTTATATAATGCCATCTATTAAGCTCACGGAAAACACCAGTAAACTGAGATTCTCGGCTCCGCAAACATGTTATGTAATGTTAAAAAAAGTGCAATTGGTCTAATTATTATTTTTTGTTTATTATAGAATCGAACGATTTTAATGAAATAAAAACTACACGTTGAGTAAAGAATACGAACTACGTATATAATTTAATTCGTTAAATTTAATTTAGTAGTTATGGCTTGATGCGATTTCAAACACACGGACAAACAGACAGCAAAAAATCTAAGAGTAATAGAAGTTGCTAAATATTAGTATTTATTCATAGTTCGTTAAACTATTTTTTGCAAATATGTTCCAAGTACACGTAAACGTTACATTTTTATTATATGTATAGATTATCCACGAAGCGCCCAGAGCCCTGCGGCTTGTGTACGCAACTGAGCTACTAAGTTAAGCTACATCGAACGTGGTTGAGTTTGCTTAGGCTTACAGTACAAGCTAAATTGCATGCGCGCTTCCGTGCTTCGGTGGGCACGTGAGGAAGGTTACTGTAACCGAAGTGATACGGTAACACGTGTATTAAACAATCTTCGATCGTGAAGTCCAGCGCACGGCAAACTGTCTAGTACTTTTTTTATGGTTCTTCTCAGTCGCGATGGCAACGAAGAAGTTATACCGGACTCCTACCACTACCTACCACTGATCACGGATACACTAATAACATCCGTGTGCGGTCCCGACGTCGTTTGCCCGCGTCCGTCCATCTTGGTAACTATTTTCGTCAACTTGCTGCGTACCGCTTACAGCAGCCTCGCGAGCCACATACACACACATGTATATCAAACTCCGTAGTTAAAGGCCTAACTTTATGGCTAGTTTCAGTTACCCACTGTCTACTACTTAGGAATAAACTTTGAGTATCCCAAAGGAGGTTGGAAAACAATGAATAGAAACTTATCTCTCACTTTCTAACCTTGAATAATCATTTCCTCCATAAATAATGAGTATTGTATTTTATATGAGAATTCAATCCCGTTATATTGTGCTCAAGCGAAATATGCAGAGTAAAGAATAAAGAAGTGAATATAAAATGAAAGTAATCAGCCGATGTGTTGCAAATATGTGTAAATATAATATGTAACTACATATTATATCGTTTTATATTATTCCATCAGTTGTGTAGCTTACATTCTTGGTTATGAAAACTTTAATACTAATTAGGAAAATTAAATTATCAATTATAATTTGGACTTCTGATATATTATAAATATTCGAATTCAAATTCCTTTATTGGCGTTGGACAACGATGGTGCCGCCACCACATGGACATTAGGGTGTCCCGTGCTTGTATGAAAAAAAATTTTTTTGAGCTAGACTAGCAGAGGTATAAAAAGTTGCGTAATTTTACACAGATTACGAATAAAGTAAAAAAAATACAATTGCATGTCATCTTGAGGGCTCTACCGAGCCTTGAAGTTTAACAGACACCTAGAATAATAAAAAATCACGTTTAAAGAGTTTTTGTAATAAAATTAATAGAAAAAGACGATAAAACGATAAAAACAATATAGAGCTTAACTAGAATAAAATCGGTTTAACGACGTATAATATAATAAATAGTCGATGTGATAATCTCAGTATGGCATTAGTGATGAGTTGCTATTATATTAACAGAAGTAGCCATCTCGAGTGGGACATTTATCCAGGTCTAGAGTACAACGTCCAGTTGATTCAAATTGATATGTTTCACAAAAATAACTGTCATCTTTATATCTTCATTAACTACATTTTTCGGCAAGTCAAGCAAATTATAAGCCACCGCAGTAAAACACTATTTACTATTCGCAAATTGAAAAGGAAACATGCTTTTCACTATGTTGTTTGATAATAGCGACTACTCGTATAGCAAAGAATAATAAAGACTAGATAAGTTTAAAGTTGCACTAAACCTAGGATATTTAAACCATAATAAGTAAAGTTCTTTACTAGAGTTTATACCAAAATATTGTGTGGAGCTTCAGGTTATATAAACGTCGGTTCTTTAACATATTTAAAATGAGGACGCGTGAAGAGAAATAAATGTATAACTGGTAACAGAGGCCTCCTAAACTGTAAGTATAGCTACTTATAGAGATGGCTTTATTGTTGATAGATTAGGTATGTTGTAAAATCAAGCACAATTTCTGGGTAGAAAATATTTTTTTTATTTTATGTTATTGTCATTGATTATAAACTAAATTTTGTACGGTTGATAGATGTTTGTTGAAATTTATAAAACTTCAAACTTAGATAGAGCTCTCCAGATGACACGCAAATGTAGTTGGATGTCCCTATATAGTTGGTAGCTGCCGATCATCAAGTTCTCAGTATGGTTCTAACATTGTATAAACAGCAAATTTGGTATAACAATTGCTTTTGCCACAAAGAAAACACTCGCGAGAAATATGAGGATTTGCTGATTAAATCATAACAAATGTAAAGTCGCTGGTAATGGGTTATTGTAAGCAAATCAAAACGTCGTGTTTGTATTGACCCAATATAGAAAATAAAGTAAATAAATGTTGAAAATTAAGTTAAGGAACAGTAATAATGAACAGCGAAATATCACCAAAAAATGTCAATTTCGAAAAACTTTGAAGCTCGGTAGAGCCCTTAAGGTGTAGTTTTATAATTTTTTAATTATTTTTTTATTAACCTACGCCTAATTACGCAACTTTTTAGGGGTCTGCTGTTAGGAGAATCGAAAAAAAAAAATATGGACATCTGCAATCGGATATAATCTGTAATAAATTAAATTTCAAATACGTTACTTCCATATGGTATAAGGTGATACGCCTCTAAAACTACCTACCTATGTTTTCACATACATACACAACATACTCACGGCAGTAAACTAAATTAATCATTACAATATTTGCCTGGCCTAGAATCGAACTAAGAACCCTTTGTTTAACCCACTTTGGTGACCGCTCCACAACGCGGGTCGTTTTATATTAAGGGATTTCCCGGGGTGAGATATCTCATACATAGTGTATGTCCATTTAGAATTATATAGAAGCAATCTAGATTTCGAAGCGAGTCACGTTTAACCAAGTGGTGATACGGTGACGGTATAGCGGTAAACATTTAGTAGGTTATTCAACTCCGACTTGAAGAGACCCCGCTTGTATTCTTAATACCCATTTTGTATTTTTAAAACCCATGCTGTATTCGTACCGTTCGTTTTTCGCGACTAACTCGAACCTCAGGGCTCCAAGGGCTATAATACAAGCAAATGAAATTGAACATAAAAATGAGGCCTGAAATTAAAATTTCGCTGAAATTTATTCCCGGTGTGGTTTTTCATTTCGGCGAAATATTCGAAATACGGCCCGAGAGATGTCGAGAGTGCTAATTTTAAGTAGCGGCCGTTTGCTTCTTTTAAAGCTAAATTATAAATCATGTTACTCTCGCAAAAATGGAAATTACAGGCCTTTGGTGTAATTAACACACATTTTTATAATATTTTCTCCTTTGTAAGTTAAGGTAATATTTAAAAAAAGAATCTTACAGTAGGTAGGTATTATATCACGTAAAATGTAAATTACTTCTTTTGAGTAAATTAACTTAATGGCCGAAGTAATTTTATTATCATTATTAATGTCCAAAAATAATTAATAATAAAGGGAGGTAACACACGACTCATAAACCTGCAGGGAGGCCGCCCTTGAGTGATAGCCGTTATCAGCGATGAGCCACCACAGTTGGTGACCATCTGACACAGTCGACGCCTACTGCTGGCAACCGTAGCCTGTCATCAACAGTCGTTAGCGACTCGGGCTGTAACTCTTATCAGCTTAGCTCCCTAAATTAAATTTTACACAAATAACTGAACTTTTATCGGTCGTCCGTTATAGATGGAGATGTAGGTTTCAAATACGTCTGACATCAATTGTTTTGCTATATTTTTAAAACAGATGATTAATAAACAAAAATGTATAAATATTCTCTCTCAAGGCCGGCAATTAACGACTGTAGTGTTACAAATAGCTACTTTCTGTCAAGTTACCCATCTGCTCCACAAGTTTAGTGAGATAACACGTCAGGCACTATATAGAATAAGCAGTGCAAAAAAGTATATTATATTTGCACATAAGCTTATCGTAACATTTTAGCTGTAGGTATCGAAAATGAGACGCATTACCATTTAAATAATTTACGGGCACTCACTCATGCAGTATTACCTACGTACATAAATCGATGAAAGCCAAATAAATGCGCATTATTCCGGATTAAATCGTCCGCGAACGTATTTATTTCGGTTTTCACGTCATTTCGCATGGAAAATTTCATCGTAATCTCTTCAAATCCTCTTTGACGAGCGTCATGAGAGGTTTTGGTTACATTTATAATGATAACCTCTAATTGATAGCTACAAGTTTTGCTTCCATCTCTTTGGTTTTTCAGTCCGTGCCTCCTTTTTCGTTAACTTATAGAAAATTTGATTAAACTGAGGTAACCTCCAGTCTTAATAAGTACCAGTCTTTTGTTCCTGTAGTCTCGGGACCAGAACAAAGTTACGGAATTCGCAGCCTGTCTAACAGATAGAAAATTTAGATTATTAACAGGTTATGTTCCTTTTTAGGTACATTTTAAATATACACCAGATTATATGTGATTTTTACAGTACTAAAGCACGCGTGGCTTTCCTCGGCGCTACTAGTACTCTAGGATCACGAAAGGTAATTTACCTAAACATTATCTCAAACCTAAAGAAAGAATAAGTCAGAAGGTGGCATAAGCCTTTATGGGTCGACTTCGGTGAGACCATTCCCACACCTTTTTCTGTATAGTAACCGTAGTGATTCGTAAAATGGCCTATGCAATGCAGATATGCTTTTCCGATGCATTCCAAATTGGTCCCCAGTGCATCTGTGGCTGACCTCACGTAGGTCTTCAAACTTATCTGTGGTTGACATTTACACATGTGCTTAAAAGTAGTAGTAAAAGCAGTAGTAGTAAAAAATAATGCCAAAATCACTCAACTGTGCGAGCTCATTAGAGCAAAGCAGTTGGGAACTCCAAATCTAATTCATTAGTTCAGCACGTTCAGCCGCAACTTGAACTCAATCACCTGAGCTTATGTAGTTTCGTTATCATTTTGCAAAATTCCGCAGTTTCAGTCGTTATTTCTTCGTTCCTCACGGAATATCGACTTTCACATGGATGTTTACTTTGATGGTTTTAAGAAGTTAGTTTAAGTCTATTTTCTGAATTTTATAATCTGGGTTTTTTTAATATGAAAGTAGCGTGCATGCAACCTTCCTTATGTTAAATGGCTGGTAGTAGCACATGGATATGTAATCAAAATCTTCAAATTGGAACAAATCAGCGCATAGCACGGAATCGAATCACAGGGATTACCTCATTCGTTATTGCTGGGTTAAGATGAATTTATTTTCAAATAATTTCGCTAAGAAGGAATATTAATATCAGAATTAATGTTGAAATGAAAATGAAATTCAATAAAAAGGAATAGAGAAGAAGTTAAGTGAAGTGTAAGATAGAAATGAAATATAACGAGAGTGAAATAAGTAAGTATATATTTTGTGTAAAAATACGGAGGCACTTACTAATACTTTCAGTAATAATAATAATATATTTTTTATTTACCAATAAAAGAATGAGTCTAAACATGATTTCAATTTAGAGCAACTATTCTTTTTTTTAATTTTAATGCCCTTTTATTTCTATATGATTAAAATGTTTTTATGTTGACGATGGGGAAATCTTCAAAAAGTATCCGGTGCTGTAGACGCAACATGGATTTTGTGAGATACCCCAGTAAACCACTAAAACTACTGTGGCCATCCTTAGCGCTACGTGGAAGACTCAGCATATACAGTAC
Source organism: Epargyreus clarus clarus (assembly GCA_014595695.2). Taxonomy (NCBI): domain Eukaryota; kingdom Metazoa; phylum Arthropoda; class Insecta; order Lepidoptera; family Hesperiidae; genus Epargyreus; species Epargyreus clarus. The sequence goes on from JACTTY020000083.1 coordinate 1,221,250, forward strand.
ATTTATTTCCTGAACATAGTTGTTATAGAACAGATAATAACTTTCATTTATATAATTTGTCAAATCAATTATTTGATAAAATAGTGTTCTTCCAGCAAAGTTCTTCACGATATCAAAGTTTCTGTGCAATTTTCATTAATTTGCGTTTAACTTCATTCTCGGAGTTGCAAATGTGTTCTACCGGTGGTTTCCTGGCTTCATTGTTTTGAAGATCTCGCCCCGGCTGAATAATGAGAAAACTTCTTACAAATATGCTTTCGGTCGCGAGGTGTCGCTCCGCTTCCAAATTTCTGTTATAGACGTTCAGATACAATTCAATTTTTATGTTTATATTCTTATGTTTTTTATATCTATACACCAGTGTTTACATAGCTTTGGTATAATAGTTATTTAATAATTTTAAACTATACAGAGTTATAAGTATACAAATGCAGTTCGGTCAGTTATATAAGTAATCAACGCTGAATTATACCGGAATCCTACCTTAAAACAGTTACAGGGACCTTAAAGGATTTCATTGGAAAATCACATAGTAATATAGATATTTGCCTTACCGTACCTTTCAAATTGAAATGCAGCAGCTTATAGCTTTGCTATTATAATATGAGATGTTACACAAGTTCTTCATTATTCAAGTGGATCGGACAGGAATATGAGAAATTGCCTTTACTCTTGTATGTCCCGTAATATGTAAGATAGCAAATAAAAATTCATTGATGTTTTAAGAAAAAAATACCTAATAAAGAAAGAAGAGAAAAACACTAACAGTATTTTGTACTATCACTCAATCGCAGTCTTTCAAATACAACTTTATATTCTTCTTAAAGATGCCTACTTCAAGTAGGACTATGTGATTACTGGTGTGATCACTTACCCAAAATAAATTGTGAGTCTGTTTATTAGAATTAATGTGCTACATAGAAATAAATACCTGTATCAACCGTAAAGGCAAATTGCGAGGTAATAGACTGCCAACCATGTCTGTTCTCCATAATGTTCTCAAAGCTAAGTAAACATCTAAGAAGCATCAGCAAATACGAAACAAGAGGCAGTCATACCAGTAAAGCCGTCGATATAGGCAAACTAGACAATAGCATAGGGCGCTCGAAGGGCGGTGAGGCGAGGGTACAGCATATCTCATATTGTTCCGAAGGTGTAGGTGTGTGGCCTCCCTTTGTGGCCTCCGGTACGCCGCCACACCTATTTCTGTTTAATTACACTGTGCCACTATGATTGAAGGATGTGGCATGGCAGACCTACATCCGTGTTGTTTCAACTTAGTCGCCCTTGTCATTGTTCTAATGTTATCCGTAGTTATGGATGGCATTAACTTACTTACCATCAGGTTGACCTGCGGTTCACTGCAGCCCTGCAATACTATTTTCTACACCTACGTTAGGAAACATACACGCCTAATATTCCTTTGAAAAAAAAGACTTCTGAAAGATATATGTAGTCTGCCGCTCCGTACCTTTCCAGTGCGGTTGACTATGGCCCGATCCTCTTCACTTTGAGAGGAGACCCGTGCAATGGGATAATAAAGGTTTGAAAACGAGACTAACATTAACCCTTCTAATTGACTTCAAAAATCATCATATAGCGCTATCTACAATACTAATAGTGCCTCACGCATATTCATAATTGCTTATAATTTATATTCATAATAGTTTCACCAGAGAATTAAACCTAGGTTCTAATCTCTTCAACATAGAAATGCTATTGAATTAAGCATCCTTCCGCTCTGCGTTCTAACAGAAGTGTGCAGAGATATGCTCACATGTACAAGATCACATAAATCTCTGTTAGGGTTGATACCCACTATAGACCATATTATACGAATGGATTGTGGTCGAGTGGTGCGAACCCTATACCACTATGTCTGCCTTATGAAAGTAGTATGGTTTGTTGTGTTCTAGTTTGAAGGATAAAGCCATCAGTCGTTAGCCGTCATCAACCTACTACTGGGCATAGTCCTCAGACATAGTCCACTGCGCTGGCCAAGTGCGAATTAGTAGACTTCACACACATTCGACATAATATTTTTAAAGAACTCTCTGATGTTCATGTTTACTTACTTGTTTACAATACTTGAGTATTAATACAAGTGATAATTAATTTCTAATAAGTTAGAAAAGCCAGGAACTCAAACCTAAACCGTTTCATTGACGATGATATAATCTAACCTAAGTACATATTACATAGTGTGTACCAACCCTTACAATTACAAGTCACTTAAGCCCGACTACCGTCTGTTTGTAAAGTGCTCAGGCCTCACGCAAAGTGAATACATCAAATTAAGTTTACGACCAACATGCAAAATAGCCTTAACAGTGATGTGATAGAGTCGAGATCCGAACAGCTGAGCAGGAATCAATGCCAAAGATCCGATGTTCCGAACGTCATCTTGACGGTCGATTACAAGTTCTATCCAGTCATCTAAGTTAGGGATTTGTTACTCAGTAGTTTAAATCTTAACCTTGTGAACGAAGTTTAGCTTGTAAATTATTAGTGTCTCGTGACACTTGGGATTTTAGATAATGTACATGTATATTGCCTTACAAAAGTTATTTTCAATATCATATTAGACTCCCAAATAAGTGAATCGATTTTATTACGATTTTTTTTGTTCGCAGACTCAGCATAAATTCAACGGATAACAATATGAGATCTGTGGATCATATTTGATTATTCAAGAATGTATAATGATTTTAACAGTTATTAACCTATTTTGTTTTTTATGACACAGTATCATAAATATGCAACAACAAAAGCTGTTAATAATATATAGGAAATGCCGCCATCGATACTCTGGGTAATAAATCTGGGTGGGAATGGGTCTGGGTAATCTGGGTGGTGTCCCAGTGGCTTTCTCCGACATCCGACAGGTAAGACACTAATCCTATTTTGGGGGTGATTACAGATGTCTATAGACACTTTCTACACTCATAGTCCCACACTAGGATTCCTGCTGTTGTAGGTGCCATGGACACACACAAAGACGAACGACGCCCAGACCCAGAACAGATATCCCAATTCATGATGTCTGCCTAGCCGGGGATCGAACCCGGAACCTTTTGCGCGTCACACCGGTATGGTGACCCCTACACCTGTACACCACGCGGGTGGGTCGTCGACCGTCTATAGATGGCAGTGACTTTACCATTAAACTCGACAGCAAACTCACTGCAACTTCTAAAACATACATTAAAATCTAGTTTCCATGGCATATGGATTGCATTCACAGCTACATGCTTTAATGCCGAGATCTAAACTCCAAAAGCATATATATAGATCGTTAGTAATTTTAAAATATTCCCAACTTGTTATTTAGTTTGTCCACGTTCGGGATACTTTAAGTAGTTACAAAGTATTCAATTCTTCTTAGTTTCCTCCTGAAGAGTTTTATAAACAATCTAACTAGAACTATAAATAATGGTTGCGCTACACAATAACTAAACTATAAACTAATAGTATTATAAAGTAGTTAACTGAATTAGGAAGTAATTATCAGTTACTGTTAGTTATAAGATAGAAATTAATTACTTAGATACTCGTAATATAACGGTTAAGGAAAACATGGTGAGAAAATTTACAGGCCTGTGAATTGGTCATGAAGTTTTCATTAGTTTATAAAATCACCGATCTGAACTGGGCCGAGGTGGTCGAACGTGGCCTGACGCTTCTCTTTCTGAGAGAAAACCTGTCTCCAGCGTAAGAACTTACATGAATTTTTGTTTTGGAGTTTAGTTTGTAAGGCAGATTAGAAAATTATAAGAATACCTTTATTTAAATACAACTTAAGACATACCAATTTAATTGAAGTTTCAATATATATACAAACATTAAAATATTATGCTTTGAATTTAAATTGACTCAAATTTCACCAGTTATATTGAATCTAACTTTAACTTCCCGCCAATTAAAAGTAACCAGAATAACTATTCTACGCTAAATAACTTTGGCATTCACCAAATAAACTTCAGCTAGAAGAAACCGACACGACATCTAGCGGCCGTGTTCGTAAGGGAAGTTTTCTCATTATTCAGCGGGATCTTCACAAAACAATAGCGTTGGAAGCCGACGGCGACTACCCGGAATCAAGTTAAACGCAAATTAATGAAAACTGCGCAAGTCACTTTGATATTCTGCGGAACATTTGTAAAGTGTTGCAGTTTCAAATAAAAGTTTACTACTTTTAAAATATTATGTGCTGCTTTCTACGATATTGTATTTCTTTTACATAGCGGTAGCAAAACGTGTAGCAAAGAGACATAGATTTTTTTTCAAACATGTAAATTAACCTTTTAAATATATGCAAGGTCGGTAATCGATTCTGGAACCGTTTACGATACCATTTTTACAAATCATTAGCGAGTACGGGTCTCCTCCTGAAACTGGACGTACTTACTCAAACACCATGCTTGCTGCAATGTTGGAAGATGGTAGAACCTATATAGTTCAACGGGGAAGGTAAAACCACGACACTTATTTCTGGCTTAAACCAAGTCTACCTTTTTCGGTATGCTGCATCTTACTTCTCAGGTGAAGCAATGAATGTGATCGGCTTCAAATAGAACGAATGCATATCTTCTTAGGCGGCAGACATCACTTACCATCCGGCTTACCATTTCTTGAACTTCATTGCCATGTACAAAAACACACCTTACAGGAAAAGAGAAGCGCTGGCAATATTGCCTATATTATTATGTAAAACTTCCAGAGATTTCAGGATGATTATTTTTAATGCCCGTTAAAATAAAATTACTCATACGCGAATATATCGTAAGATTAATGATTTTGAATACCAATTCCATTTTATTTGTCACGCCAGACAACATTTCCGACCGGAAATGTCATACAAACCAGAATACAATACTTTAGCGGGTAATTTTAATCCCGGACGCAAACCACAGACGAGGGAAAATACGAATATTTATGTACGAAAACAGTAATATCATTTACAAAAGATAAGAGTGAATTTCAAAAAGTGAAATTGTTTCATAGCTTTATTTTGTTGGTAACCAATTAGAATAATAGGAAAAATACTATTATAACATGCAAGTTTGCAACCCAAGTGTTTATATTGTACGCATGGTATGTATGGTATATTAAACCCAAATGATTTTCGAGTCGTACCTAAGGTAAGTCAAAAATGCTTTGCTACCTCTGAGTATTAAGTTGGAACTCCTCATACTCGAATGCGTGTCTGGCTTACCACACACTTCAAACCACAAGTCATTGTTATAAAAATAAAAAAATAAAAAACAATTGTTTAAAAAAAATAACTGAAAGATAAATTAATGTAGTCTACGTCACTCCCTCAATTTAAACAATTCCAACCTTATATGTTAAAACCTTAGAAATTAATTATCACTTGCTTAAACGGTGAAGGAAAACTGTGAGGAAACTTGCATATCAGAGAGATTTATAAAAAAAAATCTCAGAAGTATGTGAAGTCTACCAATACACACTTGGCCAGCGCGGTGGACTATGGCCTAATCCTTCTCATTCTGAGGGGAGACCCGTGCCCAGCAGTGGGACAGTAATGGGTTGACGATGATGATGATGTTAAAACCATCAAGGCATTTGGACTGCGGGGTGTGTCAAAGAATGAGACATACATATGCTCGGAAAACTTACTCTTCGTACTCGGGTGAAAAACACGGCAGCCTAACATAACTGTTAAAAGTTTAATATAGCACAAATATTTGAATATCGATGTTTTGCTCTTATTTATTTTATTTAAATAGGTTTCTTCTATATAATGTAAATTTTTGAAGTAAGAAATTTATACAAGGATTTTACGATGTTCTTTTTTAGGTACTTTTTTTTAAATCTAGTGTTTGGTTCGTTTCAATAATACTCAAGGTATTATTGAAACGAACCTTTTATTTTTAATGTTATATTATATTTTAGCTATAGCAGATATAGTCCTGAAATAGATGATTTTTTAACCTAACCAAACTATGTATATTTCACCGTAATAAAATTGTAAAGCAGTATTATCAAGAAAGGGATATTATGAAAACCCAGTGAAGTAAACCTTAGTGTTCCGTATAAAATATTAATGGAATCACACCGAAATCTGCCTGTTATTCACCGCAGAATTGAATTTCGGTTTTCGAAAATGAAGGTCCAATTACGGACGTGATATAAAAGTTTGATAATTGGATTAAGGAATTGAATTGTACGGACTAAATTGTCTCAGGTAATAAATGAGTTCAAAAAAAATATTCAAAAGCCTATCTTTGAATACTTTTTCTCTTTTCAATTAATGAAGCTTCGATCATGTTTTTATTATCATTAAAAAGTACGGCAAATATAAAATCAAGACTCCATATGAATTCAAGCAAATAAAAAATCCATAATATTCTATTATTTTTTTTACTTCGACGTGTCAACACTATTTATCATTATTATTTATCGCATCATTATTATTTCAACATTCCTCACCTACTTATTACTGTTCAACTAAAAATGTGTTTAAAAATCCTCTTTTGTCTCGTTTCTTCAAGAATTATGCTTAAAGATTTATCTGAAGTAGCAAGTCACCACCTGATGGAAAGTTCTTACCGCACTAACTAACATCTATAACCAACTTCATAAAGAACAAAGGCTCTACCTAAAACTGGATTGAAACTCAAGAACTACTTCACGTTAGAAATAGGTGTGGCAGTGTACTTCCCGCTCGCATCATACATGTCCTACCTAACATATTAGATTTAATATAGAGTCTACGGAACCATGCATAGAGGGAACGTCTCGCTTTTGGCGTTCCAGAGCAAATATATTTCCGTGGCGTACAACGGAGCTCAATGAGCGGAAATGCGTTGTCCTACTTTCTATCCTTTAAGGTTTTATGCTTTTTGTTCATTTCTAGGTTTTATTTAATGCATTCCGTAATTAAAATGAGGGAACTTTTTTCATAGCGTTACGGCTTTATGAGTTCCTGGTGAAACGCGTTTATTAAACCATTGCGTCTCTAGAGGGCGTTCTCTCGGGGTTGTGACGTCATTCGTTATCAGGGACGAACCTCTAACTAGATCGATTACGTAATTAGTTTGATTCGTGTACTGAAGAATTTTACCAAATATGCCTAATAGATATACCATAAAAATTAAAACAATAAATATTTTTACCCGACTGCCAAGGAATGGTTATGTTTTTCCTATTTGTTCTTATATTTTCTAACCTCATAATATCCTTTTATCCGCTTCATACAAATATTTAAAAACGTTTTTTAAAATATCATTGTGTCTGATAAGTAGTTATATTAGCATGTTATATTGGACAAAATATTGCTATTTTAAAAGTTAAGAAAAGTTTGAACATCGGCTTTTGTCATATGGTAATATATTACTAGCTGACACAGCAAACGTTGTGTTGCCATATAAATAAAAAAATACGTGTGGCATTCGGAGACTGCCGCGGTAAAGCTATTGCATAGCATTTTTTATCAACTTATGCAATTACAATTATATATTTATTTTATTTATGCAGTATTTTTTTTTTCCTTTTTTGGTTTGATATTAATTCAAGTTATACTTTAAGCGTGGTGACCGATAAAAAAACATTTTTTTCTTTTATTAAATAAATGAGATGTTAATATTGTTCAAAATATTTTTATTATCTTTCAATACATGTCGGTTCTTCAGGAATATTTATCATTGAAACTATAGGTTTATGGTTACTGAAATAAGAAACATAAGTTTGAGACTTGATATCTTCTAAATATCTGGAAAATACTGCGTGTATGGTGGTTCCATATTTTGTTGTGGATTCTTGTGGATCATTATTCATATTCAAATTCAATATTTTCGAAAGAAAACTTGTCAACCGCTCTGATTTTTTATCAGCGAAGTTGATGTTGAAATCGCCAGCCAAGATAAGTGGAAATTTATTACCATTTGTACGAAGTATTTTCGACCCTTCTTCAGTGTACTCCAGTAAAGTGCGATGAATAAAATGCTCTACCTCGTCTAATTTTGGATTCGGAGAAATGTAAATTGCTACCATGACTATGTGTAGGCCATTTCTAAGCTTGCATAAGCACGCACAAATATCTCCAACAAACGAGCTCCTAACATTAACATCGCTAACGTGTGCAATATTTATTTCAAAATTCGGAGTCATAACATTAGTAACAATATTATTATTTTGGTAAATAGCTACCCCACCTTTTGGAACAGTATCTCGTTTGAATTGAACAATACATTTGAAATTAGGTATTTCAATCGGATTGTCAGGCGTCATGCAAGTTTCGGTAAGAAGTAACACATTTGCTTGCCTCGTAACTGAATCTTGTAAATCGTATTTGTGACTATTCAGACTTTGGTTTAGTTGAAAGTAATTATTGAAATGCCATTTCTATTACTAATGAAATCTAATACACTTTGAGATATCGTCTGAACACTATTTAGAGACAGTCTTTTGAATTCCTGCAACAAAGATGCAGTCGATGCAGCTTGCTTTCGATTATGATAAAACTTAAATGTAGAATAACCGTTTTTTTTTTTGTCGTGATATACAATTTTTCAATATTAGTCACCCGAGAGAGCGCAACATAAACGAGTTCCTGAGAATGTGCTTATTATACTCATATACTATTTCGTCAAAAGTTCCACCTAGCGACTTATGTATAGTTAGAGCAAGAGCTGAAGTTAATGGAAAATGTTTGCGTTTGGCTATACATTTTCTATCCGATGTTAATGAAATATTTGCTGTTCGTAATAAATCATAATGGCGTTTTGATTTTGTACTGTCAAGTCTGTCAGTTGTAATTGTACGTTTAAAAATTACAAACACTCTTTTACGTTATTTTATTAATCCAGAATTCAACATAGCTTATGTTGATAAAACATATTATTTGGATAATGTGGTAATATAATTTTGAATTTTATAATGAGAATATAAAAAAAATACTTCACGCAATTTTAAGATTTCCGCACGGATTCTAAAAAAATGTGTATTACTGCCATCTGTTTTCAAGTTGACGAATTAAGGTGTTAGGAATTTTCGTTACGGAATTTCTCGATTCGGTCGCCGCGCTCAAAGCCCGCGATAAAAGCTATGCAATAGCTTAAAATGTTAAGGGGGAACAACCCTTATCACTTAGGGATATGGAAAATAGATAGTAGGCGATTCTCAGACCTACTGAATATGCATAGATATTAGGTATACATAAAATTTGGTGAAAATCGGTAAATCCGTTTCGGAGGAGTACAGTAACTAACATTAAGATATCACTTATTTTCACACACCAAAGGACAAACAAACTTTTGATTACATACCTTCTCAGTTCTCACAAATCATTTTATTACCTCTCTAAATAATTATACATGATACGTATTAAGCCCTTCCCGCTAATATTATTAATAACCATTAACTCATTAAGGAACTTTAATGGAGATGATTCATATCCGGTGTATCATGAGACAAGCAATTAAGGGCCTTAATTTAATAATGTTATGTGATTTACTTAGGTAATAGGTTATATAGGTGTTTTAGGATCCTAATTCGGTCATTTTTTAGGTTACTATAAGTAATATATTTTATTAGACTCCAACATCAGAAAGTACCCAGAAATTACAAAATTGACTATCTATTCTAGAAAATTTACAGAATAGAAATTAAACTGTTTTTAACAGACTTCAAAAAAGGAGTAGGTTTCTCAATTCGACCGTATATATGTTTGTTTTAATGTTTGTTTGCGGATAACTTCGTCGTTTATGAACCGATTTTGATGATTTATTAAAAAAAAAGTGCATCCTTTTATTATACCAGAGCAAATAATAATCCTACTATTGTTGGGCTTAGTTTGTCTCATAATAAATGTAATTTAGGTTTTGGTACTTATCCGATGGTATGATAAGTGGCTACTGCCGCTTATGGACATATGAAATCAACCTCAGATAGGATTAGATATTCCTACCTGAGGTCGACCACAGATGCGCCGCTTCCCTGAGGACTAAGCTGTAACACCTCGGAAAAGTATGTCCCCCTTACCACACCCTTCAAACCAGAATACAGCAGCGCTTGACACTACCGTCAATAGGCAGAAATAGGTGTGATGGTGACGCCATCGGAGTCTAACCACAAAGGGTTCTACCACCTTGAAAAATTAAGCATTCGCGTAAATTAACCTACTGACCTAATATACGAAGTATATATCAAAATCGAAGTATTCCAACTTAGCCCCCAAAGGCATAAACCTATGATTATCTTAGGTAAACTTGGAATAAGTTCGATTTCGAGTTCGAGTTCGATTCGAATATGAAATCATTTTAACATCAATTTATGTAATCATTTGCCCCTTTCAATTCATAAAATACCACCTATTATTATTAACTGAATATTTAGTTTATTAACTCAATTGAAAACAACTAATAATGAACTTGAATCAGATTTATGCGCGAGTACGTATTAGGATGTTAGCATATGAAAATGTGGGAATGCAATGGAATCGATTTTGGAATAAGCTGATTCCAGAACATGATTCTGAATGTGTTAGGGAATTTGACAGAAGCCGCAGGTTGTTTACGATTCTAATATTACGCGAATGATTAATTAGATATTGATTTTGTTGGTGTTTGGAAACGCATACTGGAATAATTTTGGTAAATGCGATATATGTAGGTATGACGCTTTGTATTAGATTTATTATAATACCAATAGTATTCTTTATTGAAAGTTACTAGAATACAGAGGAAATTATGATAAAACAAGATAGGTATATCTCTTAAAGCGATTTCTTTTTAACAATGTTGTAAAGTAAAGTAACTCTGTCCGTAGAGACAATACCAACATTGTAGGAAGAAAAGAACAAGGAGTATAATTACGTAAAATAGAAAAAGAAATATGTAGAAATAATATAATCGTATAATTTTGGTAGCTAACCTAGCCCTTAGTAGGTTTCTTTGGGCGACTTCAAGTAGGGCTCAGCTCATCTTTTGAATTTATTACTAATGTCCAAAAGAGGCAGCTATTTCATATTAAGTGCATTACGTGATAACACAATTGTGTTGTTACTGCACAAGCTTATATTCTTCATTGTTCACAAGTGGATCGAATAGAAATATCAGAATTTCCTTTAACTTTTGCATATTCCGTGAATGTAAGATGACAAGAAGATTTATCGGAAAGATTTAAATCGTACTTTATCAGTTTTGTTTTATTCGCGAATGAACGAATACACTTTGTTGTCAGCACCACCCCTACAGAGAACCAATAAAAACAAAAAGTTATGATTAAATATGGTTTTTAGAAAAGAAACTTTATTCTCATTAAGAAATCGAAATGAAAGGCGAATCCTATATGAAATATAGCAAATGATTTGTAACAACTTATTCATCATCATCAACCCATTACTGTCCCACTGCTGGACACGGGTCTCAGAATGAGAAGGATTAGGGCACAGTCTCCCGCGCTGGCCAAGTGCGTATTGGTAAACTTTACACAACTTTGAAAAAATTTTAAGTTTATGATTTCTCAACTATGCAGGTTTCCTCCCGACGTTTTCCTTCACCGTTTAAGCAAGTGATAATTAATTTCTAATACTCACATAACTTTGAAAAATTAGAGGTGCTTGCCTGAGATTTGAACCTCGAACCTCTCGATCAAGAGGCCGAGTTTCTTAACCTCTAGTCTAGGCTATCACTGCTTTTACCCCGCTTGTTTCTAAGATATTTATCAGATACTAATATAATATCTAACAAGAGGTTTATCTTGTTAAATTCAGTATACACTGCTTTGCATAAATTCATATGCGCTCGATATGCGAAGCAGGTACAGAACTAATGTTGTTATGTTATGAATTTGTATAATAATTTCTGTTTATTAATATTTCGCATTTTCGACTTTAACTATCTCTAATTGTTATTATGTTGGCGGAGAATGCTTCGTATCCCATGGACAGCAAAAAGAACCAACATCTCAGTATTAAAAGAACTGAAAGTAAAAACAAGGCTATCAACCACCTGCCTTCAAAGAATTCTGTCCTACTTTGGTCATATAGCACGCCGGGGAGATGACTGCTTAGAAAAAATCATGGTAGTTGGGAAAGTGGAGGGAAAAAGACCTCGGGGAAGATCACCAACTAGGTGGTCTGACCAGATCAAAGGCCTCACCAAGATGTCTGTTACGGAGTGCTTTAGAAAAGCAGACGACCGAGCACACTGGCTGGATATGCAGCACACCTGCATAAAAGACTTCCAAAGCAGGCACGAACTTCAGTCATGAAGGAACGACTAAGAAGAGAATTGTTATTAGACTAAGAAGAAGCTATTTAAACCTACCGTACTACAGGTGGCTTAAAAGGTTCAAAGGAATTAGTATGGTTCGACTTGAAGGGACAATTAGTACACCTATTATTAATGTGAAGCAGTTCTTGCGTTTTAGAAAAAAGGTGTAGGTGTTATCGGAATTACTTAAAGGGCGACAATCTTAATCTTCAGGAGTGGCAACTCATTCGGACAGACCACAGACCTATATCTTAATAGATCCCGCATGTGTACGTATTAGCGTGGCCAAAACTCGGGTTAAAGGAAGAAGATTCAGCTCACTTCGATGAAATGTCATTTAGTCCGAAAGTAACATTTGTTGTCATCGGATGTCAATTGACAGCAATAAACATGCCGAATTGCGCTATAATAAATTATGTAAATTCTACAAGTAAAAGTAGCCGCGATAAAGAAAATATTTCCTTTCATATGTAAGTACCGTTTTTCTTAAAATATGTATTATTTATTTTATAATTAATTATTTAAAATTTGTTGTGGTTTCACAATGACAATTAGTTACTGAGTGTGTTTTATCAAATTTTTAATCCATTGCAAATTTTGGTTACAAAGTTGTAAAGCTTCTGTATTAAAACACGCAATGAAAAGTAAAGCGATCGATATTTCATCTTGTTGCTTAAAGATGATTGTCATTGGTTATTTCAAAATGAGTACCTGGGGTTGTACATGCCAGTTTCTTGTTCTCGATTATTTAATCGATTTTCGAAATGGATGAATAATAATGTTGTCTTAATAAATATTTTGTAACATATTTTTTTTATTCTAATCATGTTAATGTTTTTTTGTTCTTTTTTTAATATTTACCATTCAATTTACAGGTTTCCATTGCGATTGCGAGTGCGCCTACGCACCATCGCCATAATCAAATAACGATATGTTTACAACTTTCTATGAGAACTATGTATATAAAACAGTGTAAGCTACCTTAATGTAGCAAGTGTTTTTATTTATCATTTTATGTATTTGTTCTTATGTTAAAAAATGAAGCAATATAAGTTTTTCTAGGTCTATTATCCATTTATAATACGGCATATACACGGGGTCTACTGAAGTCGAAGGACTTCAGTTGGCCCCATGCTGAGACTATTTTAACACCAGAATTTAATAAATGTTTAAGCAATATTTATTTTGTATTAAATCTTTTTTCCGTAGACATCTTGTTTTATTTTGTTGACTAAATTTATGGACGACACGGTAGATTTTGATAATGATGATTCGGCGACTTTTTTACCAAAACATTCGCAGAGCACCAGTAAAATAAATCTAGACGATCGATTTCTCGAAAATCTATCTTCGATTTTTCGATTTCAAAATCGATTTTTATAGCAGAACCGAATCGACTTTTGAAACGATTTTCTCTCTGACGGAGAATTAACAATGCACATCTCTAAATCTTTCTTGACAAGTGTCAGTCGATCGGATAAAAGTGGCACGCTTGGTTTTCATACAAATGAAGGTACATGTGTCATCTATTTAGATATAGGTCTGTGGGACAGACTGAAGGTAGAACCCCTGTTCTATATATAGACTAAAGTGATCAGTAGAACTGAAAGCTCTTTCAATCTAACACAAAAACTATCATTTACAAAAAATCCATGCCTAATTGGTGCTTCTATCGCATAAAAAATAAGACTTATACAACATATCAAAATTTATTTACAAATCGTCGTGGCCGAGTTTGAACCCGGAACTCTCCCATGGCTTACTATAAGTTAACCGCTCAGCCACGTTAGCCTTAATAAATATAATTATTATTAATAATAAAAACTAAACTTAATAGTAAATTCCCCTAGATCTATAAACATAATCAAGTACTTGCTCTCTAGGGCTGCATTTCAAACAATCACGTGGCACGAATAGATAACAACTAATCCCCTGTATGCGATGTATGTTGCCAATTATAGCGGACATGTGACTTTATGTCCGTTATATAGAGGTAGAACCCTCTGTTTCGACTCCGGCGGCACCTCCGCCACACCTATTTCTACCTACACACCAAGTAGACTTCATACACCAAGATTTTTTTTAAAAACTCTTAGACGTGGGCGTTTCCTCAGATTCATTGTCAGTAATCAATTTGTCCATTAGTTTCTTATTAAATTAAAAGTGGGTGCGTTGGATTATTCGGACCCCCCGATTGAGAGGCCGAGCTTCTAACCACTAATCTATTACCGGTAAAGCATTATGTAATTACTTGAATGGTAATCATAGTGCCATTCTTCTAGCAGTAAGCTAGTGAGTGTATTAACGTAATCAGGTACGCGTCCCTCTAGGGTCGCATTAGCTCAGAGACGGTCACGTGGCGCGAATAGATAACTACTAAGCCGTTGCAGTACCGTGTGGTCACAGTGTCAGCGGGAGCGGATTTTGAAATATAGCTTATGCTTAACTTAAATATAATTAAACGTTCTATCCACACGCATGTATTTGTAACAGCTTAGTAACATAAAAATATTAAGATATAATAGTTACAATTAAGTACCAAAGTAAAAATAAAGAAAGTACTACAGCTTAATTACGAGTAGTTTTAATACGTACCCAAAAATAGATTGTGTTTTAATTTGAAGAGTTCGATAAAGCTGACTCAACATTAAATTTAACCAAAAAATGGTCGTTATTAACTAAGATTCATACATACATGTTTAATCGTATCTATATCTAAATGATGATAAAAATGAGAATATAGTACTACTGGATATTATATACACAATATTGTGAAAGTGGAATTTTTTTAACACATTGTAATACTACACCTACTACATTCCGGTTATGAAATATCCTCAGTAAGCACTTAAGAACATACTCGTATTAAATGAAAGGCTCCTATTATTTAAAGCCTACGCCTTTGGAAATATACAGGGTGATTTATATTCTATTTTGAACGTGTTTTCCGATAAATATTAATAACCTCGGTCTGTTTGCGTAATCTATATTTATCAGTTATAAAGTGTTTTATTTGCAAGGAATGATTTTCTTTTTATTTTATGGAAATTAAGTACAAAATAAAGTGGTTCAGTACCCTTAGTATATGTTTTTACAAAAAAAATACTGTTTTGGTATTGGTTTACGTATTTTCCCATACATTTCCAATCAACGCCGACAGCGCACTGTATCAGAACTGATTGGAAAAGTATGGGAAATACGTAAACTAATACAAAAACAGTCATCTTTATAAAAACGTAATGACTCATACTTAGGGTACAGAATTCATATCAAATTATTTTTCGCTCTAGTACCGGATTATCTACATATTTTTCAACTTTATGGAGAATCCAGACATAAATCTAAATATGTATAACTCAAAGGTGACTGACTGACATAGTCATCTATCAACGCACAGTCCAAACCGCTGGACGGATCGGGCTGAAATAAATATATATAACTCAAAGGTGACTGACTGACATAGTGATCTATCAACGCACAGCCCAAACCACTGGACGGATCGGGCTGAAATTTGGCATGGTAGTGGTAGGTAGATGTTATGACCTAGACATTCGCTAAGGAAGGATTTTGATCAATTCTACCCCCAAGGGGATAAAATAGGGGATGAAAATACTTCGTAACGCGAGCGAAGCCGCGGGCAAAAGCTCATTTTTTTATAATATTTAAGTAGCAAACGAGCAGTGCAGTCCTAGGTTGACTGCACTGCTGCACTGATGATAAATGGCTACTGCCGCTCGAAGACACCTGTAATCAACACTAGTTAGGACTAAATTCCTATATAAGGATAGCGAATAATGCGTTGTTTCCTCTAACGACCAAGTTGAAACGCCTCGAATAAATAACATATGTGTCCCTTACCACACTCTTCAAAGCGGAACACAGCAGCGTGTAACACTGCTGTTATTAGGCAGAAATAGATGTGGCGGTGGTGCCATTGGATTCGAACTATAAAAGATTTTACCACCTTCTACTCACGATGTTTAAAAAAAAAAGTAACAATTAATATCATTATAATTAACAACTATTGTAGGCATATATATACACATAAGTCGTATTAGAGAAGCGTGATGTAATATGGTCTAGGCTGTGGTACATTAAAAGGTTATAACCAAGTATAAGTATGGTACAATATAATTACAACTTAACATTTATTTTTAAATTATATTCGCTTACACTGTGGCCACAACCTATTCCGCACGTCCCATATCTAAGCTAAGATCAATAATATGCAATTTCCGAGGCATGACCGCGCGTAATTATAACAGAAATAGTGCGGTTGTCAATGACATTACAATAAAGTCGTTGTGACCAACATAGATCATCAAATCGTGTTCTAGATGGGACGTAAAAGATATCAAAAGATACACCTCAAAAATAATTCTTATATATAAAATTCTCGTATCACAATGTTAGTTACCGTACTCCTCCGAAACGGCTTTACCGATTTTCACCAAATTTTTTATGCATATTCAGTAGGTCTGAGAATCGGCTATTATCTATTTTTCATACCTCTAAGTGATAAGGGTTGTTCACCCTTAACATTTTTTTATTTATAGGGCAACACAACGTTTGCCGGGTCAGCTAGTACATATTGTGTATTCTATAAACTTATTTTACTTCTATAACTTATTGTGGGTTCTATAAACTCATAGACAATTATATAAATACCCAAACCACTAACAGAAATATCATTTAAATTCAACAATCATGATTTGGCCGGAGATCGAACCCGTATCACTCTAGTACTCAAACCACTGCACCAGTTTTAATCTATCATTCAAATTCTTTGTTTAGGTATCTATCTAGCCGGGGATCGAACCCAGTATAATATATTATATATGATATATTACCACCCCAAAACTTTCACTTTTAACGCATCCACACTCAAAAAACAAGATTTTTGTAGCAAGTGACCGAAAAGTGAACCGAATCGAATCCGGAACCTCGAGGTTAACTTATATAACATGTTACATCACTCCTGACATTGGACATTGGTACTTTCACTAGCGAAGATGTAACCAGAAAGTCTACGAACGTAAAGGAAATACCCCCTTATTCCCCAATACATAGAGGTCATATTACCGTAAACTTAGTATTTAAGATAAATGTATAAGGTACAATGTAAAACAGACTTTGTTCAGTGGTTTTAGAGTCAATTTCTAAATGTTAAGGTTAATGCAACAGATTTGTAGGACAGTGTATGTTCAGTATCATAAAGGATTCTTGTAGGAAACCCATGCAATTTTATTTTACTCCACTTGCTTCTAAGAAATTCTAATACTTTGAACGGTGCTTCAGTGGTATAATCTAAAATCGATAGAAAGGTGGTAAAACTAGTATAGTAACTTGGGAATATTTTAACCGACTTCAAAAAAGGAGGAGGTTAATTCGACCGTATATATGATTTTTTTTTTATGTTTGTTGGCGGATAACTTCATCGTTTATGAACCGATTGTGATGATTTTTTTTTGTTGGAAGAAAGATATTTCAAAGGTGGTCCTATTATAAGGAAATCAGAGTCTAATGATGGCAGACCAAAGAAATCAATATATTTCATTGCATAACGGCGTAAACAGCGTGTCCAATATGAGTGTCGACTTCAGAAATATATACTAAACCAACATTTATTTTACTTGTGTTGTTTGTATTTTTTTGTTATTTTTTTTACGTTTTAGTGAAAGGATGTAGATTCCGACTCATATATTACATCCACACTAAAGTCTTCCGAACTGATTACGCGATAATCTGTGATCGACCTTATAGAACCACCGATATATTGAGTTGGTTATAAATGATAATGCCATCCATACACATCTACTTCTATACTAAAAACACTTTGTACTAGAATTTGTACTAGAATCCATGGTGTGATGAACTTTAATTGTACTGACACATTTCATGTTTAATTCTGCATTTGAGCAGCATGCTGACATATACTTCTAGTATCTCACACAGGTGTGGAGTCTTTTCCAAGGCATTCCGGCTTAGTCCTCAAGGGTAGCGGCGCATCTGTGGCCGACCTCAGGTAGGAATCTAATCCTATCTGGCGTGAATTAAAGATGTCCATGGGCAACGGTAACCACTTGCCACTTGCATGCTCGTCGGCAACTCCTGTATTATAAAAAAATGTAGGAAGAAATCGGTGTTCAGCAGAAGACCATATAAAGTATAGCAGCCAATAAACGTTATACTATATTTATGATTTCCTACTATTTTGTTTATAAGTAAATTAGTATAGAAAAGTTACGAAACCAAGTAAACATAGTGTCTAGTAGAAATGACAGTTATACTACGTTTTCATCAACTTTATTCATTATCTGGTAATTAGGCGAAGGCGAAAATACACAATTAAGTATAATTGACATGGGGCTCTTCAAGAGGGGTGCAAAAAGAGTTCTTCTCCACAGCCGGCGATGCATTAGCGACTCCTCTGGTGTTGCAAATGTCCATAGGCGACTTTGACTCCTCTCCAACAAGTAGCCCGCCTGCAATATCGTTAGGTATAACTATAAAAAAAAAAAAACAAAATATAAATGTGAATTCGCCGTTAATGTTATGCAATCGTCTCCCTGTAAAATGAGAAAGGAAATAATAATTGGCCGTATTATTACTCTACAAATAATACCCTTTTCTTGCTTTCCTTCTTTGGGTACATTAAAAATTGTCAAGGGTAATAAACAGTCATTTCTATAATTTCACATCGTCTACCTGCAAAATGGGAAAAATAATAAATATTGTACGTAATGTTGAATTACAAATATTTTTCAATTCTAATAAAATTTAAAAGACATGTCTATTCCACATCTGCTCTATGGTTTAGCACCTGTCTCGCCGTGAAATGAGGAAGGAAGTGGCAAGCCACCCTATTACTTGTCTAGTTGTACGCGTCAGTCGAGCCTTCCGCACTATCACTTGTGTGCTTGTAACTAGGGTTGCCACCTTGAGAAAACATCTAGATTCTGTTTGTTTGTATTAAGTAATGCAGTTGCAAACATGCGTGCTGTCTACTTGTACCCTTAGTATGAGTTTTTACGTTTGCTCGAAAACATTTAACGTTTAGGAATTCGCTGATACAGCGCCTCCGTGGACCGTTTCGGAAGTAAAATTTCGCATTATGAGTTTTAAAAAACTGAATAGGCAATTGTAACGGCACTTGATTTTACAAACATAAATAAGATGCAATTATTTTTACATTTTTAATTTCATTTTAATAGCGTTATAGTTCCGTTTTTGAAACTTATGCTGCAGAGTTCCGATATGGTCCACGTGGGCGCTGTATGCGCGAATTCGTAATCGATGAACGTTTTCGAGCAAACATAAAAACTCGTCCTAAGGGTACTGATAGTAAGTGGTCATCAACGCAGATCACTGTGATCAACTTTATATACAACATCTTCTACCATAGATGATCTATCGTATGTAAGTTAACCAGCACCTATGTCCTTTTACCGAAACTAAGAACTGTTACACGCTAGAAATAGGTGTGGTGGTGGTACCCACCTGATTAAACCATACAGAATTTTGAAGGTGGTAGAACCCTTTGTGGTTCGACTCCGGCGGCACCACCGCCACACCTATTTCTACCTAATAACAGCAGTGTTAGGCGCTGCTGTGTTCCGGTTTGAAGGGTGTGGTAAGGGAGACATACTTTTCCGAGGCGTTCCAGCTTAGTCCTCAGGGGTAGCGGCGCATCTGTGGCCGACCTCAGGTAGGAATATCTAATCCTATCTAGGGTTGATTACAGATGTCCATGGGCGGCAGTAGCCACTTACCATCAGGTGGACTGCATGCTCGTCTGCTATTCCTATATTATAAAAAAAAAAAAAAAAAAAAAAAAAATACTGGCTCTGCCACCTTTCACAATGTTCTGCGACGCAAATACACCTGTTTCTCCTTCAAACACAGCAATGCTAACACTACTGTTATAAAACACAACGTAGAAGCGCCTTCTCATCAGAACCACAAAAAGCTACGAGTTTTATCATATTTAACTAATAGTGTATTAAAAATATCTCAAATCTCAATTTATACATCAAATTATACACAGTACATGGTATAATTATAATATACAATTTAAGCGAAACGTACGCAAGCACCTAAGCAAACATTGTTTGAGCAAACATTTGCTTTGGATAAGAATTTAACAGAAATTGCTCGCAAAGCTACTTGGAAACTGAGGAATCTTACTTTAATCTTGTAACTTAGTAACTTTAAGGAATTAAGTTCGACTTAGTTATGTGCTACTCTATCATTTCTAGGTGATTTTGGGCGGTACGGCATTTAATTTAGAAAAATCTGACAAAACTTGATTTTTTTATATAAAGGTTACAAATAACCTTGGTAACATTTTTTTTATACATTACAAATAATATGTAACATGTAGTCCACTTTTTATGACTCCAGCAAATCCTTCAAAAGATACCCGGTGCAATGGGAGCGACAGTGAGTTATGTGGGATTTTTCCTTGGAGCTATGTGGAGGACTTCGGAATCTCTAACGAAACAATCGATGTCTATGAAAGCGGTGTCCCTGTTGGACCTAGTAATTATGTACGCTCACCAGACCTTCGGGTGTTTACATTTGCAGCCGCATCATACTCATGTAGTCCCTCTCGGATTCGCTAGGTGGCGGTTCAATTGCTTACACTTGCCGCCCACACCCTCGGAAGCCGACTTTAGTCGATTTTTGTCTACAGACACCTTACCTTAGCTTACCTTAGTTCTTATTCTGAGACTACAGAAACGACATAGTCCATCTGATGGCAATTTCCTTTGGTCACTTGCACTCATGATTTTGTACCAACGTTATTACCTTCAGGAATAAAATCAAACGCCTCGTGTAGGTTTCCTTCCCTTTAAAAGAGAGCACGCCACTTAACACTGTTATTATAAGGCAGACCGATAAAGTTCCTTGGAAATAGCTCAATAACTTCAAGTTGTTATAAGTTCCTAAAATAATTAAAGGTTACTCGAGATAATTTTCCTTTTACGCTTAATAATTCTTTATGTTGTGTCAGCTGGCAACAAAGATAAATTCGTAACTGTATCTACAAAAATCCGAGCTTTTATCAGAATTTGTATGTCCAATAAATTTGTTTTTATCTCAAACACATTTAAAAATATTTTGCTACCAATATCCTTTGATAAGTAAAATAAAAAGATACTTCACCGCCTTGAAATTGAATGAAGCCACAAAAGGATGATTTTATCATTTATCTTTGAATTCTTGACAAATAAAAACATTTTAAAGAAAATTTACATATAAATACGAGTAACTAATACTACGTTATTTACGTAATAAGTAAATACTTCAAACATTTTAGGGACTTTTTAGAACGGAGACGTGGCAAAACTTTATTTACGCAACAATTTCAATTCTCAAAACTGGTTACACTTTCTTGTTAGGGGTGATCAATCTATGTATTTTACTCATCTAAGCCCTATATCCCTTAACTGTTGTGGTTGTGATGAATTAGAACGTAACTTTTAAAACCAGGCCAATACACAACAGAATTAAAATGCATACTTTGTTAAAACACTTTAAAAAAATGTTTGAAAAATCCCGTGATGAAACAAAGAAATTATTAAAAGTGTATATCAATCCCGTTTCCAATCAGCATACGTATTCGTTAGATATGCAAAATTCTTTTAATAACATCTTTGTAAAGGATTTAAAAATAAACGCCGTTGCATACTTCCTATGCAATAATATGCAAATTAATCTATCCACGCCTCAGATCAAATGAAATGAAGACGAAACTTCAAGGATCTGTGCATTGGAGGCACAATTTGCATTTAAGTGACTTTGGGCGACTTAGTAGATTAATACTACATTATTAATAGTCAATCTATATAATGTTTTGCCTACACAAGATGTAAGGCAATTAAAGTAGGCAGAAATTGTCAAACTTCAATGTTAAATATTGTGATATTTATTTATTAAAACCGGGGCTTAGTAAATCTGAATTATTACATATGTGAAGTTTTTTGCTTCCAAATAAATCTTTAAATTTTATTTGTCTGCTTAACGACCTACATACCTTTTATTGTTTTTTCAGTTGCTATATACGATGTACTTTTAATTTTACTATTTAGTAAAACAATGTAATGTTTTACTATATAATAATGTAATTTATTTTGGACTGAACGCAATCAGCTTTACATTGTGTACGTCGTGTTTGTAAAACGGTAGAAACAGGTATTTTTCAATATTTGCTCCAGTTGCTAAGTCTATCCTTTTAAGTCTGGGTTCCACGTTAAGTATAGAAAATTAACACAAAACAAAATCGAGTCGCAGGCGAAATAGAATAAAATGCAAAAAGCAGCTAAGTGCACACCGAACGAATCAAAGTAAAGGGTTCCGTAGTCGGTATTAACAGAGATTTTTACGGCAACAATTATAATAATGTAACATCTGTGTGAGCTTTTGTAAAATGTTGTAAAAAGCATGTCGCCCTTACCACATCCTTCAAACAAGAACACAACACCGCTTAACACTGCTTATTAGGCTGAAATACATATAGAAGTGGTACCGCCGGAGTTTAACCACAGGTTCTTGATACAACAGAACTTGATAGAATAGAAATGTGATTCTTTAAAGGAATTATAAGTTCTACTGTATCATATTATTCTTAATTTTCTACACACCACTAATTAAGAAAGCACATATTAACAAATATTGACATAAATAAAAAGCTTTTGTCAGTATATTTTTAAGACCAAATACTATTTTCCCCATTTACTAATTAATCCACTACACAGCTATAACAATACTTTATAGAACGCACTTAAGTTCCAAATTTCATCCATAATGAGAGTAGCTACCGACAACGTATATACAAATATCATTAAAGGAAATTGGAAAATATTCTAAAATATATATCTACCTCGGGAACCATAAAAATGTTTAAATAGACAAGTATTAATTTCATTTCATTCCTTCGCTTTCGCTTCGCCTACCCTTTCGCTTCATTCAGTGCTTTATTACTTGTCTGCTTACCCTTTCCTTTATTACAAACTTTAATTAACCTGTAATAGTTAACAATTTATTATTAATTTAACGTTTTCCTCGTA
Source organism: Epargyreus clarus clarus (assembly GCA_014595695.2). Taxonomy (NCBI): domain Eukaryota; kingdom Metazoa; phylum Arthropoda; class Insecta; order Lepidoptera; family Hesperiidae; genus Epargyreus; species Epargyreus clarus. Next base: position 1,244,561 of record JACTTY020000083.1, read on the forward strand.
CTTTTTGCGTTTTTGCGACAGTTAAGAATAAAATATAATTTAATGTATTGTAATTAAGTTCCGAATGCAGCGAATGAAAAATAGTTATTTAATTCTAAATTAATTGAATGACGAAATTTTACGTAATTGAATGAAATTGTCTATTGCATAATTATGCTAATTAGAAACGCATAATTAAGACTGTATTTTATTGACTATATTTATTAGAAAATATTTTTTATTTGCAGATGGGTTATTCACGATGACTATTATGGAGTAACTGCGTCTTATTTCTAACAGATGTTTTAACCGATTGTGGAGGGTGTTTTTCGTGCGTGGGTACGACGAGAGCACAGTATAAGGATCTATAGCGTATCTTCGAACGACTTGACGAATTTTTAACCGTCTTCCCAAATAAGAGAGGTTATCTATTCGTCGTGTATATATTTTACATTTGTTTTTAAACATTTGACGTATCGTTATACTTTCCTAAATTGTCAGAGTGGCTATATTTTGAAGCAATCAGATCATTGGTTTCTTAAATCTTTTTTTAGTTCGTAATGGAAATGTAACTCCTAAAAAACCTTATGTACTACACAATTTTGACTATCACTAAATTTAAAACAAGATTTTTATATTGTTTTGCAATAAAATAACCCAATCATTATTACCATGCACCCAAATGACAGTTAAAACCGCGTAATAATTATGAATAAGCATTAAGATTTTCACTTCAATTCAAAGAACGGCAAAGTAGGTTGGTGGCGTAACGAGTGGTGGGACCTCAGTCGAGTGGTAACGCGACGGTCAAACGGTTGTTGCTGAGTGTGTTTATTGTTACGGTCAGTATTTTTATGTTTATGTTTACGTTTGTTAAGTGTTGTGTTTATCTTGTTTATTTTTTGGGCTATCGTTCTCAGTGAATCGTGTTATAATTCAACAAGTAAGTGTTGCAAGCGTTAAGATTCTGGGCTTTTTTGACGTCTCGTTGCAATTTTATTGTTGTATCAATACGTGCTGCAATGCTTTTTAGCCAATAGGTGAGATTGCAAAGTATTCGAACAATTTAAACTGAAATGCATTTAACATTTTATCACAAACAAAAAATAAAATCGGAAATGCACTTAGAAGTCTCAATTTAATTTTCTTCGGTATCTAATTACTTTTCACGGTATTTTAATAAAATATCAATAAGAGGGTGCAAAAAAGATTAAAAGTGTCAACATATTATCAATTTGGTTACCACACTGTCAACATAATTATAAACATAAATGTCTTTTGCGTACAATTAAGTGCTACCATACGTTTGAACTGCAATGTTCTATGTGATAAGTACATGTGTATAGGTGTATGAGATTTTTTATGTAAGTTACATTATCAGTTTTAGCAAAAAGCATTTAAATAATTAACTGATTAAAATTATAGTTAATTTTCAAAGTCAGTAAAAAACTGTCGAGGCTATAAACCACATTTCGAAATTTGACTTTACTGAATCGAGGCAATATTGATTTGTAAATGTACGTGCACGCGGACCTTACTTACAGCTAATAAAACTAACTTTGTAAAGTAAACTAGTAGTAAAGAATAATGGAGTCGCCATGCAACGGCAATTTTAAAAGAAAGTTAGGTTAGGTTGGGTTAGCAGTATATCTGGTAGACCCATTTGTGATCGGTCTCCGGTGGCACCACTCCCTATTTCTACCTAATAACAGCAGTATTAAGCGCTGGTTTGAAAAACATGGTAAAGGTGACATACTTATCCGAGACGTTCCAACTTAGTTCTCAAGCATCAACGCGTCTGTAGCAGACCTCAGGTAGGAATCTAATTATATCTGGGATTAATTACAGATGTTCATGGACCGTAGTAGCCACTTACCATCAGATGGTCTACATGTTTTTTTTTATTAGACTTTATTGACCAATAAAAAAAGTGGTACAATATGCGCACTTATAATAAGTAGTATTTTCTGCCAGTCAACCTTAAGGATGTGCAGAAAATATAAAGGCCACGGAAAATGCATGTAAATGTTACAGATAATTAAAAGAAGAAGAGATGTTTGTATGCTACGTCTATATAGATAAAAAAAATCTACCACTCATCTCCATAAAGGACCCTCACTGTCGTTATCATACACGACATATATCATTTTTTCCGAAAGAAAACGTCGTAAAGTAATAAGTCTTTCAGATTTTCAATTTCACCGTTTCGGTTTGGGTGCCTGAAACAGGCAATGACTATATATCATTTTTCTCCGCGTTTAGGTTTTTGTGTGTCATATTCGTAGTCATTATTAGAATAGAGAAACGAAAATGTTCCAAAAATATATAATTGTTCATTATTATTAATTTTCGTTTACGTTTAGTGTGTATCTACATTATGGCAAATAGTCATCAGATATTCCGTTTGGTACAATATCACAAAAATTCAACATTTTTAAAGATATCTTTAATTTTGATTTATTATTTTTTAGTATTTAGCAATAGGTTACTCATAATTCTCTGACGTTAAAAATAAATAATGACAATGGATTGCAGCAATTTCTATAACATACTATAATATGTGCAATGCGCCATCGAAACATATTTTCATATATTCTTGTTAATTGATCTTACAAACTTACGTCCTTGCATTTCATAATGACATGAGATTCATGCGATTATGGTCCTTATTTTCTTATAAGACCACATTAGGTGACTTCGTGAAGCAAATCAATTCTGCTCGACTTATAGGGCATGACTTGAAAAACTTAAGGTCGCACGCTAAACTTGACACCAATGTTAACAGGTTAAAATCATCATCATTTTATTATTGGTGCAGTAAATTGGTGAAATATTCCGTTTAGGTAGATTTTTGTGATTCGACTGCCGCGGTACAACTGCCACGCCTCTTTTTTAAGGGTTCCTAAAAAAGAACCCTATTACTGTCCGTCCGACCGGCACAGGGGACACACAAGTTAAAAATTAAAAATAAATGAAATTTCGGTGACATGAAACTCGAACAACTCGCAGTTTGCTATTTATTTTATTAAAAAAGAGAACTTAATTCCTGGTAACATTCTCAGCCAATTAACTCTGTGTAAATGCATACAAATTGTTAAAATAGTGGAACCGATAATAAATATTATAATGACATACGCATTATATTATTATTTACATACATAACATGCAACTATAGCCTAATTGTAACAGTAAATAGTTCGCGTATTCTGGTTTCAAGGGTGTGGTAAAACAAGGAAATACAAAGGCATTTCCTTGTTTATGAAAATAATTTTGGAATGCTTTCATTCCAACTAGTTCCTCAAAGGTAACGATTAATTTGTGATTGAGTATAACTCAATGCATGAAAATTGGGTTAATTAATTTAATTTGGCAATTGATAATGCAGTGAAGGGCATTATCAATTACCAAATTAATTAATTATGAAGGGTTTAAACTTAGTCCTAAAAGGTAGACTAAGTTTGATATACTTATAGTTAAATCCAATCAATTGTTTAGAATTAACAAAAGTTTTACATATACTATGAAGTATACTATATGACACAGTATGTAATGTTGGATAGTTCTTAATTTTGCGTAAATAAGTAATTATCCAAAATTAATTCCCCTGGAAGTAATTATTAGTAAATTAGTTGTCTTCAACAATAAAGCAGTAATAGCCTAGTCTTCAATCAGAGGGTCCAAGGTTCGAATCCGAAGCACGCATTTCTGATTTTTCGATATGTTCATTTCAAAATTTTAATACGTTACGTACGTATTAGAAATTAGCTAGTGCACTATGGCCTAAAACCCTCATTCTCAGAAGATACCCGCATTAGAACAGTAATCTATCGACGACAAACCAACCATATAAGGCATCGCCACACATACGAACACAGGTAAAAATCTTCCTAACCGTAAACATATAACAAATAATGTGGCAATTCAAGAAGTCTTGCAACTAGCTCGCCCGAAGAATTGTTGTCTGCAGGCGCGATATATCCTAGTGACGTTTATAGACGGTCAATATATCCGGCCATATCCAGCCACCTGCAGATACGTTACTCAGTATAGATCGTAAAAGACAAAGATATATGACTTTTGATTTATGGGATAATACTTTTTAGGAACTATATGGTTTTGTGTTACTTGTGTTTTGACCGCAGTAGTGCCTCGACCACTCCTTGCTAAGTTATAATACCTGGTTTAGGTTAAAGAACAGGGTAGGAAAGACTTCTACATGATATCATCCTCCTAATCTAAACTCATGTCTGCCCCTTGGCTAACAATACTTCTGTGGCCGATCTAGGCAGGACTCTAACAATCCTTAGGATTTATTCCCAGTATCTGTGGTACCATTACTATCAGAACTACATGCTCGTTTCTACTAAGTGATTAACCTTTAAATAATCAATTGTGCTTCTTCAATTCAATTTTTTGTTTCTTTTTTTTTCATTAACTTGCTTGTAGTATACACCTATAATTATAGTGGCATTAAGCTAGCCCCTTATGTATACGTTTGTTGTACCTTAAATGTATAAATATTCATTATGTTGGTGTTCAATAAATAAACAAAATTTACTATCCATCATTTTTGCAATTTCAAAAGATAAAATTACTGTTACCATCGTAACGTTGGGTAATATTTCCTTAGTCGGAACACAATACGACTAACAATACTTAAAAATATTGGTAACAGTTTATTCTTACTTGAATTTTGACCCTGTATAAAAGTATATATATAAACATTTAAACATTGGAGGTAGTGAATTGCAATTCCACAAAAAGAACTCGTTTTTATCAGTTGCAATACTTTTGTGCAAATATTTGAAACGCGGATAGAAATATATTGGCAAATATGTTTGGTATGATGCAAAGCATGTGTCAATGGATTTTGTAAGGTCTGTGGAACGTTCACAGATGATAAATTGCTTGTAAATCAAGTGAACAGGTCAAGAGTCATGGTTATAAATTGGTAGAGAGGGTAAGACACAATTTTAGAACGTACATGGTTTAAGTTATTATTACTATGTATAAAATCTACCTACGATTATAACAGACTTATACAAACAAAGTAAAATTAAGCAGTTATGCAACCGATAGCTATCAGCGTTTTGTGCTGGAAAAGTAATTCCTGCTAAAACGGGAATTCCTAAAGCAATTTCAAAAACTGATATATTTAAAAGACTGATGTAAGACTGAATAGCTAACGAGCGTACAGTCAACATAATAAGTGGTCACTACTGACTGTAACCAATTTCATGTAGAATAAGGGTTGTGCCTGAATCCTATCACAGATCCATTTTCACGTCTGAAGTCTAAGATGATCGCCTCATATGTAGGTTAACCGTCAACCCATCCCACCCGTCATTCTGTAAGGTACGCAGAAAAAAATTGCACCGGTGATACCTACCGAAATAAACAAGATTCTTTACGAGGCCACTTGCCTCTACAAGCGTTACGTACACTAAGTACCGTGAGCAGAATACGATTATTATATAACTTTTCATACTTCACACATACCTATTAGTCTACAAGACATTAATATAATCGGCTACTACCACTGCGTCAAGACTTGAAAAAAACACAAGGCTAAATTCTGAATAATGTTTATTCAATATCCATTGAGTAAAATCTTTGAACAGTTTTAATAAGATTGCGTGTGTAAACAGCAATGAATGTCATCCTCGTGCGAGTGTCAATGAAATCGACGAGGTATGACGATAAATATTCTCACGCAAGAAGGTTGCGTCTACCTTTCACTTTCAATGGCGGGTTCCATTTGTGTTTTAATGACTGGTCTTACCGTTTATATTAAAACTATAGGAGAATGTCGAAGTTAATAAAGAAAGTGGAAAATAATTCTGTCTGAGTGGTCACCTTTCTTGTATTGTATTTCTTGCATTGGCAAGAATCCCGATCAAATTTCCCGGAAAGTAAAAATCTAAATAATATACTCCGTACATGAATCTCCTTGACTTTAAATCGCTCTTTTTAATATTGACTGTACTGGTACATAAAATGATATTTAAAAAATATCCCAAAATGTATATTGAAAAGGCTATATGCTATATATAATATGGATTTTATGAGCCCAAATAAGATTCTCGTGGCAAATATGGAAACTTAAGTGTTTTAAAGGTAAGTTTCCGTGTCGTTTTTTGAGGGATTTTGGTTCATTTTCTAACTCTTCTCTCTTACAAGCTGGTAATGTGACATTTGTAAACGGTACATTGTCACCCGTTTTTTATAACATATGCCGTAATATCGCGTTTGCGGGTGGCATGTTTGTTTGCATAAGAATGGTGGGAGTTCAAGGGAATGAAACGTTAGGGAATAATTTGATTTCTTGACGAATGAGGTTAAGTGCTATGAGGAAACCTATTTTGTTTATGCGACGGCTTCTCCGTCTTACTATCGTTTTGCCACTGACGAGCATAAACAGAATTAAAGTAATTATAGGTTCATATAGATCCTTAAATTTGAAGAAGGACAAGTGTTAGATAGATTATTTATTTCAAGAACTTAAGCAACAACAACAAATTATAACACATAATAAACAGTGAAATCAAAAATACACATATGGAAACACAAACTTAATTATAAACTTATTGGCTAAATTTTCTTAAGAAATAAAATTATACAAAATTAAAAAAAAAACTGAAAATAATAAAGTAAATAAACTAAAAATATTAGGGATATAAAGTGAATAAAAAAATGCTCAACGAGCTTGGGACCGATTTTGATAAAATATTATAATATCTTTTCTCTAGCCGAATATCATTTTTCTCTATAAATATTTTGAATTTGATTATTCAGGCGTAGGTCAAAAGTGTACCAGCTTTTTGGAAAAGCAAACATTTGCATTAATATTTTCCAAATAACATCAAAAACAGATTACAACAGGTATCAATCTGACATCAAAAAAGAAAAACAATGCTTCGTGAAACATTACATTGAAACACTGTCCATGTGTTTTTGTGCGAGTGTTTAAAACACATTCAATTTTTATATCTGGGATTTTTGGGTTATCGAATAATATTTGTTGGTTCAATTAAATTTTAGAAAAAAATATGAGACAGTTTACGGATCTTTTTTGTATTTTACGTCACACTCGCCACGATTTTCATTGTACTCGTAATTTATGCATTCTCAGAAAATCAGCCGAATTTAATAAGCTTCAATTTTGTTCGAAAAGTACTCTTTTTGGTCTAAGATATAAAATCATCAACAAACAAAATCAAATCGTTTTATTTCCCGCCCAAAACAAACTAACGAAATAAAATCAAGGAGAAAAAAATTTCAGTTGGAAAAACTTGATTAACTGGAACTTTAGAACACGGGGTTTATGTTGGCTTCAGCTTTCAGTTACATGCAATGGGTATACCGTTAACGAATTTAATTGTGCTGGACGAAGAATTCAGATATGTAACATATCTGGGATTGTTTTTATTTAACAGTTCTGTATCATTTTCACCTTTATAGGACGAGATTTTTTTCTTTGTGTGTGGCAGCTTTTGGAAAGTCATTTGTTATGATCTACATGAGTGATCTTTGAATTTCCCCAAGTAAAAAGTGTTTAGTAAATAAAAATATTAATTTACATATACTACTTTTAAGTATTTAATTATTGTCCGCGTTTTTTTCACTAGGGCCCCATTTACTATGGTAAAGAATATCACATGTGTTAATATAGACTATAAAGTTTCTGTGTGCTGAATTTCATCCAAACCTCAAAAGTAGTTTTTATGTGAAAGAGTGACATACATCGATCCTCACACAATTTCGTGTTTGTAATATTAGTAAGCTTCCCTTGTAAAATTTTCAAAGTATTGAATAAAAGACAATACGGTAGAAATTCTTGAGTATATCGGTAATGAGGAAACAAATGAGATAATTAGAAAGCTGGCGTCGCTTCTACGAGTCAGAACTGCTTAGTATTACTATTATGCCATAATGATACGCTTTTGTTCTGTTATTAAGAACTCGTTAGTTGTTAACGGTTATAACATCTTGCTATATATCTATTTTTTTTTATTTATTTTCCATAATATGCACTAAAAAGTTATGGTATAACTGCACTTATACTTATACTCGTAGGTAGGTCCTCACACTTACTCTTAGTTTTATAGTTTCCCACAATGTTTCAATTCGAAGTAACGTAAGTCATAATTATTTCACATTACATTTAATTTTTCTTCGATTTTTATTCGGAATATTATGGAATAAGTAAACTTTAATAATTTATCTCCATTTTGTATGTTTATTCAATGAACCGAGAAGCCATACGAGAAACTGTGGAAGAAGTGATCCAAGACACTCATTTTCATAGATTTCAATAATTTGTCTCAACTAGGAACTTTTTCTTTCGAAGTCGTTTAATATTTACATCATCATAAGATTTGATGAACTATGAATATTTGTTAATATATAATTATGTAAATAAAATATGTATCTAATAAATTAAAAACGATTTAGCTCAATTCCAGTTACAATGAAAGAGAAATTAACGTCGTTAACATAAAAGTTAAAAGATTAAATTATCAAATTAATTAATTTACATAAAATACATTCCTATAGAACTCCTTTAGGACATGGAATTTAAATCTAAAGGCTTCTAACTCCATGTCTGCATAATTTGCATATTTAAAAAAATCATCTAAAAGTAATGTAATAGATCAAAAGAGAAAATGTTAATCTATAATAACATATATTTGCATCTATCAAATAGGGATGTGAAAAAGAATCGATTTTTATAATAATCGATTACTTTTAAAAAACATTCGATTTTTAATGAAGTACTTGTATAATAGTAAACGATCAATTATTTCTATTTTCACTTATATTGTACACGCGTGCCGCGATTTCAGGGACCATTAACGACCTTTTATATCGTCGACCAATACAGTTTCAAAAATCGATTATTTCTATAATATTATTTCTGCAATAATCAATTATTTATTTTTCACTCACGCCCATCCCTACTCCCAGAATTCAATAAAAGAGCCGCGCAATCTTTCATAACTTTGCGATTCAATAAGTCAAATTTAATACTATTTAACTGTATAATTAACTGGTCAACTTTGCGGTTCAATGCAAAGTTGATCGTAACTAAATATTGACCTAAAACTTTGAACAATCAGAACGAGCGAACTACGGTCTTGTTTGGAAAACCATTAAAAATACTTTTTGACTGTTGTTTAAACAGTACTGTGGATTTTAAGATCGTAAAGTAGTTTTTTAAGTCAATATTATCATTAATTTTGCTATTTTAAAGTTAGAGCCCTTCGTGGAAGGTTGGGGTGCAACCACCGCCATATTTATTTCTAATTTAACAATAGAGTTAACTGTATTCTAGTCTGAAGGATGTCGTTAAACAGACGCTTTACTTATAAAGGTCTTTCCAACTTAGTCACTTCAGAATATTAGTTACATTAATAAATGTTGGTTCGTTCTTCACACATAATACATAACACAAAATTATGTAACTTTATAACTATTATGTCAAACTCATATAAAACAGGTAGATATGACATAATTATGGGTTGTAGTGATACAGAAGACCACTTTCACTGTTTAGCGTAACTATGTAGAAAAAAACATACACATACAAATGGCGAACTTAGCATTGAGTCTCGTCGTCAACCCATTAGAAAATCCTCTCAGAATGAGATGGATTTGGCCATAGTTCACTGCGCTGTATAAATGCGTATTGGTGGACTTCTCATATCTTTGAGGGTTCTTTAAGATTTTAGGTATGCAGGTTTCAGCAATCGTACAGTACCCTTTCCGTGAGATTTTACGTTTTGACAAATATGACTGTTTTGATATTTGTTTACGTATTTGCCCATACAAATTCCAATCAGCGCCCGTAGTGATTTGTATCAGAACTATAGTGTCAGTAACGTAACATTAAATGACATTTACGAACATGTGAGGCAGACAAACAGACTTGAGCACTTACTTATTGTTACGTTTACTTAGTCTACTGAAGCAAACAGAACAGAATAATGGATTGAGTAAACGTAACGTAAAATTGTGGGATGTTTTGAAAACTCGTCGTAAGGGTACAGGTTAAAGCAAGTCATAATTAATTTGTAATACGCGCATAATTTTGAAAATTCAAAGTTGCATGCCTAGGATTCCAATCTTGGACTCCTAGGTCAAGAAGCCGTGTTTCAATCACCATCACTACGTATTTTGTCTTTTATAGAACTGATTTGCATTTTACAATAATACTAATATTAAATATAAATCTACTTTCAAAAACACGTTTTTATGTAACACCGAAGTCTGACCTTATAGATATAAAATAAAAACCGAAAAGTTGCAACTAGCATGACAGTTATACATTTTAAAGTTAAAATTGTAAGCACTAGTTTTAACCCGCGACTTTATTTACGTCTATACTTTTGTTATTAACAGTTTCATCATCATCAACCCATTACTGTCCCATTGCTGGGCACGGGGCTCCTCTCAGAATGAGAAGGATTAGGCCATAGTTCGCCGCGCTGGTCAAGTGCGAATTGGTAGACTTCACATACCTGTGTAAACTTTTTTTTTAATTTCTCAGATTTGCAGGTTTCCTGACGAAGTTTTCATTCACCGTTTAGGCAAGTGATAATTAATTTATAAAACCCACATAACTTTGAAAAATCAGAGGTGGTGATTTAAACCTCAGACCCCTCGATCAAGAGGCCGAATTTCTCAACCACTAGGCTATAACTGCCTAGAACATATTATAAACAGTAAAAAGTGTATTTGAAATTAATAATAATGTACGATTAGATAAGATTAATTTGGGTAGATAAAATACTTGAAAGCCTTGAATATTCTTCAAGACATCATTATAAGTAGGTTTGTTGATGAGTTCGCAAATTAATATTGCCTTGCAGTACGAATTAAGGTCATCCATTGCAAAGCTTGGAACCTCAGCCCGTCTCAGCCTATGACTCAGTCTCGGCCTTTGAAGATCCGCGTGGCGGAGTGGTCACTGTACTTGTCTGATGTAGATGATTCCAAGTTCGGTCTCCGGCCAGACAGATGTATAAATGACGCATTTAAATTTCTGTAACGACATCATGTGAAAATTATTATCATTTGAATATCCGATAAGGAAAATCACATGACTGAGAGATTTACATAATAACTTTAGATTTATGGAGTATTACATAGTGTACTTGGCCAATATGGTGGACTATTCCCTTATCTTATTTTATAGGAAAAGATCCGTGCACAGCGGTGAGTCTTGCATTGATTATAACAAAAACGTTGAAATTACGTAAAATTAGAAGGTCATGTGAAGATTTAACTACATCTGAGGTCACAAACGCGTGAGAAAGACCTCGTTACTGACTTAACATTATTAAGGGTAATTTTGCACGCGTTTTGCATGACTGCTTGCACGTTATATTCTTGACGATTGGCGCAGCGGTGCAGTCACCATTTCGATATAACACGGTTCCGGGTTCATTCCCCGGCCAAGTATTTATGCTAAATTTAATTTTCTGTTTGGTGACTGAGTGTTTGACAATTCTCGTGTATGTCTATAGCATCCAAGACACAATAAAGTTAATATCACTTCACATCTACATTACTTCTATTGTGATTTTATAACAGCATATTATCAAGGTCACTAGTACGCACGTATTATTGGGAAAAAAATATTCATTTATCTTTATAGGGTTATAAATAGGGCCCCGTTAAGCGTATATAGACTTCTAATCCCAGGCTTAGACCTCCTTGCGCCCGTATAAGCCCGTATAATTCTTATGACCGTTTTCAACAAAAATTCCTTGCTTTTATAATTCATTGACTATTAAATTAATTTTATAAGAAGATTTCATAGAATTTCCTTATTACACATTAATTATCAGTTACTTATAAATTACACGATTAAATTATTAAATTTTGTTTACTAAGATTTTACTTTACAAAATTTGATTACTTATTATTTATAAAAAAACATATGTTTGTCTTGTATGGCTTATTTACCTTCGTTCGATACCACCTCCTTCAAAATCAGGGCAGTAATTAATAAGCACGACAGATTAATTTAATTAAAATGCCTATAAGATGTTCCAAGTATCAGAATTACATTGTTCTTCCCTCTTACATAATATTGTTCGTTGACAAAGACCAATATGATAAGATTGAATAAATAATGTAATTTACATTTTAATAATTTCTTACAACAATGAATTTAGCACAGAAATATCTATAATAAATTGTAAATAATAATTATAATGTCGGACTCTAGTAAAAATGTAATTATGAATCACTTGCCACATCCAATACAGCAATTATGATAAAATTATATAATCTGAAAACCTAGATTATGGACATTAAAAGTATAATAATAATTAATCTCTATTTTTATAGAATATCTATATATAAATTAAATTTGAGTGTCTGTTTAACCGCTTTTTTCTTTATGCATTTGAATATATACAGTACAAACACCAAAATAACATTTTTTACGATTTTTGTCTGTCTGTTTGTTTGTGCTGGCTAATCTCTGAAATGGCTGGACCAATTTTGACGGGACTTTTATTGGCAGGTAGCTGATGTAATAAGGAGTAACTTAGGCTACTTATATTTTAGAACTAGCTGTGCCCCTGTTTTTTTAACGCGGATAAGCCGTAGGGCACAGCTAGTAATAAATAAAATCGTATTTAATACAATATAAAAAGCGTAACTTCTTAATTAATTTTGATATTTCATTTACCTAAATGAACTACGTTTAGCAAAACTATAATTTGTCCTGCTCAAAATTCTATTGTAATCTATTTATGTCAATCAATAAAAAGTACTATTGTATTGTATCGTATTGTTACACTATCAATAGACTATTTAACAATCAATGAAAAACATTTCAATTGTCAACAATACATAAAGCATTGGGAAATTAACTTTTATGCTCAAAATCGTACCTATCCACAAGTATAGAAAGTGTTTTAGTATTGTTTAAAACATGAAATGTACTTATGATTGTCATGGAATCATTGTTTTGTTAAATTCCTATTGTTTCATGTTTGTTACGTATATGGAATTATTAGTGCTCGCATTGTTACTATGTGTGACGGGGCAATGAACTTATGCAGAAGATTATTATTGTTACGATTGTATACTACTGTCATTTATCAAATATTGTATTATTTATTATTGTATTAGTAAATTATTACTTATTAATGGTTTGTTATAATTTTGATGATATCCATAATAATTACTGTGTGTTTACTTTCGTGTTTCCAATAAAATTGATATAAACAGAGTTTTAAATGATGATAAAATGCGATTACAGAGGTTTTAAATGTTTGTATTTTTAGTAATTTCAATCGTGGCAGTTAATTTATTATTTTAATAACGTACGTTAGTCATTGGCACACGTGATATGCCAAAGAAAAACGTTACTAAGTGTAGAGTTCGACGATGAGTGTAGAGTTCGATTAATAGCGGACTATACACATCATTATCGTCAAAATATTTCTGTTTCACTTGTGGGCACGGATCTCCACTCGAACTAACATCGGTAGGAAAGGATGCTCACTGCATGCCTTCTCTATTCATTACATTACATTTTTGATAAAATTCATTAAATATTCACTTCACACATTCACACAAAATCGAAAACTTTATTTTAATAAGGCCCAACTGAAACTCAAATTCCGCTACTTGCTAATTTAGGAAGTAAAGAGCATTACATAACGAGTGAGGAAGTCGGGACCTGTTAACTTGCAAACTATCTCGCTGTTTCTCTGCAACGTGCAATTGGCAGAAAGGCGAGCCTCATTATGCTTGCAAGGAATATTTGTAAGAACAGTAAATTTAATACTTATAATATGTTTTTCGTATTCGAAAACTTATTTTAAAATATGCTATCAGATATCTCATCGAGGTAATGTGAAATATTTTTGGCTACATCATAATCTTTGTTGTAAACAAAGATAGTAGTTATATTGTTTTGAAATTAAGGATTTTCTGTTAGGGTGTTTATGAAGAAAATAATTAACACTAAATCTACATGACTAACTTTTTTTCATCTTTGTTAGGTTAGAATGTTTATTCAGATTTACGTAATCATCTTTAAAAATAATTACTCTTTATTTAAATATTAAAGCATTTGCTTTGTTGTGTAATCGCAACTCATATTATAACCATACAATTGTATTTATACCATGTACTTTTCTTCTTTTTTCAGACAATGAAGCTGCTTTGGTGCTGCGTTCTAGCAGTATTGACAGTTTCTCAAGCCGCTGTGGATGTAGAACGAACGGTTCAACAAGTGCAAAGCATCCTCAAAGCTAACACATACTTGCCACGACTTTCAAGAGAAGAAATTCTTCAACTACTCAATGACATAAGAGCTGAAGACGCAAAAACTTCGACATCGAAAGAATCAAAAGAACAATTTAGTACTAAACCTGCAACTACTACTACTACTACAGTTGCTCCAACATACAGCAACGAAGAAAATGAAATTAATCCGATAACCCAGCTGCCCGATTTGAATGTAAACTACGTGCTAAACCTTAAAGATGCGGTTGTTTCTGCATCAGCTCAACCTCAAACCGTCGAAGCTACGACCAAATCAAACGAACCAACAGTAATGGTTGTATTGCCATACACACCACGTGATGGTTCATCTTTACAGGAATTATATACAAGACCACCTCGTGTAGAACATATACCTATATCTAAGGTAACTCCGAAACCGGTGAAAACTCTTAAATCGAACGAAGAGATTCTAAAAACTTTGGAGAAAAATGCAGAGCTTGCTAGAAAACAAAAATTAGACTTACCCGCAGAATTGCAAGCATTTTTAGATGCTCACGGATTGAAGGGAAATGCTGGCAATGATCATTTTTTATTGCCCCTAGAAGGATTTAAACCCCTGCCTCCAGCAAGGGTTATTGACGGAACAGTGCAATTGCCGGAAAACATATTACTTACTTACGATTTAATTTCACCAAACACTGAAATTAAAGGCTTAAGTAACGATCAAGTTCCGTCACAAACAAATTTTTTGTATGAACCTTTACGTCCTCAAATTCCATTTGAATTAGACACGTCATCTTCGGAAACTGATGAAAGTGTACTTCCATATGATTTACCGAAACCAAGGAAGACAAAATCTGTTAACGCTCCTAAGACAAATTATGAACCAATTGATTATGACTCTGTTAAAGTAATACCTTTGCGTAAAGGTCCAAATCCAGTTGAAGATGAAAAAGCTACTTTGGAAATTGATCAAAGTAAAAGACAAGCTAATGCAACTGATGATACTGTTACAGAAACAACTACCACCGCAGATGTTACTGAGGCTGATATTCCTATAACGAATGCTCCTCCAGAATCTGATTCGAAGGCAGAAGCCGATTCAGGTGCATCGATAACAGATCTCGAAGACTCATTCGGGGGACCAGCTCCCGAAATGCCAGGAGATTCAGTCTTGCCTCCACCTAAAAAGAACGGATTTTATTGGATGCTGGATTGGAACAGCTTCCTTGAAGTTGGTGATGGTGATACAAAAGTAAACATTCGTTTTGAGCCCAAATTGGGCGATCCACAAATGTTTTTACCTGTTAATGTACCGTGATTATGATAATTGGATGAGACAATGATGAGTTCTAGTCTAATGGTTGGTTAGTCATATGGTTTCTAGTAGTGGGAGAAACCATGGTATTATTGATAGTAGCGTAATAGCTGTAGTGGAAGATCATTAAGAAACCCCTAAGAATGTGGCAACAATGTTTATAATAATGATGTGTCTTCTAGTAATTAGGTAAGGAATTGGTGCGATTCATTGCAGTTTTCTTTTAATTTCAAATCATTAGCGTAATGAGATTATCACTAAATCGATTTACATCGCTGCATTCGAGTGAATCACATTATGATTAGAGGTGAAATGAATCGATGGAATGTGAACAATTCAGTGTTTGTTGGAAGAGTGGAACGAAAGTGAAATAAGCGAAATCGTCGCGTGAACGTTACACTGAGTTGTTGCTAATACGCCATTTACGATATGTACATAGTAATTTACATTGTATAGTAATAAACTATTTTAGATAGCTGATGAAAATTTATTTCCCTCTTATATTAGTACAGCTTGCGCTGTAGTTATTTAGTATGAGAGTTTTAATTGAAACTAGCTTACTTTCCTAAAAGTAAATTAATTGCACTATAATAGCAAAGTAATGCTCAGATTGGGCTGCTGGGTATGTTGTAAATGATCACAGGCCACAGCGACTGTTAAATCACCATTTCATATTTAATAAATTCTTGCATTCAACCTAGAATAGAAGCGTGTTCTATCTGAGCACAGTTGTGTTGTTATCCCTAGGGACTAAGTCGGAATGCCTCGTGTCTCTCTTTTATTTCAAAGAACACAACAGTACTTAACACTTCTGTTAAGAAATATGATTGATTATATTTAATTTTCTGTACTAAGTAAGGTCATTCATATAAGAAGAAAATTAATAGATTTTTAAATTGAATAAGATTCATAAATAATATTAGTAAATTCATATTATCGTGTGAAAAGGCCATCTCGCCGTGGAGATAGGTAGTAATTATATTTCGTGGTAACCAGTGATAGTTCATTTTGTTCGAGATTTGGTCACATTAATTAATATTTGGCGTTCTCAGAACCGATCTTGTTAAGAGAGCTTAGTCCCCGGATACCATCTAATCTCTAATAAGTTATTTTCGAAATGTATTTACAGGGTACCTTGGCGGATTAATTAGGTAAAAGAATAAAGAAAATATTTGTAAAAAGGAAATGAGATTTTTTTTATTTAATTAAAATATAGCATATGTTAATATTAGCATAACTATTAAAAAGTATAGATACTCTAGATTTCTACCTAATTTTTACAGTCATTTGATACAGGTGATACAGGTTATTTAAAGGTGGTAGAACCCTTCGCGGTTCAACTCCGGCGGCACCACCGCCGCACCTATTTCTACCTAATAACAGCAGTGCAGCAGTGCAGGCGCTGCTGTGTTCCGGTTTGAAGGGTGTGGTAAGGGAGACAGACTTTTCGGAGGCGTTCCAGCTTAGTCCTCAGGGGGTAGCGGCGCATCTGTGGCCGACCTCAGGTAGGAATATCTAATCCTATCTGACGTTGATTACAAATGTCCATGGGCGGCAGTAGCCACTTACCACCAGGTGGACTGCATGCTCTTCTGCTACACCTATATTATAAAAAAAATATACAAACGGTGGCTCTTCCATTCGTAGCTCCGCTAAAAAGGCACCGTTCCGTTCTGAGGGTTATGTTTGAAGGGTGTGGTAAGGCAAAACTTTCAGGAGGCGTAACATCTTAGACCTTTGGGACATAATACACGAGCGAAAGTATATGTCGACGATCGTGGTCATGTCGCTTTTGTGTTACCTTCATTAGAGGCAGTAACATCTGCATCCTTACTTATCAGTAAGGATGAGTAAGGACAGTGACACGACACGACAGTGACCTCTTACCATCAAATTAACTACATTACTACTCATTTAATTTAATAACAAAATGATATGACAACCGCTACTCTGGGCATCCCTTCAACATCTATAACTAATATATTTATGACACTCCAAATACTATCTGATACATTCATGTATTCTATTTTACGTAGGTATATCATACCGATTCCAGGAAAAAAACTAAAGAACTATTTGAACCACAAAGCAATCCAAATATATTCGTAGCGATAAAGTACATTCGACCTTTGTACTTCGAAACTAATTCAGCTTTGAGCAATCCAATACATCACACCACACACGAATTTGCAACTGAAATGCTAAGACATAAATCCTAGCGTTCGTATATCCAGATGTTTCCAATGTGTGGCAAAACCGTCCTGAATTCAAACTAAGTTTAACATAAGTTATAAATAGCAAGTTATAATAAATAATTTCATTTAATTGTATTTATAGGCTTTGTTGTTTAAACTTTGTTATGTGTGTAAAACATAAATATTTAACAGTGCTATTGATGAAAAAGAAAATGAAGCTGGTATGAAGCCTTGCATTTTATGTAAAAAATAACTAACATTGAATGCGGTCGGGTAAAAGTGAATACGTGCCTGCTTGAATATTACATAACTAGTTTTTGCCCGCGGCTTCGCCCGCGTTTAAAAGAAAATAATATGACATACTAACATACATAAAACTGAAAATTCGTACCTTCATTGGAATGACAGTTCTTCATTGGAGTTTTTGGTCCAAAAGATCTATTCTCCGATTAATCGATCTTAGATCGCCATCCCTAGTTCCCGTGGAATTTCCAGGATAAAAACTATCCTATGTCCTTTTCGGGTCTCAGACTATATTTGTACAAAATTTCATTAAAATCGGTTCAGTGGTTTAGCCATGAAGAAGAGACAGACAGACAGACAGACATTAGACTTACGGATTTATAATATTAGTAAAGATATAATATTAGTCCTCTAAAACGCCTTAAGAACTTCTTCTGAAAAAACTCAACTCAACCGCAAAATCTCACCTCGTACCTGGATTATATCATGATATTTCCATATAATCTCATTGTTTGAATAAACTTACAAATAAAAGCGTTCACAGTAAATCCTTACCGGATTAGCAACTGTCATCTTACGCCGACGCCGGCTTTACATACTCGCGCTAAGCGTTATAATCTTAATGTAAGCCTAGCTAAATAATGTAACGTGTCTTCAAGTGTTTATTGTGGTTCTACGGATTATATAAAAAAACAGATTAGGCGCTTACTTAAGATTAAAGCCAGCGATCTATGTTAATTAGGAAATACATTTGTCTTTTATTTTGCTTTTGGATTTTTAAACGATGGACGTAGCAAACGAGCATGTAGCCCACCTACTCGTATTAGTAAGTGGCCACTGCCACTCACGGACATCTGTACCCTTACCATGAGTTTTTAAGTTTTGACAAATATGACTATTTTAGTATTGGTTTACGTATTTGCCCATACAAATTCCAATCAGCTCCCCTAGCGGATTGTATCAGAACTATAGTGTCAGTAACGTAACATTAAATGTCTAAATTGACAAAATGGCGCTTTATGTTTTGTCTCTCTTTTTTGCGAACATGTGAGGCAGACAAAAGACTTGAGCGCTTACTTATTGTTACGTTTACTAAGTCTACTAAAGCAAACCGAACATAATAATGGATTGAGTAAACGAAACGTAAAATTGTGGGATGTTTTGAAAACTCATGGTAAGGGTACTGATAGGGGTTCTACCTGAAGCCGATCAGAAGTGATACAGCTGACAATCCTGGGGAATAAGATGGTTTCCTCATATCATTGCATCCACCCTCTTCTACCGAATATAAGGACTGCTTTTCTAATCAAAATAAATAAAGTATCATATCACTATCATCGGTTTCAATAATGATAAAGATACTTCCCTTCCAAAGCATGGAAGCGCCCAATAGTAATGGCTTTTCAAAAAACAAAAGCAAAATATAAGACAAACGTTTTTTTGTAAGGATTTACTGCGAACGCTTTTATTTTTAGGTTTATTCAAACAATGAGATTACATCGGAATATCATGATATAATCCAGTTACGAGGTGAATTTTTGCAGTTGACGTTTTTAGGCGTTTTGGGGAAATCAGTGTATATAAGCACGCACTTTTAATTTAAGTTAAAGTTAGCAAACTATCATGCAGTTCATCTGGTAGTTATCCCACTTACTATCCTGTAAACATTAAACAAGCTTTTTGAAATTGGTAGAACCCTTTGTGGTTCGACTCCGGCGGCACCACCGCCACACCTATTTCTGCCTAATAACAGCAGTGTTAGGCGCTGCTGTGTTCCGTTTTGAAGGGTGTGGACAGGGAGACATACTTTTCCGACGCGTTCCAGCTTAGTCCTCAGGGGTAGCGGCGTATCTGGGGTTGATTACAGATGTTCATGGGCGGCAGTAGCCACTTACCATTAGGTGGACTGCATACTCGTCTGCTACTCCTATATTATAAAAAAAAAGAAAAAAAAGCTGTAAATCTCACTAGGACTTTTGTTATGAGTTATGATGTCATAGATAATGCCATCTTGTAGAATGATTTTTAGGATTCCGTACTCAAAGGGTAAAGCGAAACCCTCCGCTGTCTGTTCGTGAGTCACAGGGCTTTATCTCTTAAACCGTAATAGATAGACACTTGATTTTTTTACAGACGATGCATAATGATGGTCGCTATAACTACAAATAGTAAAAATTAATAAAATAAATATAGTTCAAAAAACTAAAAACACGGTTTTATGATAAACTCAACTAAAAGCGTGTTTTTAATTTTTTGAACTATATTTATTTAAAGTCACAAATGTGATGATTTAAGGCATCATATTTCTACTCACTTGTATAGGGGATGTTATCACTATAATTTCTACTCCCAAGTGTTTATATTGTTCAATATACACGCTCCCATGCTGCAATTTAAGAGAATATGCTAATCTACCGAAATAAATGAGGCGAACACTTTCTAAACCCTTTTAAACTTTTAATCTACTGACCCGGAATATTCATGATCCAAACATGGCGAAGTAGGTCTTAATAACACCAAAAACATTAAGCTAAGAAAGGCTCTATGGAGCTTAACCCTTAAGTGGTCAAACTTCAGGATTAAAGTAGAAGTAGATTGAGGAAGTAAAGTTTTGGTGTACATTAATCAAATGGCTGGCTTTTTAGATGTTTTTATCTTGTTTATCTTGTTACTTTCTTTGTAAGGTTCACTTTGGTAATGGTGTGATGAAAGCGATACCTCATTTTACCACGCCTTTATTAGGTTGACCTGTATGTATGTATGTAACGGAATCTTTTAACTCGATTTTTACCAACTTTGAACAGTTCAATTACTTTATCAAGAATCGATGACAATACACGATTTTAATAATAATATCCCATTTTCCTGATCAAGATCATCAGGAATCAGAATTAATGATTTTCTTTGTGCGATTTTAGCAAGGTTTTTAATTTTTAAACTATAATTATTTTTATTATAATGAATGGAAGACCGCTACTAAGTTAGACCATATCAAAAGTGTCTGGGCTCTCTAAATTTTAAAGTTTAATGTTTTTAAATTATATAATCCTTAGTAAAAACATATATATATATCATAATCAAAAAACTATTTATTACCAAAAAGGCCTAACGAAATTTAATATATGTATAAAGTGTCGTTAGATTCATAAAAATTGTGGGAGTGACATGGACTATATAATTAAGCATTTTTTTGTTTTTGTTTTTATAATAATTATGTAACATTATATAATTCATAATATTTTGAACCTTTACCTAGTTATTATCAGAAACTTTGAAAAGTTTAAATATATTTACGTGAAAATAGGAATCAATACATCATACCGCTTCATGCTTTTGAACACACAATTATGGAAAATTTTACTTTTCAAAAATCTTCATTAGAAGGCTTCATTAAAATATAAGATTCGTATGCTATAAAGTTAACAAACACAGTAGGTAATCAAAATAATCTCTATTCGCAAAACACCATACCACGTAGAGGCAATGAAGAGGGTATTAGTACCGCTAGCGCAATTAATATAGTCACGTATGAAGGGATAAGATAAGATGTTATAGCTCAGTATAAAGTTAGGGCTCCTACTCGTACTAGTACCGGGTTCGAATCCCCGGTTACTATTTTTTTCGATGTCCAGTTATATTAGAAATTTATTATCACTTTCTCTTGCAGTGAAGGAAAGCTAAATCTAAGCTTTATAAGAATACTGAGTCTAGTATGACAATGATTAGTTAATAATAATTTATTGGCATTCGGGAGTTTAAGTTAAATTTTTGTAATATATAAATATGCCCAAAAATAAGTTTATTTATTAAATTAAAATAACATACAAGGACTCGATCTTACTAAGAGGGACCCAAGAACATTTTTAATTAATCCAATATAGGATTGAGGCCCTACTTTAGGTCACCACAAATCTTTTAAACATTTAGGTTAATGCCAAAAAATATATTCTTACTGCCGTTATAATTCATTTATAAGTGAAGCAGTGGTACCTATGCACTCAAAACATGGAAGGCAAACACCATTTGTTACATTGCTCATGTGGTAGGTGGTGGAGCCGGTAGACAGGAGTGTAAACTTAGATACTTACTAGCTGACCCGGCAAACGTTGTGTTGCCATATAAATAAAGAAATGTTAAGGATGAACAACTCTTATCATTTAGGAGGATGAAAAATAGATAGTAGCCGATTCTCAGACCAACTAAATATGCATATAAATTTTAGTTAAAATCGGTAAAGCCGTTTCGGAGGAGTACGGTAACTAAAATTGTGACACGATATTTTTATATATAAGATTTACCACTTCATTCTTAAAAAATACATCGAAAATCTCTCTACATGCTCAAGTACCTACAAATACTAATCACACCCAGTAACATTACAAGACTATCAATAGGACCGAAGCCTGGATATATCCAGCCAAATACTGTGTAAACCCATAAAGGAAGGCACGTATTAAATACATATCTGATACGAAATGATAGCCCATCAATATTCGTGCTTAGCAAGCTACCTCTGAACGGAATTTATCCCGAAACTGAGTTGGTAAGGGATGAATGCCAGCGATAAATAAAGGGCCGTACACAAATATCACGCTTCATTTCTACCGTGTGTGTAAAGGTCCTTACGCACCATCCGCGAATAGATGGAAAAGATAATTGTATGAGTATTACAGCTGCTGCTGTGTTTCGCATTGAATTGTGGTAGATTTCAATATAATTCTCAGAGGTAGCAGTGCGTTTGCGGTCAATAAGATGTCAATACTATTTGGGGTTGATTACTGATGTTGATCTTTTCAACTTGTAGGTGGGTAGATACGAGTATCCACCAAAGTTGTCTTGTAATGTGTCATTACAAGACAACTTTGGTCAATCGTCTTGCGCTCGGCGAGAACACACAGACGTTCTGTACGTACCTTGTTGCTCCTGTTTTCTGCGTGGACTAACCGTGCTACCGCGTGTGCCTTGTGAAGAGCAAAGAGTCTACTCGTCAGGAAGACCAGGTCGTGCCTACTTCTTTGAGCACCGGGACAGCGCCGTGTGCATCACCCCTATTCGAGTCTGCTGGTCAGCTTGGAAAGCAAGGTTAATGGTTTTATGCTAGTCTACTCATATGCTAGTTAGGTCATACCTCTTACAATTCTATTCCATACAGTTCACTATATTGTTAGGTAGGCGTGCGAGGCGTGTGTGTACCGCCCAGATGCCCAGACGTCTCCTGCGAGTTTGCAAGTTCAGTTTCATAAAAAAGGCTTCATTAGTTATGTTATCAGAAGTACTCGTATTATTTTTTTTTTTATAGTAGCAGACGAGCATGCAGTCCACCTGATGGTAAGTAGCTACTGCCGCCCATGGACATCTGTAATCAACCACAGATAGGATTAGATATTCCTACCTGAGGTCGGTCATAGATGTGCCGCTACCTCTGAGGACTAAGCTGGAACGCCTCGGAAAAGTCTGTCTCCCTTACCACACCCTTCAAACCGAAACACAGCAGCGCCTAACACTGCTGTTATTAGATAGAAATAGGTGTGGCGGTGGTGCCGCCGGAGTCGAACCACAAAGGGTTCTACCACCTTTAGAATAATCTAGTTTCTGCGAAAAAATAATTGCGATGCGGATTTTATGCGAATTTTTAAAGTATTTTATTTACTCTTATAAACACGACTGTTCTCTCACTCAATATTAATTTTTACTATCGCCATACCGTCCACAGTGAGACGCTGCGATGAATCGTTTCCACGAAACTGTTTGCATGGTTCACACAATGAGACGGCTTATGGCGGTGCCGACAGAATTGCAAGTGCGAAGTGCGTTATTTATCGCCGTACTTTTTTCTATCGCTTTCATTCCACACGTAATTTAGTTCGCTTTGAACGACGTTCATCAAGTGGCTGGAATATTATATTTAGAAATTGTGTTATAGGGACGGTTTGAGAGCTTTTGCGGTTATCAATTACTTAAAGGATTATATTTTGAATTATCCTATGCACAGACCTATATCTACCCAAATACAGGTCACATGGGTCAATTTAAGACTCAACTAACAGCCTAAGAATAAATAAACTTTCAAATGTAACAAAATTAATTATCCTAGGGATGAACGCAAAGAGTAGGGGTCCGATCTTAGTTAGTTTAGCTCATTAATAGAGTTTTTTATTCAGGTCCAAGTATTTAAGTATGTGTGAACTCATCTTTAGGTACTCTTACCCACGACATAGGGAATCCTAGAGTGAGTTGTTAATCCTAGGTGTGTAAAAGGCGACATAAATGTAACTTAACATAACGCGACATAACTCGACTTAAAGGGCACACATTCAAGATAATAAGCAATATTAACAGTGATAAAATTAATTAAAAATTAAAATAAGTGTACTAAATAAGTGTAATATCTTTAGGTTTATCCTTTAATTGGACTATTATGTTCCATTTCAATTTTTTTTTAACTAAATATTGATAAGTTTACCCGTTCAACACAAAATAATTTAATCTTATGTTATATAAGTAAACGTAAACGTTTCAAACGCAAATCTATACGCAAATACCTAAATGATGAGACATCAATATCCGTATTATCCTTGCTTCGTTAACAAGCCCTTATATTCAACTTAAGCTGCGTGCACAGGGGGTTTATAACGGACTAGAGAATTCACTGATACCTACTTAGGTCTAATACTTAGTTCCAGTCTTTAATATTTAGAATATGGTCAGTTTGGTATCGTTTTGCGATATAATAAGCCCTTAACGCAAAAATCATCTATTTTTTTTTATAATATAGAAGTAGCCGACGAGCATGCAGTCCACCTGACGGTAAATGGCTACTGCCGCCCATGGACATCTGTATTCAACTCCAGATAGAATTAGATATTCCTACCTGAGGTCGGCCACAGATGCGCGGACTAAGCTGGAACGCCTCGGAAAAGTCTGTCTCTCTTACCACACCATTCAAACCGGAACACAGCAGCGCCTAACACTGCTGTTATTAGGTAGAAATAGGTGCGGCGGTGGTGCCGCCGGAGTCGAACCACGAAGGGTTCTACCACCTTCAATATCGATAATATACCTGACTACAATTCCTAATAACACTGTGCAAATAAGTTGTTATGTAATGACGTTTATCTGGCGGTAAGTGGTCACTGCCGCCTATGAATATTTGTAACTAACTCAATATAGAACAAGAACTCCTGAAGACGAAAATGTTGTCCGTATTCACACTTTCACTGAAACGCATGTATTTACTCGCACATTGCAAAAATAGGTGTGGTGCTACCTCCTAGGTTCTAATTCTAGCACTTTTCAAATAAATCAACAGTTTTTTTTTTCAAATTATCATGTTATAAAGGCCATTTTTATAAATTCTATATCTAAATAGCTGTATAACATAAATAATTATGAATAAGGTCAATTTATTTATAAAAAAATATGATTAAAATCTTGAAATCTTCCTGGTAGTACGATAGCAATCGGATCAATTAAATGAAATGAAGAGGTCATTTAGATACGCCTAATTTCTTTCCCAATATGTAAATATTTAATTACCGAAATAAAGTTTTCATCAACTTTTCACGAGATCCCAACGAACCTCATTCATTTACTTTCCTGTACGCCGCCTTATAAAGGCTATAGATGAATGTTTCAGCAATAAATAAAGGACCGTACACAAATACCACGCTTCATTGCTCGGAGCATAAATCTACGCACAACTGTTTGCATGATCCCTACAATGAGGCTTATGGAGTTATGTGAGAATTGAAAGGGCGAATGCGAAGTGTGTTATTTATTGCCACGTTCTGATGGCTTTTTTCATCATATTTATTCCCTCACTTTCAAAAACATTCGTATGCATGAGGGATATGATTGTTTTATTCCCCGCTTTTTATCAGAAGCTAATGAGATTCGTAACGTATTTTATGTTTGCCGATAGTAAAGTAAGAGAAAATTGACTTTCATTAACGCGCCTGTACACCACCTTATAGAGGATATAGATGCATGTTTCAGTAATAAATAAAAGGCCGTACACAAATAGCACGCTTGATTGCTCGGGGCATAAATCCACGCACAACTGTTTGCATGATCCCTATAATGAGGCTTATGGAGTTACGTGAGAATTGAAAGGGCGAATGCGAAGTACGTTATTTATTGCCACGTTTTGATGGCTTTTTCCACCGTTTTTTCCCTCGTTTTCAACGATATTTGTATGCATGCGGGATATAATATTTATATCATCCCGTTTTTTTATCAGAAGCTAATGAGTTACGTTGCATATTTTAGGCTTGCCAATAGTAAAGTAAACGCGATGGACAGTCATTAACGTGCCTGTACACCGCCTTATGAAGGCGTTAGATGAATGTTTCCGCAATAAATAAGGTATCGTACACAAATACTACGCTTCATTGCTTGGAGCATAAATCTACGTAAAAATGTTCGCATGATCCCTACAATGAGGCTTATGAAGTTACGTGAGAATTGAAAGGGCGAATGCGAAGTACGTTATTTATTGCGAGGTTTTGATGGCTTTTTCTACCGTTTTTATTTCGCAGTAATTTCCCTCTTTTTAAAAGACATTTGTATGCATGAGGGATATATTTTTTTATAATACGCCGCTTTTATTTAAGGTATCGTTTGCTTTCTGGTGAGGGAAGTGATACGAAAATTATAATAAAATACTGCTTACATCTCTAAAATTTCATAAGTGTCTCGAGAATAAGTACACAAACATCTGTACAAGTATATAGCGCCATTGTGATCTGGCAGCAAGTATGTAAAGCATACACTGTATGAGGCGTTTCAAGTCCTCAGGGGAGTAATGCATTCGTAGCCGACATCACAATTCGGTAGAACTTGTGTCGTACTTGAAATAGACCATTTCTAATATGTCTATAGCATACATTAGATAGCCATTTAAACTAACAGGACTACTACTAAAATAACTAGGACGTACGTTCACTATTTTAAGGCCTAAAAATACTACTAATACACGATGTAGTCGGTTCTACAATGTATTACTTCGATGTATCCTAGAGAAATACATCTGTAAAGGAGAATGTAATGATTGTTTAGTTTATTGTTGTTTTATTATCATATTGTATTGTTTGCGTGTTTATGGTGCATTTGTTTACATGAAGTGCAAAAGCTTTCTTTTCCTTAAATGTCTAAATTCAACAACTAATCTATTATCATGAATTTTTTTTATATGTGTCCACTTCTAAATTGAGAAATAAGCTGAGTTTCGATAATTTTATATAAAAAATATGAGCTATTTTCGGACTATATCTTAACTTGGTACCTACATTTTGGTCCACCATTTTCATTCTCCTTTTCGAGTTGATGATATAATAAATAAAAATAAATCTTCTCCTACGATGTCAAAGTAAGACATCGTGAGGAAATTTATACGCTTGTGAGTTCTGTAATCCGCATTTCTAATTAAACCTATGGCAATGCTTTTAATACGTAACTCACAAATTAAAAAAGGTAATATAAACGAATAATATTGAATAACATTGGTATTATCTTTTGTACAATTGCATTGTAGGTATATACGAGTTAATGTTTATTTTCTATAGTATAGCGTTTATCTTCGTGTATATTTTCAAAGTCACCTATGAGAAAACTTGAACCTAATTATGGAAACTCTCAGAAGGGATTCCAGAAATACAAAATATTCTTGCATAATCATAAACATTTACAATAATACACATCTTTATTCACTAATTTATGACATCTCCATTATAAAAGACATTGCGAAATTCAGTTGACAATTTATAACGCAAAGCAAGACTGAATATTTCAAAAATATGAAAATAGAATAAGTGTTTAAAAGTGACGTCATTTATGTGATAATTTACGTCAATTAAATACTTATACACCATGGTCCATACATGAATCAGTTTGATGTGACTATGTATAACACAATGATTTTCATAAAAGTAACGTTCCTTTTTCTGACTTGGAGTTGGCAAATGTTTTATAGCCTGAACCTATTAATTCGGTAACTCCTGCCAACTATGAGACTGTAGTGATGATGAAATTTCAGTAATTGTCGCAACGCAATACTCTCATATCAAATGGTAACGAAATGGGAAATTGATAGGCCGGTATCCGACCCGCTATCACACATTGCGTTGCGAACGCATTCCTAATTACCGATCTGTTTAGCGCATTACGTATTTGCTTTGTGGAAATGATAAAGGTTTACGCTTACTCTCAAAGCTCCATAGGATGTTCTGGGAATTCCATAAACACACGGTAGCAAAGGGAGTTGGAACGGAAATGTCAATTATCTGAACTTCTGGCCTCCTGCATTGAAGCCGAAACTCTGCATGTTAAAATAACGACCGGCGTGGTATAGCTGTCACCGATACCTAAAGGGCGAAGAGTTTCGAGTTCGATAGCACCGCTAATTTCTTTTCTATATAACATAACTTATCGTAATA
The DNA here is from genome assembly GCA_014595695.2 of Epargyreus clarus clarus. Classification (NCBI taxonomy): domain Eukaryota; kingdom Metazoa; phylum Arthropoda; class Insecta; order Lepidoptera; family Hesperiidae; genus Epargyreus; species Epargyreus clarus. The sequence continues at coordinate 1,272,982 of JACTTY020000083.1, forward strand.
TATCGACATATCGTAATATAGATAGTCAGACAAGAGTCCGCCATTGTTTCAGGTTTATTTTTCATTAAAAAATAATTCGCTACGAATTATTGTAATCTCTCCTATTGTTTGCCGTTCATTCCAATGGTTAACATTGTTTTAAAAACTTCTGTAGAAATCCCTGGGCTTCGGTCGAAAAAAACTATTTTACGATGGAATATGAATTTTGCATCAGTATTAAATAAACCTACGTGCATAGCAGATCCACATTCCAATTTAATAATTGGAAAATCATGATAAATTATTCTGAAATATACATTCCGGGAAAATTCTCCACTTGAAATTGGATTTAATTAAAAAATTGAATTGAATTAGGCCATATGCTAACTGTTAAATAGCAAACTACCTACTAATCTACGATTAGTAATCGATCTTGAAACTGTTGTAAATTCGTAGATTGAAGTTTGAGTCGTGTAAATGAACTTCACTTATAACGAGATTGTGAAGTGGGTAATTACGAAACAAGATAATTGCCTTAATGGCGGATGTATTGAAATTAATACGATATTGTTCTAAGTTACTACAGTGATAAAATTAAATAGCGTAGTTGTGATATTCTAACCAAATTGTGATTGAAATCTCTTTAGTAAGAACATGTACAATGTACATAGAACATGAATATAGAAGGTGGTAGAACCCTTTGTGGTTCGACCCACCACCGCGACACATATTTCTGCCTAATGGCAGCAGTGTTAGGCACTGCTGGGTTCCGGTTTGAAGGGTGTGGTAAGGGAGACAGACTTTTCAGAGGCGTTCCAGCTTAGTCCTCAGGGGTAGCGGCGCATCTGCATGCTCTTCTGCTACTCCCATATTATAAAAAAAACCTACTGTATACTTCATCTACCTTTAACACAGTTTTCTTATCTAAAGAACCGAATATAAAAACCTGGAATACGGAACCTCTTTTTTGAAGTTGGTTAAAAATATAGCAGTGAGCGTAGCACAGTAATAAATATCTGGCTGACCGCGTTACTCCAACTATTGTGAACAATTTATTTACACGTTACGATTTCATATATCGTTGCAAGCTGAACGCCATCTGGTGCCGTGTAATTGGAATTCTTCAATAAATAACACGATAAAACAATCGTTTTATTTATCGTCTAAAATATCGGTGTTATATCTACGTTGATACAATAAAATTCATATTTATAATAAATACAGATATCATGTTATGATACACGTCCTGCTGTTCATAAACCACAAAATCTTATCAATTTCGAAAGGAATTGGTTTTTAATAAAATCTACCCCTAAGTGGTTTAAATGTATATCTCCTTAACCAAATTTTTAAAACAAAACACATAAGCTATTATAAGTTACTCGTATCGAAAGAGACAAACATAAATATAGAAACGATTAATTCTGTTATACGGTAGATATACGTGTGGCGATCATGCCAAGCGTTTCAGGTAGAATCTAATCTTCAACTTGTCTACAGAGTGATTTCAATGTCCATACAACCATTTAAGATAAGACACAACCACACTACACTGTTGTTATTCTTCCTGCTACTCCATACATTTTAAAATAGAACACAGTAACACAACACTATGATAAACGGCACTATTGTTTACTATGACGATCTTTCTACTATAGTCTAACCAAAATTCGACCTCCCAATATCTATAGATACCATCAAACTGCTCAACATAAGCTTGGCCGGTGCCCCCACAACTTACATAATGCTGAAAGGAAGGCAAGTCAACAGAGCGGCAACTAATAAGATACGAAGTGTGTCATAACTTCAGGAGCCATTGTGTCGTAATCAAAGTTCCGCAGATGTTTCGACCTGCGTTGGAATTGCTGTTTCAATCTCGCATGTACCGAATTTGATTACAGTTGTAATACGGTTTAGTCGAAGATTAGAAATGAAATAGGTGCGCTGATGAATTTCAATGGTCACTGAATTATCATTATTGTTTCTCGCTAAGCTGTCAGTTGAATTCTGGATTTCTCAGTCCATTAGAGTTTCATTAAGTACAAAAAGAAAATATTGTCAAGTGAACATTTATTCCTATAAATCCATTCTACGTGCCCTTACATATTAAGTCCCATACATTCAAAGTGAGACAAACATGGTATGGGCTGGTTATGGAAACAACAGGGACAACAGAAATATTACTGTAAGTTTAGAGTATAAGATATAACTAAGCGTACATTCGTATTTGCTAGCGGAAACCCAACAAGTTCTATAAAAGCACCGTCGTAGAGAGCAAAATGTTTGACAGCGTGTTGGTCCATAAAAGCTTTTAGAAAGTCGTTGCGTTTCCGTTGCGCCAACCGCCCGAGTTGTTTAGTTAGATTATGGGCATCGTTGTTTGTACATATATAGTAAACATATATTTTGACATCTGCAGTTTTTTTCATTATATTTCAAATAAAAACTGTTTTAAATCTTTTAGTCAATCAACAATTTAAAAAATCGTTTAAAAACAGCTGAATTAGCCAAAAGCGTGTTGACAATATTGCTGCTGTCGTAATATTTTCATTAATAAAATCGAGACTGCATACAATAAGACCAAACCGATATTCGTATTTGCTAACAGAAAGCCAACATGTATAAAAGCACCTTCGTAGAGAGCAAAATGTTTGACTGCGTTTTGGTCCATAAAAGCTTTTAGAAAGTCGTTGCGTTTCCGTTGGCCAACCGCCCGAGTTGTTTAGTTAGATTATGGGCATCGTTGTTTTATATACAGTAAACATTTATTTTGATATCTGCAGTATTTTTTCATTATAGCTCAAATAAAAACTGTCTCAATCTTTTAGTCAATCGACAATTTAAAAACAGCTTAATTAACCACAAGCGTGTTGACAATATTGCTGCTGCTGTATTTGTATTAATAAAGTTGAGACTATACAATAAGACCAAGCGGATATTCGTATTTTCTAGCGGAAAGCCAATAAGTTCTATAAAAGCACCTTCTGAGAGAGCAAAATGTTTGACAGCGTGTTGGTCCATAAAAGCTTTTAGAAAGTCGTTGCGTTTCCGTTGCGCCAACCGCCGGAGGTGTTTAGTTAGATTATAGGTATCGTTGTTTGTATATAAAGTAAATATATGTCTCGGAATTCACGGTATTATATTTTTTTCTATTTTATATATTTTAAACATTTCCCAATTTAAACAAAATGGAACGATAAAGTAGCTAACAATATTGGTTCCTTCGTTATAATTTTAGTAATAAAATTTAGACTTTATGCGGTAAAGTGAAGCGGATATTCATATTTGCTAGCGGAAAGGCAACAAGCTGTATAAAAGCATCTTCATAGAGTTCAGAATGTCTAACGGTTGTTTAGTTAGATTATGGGCTTTGTGCTTTGTAGACAACGTGAATATATATTTTAACATTCGCAGTTAATATTTCTTTAAATTAAAACTTTTATATAACTTCTAATAACTTATCAATTTGTTACACAGATTCGGACATTTTTGCTGCTTTCGGAATATTTTTATTAAGAAAATTTAGGCTTTATTCGGTAAAGTGAAGCGGATATTCGTATTTGCATGCGGGAAGCCAACAAGCTGCATAAAAGCACCTTCATAGAGTACAGAATGTTTGACAGCGTGTTGGTCCATAAAAGCTTTTAGAAAGTCGGTGGTCCCCGTTGCGTTTCCGTTGCGTCAACCGTTCAAGTTGTTTTATTAGATGATACTCTCTACACAAAGTAAATATATATTTTGACATTGTCTGTATATTGTTTTCTGAAATAATAACTGTTTACATTTTTATATTTATATTAATATTATTATCTATTAAATAATTTAAAAACAATAAATGCTACTACACCAAACTAGTTGAAAATATTGCTTATTTTCTAATCATTTACTCCAAAACTTCCTGAAAATAATTGGATAAAAATACGAACTCAAAAGTGAAGTACATTGCATTCATACTAAAGTACAGAATTATTTCATGATGAAATATAGAAAAAATATTATTTGCCATGTTAAAATTATATTCCGCGCCATCTTTATTTACTTACAACATCACCACAAACTGCTATTGTAACTCTATTTACTTACAAATTTACTTTCAAAGAGCCAGGCAACTGTATAAAGAATATTCATAGAGAGAAGAAATTTTTCAAAGCATGTTAGTCTGTAAACCTTTTAGAATATGGTCAGCCCCTGTAACGTTTCCGTTGGCTAACAACCCGAGCTATTTCATTAGAGGCTTACTTGTGGACCACATAAATATATGTGTATTTTGCTGTTTAATCATTTCAAAAATGTTGTTTTTTTTTACTAAGTACCTCCATGATTGCTGTAGTTTTTCGTAGTACAGAGTTTTGTAATAACTCATTTCCGAAATAAACACAATATTTTGAATTCACGAGGGAAGCAAACGATTTACTCTTTAAAAATACATATTATACTATAACAAAATACATAACATTTAAAAATAACACCAAGATCCAACTTTATTTACTTACAGTAACAGATATTAAAACGGTTATTAATAATTTACTTTGAAAGAGCGAAGAAGCTCTATAAAAGCATATTCATAGAGTAGAAACGTTTGAAAACATGTTGGTCTATAAAAGCTTTTAGAAAGTTGCGTATCCGTTGCGCCAACAGCCCGAGTTGTTTAGTTAGATTATAAGCTTTATGTTATGTGAACAGTGTTTATCTTTTCTTTGATAGTATATTCTAAGAAAAAAAAAGACAAATGTTTGATTGTTATTCTTTTAAGACTTTATGTAAAGAGTCTGAAATATGAAAAAAGGCCAACAAGGCCTTTTTTCATTTTTCAAGGCCGCTAGTTTCAATCAATTTAATTATTTCATTCAGATTTTTTAAGTCATTATTTTTAAATGTGACGTACATATTCATTATTCTTCATTTTTTATGTTGTAAATATTTAAAATCACATCTTTTTCATATCTTTTTATAGCCATAATCTCGTTCTTATTTCGTGGCCATAATAGATATTGTAGGATATAACATATGAACATAATGATTTTTGTAATTACCAATTTTGGAAATAAACATATTCTGAATTCACAAGGAAAACAAGTTATTTACTCTTTAAAAAATATATAAACATAACATTTAAAGCTTATAGGAAAATCCAACTTTATTTCGTTACAATATTATTAAAACAGTTATTAAGAATTTACTTTGAAAGAGCGAAGAAGCTCTATATAAGCATATTCATAGAGCAGAAACGTTTGAAAGCATGTTTGGACTATAAAAGCTTTTAGAAAGTTGTGTATCCGTTGCGCCAACAGCCCGAGTTGTTTAGTTAGATTATGAGCTTTATGTTATGTGGACAGTGTTTATCTTTTCTTGTATACTTGGAAATTAAAGAGAAATGTTTGATTGTTATTTTTTGAAGACTTTATTTGAATCCTGAAATATGATAAAAACTCATCTTCGCTAGTTTCAATCATTTTTATTATTTTATTCGTTTTTTTTTTAATTCATTATAGTTTTAAATCACATCGCATTCTTGTTCCGTGGTTATATGACAGTGTTTATCTTTTTTATACCAGTTAATTTAATAAGTTTGCTCAGAAATTAAAGATAAATGTTTGAAATGTTATTCATTTAAGAGTTAACTGTAAATAATATATCTGAATTTTGATCAAATCTTCTTCGCTAGTAACATAGTACATTTTGTTAATTTTTAATTTTCTTACCGTAATTTTTTGTAGAACAATCTTTTGGATTTTAGACATGTTTTTAAATTTAATAATTTTTAAGTAACATAACTTTTTTGATACACTAAAATACCCGATATTACGATCATTTCGAGAATCTTTTCAAAGGTTTTTTCAAAGGTGTCTTCCCGAAGTTACAAAAACTAAACTCCCAGAGCTTACGTTCTGACCATTGGCACTATTACATCCCAGCGTGAGGACTACTAAGAATAGCTGCTATCGTTATTCAAATCAAATCCTCAAGATGGCAATACAATCACGGACACAGAGTACATTGTGTCATTAAAGGAACTGTTAGCTGCACCTAAACACGTCTTCATTGTGTTCGTCTTACATGCCACTCTAATCTTGTTTAATTCCTTGCAAATGTATATTGAACACTAGAAGATTAATAATAATTATATATCGTTATTCATCCTTATTATATAAATAATAATAACTCTTCTAGGTACCAGTACATATAATTATAATACGGGTACTACTATATTCTGGGTAATGACCCAGAAACGAACCCTCGCACATCTCTACATAAGATAATTGTATTTAGAGCGCAGCATCGTTTTGCCTCAAACCCGAGTTCTTAATATATTTCTACATAACATTATAGTAGGCATTCACAATATATTAAGTTTAGTCAACAATTCGCGTTTTGGCGATTATATCGATACTGCATTACGTTTTTCGTATTCAGTTGCTACATCAAGTGTCTAAAAGTTACTGAGACCTGCACTCAAACGTGTGCAGGTCTCAGGATATAATTTTTGATCGTTGTATCTAACTTCCGAAAAGCACCTAAATCGGCGATGTTGGATGCTAAAAGTATGTCTGCTTGGACCCTTATAACAGCAGGGGTATTGGGTAACCGGAATTCTTAATTAGTGCTAAATTACATTAGGATAATACTATTTGTTACAATACTGATACACTGTATAATGTAGTATTTCGTAAACATTGGATCTTCTGTTTTATAGTAATTACATTTAAAATACAGTTCATGGGCGACCGAGTTTCGCTCGACGTCTAAAGTTACTTACTGATTCTAAGAAACCAATTACGTATGTACAAGAGTGCTTTATTAAAAGTACTAAGATTTTACATTAGATTCATCGCAATAGCAAAATAAGATGAAGAGCTGCGACATTAAAAAAGACGGTAAATTAAACTTGCACGCTTTTGTATTCATCAACAGAACAGGATCACTGGCGCCTAAGGACATATCAATTCCGAATAAAAAGATACCTCTAGCAGATATTGGCCACAGACGCTCATGATTACTAAGAATTGTCTCGTGTAAGCTTTCCTTATACCAGAACAGGTGTCTTACCTGACGTAAGCAACAGATGCTACCTCTGAGGGCTAACTCGAAACGCCTCGAATCCATCTCCTTTACCACACCCTTCAAACCAGAACACAACAGCACATAACAATGTTATAAGCCAGAAATAGATGTGTCGTTGTCACCAAAGTCGAAATGTCCTATGACTTACATATTTACTTTATGTCAGTAATGGAGATCGCTCCAATCAAATTAAACCACCAAAGGGGATACGAGTATGGTTGTTGTTTGCGTAACAAAGTCGGGTGTATTTAATGGGGAATGGAGTGAGAAACTATGAAGTCAGGGTAATGAAAGGGATGTGTGTTTAGGATCCCATGGCTACCTCTGAAGATTAAGATGAAATTGCAAATAAAGATATATTACCCTTATTAAAAAAAGGAAAAGTTTATGTAATTAGAAATACATTATTATTTTTGAAATTAACTTAACTAATATACAGTTATATGTATTATTAAAGATAACACCATAATAATACAGGTAACTCGTGAGGCCTATCTACAATGCATATATAAATAGTTCTCATTGTGTCAATTGTGCTAATCCACACTTGATTATCGTGGTGGACGTGGACTTAAACCCTACTCAATCTCAGAGCTCTTTGCCTAGCAATTGAACGATAATGATTGCAGTCCTTACAGACATAAATCCTAAATAAGACAAGTAACCTTTTCAGTCACATAAAATTCACCCTCAGTACTCTTACCACGAGTTTTTACGTTTTGACAATTATGACTGTTTTGGTATTTGTTTACGTATTTGCAGATACAAATTCCAATCAGCGCCCCTAGCGGATCGTATCAGAACTATAGTGTCAGTAACGTAACATTGAATGTCTAAATTGACAAAATGGCGCTTTATGTTTTGTTTCTCATTTTTGCGAACATATGAGACAGACAAAAAGACTCGAGCACTTATTTATTGTTACGTTTACTCAGTCTACTGAAGCAAACGGAACAGAATAATGGATTGAGTAAACGTAACGTAAAATTGTGGAATGTTTTGAAAACTCATGGTAAGGGTACAGGAATAATTCAGGCAGCATTCGAAACCACTACAAGTTCGGAGGGCGATCGGAAGCTAGTTTCAAAGTCAATTGAAGATAGCGCTATCTTTAACTATAGAAACTATGAATTTAACTAAACATACTCGTATGTACGTATATTGTTACTGAAATAGCGCAATTATCCCACTCGATCTAACTATATATTGTAGTAGATCTAAATATATAGTGAAATGAATGTGTGATGTATGACTGAGGAAATAAATTATATGTATTTTATTTTAAAATGGAAGATTAGCATACGCTAATGTATGTTGAATAAAATATACATTTTATTTTTTCTGTATGAAATAACCAATAATAACTGAAATAAAAAAAAATATTTTTATGAATAGTTTATTTTTTTTATTAATTAGTATAAATGGAGAGCTGTACTATTTATTTATATAAATAAACTATAACTGACGACACATTGTGTTGCACTGGTGAACACGGATTGCTTTCCAGATCTATGGGAGAGTTGTAGTATAAGCAGATCCTTATTACTTAGGTGATTAGGATATATCTACAAAAATTAAAAAAAAAACAAGGTCTGAAATAAATGTCATTTGCTAAACTCACCCGTTACCGTATTACTTACTAATTACACTTATTAGACTTAATATGAGCTTCCTCCTGAGGTATTCCCGGAGCGCTACGACAAAGGTGCAAAAAGAGCTCTCATACAAAGCCGGCGATGCATTGGCGACTCCTCTGGTGTTGCAAATGTCCATAGGCGGCGTTGACTAGTTTCCATCTGGTAGCACGTTTGAAAAAAAGTCTGAAGAAAAAAATACTAAGGCAAATAAAGACTTTTTTTTTAATTTTCATAAATTAACAATTTCATAATAAAGAAGCGAAATAGACGAGAAGAAACATATATTATGGTATCTTAACAAATTTGATATTTCTACCTTAAATTATAAGCCTTGTATACGACCGATTTTCTTGGAAAGTGTTATATAACTTTTGAAATCAATTGAGCTACTTATACATAAAGACTGTTGACTTTGAAATGCCTTTTGCTCTATAAAAGCATATTGATTTATTTGACGTAGGTACAAGCAATATAACTATGAAATGTTCTGAGATACCGCATTAAGCCACTTTATTGGAAACAACAGTAATGTTACTTTGAAATCGTTCAATTTTCTACTTCAATTAGCATAAACAATTTTCTATGAACCTTTGACTTTTAAACTCAATTGAATTGATTGATATTGTACCAAAGAAAAGAGTGATTTATCGTACCTAGTGGTTTTATTATTAGTACATTTATTATTCTGTAACTATAACATAGTCATTTTCAATATCAATCTCTATCAGCCTTCCACTATCAATTTTTCTACGACTTTAACATGAAAACTGATTTGGTGAGTGGTCACTGCCGCCCATGATCATTTGCAACCAACTCCATATAGAACTAAGCCGGTAACGAATTCTTTGTCACTTTCGACAAAAGATAGTCGCCTAATAAATAAGTAAATTGACACCTACACTTTCCACTGAAACACATCTAAATATATATAACTCAAAGATGACTGACTGACATAGTGATCTATCAACGCACAGCCCAAACCACTGGACGAATCGGGTTGAAATTTGGCATGCAGGTAGATGTTATGACGTAGGTATCCACTAAGAAAGGATTTTGATCAACTCTACCCCCAAGGGGATAAAATAGGGGATGAAAATATTACTTCGTGACGCGAGCGAAGCCGCGAGCAAAAGCTCGTTATCTTATAAAATTAATCAACCTTAATGAATAACCTGAATAAATAAACCAAGTTGATTAATGGCCGTATTTAATATCATGATTTATTCCGAAAATACAAGCTAGAGTGCTAAAGAAAATACAATCCTATATTAGTCTAGCCCTAGAAACCACCTATTCAAAGTTAGAATATGCGATTAGGTTTCAAAGTTAATAGGTCGTTGGAGAGAGTTCGAACTTAAGTCTTTAGTTAATCCGTGCAGACAGGGTACCCTAAATAACATTAAGCGTTAACATAAACAACGTAAACAAAACATTTTGTTTCACTAAGTGCTTATGTACACAAAATGTTAAGATACATGTTTTGTTACCTCTTTTTACGTCTTACTTAAACCATATAACTTAATCATATCTTATACGTAAGGCACATCGAGTAAAGTAAGAAAACATACTCAAAATATAAAGTGATATAAATATGCATTTCATGTACTATGTGCTAATTTTTAAAACATAGAATAAAACTCAATTTATTTAACTAACTTTACGGTGAGCGGTAAATATTTTCGCCTGAAAATATCTAACGATCTTAGATGCGGTTATGATGATAGGATGATCCTACACGCGGTTACAAAATTCGTAACACCACTCAAAAAAATAAGGATAATCTTCAAACCGAGAGTCTGAAAATCTTTTAATTCCTGTTCTTAAACGTATTTTAATTGATAAAAAAGAAGTGAAGGAGTTAATTCGGGGAACCAAATAAATCTCCGTCTTAATCTTAATGCACACGCTGAAGTTTCTGAAAGATAAAAAGTTGTGGAAACTCACAGGAATTCAGCAAAGCGAAACTCAACGAGTTCTCAGGAAGGCATTCGCAGAAAAAGTTTTAGCACGACAAATGACAAGTTGAAAATAAATTAAAGATTAAGCTAGAATGAAAAAAGAAAGATAAGTGAATGAAAATATCTACTTTGTCTTGTGACTGATATTTATACCAGTAAGACATAAAAACGGTTCCTAATATTTACCCGACTGCCAAGGAAAGGTTATCTTATATATAAATTTCTCGTGTCACAATGTCCTCAAAACCTCCTAGTTAGTTATACTCCTCCGAAACGGCTTTACCGATTTTCACAAAATTTTATATGCATAATGCATATTCAGTAGGTCTGAGAATCGGCTACCATCGATTTTTCATACCCCTAAGTGATAAGGGGTGTTCACCCTTAACATTTTTTTATTTATATGGCAATACAACGTTTGCCGGGTCAGCTCTTATTTTATATATTTTGAAAAATGTAAACTAAAAATTTGTTGATTCTTAGATTCAAAAGTTTTAATATACCATTGAAGGCTGTTCATCTAAATGATTTTTTGTGTTGATAAAATTATCAAGATCCATACGAAAATTCTGCAGTGACCTCTGCTATTAAAAGTAAAATAGATGTAAGCAAGTTTGCAATTAATACAGAAGCAATAATTGAATAGAGTGCAGCGCAACTGATTGTAACTTGATCCGAGATTACAGTTAATATGACGCACGTCTACATACAAATCCTACTACGTATATCAACGTCCATTGAGTAATAGATAATGATGATTAGATCTACGAGCTCTGTCTAACTAATAATGTTACATCAAATATTAAATGTTGATATTATTTGGTTTATTTAGTCAAAGCCGTTTTTATATTAAAAATTCTGGAGATGTAAAGTAATGCAGTTTTTTTTTATGTATAAAGTGATTACTATGAGCTAAATATCCATCAGTGACCATCCATCAGTATCCATTAGAATCTTATCTGAGTCTTATCTTACAGTCTTCGATCACTAGTTCTTATTAGTGATCGAAGCTTACAGTACATCTAATTCAATTTCACAAGAAGAACGAAGTTTCACTCCTACAAATGTACGCTGCCATTTGAATGTCACCAATTCTCAATTCCCTTTAGCTCCTAAAGATTCTCAAGGTCCTGGGACAATTGTTTACACATCAAAAGTTCAGAAACAGCTTTAAGTGTAGAAACATTAATCTCTGTTGACGCACAAGTCCCAACATCGATGCTCATTGACGATAAGTGAACCCAAAACTTAGGCACTTCCAGAGTACTTCGATCGAAAACTGGAACTTCCTTCACGATTGGATTTCAATAGTGACGCTTCTTTGATTACAGTCTTCCCAATAAAACCCTAACGAAGCAACTATTATAAATTGTCACTTAAAATATTTGTTAAAACTATTGAATAACGTACCCTATTGAAAGAAGTAAGAAAAATAACATTTATTACGGTAAACATCCTGTTACGCTAACGGTACTATATAATACATAAAACAAACAGACAGAAGAATATAACATTTAAAATAAGAGGTGAGCAAAATAATTATGACAGTATGGACACCGAAAAAGGGTTGCTGTGTTTAATGGTGGAGCATACCCTTTGTACAGGAAAAAATAAAAATTAATTCTTAATACACCTTCAAGCACGCGAGCACGTCTGCATACACTCACGTACGCCCTGTCTCTGGAAATTTAATTGAAATATACGGCATAAATATTTCTGCCTTACGTCACCCATTACATCAAACCAGCTCGAATATTACTCTTGTACCGAAAAGTTTAGCACTACCAAGTTCAGCGCTACCCATGACATTAAGGAACATCGACATCGAAATCCCGTAATAAAATTATTTATAGGGCCGACACACATAACAGCGTTGTGATGCCGCACAGCCAAAATCGGCGAAACCCTCACGAAACACGTGTTTTCGTGCTACATATTCCGGCATTTGCTTGAAAAATGTTCTCGCTAGTGACGCACTTTGCGACCAACTTGCGGTGCGCTCCGGCTATTTGTCCACTGCACCGATACCGAGAACGAGATTATTTCGGGCCGATTTTAATTATGTCGTGATGGCGATAGTTTGTCCACTGCGACCGATATCGGCGGTTTATTTTAGTCCAATTGTCACTCAGTGGTATTGTATGGACAAGTTCCATCGTTTTACATTGCCGGCACATCAGCCCGTCAAAAACTCGGTGCCGATCTAGTGGTCACGACGATTTACTCGGAATATCGGCGGCCGGGATGACGGTGCTCGGGTGACGGGCGTGCGATGGACAAGCTGCTATAGTAAATGTATGTACGCTACTTCAGCGCCGTCATTAATTATCGGTATCGGCTCGGTATCGGTGGTTGGTGGACAAACAGCGTAACGGTTATGTTGTGGTACCGCACAACAACACATGTATATGTATCGGCCCATAACGCTATACATAACAATTATCCCTGTGTGGTTCGACTCCGGAGGTAATACTAATTTCTACTTAATAATAGCAGTGTCAAGTACTGTTGTGTATGTAGTATGAAAGGTGTGGTAAGTCAGACGTACTTAAATTTTGTAATACCAAGATAACTCTCAAAGCTTGGTACAAGCGAAGCTTCCGATGAAAGTGTTTTTTCGGAACAATTACTTTTCACATATCTCAGTAACTCATATTTTTTTCAGTTTTTCTGAACCCTCGAACATTTCTCCTTATAGTTTATTTAAACGGATATAAGTATATTTGAAGTACCCACGCACAAGCTTACAGGGAAAAACATTCTCCCCAATCGATGGCTGAAATATCTGATAGTAAGTTCTCAATAACTGGACCCAAAAGTTGGACCTTCGATCAAACTTCTTTCACGATACCCGATAATGTTCCACATTTAAGATTTCTATCGTTCGCAACAAATTTCGGGTCCATTAGATGTGATCTTTGGACACGTTTTGATAGACGTGTTAAAGATTAGAAACATAGGAACTTTGTTATACGAGTAAGTGGAAGGATAACGACGTGATAAAATACCTTAGTTAGAAAGTTCCAGATAAGATTCGGACGAAAATAAATAAGTTATCAATGACACGTAAAGAATTACTTTCAAATAGAGATTTAAAGATCTGATATGTGGAAATAGTTTTTACACATGATACTTTAAAATAACATAACTTTTAGTGACTACTAAAATAAATCATTCGATATGAGTGGCTTTTTAGCTGTGTATTTTATATGAAAAGAAAAGAAAGAAAGGATGATACTAACAATATAACTAATCTTATATTATCTGACAGTTTTTTTTGCGGTTGTTGAATGACATGTTCCGTAGTTGAGTAGTTAGTATATGTAAAATTTTATTGAAATCATACACTAAAATAAAACAATTCTTTATTCTATTCAAAATAGTGCTCTTACCTAATTAATTATAAACAGTGAAATAAAGGAAATCAGATAGCCACTTCTTGGTCATATAAGCAGAAATTACTGTATTTCAACATAGTAACAAAGATAAGAAACAGACAAAGAAGTCAGTAACATTTTATCAAATAAATCCCTCACGCTCACTCCCACAGTCCTCTTTGAGTCCGATATCAATCATTCTGTTGCTTACACCGCCTCCAATTTTCCGATTTTCGCGAATTTCGGACCTCTCAGGTTTTTTAATAAACTCCGCTATATATACCGGTCTGCATTTTTTCTTTTCGAGCGTTCACCCTCGAATTCTCTTCCACGTTGGATTTTCAAAAATATTTTCCCGAAGCCCAACCATGTAACATCCTCGTTCGACAAATATGTAGCTACATTCGTGTCAATATCTGAGGAACTTTTTATAAAAAGTAACTTCTGTTTTAACATGTTGTTTGTCATTTTTCAAATTAGTTTGTACCGCTTTGATCACTCAGTTGTAAATTTAATATGTGAAGGGGTCAGTGGCACTACCATGAGTTTACAAAAGTATTGCTCGCTAGCGACTGCGTAAAATAAATGTATGAAAAATTGTACAGCGCCTCTGGTGGTTACTCGTAGAACTAAATTCCGTAGTGTGAGCCACTCGTAACGTAAAAAACCTATCGAAATCAAATCGCTAGCGAATGTCATTATGATCTATTGCCATACAAATTCGGTCCCATGAGTCATTAATTTGACAGACGTTGTCAAGAAATACCGTAACGATAGTAGTTATGTTATTCACTAGCAAAATGACAATAGTTTTCTATTTACAATTTCTATAGTGGCGTTTCTATGCCAACTCATGGTAGTGCTACAGGGCTATTTCTGTGTAATGTCATATGACAAGTGTAGTACGCTACAATTGCCAAAGAAATATTTACATTATGAATTAAAAATATTGAATATCGTTAGCATTGCATTTTGTTTTGATTTACAGGCTTAAGCGGCCCTTTGTATATCTACGAGTATATAGGTACGTATATTACATATATCATGCACTTAAGCCTAGAATCAAATGAATATTTGAAATTAGTAATGAATAATTTTAAAATTAATTTACTCAAATTCCCATTATGTATGGAAACCTGTATTAGATCCAAATCCTACTATAGATTCCCATGAAAATTCTGTTTTAAATTAATTAATTTACCCATTATATGGAAAATTGGAAACCCATCCGCGCAAATTAGCACAATATAAATAAATATTCACAGAGTAATATTTCAATCAATCAATTATGTAAGGTGTCTTTTAAATTAGATTTAAAAATTGCAGTTAATATTGGAATAGTATTCAGATATGAATGTAAAGATATTAAGGCCCAGCGAGCGTCATATAAACTAGACGGTTAGCGGTGTATAACCAGCGATCATAGTTCCTGTTTACTCTTGGTCCACGCTCCGTGCCCACGTTTTCTATTGGCACCACGCCAACATGGTTTTGTGGCATTCCAATTCTCCTTTATCCAAGTTTCAGTGATTAATTGTTCCTCCTCTGTAATTTCCAAAACAATTCCTTTCAATAAGCTTTTAGTTTTCATCTTTATCTTTGCTAAAATAGAAATCTGGACTAATAGCTCAGTAGCGAGATAGTAAATACTTACTAGTGTAAGTAGGTATCTCAACGCACGGAAGAATGTGCTACATGCTACTACGAAAGCATAAGATTATATTATAATCAAATTCGTTGTACGGAAGATACGCAACCGGCGTATAACTTCTCATCCAAAAGTAATTGGAATTAAATATGACAAACTACAACATCATATTAGTTTCAGAATCATCATATACGTATAACGTTTACAGAAACACAGAATAGTCTTCAAAGAAACAGTACAACAATTTCAAAAGTAAAGTTATTATAGTTAGTTCTAACCAAACTTGTAAACATAATCCTTTCTCACATATTTTTTACGATTTATACGCAATTTACCGTATATTCTTTGCACCTTACCCAGTTTCCATTGCCAAGTGTTTTAACATTCGTACAATATTAACTATATTTCCTGAAATCTGAAATACGGATCTCGACAAAAGCGGAATTTCCATACAATTGTTTGCCCAAACAAACTGATGACACACTTTTGAACATTTAAGTCCTAAGAATTTCGGAGAACTGACTTCACCGAATTACCGAATGTTCTCTACTTTTGAATTCTTGAAGTATCGTTGAGAAGTAGTTCCTTGTAAGAGAAAGGCAATGAAACGCGGTGTAAAGTTGCCTGTTGGATTAACTTTAGAGTAATTGTTTCTATGGTTGTGGTTAAGATGAGAACTTATTTCACAGTGATTATCTTCTAAGTCATAGAGTCCAAGATATATCGATCCTTAAATACTAAAGGAACATAAGTCAGACCAATGCAAGTTTGAAAGAGAGCTACCATTTTTTGCTACTGCATTACGTTATATGAATAAATTAATAATAAATTGTTTGGATCGAATTAAATTAAGCTTCTTTTATGAATACTCGTACACCTAAATATGAAAAAGCATTTACTTTTAACTAAAATACAAATCGTTAGTGAAGCTCGTTTTGTATAAAAATGTTAACCAAAATATCATAAAAAGGTTAAAATTTACACATGCCATAAAAAAAATGTTCACATTAATTGCACTTATTATTAAATGCCTTTTATGCATCATAAGTTTGGACCTCTAAAAGAGCAATTTCTAATTAATCACTCTCATCGCATCAGCTCTTTTCTATCTCCTGACGTCAATATATGTCGCATTTTGCGTTGTCATTCTTAATACGAAATACTAAAGTGAATTCCTTTACAGCGTCAATTTTTTCGTAAAAAGTACATGTTCTATCTTTTTTACACTTTGCTGCATCATCGCTACCTATCACGTGTTGCTAACCGAATGTAAGCCTGTAATAAATAAAATCACCTTTCTTTATCGAATATATCTTAAGAGAAACATTTTTAAAAATACATTTTAAAGAATGAAAAGCAAGCTTCCACTCTTACTTGTACTAAAATGAAAATGATATTTTTTTTACATTTAATAGTAAATAAATATATGTAATTATCATATCCTGCTACAATAATTCATATTTAAAATCTTGTAGCCCACAAGTGACCCAATTTGTTATGAATTTCCCCTTTCCAGAAATTATGTATTTGTGCTTTAAAAAGTTATAAGTCAAATAAAACATGATAAAGCTAGATTTGCAGATTTTTCCTAAATTTAAAATAAGTAATAAATAAAAAATACTCAAGTTTGTATTAATACTTTGAAACGGAATAGTAAATGCGACTTGTGGCGTAAATGATTGCTTCCCGGTCTATACTTTGGAAACGTTAATGGCTACTCCTCGCTCAAAGGATCAGGAGGTCTACTCTGCACTCACGAAATCCGTCGTTTTGTTCGGAATTTTGGGTATTTTCAACTTCGAATTACTTACCGATGTCAGGTTTCGAATAGTACTCATATTTTGACTGTTTAAGCCTTTGAACCCCTTGAAGACATTTTTATAAGATTGAAGTAGGAAACGAGCATAGAGCCCATCTATATAGATATTTAATGTTTACTGTCGCCTATGGTCATTGATCATCGGCAATCAACTTTATATAGAACTGGAGTTCTATTTGAAACCGATCACCAATTCGTTGCCACTCTTGAGGCCTGAGTGGGTCGCCTCACAGGTAATTCAGCTGCCATCTACCTACACTCTTCCAACGCAGAACTGGTTCACCATAGATTTTCCGAGGCGTTCCAGCTTAGGCCTCAGGGGTAGCGGCGCATCTGTGGCCGACCTCAGGTAAGAATATCTAATCCTATCTGTGGTTGATTACAGATGTCCATGAGCGGCAGTAGTCACTTACCATCAGGAAGACTGCATGCTCGTCTGCTCCACCTATATTATAAAAAAAAAATATTGATGATACTTCTCAGTCGACCCCTATTGACCGCCATTGTACAGGGAACCTCCACTGTCAATTCTGTCAAATTAGTTTCAAACAGATCCGAAATTTCGTAAACGGATACAGAATAGACCTCCGGATTTGAGCGCAAACATTAATTACCAATCGCGGGGAAATGAACGTTAATTACAAACAGCTTAACTGCACAAAAAATTACATAATGCGTTGACAATGATAATGTGAATGTAATTTAATCACTTTTATCTTATTATTTTTAAAAGGAAAAATGAAACACTGTACATTGTTGAATCGATCTTACATGAAGCAAATAAATATTTGTAAGTGCCTTTTATGTTCCATTCATGTAGTTCTACCAACAAATCAAACACAAAATAAATGAAATTTTAATTTGACCCTAGGGGCTATTAGTCTTAATTGATTTAATAAAGTCGGTCAAGTACGAGTATGATCGAAGGTTCCGTCAATAATAAAAAAAAAATTATTATTTTTTATTTACAGTTTTTTTTGTTGCTGTGGCCATATTAATACACACACTCTACTCAAGTGTCTATACCTATGACCTATGCCCTGTGAGAGAGGGACAGACGGACAGACAAAATAGGCAGGCAGTGGAGCACTGGTAATTGCATCCAGTTTTTAACTTAAGGGCTCGGAACCCTAAAAATATATTTATTAAACAAAAATATCATGTCCAATTGTACACAAAACGGGCTAAATTAATATTTGCCGACGTTCCCAATATATTATCAAATTGGAACAAAAAGGTCTGTTTGCAGAGCGTATGAAAATTTATGGTACAACGGGGCTTAACAAATTCAGAAAACGATTAGTTTTGTCACGTATCTAATTGTGGTGTATTTATAGAAGATAAATGGTTTATTATACCACATGTGTAGATAGCCAAATAATTCGGTTATCTAATGACGTGATGGCTAAACTAATCTAGGTAGGTGGGCAGTACAAATGTATTAGATTACTGATCAGTCGCACGGTGCCTAGATATTATTGTGTCTAGCTTCAATTTGGTTGAATTAACTAGTTTGCCCGGGCACGATAGTTCACTCACATTTTCTCAGATATTTACTACTAGTTAACTATTAAAAAAAATAGTACTATTTAGTAGTAACTCTTTAATTGTTAACATAGCGGTCCCTCTACACAACGATGTTTTTTTTATAATATAGGAGTAGCAGACGAGCATGCAGTCCACCTGATGGTAAGTGGCTACTGTCGCCCATGGACATCTGTAATCAACCCCAGATAGGATTAGATATTCCTACCTGCGATCGGCCACAGATGCGGCGCTACCCCTGAGGACTAAGCTGGAACGCCTCGGCAAAGTCTGTCTCCCTTACCACACCCTTCAAACCTGAACACAGCTGTTATTAGGTACACTAACACTGCTGTTATTAGGTAGAAATAGGTGCGGCGGTGGTGCCGCCGGAGTCGAACCACAAAGGGTTCTAACACCTTCAAACAACGATGGTTAGATATACATTTTACTAGAATTGTGAAATTTAATGTACGAATGCCTTTTACCTTACCTTTTATTTCTTGCTTTTGGAACACTTTATATAGCTCAGTCTTTATTATTTTCGCTTAAATTTCATTTTGTTCTTTTGATTATGCGATTCGATTCGTACAACAACAGCAACTTATAACTCCAAAATTAACAATAAATATTGATTTTCCTTTCAATACGCTCATATTGTATGCTTGTACAGCTTTCCACACACAAAGCCTTGCAAAGCAAAAAGCTTTAGAATATAGATGGAGCTTTTAATCCATGCACTAACATTTTTATGCCTGTTTTTATACTTCTTAGGTCAATATTGAACAAAAACGCAAAAACATTGCACTCTCCATTATTTTAATGAAATGCATTGTTAATGTTTGATGGGTCCACACAAAAACTGGAAAAACGTCACTGTAGAATCGTGAATATTTTTCCTCTAATAATATATTTCTGACCTGTGTCTGTGCATCAATTTATATGATTTGTATTATATTTAGTGCATTTCTTTGACTTAACAAAAATGAAAATTACTAAAAGACGATGAAAGACAACAAGAAAACACGAAAATGATGTAGAAAAAAAAGTTTCATAAAATGAAAATTACAAATTATTGACCACGAAGTTAACACTAATAAATTTATATCCAAAGAGTTTTAAAACAAGCTTTTATTTGTACTAAAATGTAAAATATAATTTTATGCAATAAATAATATTAATTAATATTTATAATTGCAATATTCTGTTACAAAAAAAAATTAAAAGCTTGTAGCGCGCAAGTTACCCCATTCTGTGTTAATTTCCTTTCTCAGAATTTTGCACTACAAAGTTTTTGTTAAAATAAACTTATTACGAAAATCCATATTTTAATATTTTACAATACTGAACAAAGCCACAGGCAGTGGGGTGTATTTCATACTGTTTGTTCAATACGAATAAAACGTGACGGGTCGATGCCGGCCATTCGTCTTTTTTCCCAGGACACTATTTTGTTCGGTACATTTTAAAATGCATCGAAGTTTTTAATCAATGCGCTTTTTTCTATTAATTTAGCTAGAAGCGTTTATAAACATGACTGTATAGATTGCGGAAAATTCCCATTTTCAATTTCCAATACAATATGGGGTGTAAGGGTTCGTACACAAAACTGCGATGCGACGTCGCATCGCAAAAATCTGCGAGCATCGCAAGAACTTGCGAATTGATTCGCATCGCACAGTGGTTGTTGTTGTTGGTCACCCTGAGAGACGCTACGCCGCACGATATCGCATCGCAGCAATTCGCATCGCAATTTTCTGCGTTGCGAATTCGCATCGCGTCGCATCGCAGTTTTGTGTTCGAGCCCTAATTGAAACCTATCTGTCAACATTTCTGCTTCAGAGTTCTGTAATACGAGTAAAAACAATCTCTAAAGTTTGGTATGCTTACCTTACATGACCAAAGTGGTGGACTATGGAAAATAGTCTCATCCCGATAAAAGACCCATGACCAGCAATTCGAAACTATTACCAACAATAATGTGCTGGCGACGGCTTACGTCAGTAATGGCAATACTCATGGTTTATTAAATTTAACAGTCCTAAGCTGAGCTGAAGCTATAAACTCACGGAGCGGTTTTTATCGCAACCGAGGCAACTATCTTTTACCAACATATAAATTTATAATCTTCGTGTGTTGTGTTTCTGCGACCGCGGGCGGCAGCGGTTAAAAACCGCTCAGTCAGTCCTTTTCCTAAGCATTCTAGTCTTCGACATAAGAGAACATTGTGCATCAAATGAGCTTTGAAATAAGCATAGTGTATTCCTAAGAGACGTACCCATACTATTACGTAAAGTTGTCTCTTTTTTTCTAATTAAAGTTAAGCTAAAGTTTTTATTTGTCCTTTTACTATTTCCCTGGAGAGTCTGTAAAATAGTCATTTCAAAACAAGAGTATTTTTATTTGAATGTGGATTTTGTAAATTAAACTTATAAAATATCCATTTGAGACTAAATGTTTATTCGCAACCACAGAGATACTTAAATTTTATTGAGGTGCATTTAATTAAATTGATATTTAGATGTTAATTTGTTAACGACAGCTGTTTAATTTATTTTATAGTAAATGACAATATTAAACCATATTATTTATCTTTTTATTTCGAAAAACATTTAACTATAAATATATTAAGTGAAAAATAATCTCGTTATATAACTTTTGGTTATGCATTAAGTAAGTGATTATGACTTTGAGGAAATGTATTAGTGATCCGACCGTATGTGAATAAGTTCAGAAAAGTAAGTTGTTTAAAAAAATCCTTAAAATTATCTGATTTTTTTACACATAGATACGAGTACACAGATTGTATTATTTATACACATTCAGTTCAGTCCTGAAAGAAGTTTTCAGTAGCAGCGCGACGCTTCAGATCTCTTTACAAACTTCTTACAGTTACGTGTAGTGCTACTGTAACTAAGACTAGTAGTTTACTAACTAAGAGCTGACGCGATCGGTGTCCAAGCGAACATTGCTAGTCACAAGGGTGTATTATTACACTTTTCTCTTGAGCAGAACTAAAACTAAAAGAAAAGAAAAGAGAAGTTAACTTTAAAAGTTCTGTTATGAGAAGTTTTTACGTGTAGAATAAAAGCTTAAATAGCTTCTTTCGTACGGAATCCGAGTTGAAGCAACTTAGTGTGATATGCTTAAATGCTCTCCCCATGTCTGCAACAATCATGCTATGTAAATCCATGCACTTATTTATATAAAAAATAATATCTGCGCAAAAACGTCTACTTCACTATAATCCTATGAATGTCATATTTTGTACCCATTCTGTACCGCCGTAGGCCTGAACATGATAAATTATTATTCTTTATAATGTAAGTGAAATAAAAAAATCTTACAATTCCAATTTCAAATAAGAAGTAGAGATCGTAATAAAAACATAATACCAACTTTAAAAAGTTTAAAATAATCTTGACGAGTACTTAAAAATAAATCGTGCATAGACGTACCCCGGAGACATCTCAACGATTCCAGAAACTTTCTTCACGGTTAGTCACCGGATTAGAATGGAGAATCGCATTCTCGCTGAAAGATCCTTCGCTAGGGGATACTCCCACTTGGCAATCTAGATAAGTTTCTATACAGAAACGCGTTTTTGCCAATCGCTTTCGTGTCGATTGTTTGGCTTTGACGTTTTGTTCAGTCGTGGTTGTGCCATTTGTTTGGTTAAGACGTTTTGTATAATTTTCGTATCGTTTGGCTTAGGCGTTTTGTCCAATCGTTTGTTTAGCTAAGACGTTTTGTCCAATCGTTTTAACGTCTTTTATTCGACGTTTTGTTAAAACCGGTGTGATCGGTACGCGCAAAAACGTTATCTTTGCCTTTTTTAAAACCTGACAACTGACAGACATAAAGCGTGGACTTCCGGAAAACAATATGTTCTGTTTCCTGTATGACTTTTACTTTTGCAATATACACAGTTACGTTTCTATCGGTTTTTGAATTTTATAAATGTATTTTCTTCTTGTGTTGCGGGCAATTCGGTAAACTGTCAGCATATAATATTGCTTTCTACAGACTTCCCGATTTATACCAAAAACATTCAAAAAGTAACACCCAAACTTGCGTTTTTACTGCTACTTCTCGTACAGATAAAAAAATATTTTTCATGGTATTTCGTAGTAAATTTTAATAAGATGCATAAATTCGTTACGTGCGGCGATGAAAAATATGATCGCAACAAAACCATATTACAAAACACAAACTCAGATAAAAAAGGAAGAGTAGACCCTTTGTGGTTCGACTCCGGCGGCACCACAGCTACACCTATTTCTGCCTAATAACAGCAGTGTTAGGCGCTGCTGTGTTCCGTTTTGAAGAGTATGGTAAGGGAGACATACTTTTCCGAGGCGTTCCAGCTTAGTCCTCAGGAGTAACGGCGCATCTGTGGCCGACCTCAGGTAAGAATATCTAATCCTATCTGGGGCTGATTACATATGTCCATGGGCGGCAGTAGCCACTTACCATCAGGTGGACTGCATGCTCGTCTGCTACTCCATATTATAAAAAAATCTAAAAAAAATGTGTACTTAATAGTTCATTCGACATTTTGGCTTGTATTGAAAAATATTTTTATTCTACGCATATGTAAATCGGCAGAATTCAATCCCGTACAAGAGACGAAGTCTATCATTTTTGCTCTATGACCACAAAGAACACATCAAGTGAACGTGTAGAATCGTAAAAAAACCAGCGGGACACCAATCCCTGATTTTACAGCGTATCATTCATATTCAAGCCTGCATTTGAATTTACTCAATCTCTCCGAAGCAACTGAATATTCAGGAAAACAGAAATTATGAAAACGGTACCACATAATGTATTCATGTTCGGAGAGACGCTTCGATATTGAACGATGTTTGTAACGTTACAATGTAACAATATTTTAAATGTTACAATGTCAGTTGCACCGCCTGTATACTTATTTCCGTTTTAGGGCCAATCCTCTTGATACTATTTCGCTATTGCAGTTTATGTCAAATCTATGTTATAGACCGCCGAATGGTAAATATCTTCTTCAAAGCAAATGAATGAATACAGACCCCACCCAAATACCCCTCTCCCCACTAGTAAATTGATTGGTACATATTTCTATAGTTATACCATCAACTATATTTTAATGAACTTTAGATTATCATGAAATAATAAACATCTTTGATAGCCTACCCGGATAAAGAAGGTACCTTCGTGACCCGAATAATTTCTGACCACCCCTATTTGTTAACAAGGCCGTAGGATATAAAAGGTTAGGAGGGTTTCTACACATCACCATTAACGTCGCGTTAACATTACATACTTCCTTGAGGCGGGGCACTTGAGGCATTTCAACGTAGTCCTCTGCACTACTTTATTGAGATTTGTTTGCAGGTATATTTATTTGAAAGTTCTACCTTTGTGATTCAACTCCGGATGCACCACCGACACACCTATTTCTGCCTAATAACAGCAGCAGCTACTGTGTTACGGTTTGGAGAGTGTGATACCCTTATCACGATTATGGACTGTATGCTCGTTTGCTACTTCTATATTATAAAAAGACTAGCCGACTCGGCAAACGTTGTGTTGTCATATAAATAAAAAAATGTTAGGGGTCAACAATCCTTATCACTTAGGGGTATAAAAAATAGATAGTAGCCAATTCTCAGACCTACTGAATATGCGTATAAAATTTGGTGAAAGTCGGTAAAGCCGTTTCGGAGGAGTACGGTAACTAACATTGTGACACGAGAATTTTATATATAAATTAACGGTACTAGGTACTTAGTGTAGACTTCATTTCCGTTTCCTTCTTTCATAATATGGAAAATCTGAATAAACTCACCTTCTTTTCTCAAATAGGCCTTCTTATTAAAAATTTAAGTATTATTACGTTCTTATAAATATAATTTTTGTATCGTACTTTATCATTCCGTCCAATTCTGAGGTGTATATATGAAAAATGGATTTCTATTCAATCAGTTTCAAACACCTGCTTCCATCAAAAAGATTTATTTACGACATAACAAGATTTAGAGGTAATTCTTTCCCAATATAGCTGATTTTCGCGGCTTCTGTAAACAGTAGCACATGTACAAAGTTATAGTCCGCGTATAACTGCTAGTCCGCTCTAAATATAGAAATGAATCGCGTCGCGATAGCAAATTGTATGACTACACGCTCGCAACAATTTCAGAGCGGACTAGCAGTTTGGCGCGGACTATACGCACAATAGGGCGCGGTTGTAAGTTATTTCTGTGACTTGTAGTTGTTAAATGCGCTCTTTTTGGATATAATAGTACAGTTCGGGCGGACTACCACCACAATAACTGTTTCTAATGTGGAGCAGTTTTGCGTTCCGTTGGAGGGCGTAGATGTTGGATGACTTACGATCTTAGTCTACGGCAGTAGAAACGCAATTCGGATCCGCTTACCACGATGCCGACTTAAAAACATCTGCCAAATGTCACTAATTATTTTCTAAAACGTCCTAAAAAAAATATTACCTATTTCAAAAAAACTTCCATGCTTCTCTCATCACATACATACCATAACGTTAAACTTACAATATTTATCGTAGAAATAAACGAGAATTTACAAATGTTTCAAGACCCGATAGAACTAACCGTCTTCAATTTCTTAGATACAATGTACACATTCCTTGCTTAGGCAAATTTACCGACATACCGACTGCAGAGTTGTAATGATTTCATAGAAACCTCCTAGTACGACTGTGGATTTTACGTTGGAGTAAGTTATATTTCTATTGAATTATATTTTGATTTATTCTCAAAACTCATCTTTACTTATCTTCGTTTTTATTATCAAAGCTTAAATTCTGTTGTTATATTTTTTGGTCAAGAGTTTTACGTTTTAATTATAATATTAAAGTAGCAAATGAGCATTCAGGTCGTCTGATAGTAAGTGGTTACTGCCGCCCATGGATATCATTAATCAAACCCAGATAAGATTGGCTTTCTCTTAAGACTGAGTTGCAATTCTTTTGAAATGATGACGCCTTATACGAACCTCTAAAAATTCTAACCGCCTCAACAATTTATTTCACCACCGTAAAGATATTTTCGCAAAAATCTACCTTACACAAACTGTCAAAGCATTTCATAAAATAAAATGAACCGTAGTCGATCTTAAGTTAGCTATCGACATTGGAAATTTCCATAGAATGCGAAAATTAAGGCAGTAATAACAGACTTTGGCCGTAGTCTCGACCCGAGTTGGAACAACAATGTATTGTTTTAAGAAACTCAAGGTGTTTCTTATTGTGAACTGAGACCGGCTCTCCATTCATGGTGAATAAATGGCTTTATTTTAGACTTTTATATCTAACGATTTGGTCGAATTTTACAACACATTATAAAAATGACCTCATTAATAAAAGCAATTCAAGCATTACTTATCTATTAATCGTCATCTTTCTTTTTTAACCGACTTCAAAAAAGGACGAGGTTTCTCAATTCGACCGTATATACAGGGTGTTTTTTCAAAGGGTACCCAAATTTTTTTACCATATTCTAGACATCAATAATGTTATGTACAAAATGTCAAAACTTTAAAATCCCTCTTAATTATTTAATTACATTAATTCTAAGTTATTCCAAATTCTGCGTACATTATGGACAACCGTTGCATAGTACGCGCAGTCATATCACTGGTATTTCAAAAACTGTTCAAAGTGGAGTCCATTTCTCTCAATAGCTGAGCACGCTTTTTTAAATTGTTTTTTAACATTATTTGTGTCTGGACACTTTTCACTTCACTAAAATCTGTAATTATTTTATTGCGTAGGTTCTCATAACTCTGGGCTTCCTCAACGTAAACAAGTCTTTTAATTGCTCCCCATAAATAAAAGTCTAAAGGAGCTAACGGAGTCTAACGGAGCTGCTAAAATCGTCGTCGTATTAGGTACTCTTAAGTTATTTCCATGTATTTGTAAACGCGGTAAAGAGTCACTTTCATAAAGTCTTTGCGCACCACGTAAACTTTTACCATTTAAAATGTAGCACCGTACCATCTCATAATACTCGCGGTTCGTATAACTTATTTGATTTTGTGCCGCCATTTTCACTCATAAAAAATAGCAAACACATTCGAAAATCGGTCACGGTCGACTGGCGCCACTGGCGGCCGGCGGGCGGCGGGTGCGCATCACAGGTGTCTGCGAGGACGAGGGGGAAAGGGGTTGTACGAAACTAGGCGATCGCTAGCCGAATATTACCGATATCTCCCTGCATAGTTTTTATGTTTGTGTGCGAGCGCTCAGAGTAGTGTGTGATAATAAATAGCAGAACTTATGAATGATAGTTTTCGTTGTTGAAATCATGTCCATGAGTTCTGTATTTAGGGGATAAAATGGTTCAATATTTCTTAACATTTTTTTTATTATTTTATTTCAAAAATCGGTTATTTAACCGCTTCTGAACCATCTGTGTCAATTTGGGTACCCTTTGAAAAAACACCCTGTATATATTTTTTTTTTTTTTTTTTATGTTTGTTCGGCGATTTTTTCACGATGCCGCGACCGATCGACTTGATTCATACACCATTGTATGTGGCTAGTGGCTAGTTTCACAGGGGGTCCCATTTCGAGGAAATTTGAAAATTTCCGCCAGTTTTCCCGGAAAATTGGAAAAACCCGATTTCATATAAACTTGAATAAGTCGAGTATTTCTTAACCAATTTTAATTTTCTTTTTTTCATATGAAAGGGAGTTTCGTTGCGGTACTTTCCTACCTTAACATTAGTATGCTCTGATGATTAGAATTTAAGTTATGGGGTGGAACTCATCATCACTACCCCTGCTTTTTTCATATTTTATGACAACTTACCTTCTGCCCACTCAATTCTCATGAAACTTAAAATGAACATTGAGTATCTAGGTTAACATGATATGATGGAAAATTTGACCTTCAACTCTTCAACCCTGGTAATGCAGAAGTGCCTCCTGCCTCAACCATACAAGTTAGGCATTTGGAACTTATGGATATTTAATAAAATCGATAAGTTGAGATATATGATGGAAAATTTGACCTTCTACTCTTCAACTCTGATAATGCAGAGGTGCCTCCTGTCTCAACCATACAAGTTAGCAATTTGATGCTTATGAATATTCAATAAGGTTGATAGGTAGAGATATATGATGGAAAATTTGACCTTCTACTCTTCAACTCTGATAATGCAGAAGTGCCTCCTGCCTCAATCATACAAGTTAGGCATTTGGAGCTTACGAATATATGATGAGGTCATGAGTAGAGACATAATATGATGGAAGATATGACCTTCAACTCCTTTTTCTTTTCTTAATTCCTTACCTTTATTCATGATCACCTTTATACAATTTTACATAATATTAATACAAACGTTAGCATATCATCACTAAAAAGGGTGAAAAAAAAATTTTAACAAAAAAATAAAACCGACTTCTATGTCACTACAAAGTAAAAAATAATTGAAATAAATGTTGGTTTAGTACATATTTCTGAAGTCGGCGCTCATATTGGACACGCTGTTTACGCTGTTATCACACGAAATATATTAAGCGCCGACATCAGAAATATGTACTAAACCAACATTTATTTCAATTATTTTTTACTTTGTAGTGACATAGAAGTCGGTTTTATTTTTTTGTTAAATTTTTTTTTTGTTTTCAGTGTTTCCTTATTTATTTTCATTCCAATTAGGTGATATCTAATTTGAGTGGTATTTTACATTATAATCCAGATGCCTGAAAAATACCTGTTATACTATAATTGTATTGAAATAACTGTAAAATATGAAAGAAAACATTATTTATCCCTTTTCTTTTGTTATCCTTCATTTCTGTATTCACTATTTCCTTTTCTATATCTTTTTACTTTCTTTTTAATTCATAGTTACTTATTTTCTTTTTCCAATGTCTTCGGTATTCTATTCTATCTTTCCTTCTACTATCTTACATCACGTTTTCAGTTAATAGATTCAATGCAGAGAAATGTTAGATAGAAAGTGCTCGTTGCATCGACGCATTCGCAAACATGAATTCGTTATCATTCTCCTTGTTTGCTCTAAGTGGACGAGTTACTCCTACTGCCTTACATTTTGATGTAACGTTGCTGCTGTATATACTTTGGGAAGTTGCTGGAATATTTATCCGGTACTTGAACTGATTTTTTTAAGGCACATAATGAGAGGAAAGGTTACGCTGGGGCGTTAGGTTACAATCGTGATAATTACGAACCGCGTGACGGATTGGTAACCGGTCTGACGCGCAGAGGGACCCGGATTCGATCCCTGGCCAGACACATACCTAAAAGATTAATTCAGATTCCTGTTTTGAGTCTGGGTGTTTGTGTCTTTGTCTAAGTATGTCCATGGCACCCACGACACAGGGAATCCTAGTGTGGGGCTGTGAGTGTAGAAAGCGTATTTTTTAAATTATAATACTTAACTGCCATCGATTTTTAGGTATGATATTATTAAAAAACTATTTCTTTATCCAATTTACAACTTTTATTATTCCCGCGCAAAATACAACTCTAACGTCAAGAGTGTTCTTTTTTTCTTTTTTTTTTTTGCTAATGCATACAATAGTGTAACGCATACATCCAATGACTATATAAATGGGCACTTATTATTATAAAAATAACACATCATGTAAATAACACAAAATATTTCATTAAAATATATATATATATAAAAGCGAAAAGATACTCACGTTCAAAACGTATTAATCAAGGTTTTGACTAAACTGCTGAAGCTACAATCATGAAATTTGAAACATAGCTTCATTTTATAATGTAGATGCGCACTAAGAACGGATTTTTTGATATTCCACCGTTAAGGGGGTTAAATGGGGGTTGAAAGTTAGTATGAAAGTCCGTCAGTTTTAAAGCAAACTGGATGAAAATTGGTATTTAGCTTTCTGATTTAAAGTAATAAAAATCTAATCTAAGGGTTTTTCCAAAATCAACCCTAATGGTGGTTAAATAGGGGTTGACAGCTTTTTTTAATTTTTCCATTTTGGAAGCCAGCACTATGAAAGTTAGCCATTGCTTTACTGGTAAGATATAATAAAACTTTAGTTCTACCATTTTTGGAAAATCAACCCCTATGTGGGTAAAATAAGGGTTGTAAGTTTGTATGGAATTCCCCCAGTTTTGATGTAAACTCTATGAAAATCGGTATTTGGGTTCTCGATTAAAAATAATTTAATACCTATTTCACCATTTTTGGAAAATCAACCCTTAAGTTGGTAAAATAAGGGTTGACAGCTTATTTTAAAATTTGCCAATTTGAAAGCTAGCACTATGAAAGTTAGCCATTGCTTTACTGGTAAGATATAGTGGAACTTTAATTCTACGGTTTATGGAAAATCAACCCTTATGTGGGTTAAATAAGGGTTGTAAGTTTGTATGAAAATCCCCCAGTTTTGATCTAATCTCTATGAAAATCTGTATTGAGCTTTTTGGTAGAAAATAATTAAACACTTATTTCATCGTTTTTGGAAAATCAACCCTTAAGTTGGTAAAATAAGGGTTGACAGCTTATTTTAGAATTTGCCAATTTGAAGGCCAGCACTACGAAAGTTAGTCATTGCCTTACTGATTAGATATAGTGGAACTTTAATTCTAGCGTTTTTGGGAAAATCAACCCTTAAGTTGGTAAAATAAGGGTTGACAGCTTATTTTAAAAATTTCCGATTTGAAAGCCAGGACTATGAAAGTTAGCCATTGCCTCACTGGTAACATATAGTGGAACTTTAATTCTATCGTTTTTGGAAAATCAACCCTTATTTGGGTTAAATACGGGTTGTAGATTTGTATGAGAGTCCCCCAGTTTTGATGTAAACTGTATAAAAATCGGTATTTGGGTTTTCGATAGAAAATAGATAATCACCTATTTCATTGTTTTTGAAAAATCATCCCTTAAGGTCGTTAAATGGGGGTTGGAATTTTATTTCAA
Source organism: Epargyreus clarus clarus (assembly GCA_014595695.2). Lineage (NCBI taxonomy): Eukaryota > Metazoa > Arthropoda > Insecta > Lepidoptera > Hesperiidae > Epargyreus > Epargyreus clarus. The sequence goes on from JACTTY020000083.1 coordinate 1,303,929, forward strand.
ACTCCGTTAATTCGGAAGCAAGGTCTATAAAAAATTGCATTTGGCTTTCCTGTTGGAAATAATAGAACTTTTTTAACACCATTTATGGAAAATCTACCTTAAGAGGGTAAAATAGGGGTTGAAAGTTTGTTGGGAAGTCCGCAGATTTTGAAACAAAGTCTATGAAAATTGGTATTCAGCTTTCTGATTGTAAATAATAGAACACCTATTTTACCGTTTTTGGAAAATCAACCTTTAAGTTCGATTAATAGGGAATAGAACTTTATTTTAAAATCCGTTCATTTGGAAACAAGGATTGTAAAAACAGCATTTAGCGTTCTGGTTCGAAATAATAGAGCTTATTTAACACCGTTTATGGAAAATCTACCCTTAAGAAGGTAAAATAGGGGTGGAAACTTATAATTTTGGTAGAAACATATATTTTTAACATGGCAATGTATTGCGTGTGCTGAAGTGCAGATCAGCGGTTTTTAGGGTTCCGTACCTAAAGGATAAAAACGGAACCCTATTACTAAGACTTCGCTGTCTGTCCGTCTGTCAGTGTGTCACAGGGCTCTATCTCTGGAACCGTAATAGATAGACATGTGAATTTTTTACAGAGGTTGCATAACGGTGGCTGCTATAACAACAAATACTAAAAATAAAAAAAAAGTTGAAAACAAAAAGGGGACCCCATATAACAAACTGCTATTCGTTATTTTTCCAACTAACTTTTGAACCGTTAGAGGTAGACAGTTCAAATTTTCACAATGTGTGTACTTTAATGGCTGCTGCAATATTAAATACTAGAAATTAAAAAAATGAAAATTTTGGTTGTACTGAACCCTCCAGGTGCGGGTTTGACTTGCACTTGGCCAATTATTAGTAACGCACAGACCCGCGGGCCACAAGGGAAAGTCGCGGGCCACACACCACCCGTGGGTGTCGGGTTGCCGACCGCTGGTGTTGAATATTAGCTTCCAGAAATTTGCTGATAAAGTATTTATTGATGCATATGTACATAGGATGTTTTTGTAATTCTACTAAGGAGGTAAAGGAAGTGTTATATGTATGTATACAGGAATCTTTTAGGTTCTAACTTAGAAACGTGAAATTTCAGATAACGTCTATTCATACAAATGCACGACCACGTGGACGGGTGCAAATTTTATATATGATAATGCGTAAGTTTATTCAAATTGGCCTCCATTTTGGTATACTGATTAGATACGTCGCAACTACTTTGGACACACTATGTGCCAACATTTTGTCCTGCCGTGGGGTATGGTTGTGGTTATGCGTGGATTAGTGATGGCTATGTGATAGATACATAGATCTTTTGATACTAAAATTTTGAGCTAGAACAGGGCTACAGTATCCCCTGCCTGTCGTACGAGACTAAAGGGGGACTTCTGGAGTAGCAGGTGGTAAGAATGAGAGCTCTAATCGCCCAGTCAGAGATCCTGGAAAGAACCACTGTATGTAAGGCCCCATAGATGCGACGGTTCCTATGGAATAGTGTAAATAATAAATATTGTATCCTACATGAAATGTTTATGAAGAATCCTTGACCAATTGAGGTACACAGTGACGAATAAAAAAGCTTTTATTAATTAAATATTAATGCTACTTTATCGTTAAAATTGTTAACGGTACAAATTTACGATTACAGTTATTTGTATGTCATATCATATTTTTTACGCGGGCGAAGCCGCGGGTTCTGCTAGTAATATTATAATTCAATAATTTTCATATATTTCTAACAATAGGATAGAATAGCAAACTTTACGCTACGATATGATATGTACGATTTATTTTTTGTTTTAATAGTTTCAAATCGGTTTAATAATTTATAATAATAAGATACGCACTCTTTTTTTTAAATAGCTATCACAATCTAAGCTAGGTATGTAACGACACGTGACATGTAGTATAGTATTTCTTTACTTACAAAATTTGCAGCACATCTAATTTAATATAATCCATACCGCATACAGTTCATCTTACTCGTATTTTTTTCAGGAAATTATAGAAAATTTGTAGGAAATAGTTCAGGATGGCATATTTGAATACATAAAGTTATTCGATATAATTATGCACACATTTTTACTGCGAAAACGCACACAATTGTACTTCACTGCATAGTCTCTTCAATGATAATGTTGACATGTAGTACACCGCCAGTCGTCAGCCTTGTGTCACGTATATTCAGAGCTAAAAACCTCGAATTCAAATAATTTAAAACAATATCCAACCTACTTATAGCGCCCCCTACCGGTAAATGTCATTATCGTTTTTCGTGCAGCCTGTGTACATTTATGATTTTTCAAAATAAGAAATAAAATAAGTAATTTATAGTAAAAATTGTTAATTTATAACAAATATTTCAATTAATAATTTATAAAAGACGTAGGTGTGATATATTGTGCAGAAAAGTTACAATGGAAAGTAAAGAATTTTGACGAAATTATTCTGAAGACTTGTACTAGGCGGCCATTACGAATGCCGTCGCAAATTAAAAATGTATTATTTTCATTTATTAAAGATAAGATGATAATCTTATATATTCATGAGGAATGACAAGGTAAATTTTTACATATATTTTTTTCCTAGCAAAGGATTTTTAGATTACCATATTGTTCTGTAGCAAGGAATTTGACGTCTTATGTTCATTAACTAAGCTTGTCACCTATTTAGGTGATCTCGCTTATTTAAATCCTTATATAAATCTCGCTTATATAAAGCTATGAACATAGAAATAGGGTGCTATTTAGCCCCGTGCATGGGTACTAACCCGTTTATACTGAGTATTTACTCACATAAAAGAATCTACTATTGAGTAGAATATACCTAAAGGGTATTCACCCGTTCAAATAAGGTTATGACCCTTACATATTGGATATTTACCTACATTACAAGAAATAGGGTGCTATTTAGCCCCGTTCATGGGTACTAACCTGTTTATATTGAGTATTTACTCACATAAAATAATCTACTATTGAGTAGAATATACCTAATGGATATTCATCCGTTCAAATAAGGGACCCTTACATATTGGATATTTACCTATATAACAACTATAACAAGATACTACTATTAAGTAGACGGATACAACGGATATTCACCCATTCTAATAGGGTATTACATCCTTCACATTGGGTAAATAACCCATATAACAAAATACTAATAATCAGTAGATAGACACAACTATTACCATCGAGTGGGTGTAATGATTTTAATGAATGAACATTTTATTGAAGAATCATTCAGATTAATAATGTACATGATACAGGATATAGAGATGACAATTTATATCCTTTTGTAATACTCTAGAAGAACCTAAATTTGGTTTAACCATTCATAAGAATTTGGTATCTAGGTAGATCAGCATATTAAAGAGTAATTTACTAAAGGAACTATCCATCTATCTAGATGGTGATAGATAGACTAAAGGAAAAAATAGTTTAAAGGAAGAACACTAGCCTCTAGGAAACTGTGGGACGGATAACACATGATTAGACTTTAAAAGTTGCACAAGTCGCAGTTACTTTTGTAGCTGTAAAGAGTCAAAAGCCATGCCACATCAGGCGAATGCTTACTGCTCTCGAGCATTTGACATGATTGTTTCTTAATAATTTTAAATTATTTGCCTTTATAAAGATAATTTGCTATCAATTATCTTATTACTGGTGCTGGTCATTTATTATGTATAATAAATAATAAGAAGAAATTTCATAGTACAAGTACTGGAACAAATAATCAGCAAAATGGTTTAAGAAACAATGATTGTTCAATTCATATATATATAGTACAATATTTTATAATAACAAATATAACGAAGATATTTACACTTCATCCTATGATAAACTTCATCCAAAAGTTTGAGATACTCATACCAAATAGGGTCATTATCTGACTTACAACAAGCCTCATGCACAAATACCTGTGTCACAGAAAGGCTTGATCGAAGTTTCCTTTGGAATAAATCTTCAATCACAACAGATTTTTAGGTGAGTGGTTAATAATGTGGTCGATTATAATTATAATTTTAAAGACCAGTTGTAACAAATAACTATTGACCCAAGCTTTGCAAGTGGTTAGCTTTAAGAGTATTTGTATAAACACTTAAACTCATTATTCTCAAGGAATGAAGATTTTGTCAAAATATACTCGGTATGTATGTAGAAAGACTTCTCACATCAGTGGTAACATATTGTTTACTCTTAACCAATTTTTTACAATATTTTTACTTTACCAACACCTGATGATGGTGATGTTGGTTTATATTGAATATATTGGTCTTAATCTTGAGCTTTAAATAAAGCCTGGCATTCCACTCACTACTTACTATTGTTTTCAAGAATGCATATTTGGATACTAATTCATGATTACCTTAAACAGTGTTTACATGTCTATGGTTAAATGGAAATTCTATGCATTTCAAGTTCTTTCCTTTGGTTTGAGCAGAACACTATATTAATGTTTTTACTAACCTTTTAAAAGATACAAGACCATACATAACTGATTAAGATCTAGGGACATTGTGTCAGTTATATATTTATATAACATAGTTCCTATTTGAAATGTCATAATAATGGACAAGGAACAATAACGACACTTAGTAATTTAGGATCATAGACATAATAAGCTATATCATTCTTTAGGATTTATTGGTTACTTAAAAGATAGTTTGATAATTGGAAATAATACAACTGTTAAGGTTGTTCATTGTATTATACAAGCAATGAATAAATAAAAAATGAAATTGCTTTACCATTAGATAAAAGATTAAAAATCAACACAAGGGTGAAATAAAAAGAAAAAAATATATATATATATAATAATAATATTAAAAAATAAAAATTATAATAAATGCAAAGATATGTATATATATATAACAATTTTAATAATGTTTATCAAAATACTATCCCTCTTACAGATAGATATAATTACAGGTGGTAGTTGTCATATTATTTTTATTATCGGGACACAATCAGGTATGTAACATATGGTCATTATTCTCGGTATTTTTGTTATTTGATTTAAATAACAAATCCGATCAACTATTTAAAGTTAAATGCAGCGTTACTTGTGCTTAAAGATATTTTTTCAATAATCATCTTCAACACGGTGAAACCCTAATACGTGTAGGCAACTCCACAGTTATTTCATATAGAAACAGCATGGTGTTTAATACCCACATTTAACCGTAATATCAAGGCACATATTGGATTTATTGAGTACCCAAAAAATGTTTTTATTTCTCTAATACATTCAATAATTTCAGAATGAATTTGCTATCACTAAATCAAGATTATACATTTGGAATTAATACTTTAAAGGTTTTTAAATAGATTTATTTACTAGGAAACCTACAAGAAGTATGACTTACATGTCATGACTAAGGTTATACTATTTAAATGGAAATATTCATTTTATTTCTAATAAAATAATTGTTGTTAAAGATTATCTCTGAACGGTTGGGGAGTTTGTGGTAGTACCAGACTGGTCCAGACAGTCCTAAAAAATAGTATTAAAAAAAAAAAATAAAAAAAATTAATAAATAAATAAACCTTTCATTTTGGAAGGGTTGCATTTTGGGTCTCATATGAATTTAAAATAAAAAAAAAAAAAAAAAAAAAAAAAAAAAAAAGATCTAAATCCATTTGTTTTTCGTCAACGCTTTAACCCTGTATGTTACTCGCTTCCTCGAGGAGCGTTTCGTTTCTATACACGAATCTCAAGATTGTGTTGCTCTACAAGCAATGTTAGACGCAATAATGAAAACGTGATGCTGGTGCTTATAATATTTTGGCCTAAACAGTGTAAATAACTAGATCTATCTGTAGACTGGTTACAATATTCTTTTCATTTTGATATATATATATCTAGAATTATTTTTGTTCTTAAAATGCATATTTAGGTTTTCTATCCTCCATATCCCAAGTATGCTATTACTTGGGATAGTTACATCTGATGTATAAATATTTTTAGCGAGTTAAGTGTAAAATATTATATATTATTTAATGGAGATGAAGAAAAAATACTATTTACTTTTTTTGGTTATTGTAATTACTCATATAGTAAAAAAAAAAAAAAAAAAAACTATAATAATATATAAGTAATATATAAAAACAATAGATATCGTATATATTATGACGTTCACTTGGTGTGAGCCCGTGAATGCCATTATTACTACCGATTCGCCTACATCTGAGTCGAGACTTCTAAAAAGTATACATAAACATAATAATAACATTATTGTATATTAACCAAATTGCTTGGCGGAAGATATTGTATATTAAATTGCCACATGAATTTAAACCTTACTATAACCAGTGTTCAAACAATCTAGTATTACCATTATTTCATAGTAATCATAGTATTTGTCCAGCACATCCTTAATAAAATTACCTAGATAGGCCTAGTAACACTTGAGAGTTACAAGAATAAGTTTATTTCCTTTATGTAATCTTATAATACAGTGACCTCCCAGACGACAGTTTCTAGATTTTATCAACCACGGAGGATGATGGCATTGATATATCATTTTTTACAATACATACCATTAGAGAGCACGCATTACCACGCTGCTACGCTGACGTCTAAACATATGAGTGTCAGTTAAGACCCTCTTAGAAGGATAGCTGAATGGATCAGATCTAAGTTCAATTTTGTAGTAGAGACGTTACATCAAACATATACTTGATAACTGTAATGAATATTTAAATAGATATATTAAATTAGGAATTTTAAAAATAATAGGATTTAAATGTTTTTGTATTTTGTTTAATAGGCTCGTTATTTTACAAATCTCTAAACATCTACATGTCAACATTATCATTGAAGAGACTATGCAGTGAAGTACAATTAGAAATTAAACGAACTTACCTAAGTGAAGTTCCAATTTCAATTGTACGAACTGCATAGTCTCGAAATGATATTATAACCCACCCACCCATACTTATATACGATAAGTATTACCCATAATATCATCTATGTTGTAAAATAATCGAGCTAATGAACTTACATCTTGACCCCAGGATCTCTAAACTTAATGACATTTACCGGTAGGGGGCGCTATAAGTAGGTTGGATATTGTTTTAAATTATTTGAATTCGAGGTTTTTAGCTCTGAATATACGTGACACAAGGCTGACGACTGGCGGTGTACTACATGTCAACATTATCATTTCGAGACTATGCAGTTCGTACAATTGAAATTGGAACTTCACTTAGGTAAGTTCGTTTAATTTCTAAGTATATGCGCCAGGTAATACATAAACAGAGACGATTGCTTTACACTCAACCCAAGACCATATCTATAATAAAGGCGGCCGCACCCTTGCTAACACATTGATCACGCAAATTGATATAGGTCTGTGTATAGAGTAGTATGGAACAGACGCATATTTTTTATTATTATTAATATTTAATAAATTATCCGAGACTTTTCAAAATAGTCCTCGGGAGTAGCAACGCATCTGTTGCAAACCTCAGATAAGAATCTAATCTTATCGGGCGTTGATGAGATGTCCATAGACAGCAGTAGCCAGTTGCCATCAGGTGGACTGCAAGCTTATTCTCATTTTTAATTAGTCACCATGCATGCATGAAAAATAATAGTCATCGCATTATTAAAACCTTGCAAGAAAACTATGTTCAAACATTAATGCAAAAAATAGATATCTTTGGATAAAAGAGGCTCTTGAAAAGATTAATGCTAATCGCCATCTCCTTTTCAAATTTTTATTTTACTGCTAAGTTTTTCATTATTAAATACACGTTTTAGCGGTAATTGAAGGCACATGGTTAGGTTACTTATCAAAAATTACTTTGATGACTTGGGCTGTATATGCTTTGGGTGTGTATATCTGTAGACTATTCCATTCTATAGAAGCAATTAGTCCAATTATTCGTAATGGGAACTAAATGGTACCGTACGTCTCTGTAAGTTGTAGTAACCTGTACCGGTAACATTTCACAAATATCAAGTTCACATAAGTAGACGCCATTTACATATAACGTTAACAAAATCGAATGACGTAAAGTGATGAATGTTTTCATCCTGTTTGTGATCTTTCCCGACGTATTATGTAAATGGCTTACGTAAAGTTTGTTATACATAACTTGTGTTTTATGGAATGTTTTAGGGACAATATTCTGACAGATATGAATATATTTTGGGGTGTATGTTTCTGTCAAAGATAAAATGGACAAAAACAATTATTTTGAGGTGCTACGGAGCTACGAAGACACAAAATATTGTGTTTAACATAAAACCTAAAGATATAATTGTAAATTAATAAATCACCTCGTTAAAAAATAATAATTCTTAAATGTCAAATCGAATTAAATTAGAAGACATTATAAACATATCATATGAAAATACATACACAATGTAAATTTTGTTCCGAATGGGATGATTATGTATTTTTTGTCCTTAAGATCCTTAAGACCCCTTTGATGATTAAAAATCAATTTAATTATTAAAAAAATGCATGTGTGGATATATTAAATCCTATATCAACTAGGTTGTACTAGGTTATTAATAATAAGTTATTGTTTTTGTTTTTATGTCAATACACAAACTAGTTTTACAAGTGGTTTATACAAACATAGTTTTCAGTACGAACGTAATACACGTACAAAGGAGGTTTTCTGTTCAAATACAGTTCACAAACGTTTGGAGTATTATAACCACAAGGAACTCGTAATTTCAATATTTACAGCAACTGATTACATAAATGCCACCTCTGGGGTTGTACACATTTCCCCCTTTTGGAGTGCAAAGCCAAATGGAAACGTAGCTTAGACCGCTGCTCGGCAAAATTACATATATTTTAGAAAGCTTACAGGAGTCTGTGTTCACTGTGTTATGGTTTTGGTGCAAATACAGGAATATATTATGTATCTCAAAGGATCTAATAAACCTTTTTATTAGATCCCGTTGTATCCAGTGAATTATTTGATTGTAAAAGTATCCAGTGTATCCAGAGAATTATTTGATTATAAAACGACTTATATTTTTAAGTTGTATGTGTTTTCGTAAAAAAACTTAATGTTGTAAAAACATTTAAAAAATAATTATCTTATGCAACACTACAATTTAATATGTAGCTTTTTGATTTTTACCGTGTACAGTTTTGAGTCTGTGAATCTATTTTAAGAATAATCTCAAAGTTTGAAGCAAGAGTGAAAGCATTTTAAGCAAATTGGCTTCATCTTAAATGCATGAGTTCATCTTAGAAATTTCCTTTGAAGCGCACTAATTACTACGAATTATTACGTATTTGATTTATTATCAGGTGGCTCCATGGCATTTGTAATAATATGTTGTGAAAAGTGCTATTTAATTACATTACTATGGACATTTTATTTTAATAAGTAGCATTTGACATTTAATATTTTTAATAGCAAAAATAATGTTTTCTACATGTTCGTTTAATACCGTTAAATACAGAAGGACATCTTGGCTCCTTTAGCAAGAAGAATTTCTTGAAAATTTATAGATATAACAGTTACTTTTGAAGGCATGAATAAATCTTCAAAGCGGGCGTTACAATATCATTTTCCAGTCATGGACGACTTATAATGTAGAGCTGAATTTCCACTTCCAGCTCAAACTCAAGCTGATTAAGATGCAGCCATCAAACAACAAAACTTATGTCGTCAGACGAGTTATGAGCTGAGTTTCATGCTTCCACTTCAACAAGATCATTAGTGTAGTCGGTACACTAATATACTAAATGACCCTACAACTGAATACTATCTTGTTTTCAACTTCGCCTTAAGTGCTCAGTGACGTGGTGTAAAGGAGTAATATGAAGTGCAGAGCGTGGCATATGAAATTACTCTTGCGTTTCTCTCAGAGGTGCAAATATTCCGGGAAATAAAGGACATTTTAGTCACAAGGTACGAATAGGCTAAATGAACCAGCTAATCAATTCCGAGCGCGCTAAATTGCTGCCTTTATAACAGTAACTTGGTATCTGAAGTTTGAACTACATATTACATAAATGTAATCAAATCGCAGGTGACTAGTTTGAAAAACTGCGGCGTTCATGATTTTTTCGTCGAATATCTATCGCGCGAAAGTAAAGTTTCTTAACCACTAAACTAAACTGCTTTGAGCTGGTATCTATCCGAATTCGAAATGTTTGCTTATTGTAATAAAAAAAATATAATAAATAAATAACTTTATCTATATATTTCTATTAAAGTGTTATAAATATGCTCTACCGCGCCCCGATGCGTGTTGACGAAAAGGGTGCGCATTAGTAATGGGATGTTTACAAACCGCCCTCACGGCCTCCAACATGACCGCTATCTAAGGACCGCTATCCTGTGAAAACAAATACCTTATTGTGACCTCCGGAAGCACGGAAGCGCGCCTGAATTTTGCCTCTAGCGGTCACCCAAGTTCCGCGCTCTAAGTTTCTTAACCTTGTATTTTTCATGATATGAAGTGAACTGTTAAGTGATCATCATCGTCATCATCATCAACCCATTACAATTTCACTGCTGGGCACGGGTCTCCTCTCTGAATGAGAAGAATTAGGCCATAGTCCAACGCGCTGGCCAAGTGCGTATTGGTTGACTTCACATACCTTAGAAAACTTTTCTTTTTTTAATTTCGTAGATATCTAGGATTCTTCACTATGTTTTTCTTCACCCTTTATGGAAGGGATAATTAATTTCTAATACGCACATAGCTGTGAAAAATCAAAGGTGCGTGCCTGGGATTTGAACCTCGGACCCTTAGATGAAGAGGCCGTGTTTCTTAACCACTAGACTATCACTGCTTTGAGCTGGTTAAGTGATAATTTAATCTAAATAATTAAAAATACTTGTAGTTATAATTCCCTTATAATTTCTTAACAAAGAAAAACTTCCGCGCTAACCTACATTTATTTTCTCCGTCGTTTATTTCCTCTCCTCATAGAGATAGTAATAACTTTGATCCGCTCAAGATATTTAATAATTGCTACACTGGCCTGCATTTCGAAAGCAGGCAATATACGTGAACAATTCAATTATGCCTTGGATGCCGGGATGCTTGATTGCTTCTTTGCCCTGCTATTAAATTGATTTTTAGACTGATTCAAGCGGTACCAGTGATAAATCATTACTAGTGAGAGTAGCAGACGAGCATGCACTCCACCTGAAGGTAAATGGCTACTGCCGCCCATGGACATTCATCATCAACCCCAAATAAAATACTGTGTTCTGAAGGTAAGGGTGACATACTTTTCCGTGATATCACAGCTTAGTCCTCAGGAGTAGCGGCGCATCTGTGGTGGACCTAAGGTAGACATCCAAACATATCTCGGGTTGAATATGTCCACGGGCAGAAGTAGATATCATATATTCTGTTTCATACATGCTATATTCACGTGAAAACACACTACAAATAACTCATTAAACATTTGAACGTCATCATGTCAAGTGTCATCAATGATATTGTATTGTTCAAATAGAATTGGTTTAATTGGATCCGTATTTTCTACTTCAATACGCTTGACATATTACCGTAGAGATAACAAAAGCTTACAACATGATATGATACATTTAAATATGAACAACATTTCACAAAATAGCATAGTTTATTTAATTTTATTAAAAGGTTTAAGGTAATAGAACTCTTCGTGGGTCGACTCTAGAAACACCCCTTTTCTTTTTGTTGATGAGAGAGAAACCTTCATAAGGTACCCGACGCTATGGAAGTGCACTTTTACCGCACTAAAACACCTCCGGTGGCCGTCCGCGGCGTTTGGTAGAGAACTCTGGGATATCCAACGGAACACAACCGGAGTCGACCTAACGCGATGCCATTCTATCGGGCTCTGCCCTCGGGAGCAATTTCCGCTCATCTCACATCTCCTGGTCACCACCGCCGCACCTATTTCTGCCTAATACCAGCAGAGTTGCTATGTTTTGATTTTAAGGAAGATAAGCCTATACTGCACTGCAACTTAGCTCTCAATAAACTCAACCTCTGTGGCCGACGATAAGAAGAACTCCAATGTTATTCAAAGTTGATTACAGATGCCCATAGGTGGCAATAGCCACTTAATTTCAGATGGACTGAATACTTGTATCCTACTTCTATCAATTAATAAAAAAATCAACATAATAAATCGTATTATTAATTAAATAAGGTTGAGGGAAACAGAAAAATCGATTTAACTTTTGCATATATTGTGTATTAATTTAAATAATTTGTATGAATAATATGGTGTTACAATAACGTGATCTTAAAATGTATAAGAAAGTACTCGAAAATAGAAATTTAATCTTCAGAGTAAACGCTAATTGCCAGTGAGAAGTAAGACCACGTTGTGCTTACGACCTGAAAAATAATAAAAGTTTGTGAGAAAAGATTTGTACCAGTAAATGCAACGGGGAATATAAGAAACGTTAAATACTTAACGTCATAACGTTAAAATTACTTACGAAAGTTTGAAATTTCACAATTTAATTTGACAATTCAACAAGTTACGTAAATTATTATGGTAAAATTTAACATGATACGAGAAACATACAGACACTTAAAGTACGGGTAAATGCGATTTACTTTGGTGTCAAACAGAAATCATATTCGACTTTACATACTTAAAACAAAAATTTATATGCATTAAGCATAAATTATTTTAAAACCGAAAGCTTTACACTACGTGCTCAAAAATAACCTTTAATATTAGTGTAGTGGGAATAAATATCAGTCTTACTTAGTATTCAAAAATAAAAATTGAAAAAGCACGTCCAACCTTCAAGACGACCTGAGCCCAACTGGTGCGGAGTCTATTTAAAAGATAACTCATGAATATTACAAAAAATAGTTCAAAAATGACAAGTTAGGTATTTTATAAAAATGATAATATCAGCATAGTAACTGAGTATGAATTTTTATCGTATTTTCTCAGATACATTCGAATTTGTTAAAAAAATTGCTTTGCACGCTTAAAAAGGTATAAAATATTTTTTTTGTCAGGCCTAGATGTAGATGTGTACGTAGGTACTCACGTATTTAATAAAATACTCTGAATTACTCTGTTGTAGGTACTACCGTAAAAGCACGTGATAATTGACCTTACAAGATAATAATTTCGAAAAAACAGTATAGTCTGACAACTTCACACATTGAAAAAAACTCTTTTACCTTTGTAAATGTGTTTAGGGTTATCGGCGTATACTCCAACGAAGTCAGACAGCAAGGCCTCTGTGACCTGAAAACGTTTAAGAACGCAAATCACTCTTTTATCTTCATTAATTTTTCATGAATCGATCTCATTATTTCTCGACTTGGCACCGCAATCGAACAGGTCTGAATAATGGTTCCTGGTATCGAACCAAAAATAAGGTTACTTCCTTTGTATTTTTTATGGAAGTTAAAAAAACTTTACAAACGTACAGTACGTTTGTAAAGTTAAAAACTCTTACTGTTAAGGTAGAAATGTACCTATCTATAGTTGATTAAATGTCAATGGACGGCAGTATCCAAGTAAACTGCATACTCGCTTGCTACTCGTAATTCTTGAAATAAAAAACCACGATTCCTTACAAGTACTCCCACGATGTAGACGAATCAAACGCCACCTCATATTAAAATACATCAATCCGTTGGGGTTGTAGGGCGGATCACAGAATTACCTAAACATATACATATACATAAATACATACTCGTAAATACCCTCGAAAAGCATTACCCGCCACAGTTGGGTAAAAGTCTACCTAAAAGGACTTTTTAGAAATTCTTCCAAAAGGAGTGTAAAGACGTAGCCAGCCTGTTGTTTATGACTACTTAAATACTTAAGGCAAAACTTAAAGTCCATACGAGACGGAGTCATGGGCGGAGCCTAGCACTCGTATACAATCGTCACTCATCTTTACCCCACGAGAATTCTCCCTTGTTCTTAAATGTAGTTCATTTCTTAAATATAGTAGGTATATTTAACCTACCTATTATTTGTTATTTTATGTTATTTTTTATTATTATGGATTTTTGTATGTTTTATGTTTGTTCTGTAATATTTAGTAGCAACAATAAATATAATAGAATATAGGCGATAAAAAACATAAATATTTAGGCCATGACCCATGACACTGGCTAAGTGCAAATTGGTAGAGCTCAGGACCCTTTAGAATTTCGTGAAAAACTGCCGTAGAAGTAAAGGTCCCTCATATATTTTCCATCGCCGTTACAGCAACCGAAAATTATGCTTCCTTGCCACACCCGCGAAACCAGAACACAGCAAAGCTTAACACTGCTGTTTTAGGCAGAGATAAGTATCGCGTTCTTGGTATCGAACCACAGAGGATTCTACCACTTTTCGTAGCTCCTTGGATAAGTATACTAACCTCATAATGATAAATCTAATCGCCTTTTGATACTGTGTTCCACCGCGGTACCACAGGTTATTATATGAGGAGTCCGCTATACCAGCACTCTGTAACATAGTCTTTTTGTTTGTGTCAATTTGCTAACAGACATCAGGCTCCAAGTGCGCTAATATTAAAAAATACGTGCCGCAAATACGTGATTTAGTTATAAGTATATATATATGTATGTTAGTCTGTAAGGTATATGTAATATGGACCTTGTCTGAAATAAATAAATAAATAAAAAATAATAATATATTGGTTTTAGAATTTAACATTTTACGAAAATATTTTTTTAATGAAATTGGATTAAAGTTAAGCTCCTTAGCGGAGCTCCATACATATTAACAAAATGTAATCCACTAAATTGAAACTTTTTTCTTACTTAGTAACTGATATTTTTTTACATATAGAAAAGTGTCTTCGAAAGTGGAATATAATAAAACCATTTATATTCCACTTTCGAAGGCGTTAATGAAATATAACAAAATCAAAAATATCATCGTCAACCCATTACTGTCCCACAGTTTTAGGGCTTAGGTTCTAGTTCACCGCGCTGAATAAGTGCGAATTAGTAGATTGCGTAGATCCTTGAGACTTACACAACTCAGGCATACAGGTTTCCTCATCCTCTATTACTCAAGGGATGATTAATTTCTAACATAAAGTGTAAGATATAAAATATGCTAAAACACTACCTACATTTAAAAAACTACTAAAAAGCCACATTTTAAAGATTTTTCCCTAACCTAAGTATTGTAATCTGGTGAACGTTATTATTATTATTATAATAACCTACACATCGTACTTGATTTTTAGCATACAATAAAACACTTTATATGCATAAATATACATAGACACACACTTAATAATACAAGCACAAACACCTGGGCGCACATACACACACCCACACACACACACACACACACACACACACACACACACACACACACACACATGCATATATGCACACATAATCAACATTTACATATGGAATCATCTCTAAAAATACATGTTAAAAAATATATATTAAAAAAAAACAATAATACAATAGAAACACTTTTAAATAACGGTATATAATAATAACAATAATACATAATACATGTATGAAAGCGTAGGTTTATATAAATACTCAAATAATCACAATTACCACTCACTATGGTATTAGCCTTAATAAACAAACAATTCATTCACGCTACGCATACCTACGAATCAGTTGCACACTTGACAATTTACTTATTTACACTCACCCTCTAACTAACAATATCATAATATGTGAATTGGCTCACGAATTTTTTTTTTATTATGTAATAATTGTAAGTTTCTCAGTAAGCTATTTTTGTAAAATCTTTTGAGAAAATAAATGTCTTGACCGTAAGATTATATTACGAGTTCTTAACCTCTTCCTTAAGAAGTTCCCCGTAATAGCAGAATACATATATAGGGAACATTAAAGCCAACACTGCAATGTAGTTATTCGCCTTATCTACTGCGCCACTGGCTACCTGAAATAAAACCGATATAACAACAATGTTAGTAAGACAATATCTTTAGAAATTATGGAGCTGTGGAGTTTGTACAGAAATTGCTTTACCTAATTTTACCAGCCCTTTTTTCTCAATCAAACATAAAGACAGGACCTTGAATTACATGGATATATTTTTGGCTTTCTCCAATGTTTTTGTTTTTGTCATAAAGTGGAAAACTCCTAATCTAAGTTTCGTGGTAGCTATAACCAGGCGCTGATAGTTAATTAACCTCCAAGTAGAACAAACGGTTTAATCCAAAGTGACTCATAGTCTACAAATGATCTACAATCTACATAAAGAGCATGATTACACAAACAAAATCCAACAATAAACCTCTATAGCAACGTTTTAATTTAAACGACAATGACATATTCGTTACATCACATTTATCCAGCAGGGATTCGTAATCAAAAGATTGTTCCACACCGTTGTGTAAAGCAAGCGCGTTTAAATTGGGATGTTATTCGCGGAACGGATTCAAATTGAACAAAGCGCGAACAGCCATTCGCAAAAGTAATTTTTGTAATAAAATCTACGGTTTACTACACAGAATTCTGTGTCGGATTGTTCTAAATTACAAATAGGTGCAGTGCAGTAATACATGACCCGAGTGTACCGTGTCAGACTTGTTATGCAGAAGCTTGGATTCGATTTCAGGCCGAAAGTTTAGATATGATATATTTTAGACTAATCTTATCGCGGAATTGAGACATTTTGAAATGTAACGGGTACTCACGATATTCTATTTTTAATTTATTTTGGCCGATTGCAACTGGTTCGAAATATCGGCAAAAAGAAATTAAAGTTACATATTAAAATGATATAGAAGTTAAGATTAACTTTGTCAAGTATTTCCAAACAATTAGTTTAAATTTAATTAAAATGTCGTTTAAATTCTATTAAAGTCAAAATTATATATTGATTTTTTGACCTTACGTTAGATTATCATATCCATTTAAAGTTTTACACTTACCGTCGCCCCAAATCCGAAAAAGCACATAATCACTGTAGCGAATAACAAATCGATGAAAATCATTCGATTGAAAATGAAGTTCAAATCCTTCGATAATCTAAAATATATATAACATACAACACATAAGTCATATTACCCAAACATAATTGGATATACCCAATAACTATATAGAGCCACGGAGGACCATTAAAGTAACTTTATACTGTACACATGGTGCTATGTTCGTAAGGTGTTACGACGATATTGAAGCTCTTAAATAGCAAATACTGAATAGGAGACGAATTCTGGCCAAAGTTGAGCAGTGCGTTAATTGTCCTAAGTATTTTACTGGGAAATTTCATTGATATTTGCCTTCCTTGCAATGTTTTTGCCAGATATACTGTTAAATACTCTATATCGAGGTCTTTCTAGAACTTTACTATTGGTAATTATTATCGACAAATACATATTGTTAATGAACATTATAATTAACTGTTCCAAGGTGGTAAAACATGAGTGAAATAAATTTCATCACCAATAATGAAGGCCGTACCAATGAGATTGATTGTACGTAATCTACACACATTAAGTATATTGTAACATCAATAAGCACAACCCCTAAGGGTTCTATCACGAGGCCAATTTGTAACCGATCTTGTTTAACTTATGTAAAATGACCTTACTGAATCAACTTCTGATGCCTGCATACAAACTGTTGTATTGTGATTTGTCCGTTAGCTTCTTCCAATCTCGTCCTGTCATTCATGACGTCATTCGAAACTGGTTCTACACCCAGTAGATCTTCTCTGAGCAAAGTGAACTCAGTTGTAAGGTGCGCACATAATGTTATCATGAGAAACTCAGTGCCGATGTAGTAATAAACCACGCGAAACACTGAAACAGATTTCTTGTTATCATTGTTAGAAGGTTGTAGAGCCCATTATGGTTCGACTTCGGCAGCACCGCCGCATCTAGTTATATCGAATTATATGGGTACCAATATTAACCCCTGCTGTATTCTGGTTTGAAAATTGTTTGTGTTTTGGTGCAGTAAGGAAAATACTAATCTGAGGCGTTTCAACTTGGTTCAGAAGGGTAGCTGCGCATCTGTACCGTAGGAATCTAATCCTATCTGGGGTTAATTACAATGATCACATACGGCAGTAGTCGCTTACCATCAGATGGACTGCATGTTTGTCTATTGCTCAATATAAAGTTATAAAAAAATAAAAAATACTACCATCTATAAAATTTACAAAAATACCGTAACATAAAAAGAGTTCAAATACAACTATGATAGAATGATGAACAGACCAAATGATTCAGTTATTGGATTATTTTCAGGTAATGTGTCAATTATACACAACATAAAAAGGCGTCCAATTTATAAATGTTTTTTTATTTTAATATATATTTTATCACAAACGTAAAGGCTCAAGAGTTATCAGTTTATCAACGTCTGCATTTTTTATGACCTAAGTGGCTCAGTTTTTCTTAACGTCGATGTAGTTCTTTTAAGTATATGAAATACGAGTATTTATGATCGAAATATTGGTCCTACTTCTCTATGCATAGGATAGAATTTATGATCCGCATACCCTCGTTTATCACAAATTTACCGTTTTGCAGTGTAAAATTTTCAGCGCTTTGTTACCAAATTGAAAACTTTCAACCTCCAAATGTAATTTTTCAATATTTAAGCAGGATTTAATAATATTGTTTCGGAAACCAATATTTATCAAAATTACAAACAGTGTTGAACACTGTTGTAATTATCCAAAAAATGTAGTGGAAATGGTGCCTGCAGTGTCGAACCACAAAGGGATATGTTACCTTCGAATAATAGTAAAATTATTTTTGTACTTACTCGTATACGTTTGAAATGCGTAGGTGAGAATATAAATATACCAGTTTTTCACAGGATTGAAAGGAAAAACGCAACCAAAAGGGAGCTGCAGCTCACATTCTTGATGAAGAACGAATCTCCGGAACAAAGTCAGCGCCAGAGGAGCGATAATGTTCTGCCACGTAGCGAAGATGCTTCCCCAGTAAAACACTGCAAAAAACTCTTGATGAAAAGTGTTACAAACCATCGTGTTTCGATACTGATGACACCATCGTCACATTTACATATATGCATATAATGTTATAAGCCATACATCGGCCTGGTATATGTATGCAGTGCCTGGTTTGAAGGGTGTGGTAAGGGATAAACACTTACTTACTACCAAGCATTTAATAACGTCATGTAGGTGACCTGTGATCATTGTAGGATCATGTAGGACTTCAAATCCTTTTTGAGCTGCTTAAAGATATCCTTTGGCACATGTGACCTCTTGGCTCTAATATTAGGGTGGTACGCTCATCTATTACCTCAATGAAATTCCATGAAGGATATTTCGCCGCAAGCAAAGCAATATGCCAATGGACTTGTAAGTTCAACTCATTAACTCTATGTAACTCTAGCAAATTGGCATTACTCCATTCAACAAAGCCTCCTTTGTCACGGTGAACTACTACCGGTATCTGTGTAATGAAAGACCCGATACCTCAATGCTCGGTTAATTAATAGCTATTCTCTGATTGGATCTTTGACAAGGTGGAAGCGAACTGATTACCATTTGGTGTTATGTAGGTCAACAGTTAGAAGTGCAGTCGGGCTATTCCTATATAGTAACGAGGAAGCATTCCACCTGAACCATAATCACAGGTAAATAAAATCGTCTACAGAAGACCAGACATTTTTCGCTTTTATTCTTACTTTTACGGGAGTAATAAGTAAAATCATATTTTGAATTATGTTTCTTCCGTAAATAAGACTTAAGATTGGGAAGCTGACTTGACGGTAATCATAAATAACACGCTGCCCTTGAGGACCATGCTCGGAAACTGTTAAGTAGTTTGATTATTTACAAAATATTTTGATTTATTCATAGCTTTAAGACGTTAGCATATCAGAAACATACTTTAGGCTATAGTTAGTCAGGTACCTTTTGAAGGTTTACCCGTCGTAAAGAAAAAAAAAGGCTTACAACTTATAAATAATACGTACATCTAAAATAACCTTTTAAAATAAGTGTGAAAATCATCCTTATTCTTCGATTCGCAATCGGAACTACATCTTATTGACGTATAATAGACACAGTTTGCCTTACCAGCGTGACTCAGGTTTAGTCTTTTTAAAAGGCTATTCTTCTTGCTTATTTGTTCGTCAGTAAGGTTTGCCATCCTCCATGTAGTACCTAGTTGAATTATCAGTTTCGTGATATTACTCTTCCTTGGCATTAATATCAATGCTTTTAGAAATCCTGTTAAATAAGTGGATTATTACATTATATCATAAAATCAATAACAAAATACATAAGCTACGGGATATTTGTGTATAACAAAAGCCTAGTATTATCGGGCGGTATAAAAAGATATATTTAGCGAATATTTAGAGAAGGTCTAAACTATCTCTAAATATTCGCTAAATTCTTTACAAGATAATTAAAGAAATATATCCTTTTTTATTCAGCAACAAATATTATGAAGACAGTAGATAAATCTATAACATCCAATCCTACTTAATAAAAAATCTGGTAAAATGTTGTCAAAAGAATATTTCAAGTAATAAATTTTTAAGACTATTTGAATTCTAAAATAAGCAAATTCTTAAATTACTTGGCACTGTAATACGTGACATGTAAACAATTTTAGATAGGAAGAATCCTTATCTGTACAAGATAATATGTTGAAATGACCTATTTAATAGCGCAACTTTTGGACTAAAACTATTTGAACGCTGCCAGAAATTACTTCGTGAAAAGATTAGGCAGATTTGCCTGAAGATATCGAAAGTGAAAAAGCAGGTACAAACAAAAGTGTTTAGGTAGAAGTTTCGGTAGTAGAACAATTAATCACTGAACGTTAGGTAAGGAGTGTTGGACGAGCGTGGAATTGTTGGCCGTTTGCCAATGAAAACGTACCTTGCATTTGGATCAAATAAACAGGAACCATAAAGGCTAACTCCGAAACCTTTACCTGCCCTGTAAATACTTTACTCATATACCCCGTCATAGACATATAGTGAATTACGACAAAGGGTATCATGTATGAGAAATGCCAGTACTTGTTAACAAATGGTACGTTTTCATCGAAAAATCCAATATTGCATCTGCTCAACAAATCAAAGCAGAGCAGAAGTGGTTTCGCGAATTCGAAAGGGTATTCTTTCATTTGTTCCATTTTGAAATTATTTTTTAGCAGATTGAATCCGCGAAAGCTTTGATACGAATGACTTGCTTTGATTGAGGGAAATCAAGAAGTCTTTTATATTCAGCTCGAATTTAATGTTGCACGTCTATTTAGAGTTCCGTCTTCAAAACGTTATCTTGGAAAACGTAGTCTATTGTAAATTGGTCTTCATTTGGTCATAGAGATGGCATAATTAGCGCTACTCCCTTCGGCAATATACCCTCTACATTAAACGATATTTAGTTAAATTCTCTATATCGATCTTGCGAACTGATTCAGCTTCTGCCAGATTTTTTCCCCTCATTTGTAAAGCTACAAAGTTACATCAGAAAAAACACTCCTTTGACGTGTAATTTGGAAAGACGTGTAAAATCGAATAAAAAACTCACAGAAATTCCTGACACCAGTGAAAAACAATTTTCCTTTACCAAACATATCCGTTAGATGAGGATGTCACAGGATCGGATTTTGGGGCAGCGTTTTTTAAAAATCCGACGTAAAACAGAATTCACAGGCGAATGTTCGAAAAAATGCAGACACAGTACACTGCGAAGTTTATTAAAAAATCTACTGAACCCAGTTTGTTTTGTATTAACAAATTGTAAAGTGGATTGTGTCACTATTATACAAATACATATTACTTTGATCAAAGTGTGTTTTATGGGCGTATCGGTATTATTTTGATGAAACGTTTTCGCTGTGGCTGACGAGATTACAGGGCATTAGACCTTTGTGAATTGCAAAATGGTTAATATAACATAATTTATATACACCGTAGTACGCTCAGTAACCCACTTTAGATAGCTCTTGGACAGAATATTTGCCTAAAGTTTGGAATAAACATCATAACTATTGACTATAGTACAGCTGATAAGCTCTTAGTTTTATTATGGCCACAAATTTGAAAACCGGTGTAGGAATAACGTAGTTATGAAAATTTAAACGTTAATAACAGCATTAATTAAAACGCGCCAGACCCTTTCAATTCTAATTAACCGGCTACATGATAATAGCGTTTTTTGATAAAATTTTATTATCATGTTGTAGAGATTTTGTAGCATTTTATTTTGAGCAAAGCTTTAGGTTAATTTCAAGGTAAAGGAGTTTCCGTTGCTTTTACTAACATTAACCACACCCTCTTTCTACTCTAAATATTCTAATAGTACTAAGTAACAGTAAGTACCTACTATCAGTACGGTAAAACCGTCGTAGTTGAAAGGACTTCGCATTTTGCGCAGAATATCCAAAATATATCAGGAAAATGTTTCACTCGTCATCAAGTCTTCATTTGGCTAAAAGTCTCGTCAAAATCAGTAAAAAAAATATATAACATATCAAAAGAGTGGCACAAATAAATAAGGCAAGTACTTTTTTTAAAAGATGCTTCTAATTATTGCAAATAAATATATTTATAGTAGTCATATTAAAATTAACCGGAACAGCTCTTACACCTACAACCTTGCAAACAAGTCGTTTATTATATAAATAACGGTTAATTTTACTATTTGGTATTTTTATATTATTTTCTTGACATGTGATTATTTAATATTAATATTGACTTGATGCTTATATAATTATTATTATTAATCGACTAATGCCATACATGTATTATAATTCAATTAGTAACAAATTTTAATTTATGTTTTATATAATTTTGTTGAATTTTTGCAAACCTCATACAGGTAGAACACACTGGACTGTAAGATGTACATAATATCTGTGTAATAACTGTGTTCTAGCAAATAAAGAATTTGAATTTGAATTCGAATTTGTAGCAAAATCTAAATGTGTCTTAATTTAGTTATAGTCGCCACAATTTAATAGACCCATTTTGACACATGCCATCGCTAGGCTCTAAGCATGTGACATACGAGTACAAATCAATAACCGAGGAAACCGATTTTTACGACAAATCGATTACAACCCCACATCGTATTGTATAGATTACTTAATATTTTGTAAACAGAATATTTATTTATACTTTTCTAAATTATCTAAATATTTAATAAAAAGAAGAAAAGAAAATAAATTATAGTGTTATTTAAAAATTTAATTATGTTTAGAAGATTAAATAAAGCATCACTCGTAAACTGTTTTTTTTTTAAATTTTATCATTCACTAAGAAACAACGTCTTGATTATTTCATTGTTCTTTTGATGAATTCTAAGTTTCGATTATTTGAAAATTAATCGATTATGGTTTCTTCCGAATGCTTTGAAGCCGCAAGCTCGAGCCGTCACGTTGTCGTAAACTGCCTGCTAAAAAGTTAGTTTAAGACATTTATGACATTAGGATGGCATGTGTCAAAATGGGCCTATTAAATTGTGACGACTATAATATACGAATTATTAAAGATTATTATTCTTACAGAGAAATCTTACAACTTAATTTCGAGTACCAAATATTAGGGATTCTAAAATTTAAATTAAGTTTGGTAAATATTTAATGTTATACTCGTACACAATAGAAATTACATAAAACCACCACCACTATTTGTAGCGTAAATCAGTTGAAACCTGATCAAAATGGGTCGGCCTCAGATGTATCATAAAGTAACATAGAAAGCTAATAATCTATAAGCTATAAACAAATACAACACTTTAACAATACACGGAAACAAAATGTTCATTGAATCATTTATTTAAAATTTTAGATTCACATACGATTTCATAAAAAAGGACATGTTTATGAAACAAATATGGAATTTTGTTCTGAGCTTTCCACGGTATCATGTTCAATAAATATTTTATTAAATAAACAAGCTCGCTCATTGTAGTCTTTTTGAAAAATTAAATAAGTATACGGGACAAATGTGCTGTGATTTATTATAAATATTAAAGATTACGAATATATTAGTATGAAAGAATTTACGCAACGAATACTTACATTAAACGTAAAACATGGGATACGATTAAAAATACTTCGACTATTTGTTAGTAGTTCCACTTTCCGAGGATGTTGAAGTAGGCGCCTACGGAATTATATCCAGCAAATCTGCCACTGGATCATCCTTCGATATTATTTAACTAAACAGAAAGTAAACAGATTTTTACACAATTTATAATACTTACACTAGAACTTTAAATCTCTTATTATTATTTTATATCTTCTGACATACTTTTAATCGCTTATAGTGTCTCTCTAGTCTGTTCAAATGTTGTTTGTAAATACTTTGTACTGAATCCTAAGCGATCTTTTGCGGGAAAGCTGTTGAAAAGTTTCGTCGTATAAAAAGTTTATTCATATTATTGTTTCGGGTTACGGGCCACAAAAATGACAAGGGTCTTACGACACTGGGGCTTAGAGCACTTTAGGGTTAAACAGTTCTGATATTTCTGTCTTATTTATTACATTGTGGCACACATGGGAATGTTTTCTAGTGTTTTATGGATTGTTTTTGATTTAAAGTTCTAATTGTAACCGAACTTAGGGCATGTTGATATTGTAACAATTTTTCTGTTTAATACAAAGTATATAAAAATATTAGTTTATTGTTACTCATGAATACATTTCGTTATCAAAAAAATGATGTATCCTAATTCCAATAATATTGTCCACTTACTTTTTTCAGTCAACTTGTTCAAGTACTTAAATATTTATTTACGAAACACATTTTTTTTATAAATCATATCAATAAATCCAAGAAGCTAGCTATATTAAAATAAACGCTTTCTTTGTCTTAGAAAAGATTGTAAAATCCAGAAATACAGAATACAAGCTTCCATATCTTTACATACCTATACTATCGGATAAGTGTTTTCTTCCATAAATCGCCGAAACCCAATTTACTTCCCCTCGCTCAGACAAAAATGCAGCGCGAGCGAAATAACACTATTAAAACTTCATCTCCCGTCCTCCGATAACGAAAATCAAATTTCATAAAAGTTACCAAAACTGACCACAATTCTCCACGTCCAAAAACCAACACATATTTCACACACTCAGACAATCATGTAATTTCGTGCGTTGAACGCTGAAAATAACAATTTCGGTCACAAAGCTGCAACAACCAAACACTCTGAACTGTCCTGCCTCCTGCCACTTTATTTTTAGTTTCGTGTAGATATACATACAAATATTAATGTTTTTTTCTTTCTTTCTTTCTAAACTTCCTAACTTTCTAAATGTTTATAACCAAATGTATTATTTTTATTTAAGCCATCAGTTGAAAACTTGCACACTGTAACGATAATAATATTATTATGATGATCTGTCTTAAATCTTGTTTTAAGAACGCAAAGCTATTAATATCAATGCGAATATTTCATTCTAGTACTATTGGTAAAATTGATCTTTAGCTGATAGCTTTTGGGCACTGTTGACAGTGATGAACATTTGTAATCATTACGTCAGCTACGAATGCTTTGATTCCAAGTCAAATTAATAATGCAACGTGTCCTTCAAACCAGAACAAACTTACACTTATAAGGTAGGTATAATACAGGTCTTATAAGGCAGAAATAGAGCTATGTAAATTTTGTTCTACACACCTCGGCGATAGTTTTACAGTCGAATAAAAAACGCATCTACGAATCTTGAATATTCCAAATTTCAATCCTAAACATAATAATAACTTATTTTAAGTTTTATGAATAATAAAGTCGCCCGCAAATCGTAGTGCAAAACAGTATTCGGAACATGAAAGACCAAGTTAGAATGGATAGCGCAATTCGTTACGCGAGCGAGGTAGCCAATTAAACAAACTGTGTGAACTTGTAATGAGATCTGAGCACGGAATTGAACAGTCAAAATGCTAGTATCCCGGGCATAATAATGCAAAAAGTTTCAAAGACATCTCCGTTCCCGTTCGGTAAGAACTAATGAGATAATACCAACCCTATTCCAACTTGGGATCTTCGACAGATTGTAATTTGAATCCATTGTAACTTGAGATTCTTAGGACCTGATCACATCTCGATTGGGAGCTCACCTTAATATATGATCTATGTATTATACATTACGATGCATAAATTTCAGCTTATTGTGTTCAAACATAAATACGAGATAGACTCTCATACGTTAATTATAGGTATTCATAGGTATACTTTAATGACCATGTAATACCTGATTAATAGTATGTGCCCATGCTACTTTTTCTTTTATAATCTCATGGATATTTTCGCACTCACTCATTATTTCCTACATTTCAACAAGTCGAATTTAATAGATTGATTTTAACGCTGATATAAAAGGATATAGGTATGCACAAGCAAAACAGTTCTCATCAATGTTCTTAGCTAGTGAATAACTAACCATTACAATATTGCAAAACATTTAACACATTATTGCCCAAAAGTTTAATGTTTTACATTATTTAAATTAATAATAAACCACAACGCATAAACTTTATAAAATTCCAAAACTCTACAATTTACATTTTATCGGGAATGTTATAACATAATATAGTTCCCCTCATAAACTCGTGGTTAATATTTTAGCTATTAAAATTTATAGAAATACATTAAAATAGAATATGGTTAGAATGTTTCCACAAAGTTACATTATGAATTTGGGCTGAAAAGAGATTAAGTATTTATTTTCGGTACTGCATTTATAACTCTCCCTATCTCAATAAAGAATAATGCTATTTCTAGTGTGGAATGTTTCAATAATGCTGTACCCTTACCATGAGTTTTTACGTTTTGACAAATATGACTGTTTTTGTATTTGTTTACGTATTTGCCCGTATGTCCAATCAGCGCCCTAGCGGATTGTATCAGAACTGTAGTGGGAGTAACGTAACATTAATGTCTAAATTGACAAAATGGTGCTTTATGTTCTGTCTCTCTTTTTTGCGAACATGTGAGGTAGACACTTTTTGTCTACTTGGGCACTTATTGTTACGTTTACTCAGTCTACTGAAGCAAATGGAACAGAATAATGGTTTGAGTAAACGTAACGTAAAAATTTGGGATGTTTTAAAAACTCATGGTAAGGGTACTGTTTAATGTATATTTAGCAAGCTTTTATAGATTTTATAGTAAATCGCTACTAAAACACACTTATCCCATACATTCCAACTTAGTCCTCAGCATTAGGAAGTTAATCCTAACTGCGATTGATTACAGATGACTATTAACGTCAGTAGCTTACCCTCAGCAGATCTGAAGACTACTTCTATATAATAAAAATGATAAACATATTTTAAAAAATCATCGAATATTTATTTTTTAGAAACTACATTTACACTAATAACTTAGACTTATAATACAAAATTTCATCTAAAAGACTAAACTATTCGTATCTGTAATAGTAGACGTATCTGTAATAGTAGTGTAGACGTATCTGTAATAGTAGTAGATAGTATAACGTCCTTGATTCCGCCGACAACCCTATGAAACGATCCCGCTTGGGTATAACTGACTGTCAACCGTCAAATGAGCTCTTATCAGCGCTACACAGATTTTCCGAGGGTCCATAAGACCCCCGAAGCATTTGCTTTATATTTCATGACCTATTTAGCAATTTCTGTCATATTATCACCCCTAATTTGCCTATTTAATGCCCTTCATAAAACTTAGAGGCTATTAATAATATTGGATTTTAGAGATATCTGCCATCGACTAAGATGACTACATCGATATATATTTCTGCCTTACAACTGCATATTCTTTGCAACTTCAGTTTCATAAAAAATATGATGTTATATTAAAAAGAATCAAACATTAATATTGATGGAGGCTCTATCTGACGATCTCACGACCCCGTTGATCCCTTCCTCTGATCCCTCGCATCCCTATGGAGAGATCCCGTTGGAGCGTAACTGACTGTCAACTGTCAAACGAGCTCTTATCAGCGCTATACAGATCTTCAAGGGACTATTGAGCACCCTATACTATTCAGATGGTTATTAAAAGAGTTATTTTAGTACCTTTTGTACCGTCTATTACGGATTTCCCTGTGAAAATATCCCCTTTCCTTATATATTCCTTAGTGTCTATGGCCTTGTGATAATTAAATCAAAAAACTTAATGGTTTTATTTTTTTCGTTATAAATTTTAAATTTCGTAAGAATAACCAAAGAGTCTCTTAAAGTCTCAAATCAATTTTATTACTAATTTTCAAAATCATCAATATCTATTAAGTCTGGTCTGGTCACGTCTTCTATATCTTGAACTAACTTAAAATCTAACAGTTAGCAATTAATTTTGCTCAAAATTTTAGCTCATATCAACACTGTTATATTCCATGTTTTAATTAATACATTAACATTTAGTCTATTTACACGAGGCTTATGACGGCTATGTTCGCTAAAGCACAAACATAACACAAACCCACTTTCAATTACGAAAGTTACGCATAACGAGAGACATTTTGGAAAACATTAACTTCCCCGTCCATTAGATGAAATGAAAATTTCCATTGGAAATGTCCGCTCGACTGGTATCCTTTTGTTTTACTTCAACTTATTTATTACGTGCTATTACTCATTGCGAAAATTATACTATGTTATACTCGTACCTTATTTTATTATGAAATACCCACATTCGTACTTAGTTTAGCAAAAATAAACTTACACGTAAATTCTCTGGCTATTTATGAGATTATATCTCGAAAACCAAGCACCTACTCGGACTTAAATATACTTTGCTTAACAATTTCAAGGCAAAACAAAATTGGCACAGTCTGTTCAGTCACAATTGATCTATAATGAAATTTTAAGTAAATAGATCGACTGCGGCAGTACAAACTTTTAATTTTATTACTGCTTTATAATGAGTGATATAACTGTTATTCTGCTTTTACGATTGGGTTAGGGGCAAATCAAAAAGGTTTCCTAACTCTGACGGCATATGCCACATAAATCAATAACGCATCTTTTTTTATAATATAAGTGTAGCAGACGATCATGCAGTCCACCTGATGGTAAGTGGCTACTGCCGCCCATGGACATCTATAATCAACCCCAGATAAGATTAGATATTCCTACCTGAGGTCGGCCACAGATGCGCCGCTACCCCTGAGGACTAAGCTGGAACGCCTCGGAAAAGTCTGTCTCCCTTGCCACACCCTTCAAACCGGAATACAGCAACGCCTAACACTGCTGTTATTAGGTAGAAATAGGTGAACCACAAAGGGTTCTACCACCGTCAAGCCTGACGGTGTCTGAGTATCTGTGCTCAGATCAGCCAAACTTTTTGCTGCATAATTATAGATGGGTAGCAATAGCCTCTTAGAATTAGATGGTCTTTATGTTTATTTTATTGTTATAATTGCATGAAAAAAATATAACACCTTTTAATAAAAATAAATACATTTAATCTTATCACAGCACATTTCTACTCTAATGATAGTAGATCAATTTCTCCTAATGGAGGATATAACGGCGTTGGGTCCGATATCACTTTATTAGGCGGTTCACTTTCATTTCTATACAAAGATGTCATGTCAACTAAACTTATTTCATCACTCCTTCTGTCGATCTTTACCATCCAACCAGTTATTATAGAACCGATGTAGATAATCATGGCAAAAGGAAATCCCATCCACCACCACTTAGGATCTGAAGTTACTGCAACTGCTCGATGATTTGAACATACGTAATCAGATCCAAGAGTCTTTGAACAAATTCTCACGTAATATTGCTTCGCTGTATAAAAGTTTATGATCAAGTCTGTTATGTTTCCAGGAATGCACCAAATTCGTGGAACTAAATGTTCCATATCAGGCAATACAGGTAAGATCTCGACATAATAAGCCAGTATCGGTCCATTGGTCACTTTAGGCGGTCGCCATCTAAGATAAATGTCACCAGAGTCTCTAGCAATAACAGAGGTAATATGAGGAATATCTGCACCATTTAAACGCAAAGTTCTAACGGAACTACTACTAAATCGACTACATTTGTTCTTAGTACAAGCCCTCAACTTAAATCTGTAATCTCTAAATGGAGCCAATTTTTCAATTTCATAGTAACTTCGTGGGATACTTATGTTTAATACTAAAGTACTAATATATATTCCAAACGAAGAATTAGTAAGGTGAATAGAATCATCGTGCTCATCGCACCCTGACTGTAAAGTACTGCATATATCAAAATAATCTTCAGCCATCGCACCAACAGTAACAGTTGAAAGAATACCACACATAGACTCACATCCTTTTTCATAATTTTTAGGCGGTCTCATTACAACTGCATGCCTTGAGTAATCCGTATCTTCACTATCTTCAACTACTTTAACGCAATGGTCTCTTGCTGCTATATTTTCAGCAGTAATTTCTATTATGCTGACGACAAGTTCGTAATGATCGATGTGAGATCGATAATCTACATGGTCCACCCAACGTATAACAACTGCTTGAGAAGAGGCTGCAACTAACTCGGTAATAAATGGAGGTTCAGGCTTCCCAACAGCGGTATCAAAGTTGACAATAGAACTCCTTGCGAGTCGCAGTGGTATAGGGGTATACGATTCTATACACAGTGCATACGAAGAAGCCGGGCGTAATGACGGCATATCAATATAAACGCGACCGTTCTTCAGTTTCGATGACGGAATGTTGATAACATGCCAATCTGAATCACTGCACCCCTCCGGCACAATTGTTGATTGTTCGCCTACAGGTATTCGTACATAGAGTATTGAATAACTTGTATTCTTATTAAGTCTATTAAAACTTACGACAGCAAATGTTTCATTTTTCACTTTTACGCTTAATTTAAGAGACACTTCATTACAACCACCGCTGTAACCGTTCAAACCGTGTGGGATATCTAGTTCAGAGGGACTTATCGGAAACCTCTCCTTCAGTTTGTCTATTTGATTCATACAAAGCACTGGATTATTATGAAAACTCACGGTGCCGTTATGCACATCAAGATTATCCGTCACATTCGGTGGAAATAGCATTTGCAAATTAGGCATTGCGGCGACGACAAGGCTGTACTTTCCATCATAGAGATTATTTCCTCCAATCTTTTTCAAAGATGGAAGGAAATCTAAAGAAGTGACAGTTATTGACCCGTATATAAATACATAGTCTGACACTTCCTGTATGCCGCTCAGATAACGCCGCATTTCTTCGAGTTCTTGGGGTAAAAATGACCTGATATGGATAGTCAAAGACCCGTTTATGTAAACACAGTTTTCTGCTAGTTGTATGAACTGTATAGTTTGTAGGTAAAGGCTTTGACAAGTCTGAAAACAAGAAAACAATTGTAAGTATTATGGTATAATATGTACATAAAACTGATTTTGTATGTAATTTTAACATTCGTTTACATTGATGTAATAATTACAAAGAGGTTTACATAATATAAGAAAGCTTCGTATTTTGTACCTATTGCTTTATGGTATAATCTGAAATACACTCGATTTACATTTTCGTCGATCTTAGTGATCAAATCCTATCTAGCATTA
Source organism: Epargyreus clarus clarus (assembly GCA_014595695.2). NCBI lineage: Eukaryota > Metazoa > Arthropoda > Insecta > Lepidoptera > Hesperiidae > Epargyreus > Epargyreus clarus. The sequence goes on from JACTTY020000083.1 coordinate 1,335,367, forward strand.
GTAAGGCATTACAACCCAATTTAATTTCTCAGCTATCATTCACATATAATCCTACCAATATTTGAATTACGAGTAGTTGAAAGCCCAAAGGTCTCCTCAGAAAATGCTTTGGTTAATTTCATATTTCTCGATACGGTTCTGTGAGCTGTTTCTTGTGATTGAGTTGAGTAAGGTCGTATAGAGTTACTAAGTCCAAATTAATATTGGGTATACTCTGCTAAGTAATATTCGGGATAATGTAGCTGGACAGCACTGATGAGATCATTTGCTTTGATCAATATGTTACGTTCAATTACGTATCTTACATTCAATTAATGTTGTGTAGTTAGTTAGGAATAATAAATAGTCAATGGGCATGATGACAAATTTTGAACTCCCCCTCTATAATGTAGGTACATGTCTACTGATTCAAAAAATCGTATTATTTCGGAAATAAATTCAGTATTATCGGAAATATTAGCATTTTTAAAACAAATTTTGAATTAAGCGCGATAATGCTCACGGGTGTCATCGCGTCCGCGAGTGACGTCACGCTTCAATATCCCATAGAAAAGTTCAAGCAATACGGTGACACTCCAAAAAAATGACGTCATTTCGCCCGATAAGCGTTTTAGACAAGATTGCTAACTGCATTATTTTATACTTTTATTTTATTGAAAATATAATGAATCTTAAAGTTTTTATTAAAACTGGGCTATTTTTAACCGACTTCGAAAAAGGAGGAGGTTACTCAATTCGACCGTATATATTTTTTTTTTTTTTTTTTTGAGAATGCTTTCAATATATTGTTTTTAAGTAAATCATTTATTCTTCGATTTTTTAATACTGGCATCATGCCCATTCCTACCAATTTTTGACTACCAAAGCTCAAATTTCATAATTTTCTCAACCGAAATTGTCATTTTTCGAAATATGATAGACAAAAATTGGTTATAATTGATTATTGCTAAGGAGCGATATCGTTGCAAACTCAAAATGAAACCGGATACTGAATATTATGGAGCGACAATAAAGGATTATAAACCGACACGATATATCGTCAAAGCCTATATCTGCGACGACTTGTTGTCACTGATTGCACTGCCCATAGAATTGTTCCAACATAATCAGTGATGTGAGAATGATTGCATATTGATGCATGCATGTGTACAATATGCAACACGTAATTAATAAGCCTATTGACATCACACATCCCGTCGGTTCTCCGTTCATCTATCAACTTGTTAATGACATAAAAGTTTTGTTTCATCGCCACCGACATCCATGTCATGTTAAAATTAAAAAGATTTCAGATTAATATCGGTGACATACCTATCATTATCAGCACTGGCTAATAAAAAGACGTTAAAGTCTGCTCGTGGCGTACAAGTTTAAAATTTCAGTAATAATACAAAGCGGAGCTATACTTTATTAAGGTAACATTGCTTTGAAGGGCATGTACAACTTGTTATTATCGTTAGACAGCAGCCGTGAAACCTTGTTAGAAAATCTATATACCCGTAGGTAATCAACCTTAACCAGTTTTTGCCTACCAATATTCATAATTATGATCAAATTTTTAAAGATTTTGTAGTCATTTGCAAATGCAATTTTGAAATGCTCAATAGAGATGCTTTGAAAATTTTTCAACATGGATTAGCCACGTCTCTAGACGTGTAGACCAATCCACATTAGAAGACTATGCAGATTGGTGACTGTGATGATTGGTGGGAGAGACCCATATCCTTTATCGCTTCCGTATCGTTCTCTTGAATGTTTATGCCTATGATACTATATTACTACAAATACTACATATTTTCAACGTGATAAAATAACCATCACAAACCTTTTTACAAGTATCGCACCTCGTACAAGTGGTGCCTGTGGGAGTGTCCCACTTGATGTAGTTTTGGGGACAGTCAAAAGTGCAGAAGTTCTTCCACGACCATCCGCCCAATTCTTTACACTCATTCTCGGTCACACAGTACTTATTGATCGCAATGACGATGCTGCGAAGAAAAATGTGGCTAAACGGATAAATGAAATAAAGCTTACATACAAACACAACACGGTGTACAATACACTACAAGACACAAGTTTTATTAAGATAAAATATTTAGATACGCCTACACATGAAATACTATCATACACACACAAAAAGAGAGTAGCGAAATGATAAGAGAGTTACGAGGTAAATTATTGAAAACCATCACAATTACGATTAAGAGAAATACCGATTTGTTCTTGAATTAAATTAACCAACCTTATTATTTGTATGATGTACTGACATAATATTTATTTGTTTAAAATAAAAATGACATGACACTATCTAGAACTATAGATACTTACGTTCCATTTGGACATTCGGGAAGACACTGACCCTTGTAAGTGTAATTTCGACACAATGAACATCTAGACGCGTTTGTCTTTCGACATCCGAAGCATTGGTCATGACACTCTTCAGCCTCAGGCCCTTCAAGGAATCGCTGACATTTTCTGCAATTGAAGGTGGTAGAACCCTTTGTGATTCGACTCCGGCGGCACCACCGCCACACCTATTTCTACCTAATAACAGCAGTGTTAAGCGCTGCTGTGTTCCGGTTTGAAGGGTGTGGTAAGGGAGACAGACTTTTCCGAGGCGTTCCAGCTTAGTCCTCAAGGGTAGCGGCGCATCTGTGGCCGACCTCAGGTAGGAATATCTAATCCTATCTGGGGTTGATTACAGATGTCCATGGGCGGCAGTAGCCACTTACCATCAGGTGGACTGCATGCTCGTCTGCTACTCTTATATTATAAAAAAAAAATACAATTGGTACTAATTATTATAAGTATGTTTAATGATGAAGTAAATATTGTAATGAAACTCAGATATCTGAGAGTTCTCAAAGGTGGAAATTTACCATACCGACTATAGTGGTGGACTATGAGGTAAACTGTAATCATTCTATTCGAAGACCCTTACCCAGTGCGATATATGTTGAAAATGACAATTACAAAGAAAATAATTACAAGCCGCCATTCTTTGGCCACTTAAAATCTTAAACTCTGGAGACATCTGGTCACATCACACATTTTTGGAAAAATTAGGGAGCTTGTATTAATGAAATAATGCTATCCGATAAAACAATGGAAATTAAGTATTAATTGGTGTCTAATAGTTTTGATCACTTTACTTATTGTTCCAGCAAAAGTTCGCGGCTGCGTTGGGACTGCATCTGCATACGTTGTTGCAATAGGGAAACGTATCCGTAGATAAAATAACATGTCGACCATTTGTGATGAGTTCCCAGTTGATAGAGTCCATGTAACAAGTAGAGACACCGCCGTACAGGATTACTCCCCCCCTATCGACTTTCAGCAGATTATACAAGCCGATCTAGAACCGAATAAAGAGATGGAATGAACTTTAAGAGAATTTTCTAAGTTTTCTAAACTACGAATTGGAAAACTAATATACATTTCAGAAGCATTCCAGTTTAGTCCTCAGGGATAACATCGCATCTGTGGCCGACCTCAGATAGGAATCTAATCTTATCAGATGTCCATGGGAAGCAGTAGCCATTTACCATCAGGTGAACTGCACGCTCGTCTGTTACTCCGATATTATAAAAAGAAACTAAAAAACAATCTGAAATTAGCATTCAAGCATGACGAACAGTTATGGCAAAGAAAATAAGCAGCGAACTAAACTCAAAAATTAGGTAATCATGTATACCTAAAATAACTAGCAATATAATCATACCTGATTATAGCTCTCAACTAAATGAAATGATACTCGTAAAGTTAAAAGATATACCTACATCTACGAGATGTGGAACTTCATAAATAATGAGTGCGAAGTTTGACACTAAAGTTTCGCCTCGCACCCTGACAAGATTTGGGAACAAGTTCCCTACAGACGCCAATCCAAATACCCGGTATACAATCATATATCCTGTCACCTGAAAGGAAATACAAATTTTAGTCTAATTTAACTATTTTTACACTCCAATTCCGTAAAACGTGTAATAATCATTATTAATAATTAATGTTATTTAAATATATCACCAACTTTTCAAACGAACTTTCATAACGAGTTCTAATTAATATATTTTGTGGAACCATAATCTTGTAAGAACCATAATTTAGAAGTATCAAAAATCCATATTTCTTATTTACACACATTATTTATCCGACAAAAATTTACGTGTAAAATAAAAATAAAATTATTGCATCTGGAGATCTGCATCTTTTCTTATTCAGACCATCCCGTATTCGATGTTGAATGTATTGCTGTTGCGTGTACCTAAGTACTCTACCAAAAATCGTCAAAGTCCTAAAACATCGTATTGTATCATAAATCCTAATCTCCTCTCTTACCTCTCTTAACTCGGGGAAGCTGATGTTGCGAAAGTCCTCTTTTGTCGTAGACTCCAGAGTAATCGTGACAGTCCCCAACACTACAGTGCAATTCCTCAATTTCATCAGCTCTGGTATACTCTTGCAGTGAATGCTTCGGCATATCTTTCGATATTCAAAAGAGGCTACCTGCTTCTGCGATGCTACGAGGTCTATTATGCTTATCAAGATTAACCTAAAGAAGGAAAACGTATTTTGTAAGTTTATGTGCTATTTTTATTATAGCTTTTACAGTTACGCCTGGGTTCAAATATGGATTTTTTCAACATAACTTAAAGGTGCAATGATACTACTGGTAGCACTAAAATGCATTATCATGCTATCTTCAGATTCAGATCTTCTAAAGTAAATAAAAACTGATCTGACATATACAGGAATCGGTCATATAAGTAGTTCATGTAGTGTTAAATGGTATCTGCGGGACAGACTAATACCCACGCCATTATAAAACTTATGTAGAAAGGAATACCGTTCAGCGCCTTCACGTAACACGCCATTGTGATGTAATTCGAGCTGAATAAATGGAACACACTGTATTACATTTCAATGTTCTCGGTCAGTGCCTACCCTTACATCTTCCTCTTAGGAATTTGTTCTCAAACGATTAAGGAATCGCTGCTTAGCGATAAGGCTTACTGAAGTCTGTTACGAGTCTTTGGAGAGTAATAAAGAAACTCGATCGACTGTTTTATTAAGATCGTTTCTGCCAACAACCGGAGAACTCAGCTATACGTTTCGTTTGTAGGAAGATATCTTTTGATTACAGGTACTTCTGCTTAATTACATTAACTCCTATCTATGGAAGTAAATAAATCTTAAATGTCCCCTTGTAATTTTGTTTGTAGTCGTATGTGCTACGAAATCAAAATAACACAGAATTTTATAGACCTGAATAATATCTGAATTTAATAGACCGGGTTTACAAGTCTGTTGTTGGCCTTGTTGGTAACTGTTATATTGTCAGTCAGTTATACCTTTCCTCCTTAACTTAGTACTTTCTAATTACACAATTTAGTAAAAAGAAATAGATTAACTTGAAAATAAATTTAAACAATCATACCAAGCTACTGCCTTCGCCGGCGCCATGTTACTTTGAGCGTCTTCCCGCCAAATCTTTTATATTTCTTAGTACTCGCTGCCACACGTTTCTTCAAGATAAGTCGACCAAGGAGTCTTACGTATGCATTCGAACCAAGGGGAAAACACATTGTATTGTGTTTCCCATAGCCCCTTGTAACTTGTCAATTCTTCAATTGCCCCAGAATTATCATTGTGTCGTCGCCTTTGTTAAACTTTTTCACACCGTCTTCACCTATGTAATTACGTTAGCGTCAACGTTATCAATGTACCACCAGCTTCATTAGTAGATGAGCAGATTAAAATTCCAAAAATACCTATACACCCAAACGTTCATAAGTAGCTTAACATTCTTAGCATAATAATTAGATGACATCATAAAGCGTCAAAATTAGATGAATACTAATGCGTCAAAAGTAGCTGAACACCGCATGTGCATAATAGCTAACGCCACTAATATGATATGTCTTTGTTTAGCCACTTTTGACACTGTAGCGTTCATCTAGTTTTTAACTTTACGATGTTAATCTAATTATGATGCTAGTCGTGTTCAGCTACTTACGAACGTTTGGGTGTATAGGTATTTTTGAAACCTTAATATGTTCATCTACTTTTGGAGCTGGCTGTACACTGTACATTCGTATGTTAAATAAGACTATTCAATGGAATTATCCATTCGTACTTACTATCAATCGATTGTATTATTAGTGCCTGATACATTACACGAAGAAATAAGGGCTAAATTCTTAACACCTTGCATTGCTTGCGTTTTCGTTACAGTTTGTTATATTTTATGGCAGTGTTCATAGAATGCGTACCGAGTTGCATTGTCTTGTTAATGAGGATCTGACGGAAGACATGTAGACGAGTCGCTCTATTTTTATTGACAAGACGTATGACGAAGAACAAAATATATTTTGGATTAATTCGTTCCCCATTAAAGCAGTAATTTCTAGTACACATATAATTTTGAAAAATCAAAAATGTTCTTGGTATTTGTTGATGTTGGACTATCTTACCGATACTTGGACCCCGAACTCTATGTGTTAAATTAATATGATTAACTGCTCCACCATGCGGGTCTTCCGTTAGAAAAGTGATTCAAAAATCTTAGATTTTATATAGGAATCAGTGGTAACGAAGACAAATTATTGAGGTAGCTACTCATCAATTAATTATTATAACTCGCAACGGTTAATTTTATTTAATGAGTGCTAACATTTATGAACAATAGGTATATTGATATGCGTAATAATGCACAGCAAATAACAACTTTAACCATACTTGCAATTTTCCTCGTGATAAGCACTTAGAGTTAGGTTACTATGTTATTATGGTAAAAGTCCTTAGATTTTATTTGTACCTAATACCGAAGTTTTTTTTTATACTATACCTTGACACCTAGTAGATACATGGAGCTACGTATATTTATTGATGAGCGTAGAAGAGCATTCAGCCCATTTATGTATCATGCTATGTCGATCCAGAAAGCTTTACTATTCCTGAGAACTGAGTTTAGACGTCCAAATAAATAGTAGATAGAGAAGTAATAAATAGTAGTAGATAGAGGTAAAATAGACCTTTGCACACACTTAAAACTACAAAGCAAGATTTCCAAGTAAGTTGACAGGAGCATTCTAATATAGTCCTAGCAAGGCTTGTCGCCGACCTCTAGGAGGACTTCAACTATACTTGAGACTATGTAGAAGGGGGATGCATTTTTACTTCTTTAAGTTCATAAAAAACATAGAGAAATAAAACTAGAAGGTCCAACAAAGCGAATAATTAACGAATAGTCAAATAGCTCTAAGATAACATATTAAATTGGTACTTTAAATTGGTATCTACTCGTATGACGTACATATGTATGATTTGCCTCGCTGAAAATGTTAGCCAAGATTGCGATTCACAAAATATAGAGAACAAACAGGCAATTTAACAAAAAAATATAAGGGTAAATTCCATAATGTTGAATTAAAATCTTTATCAATGCAACATATACGTAAAGATTTATTAACGATCGAATAATTTTCAGACGTCATTTGTTCCGTCACGTGGATTAAAAACCTCGATCTATAAATAATTATTGTGTTTTGTAGTAAATCATCCAGTAAGTACTCATATGTCAATGTCATTGACCTCCCATTATCAATAATGTTATGACATTAGGGCTTCAATAAATTTAATTTTAATAAAATATGTAACCAAAAATACGTCTTTGTAGGTATGCATATTTTCTCAACTAATCGATCGCAACTAATCGAATCTTTGATCGCTCCAAACACAGATACTTCAATGAAATTGTCTGTAGATATAGCTTTCAACAATGGAACATTCCAGTAGAATGATATTAGCTAAATAATTTCCATAATGAAAGGGATGTCAGGTCCCGTAGGTTGCATCGCTCCGGCCCGTTACACCTGTCGCTAGCACAGATTGTATTGTTATTGCGAATTGCATTTAAAGCGAAACACACACTAAATGAAGAATTACTATTTTGTTTAATCAACCTCATTTTTCAATCCAAATGTCATTACAATAATATACACCGGCCATCTTTTAGCTTTTTACTACATTTTTCGAGAGGTCCCGGCACTTTCGTATTATACTATTTATGGGTGATTTTTAATCTCTTAAACTGATTTGTGCAGTCCAAATAAATATTTGACAATCTATCAGATGTTCTACGTGGCAATAATCCTAAGGTACATTAAAACTATGTAGCAATAAAAACGAAAAACAATTTAACGAAACGAATTGATTAAAATCAAAACACACATGTAAATGTGTATAAAAGAATAGGCACACAAGTATTTAATCTAGTTAAACCCTCCGTTTGTACTTATACCTACCTCTGTTAGTTGAACTATACGGAAACTTACTACTCGTATAAATTAAAACAAATGTTATTAAACTGAATATACAAGTAAAATTATTATCTACGTATATTTTTAGTAGCTCAGTATACAACTAACCTTAAACGTATTTACATTTCAAGTACCAAACGCAGAACAACTACAATCGAAGAAATCGTTTTTTAACTAAAATAAATAAAAGAATACTAACGTTGCGTTTGCGCCAAAATGGCTTTCACAAAATGGCGTCTGAAGCTGAACAAAGATACACTTTTTTCGTGTAATTTGCGCAAAGGATCAACACTTAGGCAGCTTTTATTTTTATTATAATGCTATGTTTACACTGATAAGTATGAACGTAATCCAATAAGGAAAATATATTGTTTGTACTGCTCAAGAGTTATTATATGCGCCCGAACGAATTAAAACTCCCGTGGCAACTGAAGTAGTAGGTAGGCGGGTTGGTGCAAATTATTTAATTAGACCGGAGAAGATTTCGATAGGCTCCTAATTTAAGATCGCGACCTCAGGAATTATTTGTATATAGGTTGATAGTTTTCAGAAGAAATTAATTTAGTTTAAAACTTAGTTCTTAATGTCTAAAACTTTAAAATTGATTTAGTTTGTGCAAATAATATTGGAGAAGCTTGTGTTAAGTGTGGATTGATGTTTACACCTAGTACTAGTGACACCTAGTAGATACATGGAGCTACGTATATTTATTGATGAGCGTAGAAGAGCATTCAGCCCATTTATGTATCATGCTATGTCGATCCAGAAAGCTTTACTATTCCTGAGAACTGAGTTTAGACGTCCAAATAAATAGTAGATAGAGAAGTAATAAATAGTAGTAGATAGAGGTAAAATAGACCTTTGCACACACTTAAAACTACAAAGCAAGATTTCCAAGTAAGTTGACAGGAGCATTCTAATATAGTCCTAGCAAGGCTTGTCGCCGACCTCTAGGAGGACTTCAACTATACTTGAGACTATGTAGAAGGGGGATGCATTTTTACTTCTTTAAGTTCATAAAAAACATAGAGAAATAAAACTAGAAGGTCCAACAAAGCGAATAATTAACGAATAGTCAAATAGCTCTAAGATAACATATTAAATTGGTACTTTAAATTGGTATCTACTCGTATGACGTACATATGTATGATTTGCCTCGCTGAAAATGTTAGCCAAGATTGCGATTCACAAAATATAGAGAACAAACAGGCAATTTAACAAAAAAATATAAGGGTAAATTCCATAATGTTGAATTAAAATCTTTATCAATGCAACATATACGTAAAGATTTATTAACGATCGAATAATTTTCAGACGTCATTTGTTCCGTCACGTGGATTAAAAACCTCGATCTATAAATAATTATTGTGTTTTGTAGTAAATCATCCAGTAAGTACTCATATGTCAATGTCATTGACCTCCCATTATCAATAATGTTATGACATTAGGGCTTCAATAAATTTAATTTTAATAAAATATGTAACCAAAAATACGTCTTTGTAGGTATGCATATTTTCTCAACTAATCGATCGCAACTAATCGAATCTTTGATCGCTCCAAACACAGATACTTCAATGAAATTGTCTGTAGATATAGCTTTCAACAATGGAACATTCCAGTAGAATGATATTAGCTAAATAATTTCCATAATGAAAGGGATGTCAGGTCCCGTAGGTTGCATCGCTCCGGCCCGTTACACCTGTCGCTAGCACAGATTGTATTGTTATTGCGAATTGCATTTAAAGCGAAACACACACTAAATGAAGAATTACTATTTTGTTTAATCAACCTCATTTTTCAATCCAAATGTCATTACAATAATATACACCGGCCATCTTTTAGCTTTTTACTACATTTTTCGAGAGGTCCCGGCACTTTCGTATTATACTATTTATGGGTGATTTTTAATCTCTTAAACTGATTTGTGCAGTCCAAATAAATATTTGACAATCTATCAGATGTTCTACGTGGCAATAATCCTAAGGTACATTAAAACTATGTAGCAATAAAAACGAAAAACAATTTAACGAAACGAATTGATTAAAATCAAAACACACATGTAAATGTGTATAAAAGAATAGGCACACAAGTATTTAATCTAGTTAAACCCTCCGTTTGTACTTATACCTACCTCTGTTAGTTGAACTATACGGAAACTTACTACTCGTATAAATTAAAACAAATGTTATTAAACTGAATATACAAATAAAATTATTATCTACGTATATTTTTAGTAGCTCAGTATACAACTAACCTTAAACGTATTTACATTTCAAGTACCAAACGCAGAACAACTACAATCGAAGAAATCGTTTTTTAACTAAAATAAATAAAAGAATACTAACGTTGCGTTTGCGCCAAAATGGCTTTCACAAAATGGCGTCTGAAGCTGAACAAAGATACACTTTTTTCGTGTAATTTGCGCAAAGGATCAACACTTAGGCAGCTTTTATTTTTATTATAATGCTATGTTTACACTGATAAGTATGAACGTAATCCAATAAGGAAAATATATTGTTTGTACTGCTCAAGAGTTATTATATGCGCCCGAACGAATTAAAACTCCCGTGGCAACTGAAGTAGTAGGTAGGCGGGTTGGTGCAAATTATTTAATTAGACCGGAGAAGATTTCGATAGGCTCCTAATTTAAGATCGCGACCTCAGGAATTATTTGTATATAGGTTGATAGTTTTCAGAAGAAATTAATTTAGTTTAAAACTTAGTTCTTAATGTCTAAAACTTTAAAATTGATTTAGTTTGTTTTTACTAAAAATATTTTGCAAATAATATTGGAGAAGCTTGTGTTAAGTGTGGATTGATGTTTAACACAAGTAAGTGTCCACTTATCACATTTACAGCAAATCCTAGTATTTAGAAAATTAATATTATTATTTTACGTATACCTACCACGGCAAAAAATGCATAAACATAGTGATTACCTCTAGATTATTTTAATTACTCTGTGATCTGCGGATAATAAAAAATGATTATCCGATATCAACATTATAAATTATGGCGGTAATTAGCATTAGTAGTTCATTAAAACAGCTGTACGATGGTTTGTATTTGACACTTAGCGATATTTTAATAACTAACATAGATGTATTAAATAACAGATCATCTTATTAATTTGTAAATATTATTGCTATTAAATAGACTATAACTTTTAACTAAATTTACCAATATTGGTACTTACTTTATTAAGTGTGATGTAAAAAAATAACTTACAAATTATAATATAAAAAACTTTGTTTTACCTATAATAAAACCACACGATTTATTTATAAACCTACTTAAACTTTTACGTAAAGTAGATATATTGTAAACATTCTTTAACAAGGACGACCACTTAAATACCACGATTTTAATGCCACGTCAATCTGCTCTGAGCAATAAAACACTACAAAAAGGGGAAACTTAAGCGAGAATTTTAATATCTCCATAACATACAGCTTTTATTTAAGATAGCAACGTGAAGTGTTTGTAAAATGGAACAACCTGTACCAGGGAGCCAGGGGTCAAGTGGGCTTAACAAGCAATATTGCATTTTGTTCCGAGCTCAGATCCACGACGGTGTCATAGAGAACGCAGAGGCAATGGTTCTATTACATATGAAACTAGCGACCACCAATCGACGAAACCGACAACCAACCGACCGACGAACGAGACTTTGTAAGTAACGATCTATGTTAATCGTTACTTATAATGTCTGCATTATTACATCAAGTCCTATTTTAGTTAAGTCCTAAGTTCGTTAATAGTGTACTCCCCTGTGTAAACTATTAACTGATATAATAAAATGCATTAATACGTGGTGTTTAACGATGAACTATCGAGCATTAATGAATACAATTAAATATATAAATTCTCATGAAACAATATTAGCTTAATTTGGTCTCGGACTAACATATTACAGGTCTGGAAATCAAACCAGCCATAAACCTCTAAATATTCGAAATTATAACCGTATTAAAATATTTGTATCAGTGGCTTTGTGAATTAAAAAAATAACATCGTGAAGAAACCTCCACGCCTGAGAATTCTGTAAATAAAGTTCTTAATATGTGTAATGTGTATGTGATGTCTTGGCCAGCGTCGCAAACTGTACCTTAAATCCATATCACTCTGAGTAAAAGACCAGCAGTACGACAGAAATGAAATGATGATATTGAAGGGTACCTACATAGATTAGTAGGTACCTAATTGAATCTCTGTATTCGTCATTCTTACTGTGGCAGTGTCAAGTGCACACCTCTGTTTCACTACAGCTGTGCCCGGGTTTGGTCGGATTAACTCTTCCATTGCAGCGTCTTTTTACTTAAAATGCCATCTCGCTGTACTTATGTAAGTCCATATTTTAGTAAAGATGGAAATATTAAATGGCCCAACATAATATAGAATCTCATTGATATGATCTCTACAACGAGTACATCGTGATTTTATGATTACACTGATATTGTTAGGTACATTGTAGGTGCACTGTATTATAAAATAAAAGTAGTAATACTCTGGTATCAACAGAGTTAAGCTTTTGTCGCGCTTGCTTTCTTATCTGGGGGAATAAAAATATAATGACAAAATCCTCCCAAGAGTCCTCTTTTGGCATTCGTCCCACTACGATGCACGGGTCAGTCCATGTAAGTGGTTGAACTGACAATATTACCACTGCTCACCAACGCACATTGATGGAAAGGTAAACTTTTGAGATTCAACTGCAAGGGAAGCACCGACCGGGGCATCTATTTTTGTCTTGTGTATGTGTACGGAAGCACTGCGTTAAGGCATTCTACTAAAAGTTTTTCACGCTAAAGAGTATAATAAATTAAGCATTAAGTAGAGTTAACATACTCTGGTATGCCAAGAAGTGGCAGCAGAAAATTAATATTGACAATCACCCATACAAACTTTGATTTTCGTCTTTGCAGGCTATTCTTATTTCGAAAATAATATCATCAAGGTTTACTTAATGAAAACACGCAGGTTATCAGAGCTGTGGGCTAGCTCGTTACACGATGAAAAGTTCGGAGAATTAAGTAATGAAATATTTTTGTAATTTCATTATTTAATTCTCCAAACTTAAATACGTGTAATATACTGACTACCGGCCAATCAACAACAATGACCCAGAGGGTCAAGTGTACAATGAGCTTAACGAGTATTGATTTTTGAACCCTTATAAACATAATAAGTATAGATTACTTTTATACCACATACATAGATTAGTAAAGATACTTCACTGCCTTGAGATTGAATGAAGCCACAAACGGATTATTAGTAAGTTCTTTTTTTTTAATTCTTGACAAATAAAAACATTTTTAGAGAAAATTTACGAATACTAATACTGCGTAATTTAAAATTAAATAAATAAAATCTAAAATATTTGAAATAATTTTCAAATATTTTAGGGACATTTTAGCACGGAGACGTGGCAAACCTTTTTTACGCAACAATTTCAATTCTCAAAACTGGGTACATTTTCTTGTTAGGAGTGAGTAATCTTTACTAATCTATGGCCACATATAAATAAATTAGAGTATCTGTCTAGAATTTCATAATAACAGTCATTTTAAGTTCAAAAATACATAAATCTATAGCGCTACCATAAAAATATTTTATATGAACTCTCCTTGAGGGTTTACTTCCACGAGTTCAACTAATTAACCGTTAAACTAGTCAGACGTTTTTTGAGAGCTTATGCACAACTTAGTATAAAAGTTTCGCATAAAAATAAATGAATTTAGATGGATCATAGGCTCCTTTATTATGTATTGTAAAATAATATCTGGGGTTCCTGCGTGATTCAAAACAATATTATATAATTATTTTTACTCCTTTACTTGTTAATCAAATAATATCGCACAAATATAACATCAAATATTAGACATATGTAATAGGTAGTATAGCAACAGCAACAGAATAATGACTTTGTGTACAATTATTAATTAAAAAATTTAAGAGTAATCGATATTTCTAAGTAATAAAATAGCGACATCGAACGCTTATTATATTTTATAGTTTCTACGTAACATTTATTTTTTGTTTCAAAACACTGATTTCTATTCTTTGTTACTAGTAATTTGTGAACGCAGCTTTCTGATGTCATTGTTTATGTCAATGTCGTTTGTCATTGTCACTTCACAACAGAAACTTGGCAACAAATGTAAACTATTATTTTTTTATTTTTATTTAAAAATAATATTATCGTTTGATTAGTAAGTATCGATTAGTTCCTAAAAATGTAAGTAGTTATTGAAATAAATATCTAATTATAAGTATTATATACCTTTAAAATGTTAGCATTAAATGGATATACTTTACTAACAAATACAAACTTCTTTTGGTTTAAAAACAGAGCTGCAGAGTGCAGGTTTTCTTCACGGTCACGATGTTTTCCTTCACGGTGTAAGCAAGTGACCATTAGTTTATAATACGCACATAATTTTAAAAGTCAGAGGTGCGTCCCTGGGATTTGAACCTCGGACCCCCGAATGTGAAGCCGAGTTTCTAGCCAATAGGCTATCACTGTTTTTTTTTAAATACCAGAGCATCTTGTTTAAATTAAGTTGTTGTTTAAGTTTTGTGCACTGAAAAATCCTCCACCTATATGATATTGTTGGTATATTTGCCAGGAAACTTGGACAATGATGCTATTTAAAAATTATGATGTTACAATTTTACCTCGAATATAGGCTTTAAGTATACGAAATATTAATACAATTACTGTACCCATGCTGGCCACCATTCTCCTTAAAGATTAAATACATTGTTTGATAGATATCTGAGAGATGATGATAGAGAAAGAATGTTATGGGTAGCTTTCAGGCATAAAGGCAGCCTTACAATGTTATCTTGTATTATTAATAAAATATTAAGGTATACAAGACATGTATACAACAAATTATTTTAAGATAATAGATTTGTGTCCATAAAAGTCAGACCTAAACTCCCTCAGTGAACCTAAACTTCTTCTGTTTCACAAATAAAAACTGAAATTATCATCAAATTTTTTCTTATTACAGGCCGTCCAAGAAAAAGAAAAAGAAGGGAGGTCCAAAAACCTTTGTTAATAGAATCAATGTCCAACCTGTGACTATCACAAAAGTTGGACCCAATCTAACTGGGGTCCACAAAGCAACGATGCAAAGCAATGCACCTAACTACGGAAATAAAGTAAGACCTAACCCAGGATGTCCCAAAATGATGCATGAGGACTTTACAGAAGATCTTGTGGATGACTCGGTATTCAATTTAATGTCCTCAAAAAATGTTACCGGTACATCAACTTCTCTGGCCACTACAAGCGCACCATTTGCTTTGGGAGCAAAAATACCTGTGAAGATAAGAGACAATACAATGGGAAAGTAAGTAAAATGAAACACTTCAGTTTAATCGACAAGCAAAAACTAAACCCTTTATTAATAATTATTTTCCTATCTATATATTTTGACAATTACCATTTACACGAAATATTAATACATAACAGTAAGTCTTATGATTTGCTTAATGACATTAAATGACAATTTATGAAAGGATGGGTTTTTTAAACATACTTGGTTAATATTATCATGGAATTGAGGCATTTTAATTTCTTTATTTACTATTTCAACCCATTTATATTAATTGTGGCCATGGGAAAAGTTGCGATTAATGGCAATAAGAAATTAAAATCAGATATCATTTGTACATGTTAAATATTAACATGAGTGTTTTTATGTTTGTTGAAAATGTTAATACACAAATCACAGTTATGCAATTGCAAAATGTTATTTTATGCTACAAATTGCATTTAATATGATTTTATTTATTCATCATAATAATATTAATCTTTCAGGGGGCCAAAAGGGCAGTTCAACACAGCAAATAGAGGAGAAAACATCACAAATGCACAAGGTAATTAATCCATAGTATCTATACAAATAAATAAAATTGTTTGTAATGTTAATGTACACTTTTTTCAAAATGTATGTCAACACCTCGGATAAGTAAGTAAGTGCCTCTGCAGGGCTATATAAAATAAATATATTTCATTTCAATTCATTTAATATGTTTCCCTTACCATTCCATGTAAGGTGGAATACTTACACACTCACAGCTATTATAAGCTAGAAAATGGTGTGATGGTGGTTCCAGAGCTAAACCACAAAGGGTTCTACCATTTTAACTATATGGAGATAAAAATTTGTTCATATTGGCTCATTTCTGTACATTTCAGGATCCTCAAATCGTCAGTTGAAAGACTGTCTTTCCTCGGATATTAAATCAGTTGTTCAAGACACAATAAGGTGGGAGGTAGCTAAACCCAGTGTGAGCAGTCCAGGACCTCAGTCACAAAACCACTTTCACCAACCCAACAGTAAGTATCTGATAATCTGATAACATTAAATAAATTATTCTTGCTTATATCTCAATATTATATTACTGGCATGGGCCTTACTGGAGTGCAATGACATGGGGCTCTTCAAAAAATAACTCTCTTCCAAAGCTGGCGATGCATTGGCCATTCCTCTGGTGTTGCAAATGTCCATAGGCTAAATTGACAGCTTTGTATCCTGATAGTCTGTCTGTCTCATTGTAAAAAACACATAGGGGTATGCAGAAGGACATCTCCCTGGATTTTGTACACCTACTATCTACTATTATCGATAAAAACTTCTTATTTTGCACTACAATATAATATGCATTTATTTTTTAAATGACATTTTTTAGACTTTTAGTCACTTTATATTCAAAGTTTATGTTTTTAAGCCTTTTTTGTTTCGTAGAACTTGAGATAACATTATCTAATGCTATTTTATAAAAGGTGAAATATTTGTAGGTAATGAGATAAAAAAAGAAATTTTGCGTGTTTTCTTTAATCATTTACAATCCATTTATAACGAAAATAATTTTAAGAAATATGTAAAGATACATATCTATACATATTTCTTAAAATTATTTTTTTAATATGTATTATCGAAGTAGCAGACAAGTATGCAATCCACTGATGTTAAGTAGCTACATGTACATCTGTCAGTAACCCCAGAAAAGATCAAATTCCCACCTGAGGTCGGCCACAGATCCGCCGTTAACCTTGAGAACTAAGCTGGAATAGCTCTAAAAAGTATGTGTCCCTTACCGCACCCTTCAAACAAGAACATAGCTGCGTTTAACACTGCTGTTATTAGAAAGATATAGGTGTGCCGTGGGGCTGCCGGACTCGAATCACACAGAGGTCTACCACCTATAAAGCATCTACATTATAGCACTTTAATATTTTTCAGAAAAACCGATCCACTCGCCTCGTGGTAAGTTTTCTACTTAATTAAACTAACACAAAGTAACTGGCTTACAACTTATATTATTCTCTTCATGTATTTAAATTCAGATTAGTTAAAAGACATACTAAATAGGTACATATTACTTCTTATAAAAATAAATATTAGTTAAAATTACGTATTTATATTTTTAGAACTGTTCTCGTTAAATTT
The DNA here is from genome assembly GCA_014595695.2 of Epargyreus clarus clarus. Taxonomy (NCBI): domain Eukaryota; kingdom Metazoa; phylum Arthropoda; class Insecta; order Lepidoptera; family Hesperiidae; genus Epargyreus; species Epargyreus clarus. The sequence continues at coordinate 1,353,155 of JACTTY020000083.1, forward strand.
AAGACGAATTTGAATCTCCTTGTTCTATAGACAAAAACATTGTCTATGGTGAAACCCCTTCTTCCATCCAAAATGGACGAATCACATAAATATTTGAAGCAATATTACAAATATATTCCGGTGCGCTATGACTAATTACACCACTACAAAATTAATCCCCCCTTCAAAATAAAGATTTCGCATCTTTAGGACAAAACGGAGGCTATGACAGACTTAAACTTTCATGTAACTGCCTTTTTATTAAAAAAATAATATTAACCAATTCTCTTCAGGTGTACCAAGAAGTTTTTTGACAAGAAAAGATCAAACTGTCATAGAACCTCAGAATACAGGTATTCGAAATATTTTCATGAAATATCAACATCAAAATGATAGTGACTAACCCCAACCATCGAGTATTCGCATAAATACTTGTATTAGAAATTACTAATCATTCATTATTTCATTCATATAACATATAAACGGTGAAGGATAACATTATGAAAATATTCCCTAGAGCTCTGTACAAATATGAGTAAATATTTCAAGTCTCTATACCTACATTTATACAGCGTGGTACACTACCCTTACCTCTTCAATGCATGACCAGAACAGAAGGTGATGAACTGATTACGATAGCGTGGGAATATACATAACAACATCAACCAACTTCATACATTATTTTGGGAATATCTAAGTCTGGATAAAATAACTTTGCATCAGTCCAGGACCTTTATGTATTATGGTATATACTCGTAGTTATATACATACATGCAATTACAAATAATAAAACGATACATCTGTATACTTTTACTTTTACTACTATGTATAGTGATGTATTTACCACTATTCATTCAAAAAACACACTGATTTCGAGGCTACCCTCGAAAGCTGGGTGTTTTTTTTTTTTATCATATTCAAGTAAACAAACAAACATGCACTCTCAAATGTTAAGTAGCTACTGTCGCCCATTTATATCTGTGATAAGATTTATGTATGTAAAATCTACCATTTCGCACCGAGCCAGCGCACGGAATTATTGCATAAAGACGTTTCATGAGACTCACAGCAACGGGACACTAAAGGGTTAATGGTGACAACCATGACTAAAAATAACAAGTACTTGAAATCATTTCTTATCATAAGTTCTATTGAATTATATTACTTTCAGTTCCGATTCAACCGATCACTCGAAACTTCATACAAACAATCCAGAGACCGTACAACGAACCCATCACCCATACAGGTATCAAACAGCCAACATTTGAACCAATACCCCAAATTAGTGCAATGCAAGTTGGTCCAAATACGCAAGCATTTAATAATCCATCGACACGGTACTCGCCGACGGATTTATACGATGACTTGGAGAAGGTTGAAAATAAAGAGGAAGATAATGAACGTGAGTAATATTAAATTTATACATTTAACATAATTTATTTTTGTAAAAGGAATGTGCTTGTTTTATGATACAAAATAATTTTAATAAAAGAAACATATTTGAATCTGGGTTGATCTTGGTAAAAACCGAACTGATTTTTATGGGTTTTGCACGAAAATATATAAGACTTTAACAGGAGGTAGGTTGCTTACAAGCATGAATCCCACCTCATAGTAAATGATCAGCATCCCATGGAAATCTCTAATCAACCCCAAATAGGATTGACATAAGTAAATAATATGTGACTCGTCGAGTTGCTTGCATGACTTGCATGCGCTTGATGCTGCTTTTATTAAGCAGAAACAGGTGCGATTGTATCTTCGCAGTCAATTTTCTTTTTTTTATATAATAATATAAAAGTAGCAGACAAGCATGAAGTTCACCTGATGTTAAGTGGTTACTGCCGCCCATGGACATCTGTAAACACCCCAGATAAGATCAGATATTCCTACTTGAGGTAAGCCACAGATGCGCTGCTACACCTGAGGACTAAGCTGGAACGCCTCGGAAAAGTTTGTCTTTCTTACCACACCCTTCAAACCAGGAGACAGCACCGCGTCACTCTGCTTTTATACAAAATAATCCCGTTTGCATTATCCAACAGATGATCGTGAAAGTTCTACTTCACCGGACATCTGGCAATCAGGAGAAAAACGTGTGAGCGCCTTCGAGCGCTTAGGTCCGTTGTCGCAGCCAAAGAAACCTAAGTTAACTATTAACCTCAGCTTCGACAAAGAACAACCTGTAAGGTACGTTGTGTTTAAGGGTTCTGTAGCTGAATAACATAAAAAAACCTTAGAGATAGTCCTTTCTCTTTACATTTATCACTACGGCCCAAAATTTATAAACTAATAAACATACAAGCGTTATAAGCCACAGGACCAAGTGGTTTCATTTCAAATTCGTAGGATTCGTATGATTTAAAAGTGAATGATGCAGTTTTACTTTTTATTTATATCCATACTTGTTTCAATGTATTTACTTAACATCTACTGACTAACCAATCTTTATATTAATACAGCACCTATATAGGCAGTACAGATAATTAATAGAATTAGTTACTTTGATATGCTCATTACAATAATAATAATAAATTTTAATTGTCAAATTATGTATTTGTATAAATAAATTAAACATTACAATAATATAATTTTATATTTATTTTTAACAGGGAAGTGGTAGACGGATCGAAAGCCCCGCAAGAGAACACCTACGTACCCGTACATCTCCGTAAAGACGTATTGCACAGCACCGACGAAACTGTTATGAAATACGTAGCGCAGTGGCCCTGGGCGAAATTTATCAGTATACGACGAACAGCGATGAATAAATCTAAGGTAAGAATTATATACAGTCCGATTCATAATTAGGTGTCCAAAATGTAATCAAAGGTGTTGACCTATCAAGAAAATACGTTTCACATGGTAGCTTGTTATTTTTGACGATATTAAAGTAATAAAACGATAATAAAATAATAATCTAAATAAATTAGGATCAATTCACATTTTCTAATATTTATATTATTACCTCAATTTCGTTCAATACAGTAATAATAATAAAAAACAAGGTTTATGGTAGAAAATTACCATATTATAAAAATGTTTTGGATCCCGATTGTATTAATAAAGTAACACAATCGGGATCCAAAACATTTTTTGTGGCGCCATTTTGAAGTTTCGTTGCCGATGTTATACATTTTCGTGATCGTGATCGAACTCGAATGTTTTCTCGTTTTCATAGCGCGTTTGTTAAATTGTGATTAGTTGATATTTCTTCTTTTTGTTTTTTTTGTTGAGCTTGTTAAAGTTTTTGTTTCTTGTTGTTTTTTTAAAGTTTACAATACCTGTAATCGTATTTTGACAATGACATTTCTTTGTTTACATTTTGAACACCTAACTATGAATCAGAGTATAGGTAAAATCTAATTTTAAAGGTCGCAAAACCGCCACACCTATGTCTGACTTATAACGGCAGTGGTGGTGGTGGTAAAAAAGAGATATTTATTAGAGGCATTCTAACTTATTCTTCAAGGGCAGCAGCGCAACTGTGGTCAACCTCAGGTAGGACTCTTATCTTATCTGGAGTTGATTATAGATGTCCATCGGTAGTAGCCACTTACCAGATGGACTGTATGCTCGTTTGCTACTTCAATATTTTAAAGATTCAAAGAAGTTGAGAACAAAACTGTCGAAATTAAAAGTCCTACAAATGAGAAAGAACTAAAATGTTTTTTGTTTTCATTTTTTTTCGAAGAAAACACTCGAATTTATTACATTTTGTATCCCATAATATTTATTTAAAAATAAGAACGAGTAGAGATAAAGTAACTACCACATTCCAAATTATTTCCAAGTACCATGTGGATATACTATGAAAGGGTAATGTGAGAATAATACGAAAATCGACTCATTCTTTTACATCACTCAGCCTGCCGAGAATAAAACAAAACTGTTTTAAGTTGGTCGCGGTACGAAACAAAATAATGTTGATGCAATATTGAAATAAAACTTTCCTGAACTACTAAAGATGGTAGTAGGCCCCCTGATTTTAAAGTTATGTTTACTATTATTTATGTCACATAATGCTGTAGTATTTTATACAAATAAATATTTCTTTCTTTCAAAAATTGAATAACGTTTGTTCGTCTTGTTTTTAAAAAGTTTTTTTTATATAAATTTATTCTTCAGTCAGTTGGCGGGAGTGATGGTTCCGCAGGCCCCAGCATCACAGCCATGATGATGTTGAAGGAACAGATGGACGAAATATATCAGAGAGATAACTCCTACCTTGCTATATCGGTTTGTATGATTTTCCAAAATATGTCTTCTCAAAATGTTCAGTGATAAAAAGTCTAGAGTAATTTAAGCTTAAGGTAGTGACTACTAAGTGTAAAAAAGGTATAAAAATATTAGAAATCTCTTTTGAAATGCATTGGACATGTAAATCCATGCATTGTAAATCTCAAATTAGAAGAAAATAAAGTATAAACAATAGACAATGAATAGAAAATTGATTGTCACTTGATGTGTAACTATGAAGGAAAAAGTAAGGAAACTTCACGCCTGAGAGTTCCAAAAATCAAACTTTGGCGAAGGTGTGTGAAGTCTACAAAAACGCACTTTGTAAACGTATTTGAAGGTGAAGGTTTACTTATTGTATGTGGAGACTCGTTCATACCAATGGGATAGCAATGGGTGTACTGTACGACTTCAGTGATATGTGTTAAAATGTGTGTTTCATCCCATATCACATCTGCACTATTTCTTGACATAGACTTAAATTATATAATTTATTTAAATTGTACCATATACCTATATTCTATTGTTTGTGTTATATTTATAGGTGACTGGCTACCCGCCATCATGGACAAAGGAAGACGTGCTTGATGCTATGCTTGAAAATTTAAAAGGCAAGAGTTTCATACCGTGTTTTATAGAGGTGCGTTTATTTACATTTATTATAAATTATGTATTAACGATTAACCGTCGTAGAGTTAACTTACCCCAATGATGCTCCGTTTTGGAGCGAAACACGTGTTCGTGGTCCGTTATTAAAAATATACGCCATACATACCAATGTATGGTGTATATTTTTAATTTTTTGCATCTGCACGCATCCTTTGTGGGAGGGAGGGTGGTACATACTGCATAGTTTAAAATATAATAATAATAAAACATTTTATTGCCTTATAAAATTACAACATAATCGAAACTGAAAATTAAACAGATTTTTTCTTTAAATATAACATAATAAAAATACATAAAATAGATAAAAAAGAAATAATAATAATTGCTTACGACTTGCGGTTATAATCTACCCCATGGATTACGATCCCATGGAGCGCTGTTTTTCAGCTACTCCCTCCTCCCTGAGTTCTTATGTGAGAATTCGGGACTTGGCTCCTCTACATAGCATGGATTTCCGCAAAGTAACGCCTGATACAATTTTATTAACTGTTTTTTTTTAACTTTCAATGCTTGTTACGCCGCATCCACTCGCTTACAAACCCTCAACAAATCATTTATGTATGTTTGCAAGCGTATGTAGCGTCCCCACCTTCGTGAGTTTAGCGATTTGTCACAAGGTCCAATTATGTGAAATTTATATGAAATATTTTTTTTATCATATCGTTATACCTTTTTTTCAGTTCAACTCCCAAGAGTGCAAGTTTATGGTGATAAGATGTCGCTCAGCGCTCCTAGCGATCCATTCGCTAGCTTTCCTGATACAAAAGGATGGGGTGCAGCTCTCCATCACAATATCACAGGTAGGGATGCAAGTGGAAAAATATCCATACGAGTTTACACATCGGAGGCTTAAAAAATCAATATATCGATAATATCGACAGTTTAAGAGTTCGACCGATACTTTTGAAATTAAGCTCTACAAGCTTAATTCCATAACTTTGGCTTTTACAAAATTTTCAAATATGATAACCTTTTTCATAGATAATTTTCATGGATAAAATCACAACCAGGACGGTTTTATATCCATAAAATTATCTATATTTTATTGGTGATATTCTCAAAATTGTGATATATAATTACTTCCTTAATCGCAGGTGATGATATCGATCATTCAGTTGGACTTCATACCTCGGTTGATACTCAGGCGACGCCTGGCTATAGCCTGCAGTGATGGGGCTAAGCTGAATCTTAGCGCGTTTACTTTAGAACCTGGTAAGTGATGATTCCACTAAGATTATCACTAATTGGCGATAGTGACACAGCGCCTAAAGTCTCAAATCTCATGTAGATTTAAGAAGAAGTTGGGCAACGTTAGTCACGGTCAATAGTTGGATGGGTGACCGCTAGTGGCAAAATTTCATGCGCGCTTTTGTGTTTCGGATGGCACGACTCGGAAATCTCAGACTCGGAATCAGCCGACTGTTTTCATGACAGATGATTAAGCACAAGCACAGTGCTTAAAAACTGTTGTAGCGACTTCTCGCTACCCGTCAAGAGATGGCGCTGCTGAATCACGCTATCGAAGTTTTCTAAACATCATCCGAACTGAGACTGTCGGAGCCGCTGTCCGGGCATGACCTAGCCCGGCGGGAGATTTGACGAACTGTCATCCGATATCTGGATCCGATCCGACTATGGATAAATAATGATCCATGATAAAAGCCAGATGTAATAAGATTTTATATCGGAGGTTACAGAACAAACTGTCATCCGATACCCAGTAATCTCATAAACGATTTAAGCACATCCGACATGCCTGGAAACCGACTCATATCTACTAATATTTATCCTTCCGCTAATAAACTTTGCAGAAAGTTGTGACATACATATATAATATCCAGAATTGTGGCATGAAAAAAACTGCATTCATAATTAATTACTTTCCAATTACATCAAAACAATATTTTTGTAGTGGTGAATTTTATCAGTATGGTTTGCCTGACTCATAGTTCTTTTAAGTTTTCTTTCAACATCGTTTCTACCCTCAGATGTGAGCCACTTCATCTACTTCCCACTGAACCAACTGACCAACCAAGTGGAGCTGATGGAGCTACAGACAGACTTTGTGTGGGCGTATCTTACTGAACTCGATCTGTCTCATAATAGAATGACGTAAGGATTTATTTTTATAATATTGGTATTGGCATACAGTCCTCATGGTAAGTAGTAATATCCATCCTTGGACATCTAGCAGAGATAAATGTGACGGTGGTGCCTCCGTAGTTAAAGGGTCATACAACCTTCAAAGTACATAAAACATACTCCGCTTAATAATACGGACAAACCGTAGTGTGCCAGCCAAATACTCAAAAAATGGTCATTATGACACAACTTCATATTCATATGAGATAGCTCAAAAGCGTCAGGCTAATGTGTTAGGCAAATTGAGTTATTATGAAGTATGATAATCATTCTTATCATTTCTAAATTTGTATAGCATCTCCAGTCGCTTTTTGTCTTACCACAACCTTCAAATCAGAATACATCAGCTTACATTATTATTAGTAGACAGAAATAGCTATGACAATGGTGCTTGCTACAGCAAACACACTAGAGGTGTTCTTTCAAAATGCAATCATTATACTTAAATAAAAAACAAACTCATGATCGATTACTAATTAATGTTTTAGTAATCGATTGCTGCTACACCAAACTACTATGCGTGTTATTCCCTTACAAAATGTAATTATTATGTAAATAAAAACACAAACTCATAGATATCTATACTAATACATGAATAACATTCTCCAGTACAATAGAAGGCCTGAATCTAGAAACTAAGGCACCGAAACTCAAGCACCTGGACCTATCATACAACTGCATAGAAAGAGCCACAATGCTACTATGTTGCCGTAGCCTGCCCCTTACCTCGTTGAAGATGGAAGGCAATCCTCTTTGCCACAATTACACCGATCCCAAAGAATATGTTACTGTAATGAAGATGATGTTCCCTATGTTGACGATGCTGGTAAGTGGGATATACTATAAAATAAATCTGCCTTAAATTGCTAAGATATGTTAAAATCTGCCTAAGACCAAAATGAGATGATATTGTAGTAGATAGAAGTCATGTTCTTATTTAAGAACTAACCTAGCCTTAGATGTCTGACAGAAATTGAATTCAGTAGAATAAGTAAAAGAAGAAATTTGAATTGAATTGTAGGACATTACCAATGGATGTATGTATTTTATACAATGGCAATGATTATTAGCAACCTACGCATATACATTTTGTTTTAAATAAAGTTTACATTGAAGTATGTAATATAAACATTTATATGCATACACGAAGAAACACATACTAATTCTAACTTGCAATATCCACACACGCACGTATGCAAATGTAAACCCGCTAACGCCCACATATAAACCAACAACATAATATAAATAATTAATATCACATTATAACTGGTAAAGGAGACATACTTATCCGTGGAGTTCCAGCTTAGTCCTCAGGGGCCCTGTGCCTCTAGCACATCTGTAGTCGACCTTAGGTAGGAATATTAAAACCCTATCTGGGGTCGATTACAAATGTCCATGGGCGGCAGTAACCACTTGCCATCAGGTGGACTGTATAGTCGTCTGCTACTCCTTTATTATAAAAAAATCCAGGATGGAATACCAATGCAACTAATTGGTGAGATCCCAGCTCCAAATCGCGAGTATATATTAATATGTATGTTAGTCTGTAAGGTATATATGATATGGACCTCTGTATTCAACCTTTTGTATCTTTGTTTATAAATCTGAAATAAATGATGATTATTATAACTACACCAATTTCCAGGATGGCATACCAATCCAACTAATTGGTGAGTTCCCGGCTCCAAACCGCAATTTCTGCCCGCACGGTGCAAACGAGATAGTAGATTGCTTCCTACAAATATACATCCCTCTGATAGACTCGCAAACTGATGACAGAGTCTTGCTACTCAATATGTATGATGAGAATGCGGTTATGACGATCACCTATCGACCTAAGTTTGGTGAGTGTTTTGTTTTTTTTTGCAGCTTAGCTAAGTGGTAGAACCCCTCTGTCCCTGTAGTTTCAAGTTTCGGGACCAGAATAGGGCTACGGTATCCCCTGGCTGTCGGAAAAGGCGACTAAAAGGGGGCTTCCGGGGTTGCGGGCGGCAAGAGTGGGAGCTCGAACCGTCCAACAAGCAACCCCGGGAAGGGCGGCGGTGTGTGTGGTCGCATACCGTTGCACGCACCAGACAGTGTGGCGAGCGCCAAGCTCACCTGGGCGGAGCCCGATGGGGCAACGCGCTAAGAGGGCTCCAGTTGCGTTCCTTTGGAGATCCCGGAGCCATCCCGGATCTCCAGGGGGCTCCGGGGGGGGTTTTATTGCGGTAAGAATCCCACATAACCCCACTACCACCGCTCCCACGGCATAGGGTACCTTTTGAAGGTTCCCCCTCGTAAACAAAAAAAAAGGCTCGAAGTAACACGATAATAAATATTTTTACAGTATTAGGAAAACAGCAGAACTAAACGTCTTTTGATATATATAACATAACATTTAAAACCTTTGAATATTTTAAAAGTAGTTCCATATTCCTCAGGTTTCGACGCAGACTTCAGATATCCAAGGAATCTGCTGTTGAAAAGCAGAGCGCTATTGGAAGGCACTACAGACTTTGTGACCGGTAAGGCGGACATCGAGAAGTTGCTCAAACGTTGGCCCACATTCGAACACGATCCGTCCTCGTTCACTATCGACGTTATGTTTCATAGTGTGAGTATTTTGTTATAATTCGTAATATTAAAATAGCAAACGCCCATAAACACCTGTAATCAATCCAAGATAAAATTCGATTCGTAACAGACGTTTGTAACAGATGCACTGAGGATTAATACTTAACGTCTAGCAAAAGTATGACCCCTTACCACACCCAACCAGATCACATCAGTGCTTAACACTTTTGATATTAGGCAGAAATAGACGTGGCGATAGTGGTGCCGGGGGAGAACCAGAAAGGGTTCCACCACCTTCAAACCATATGTCGTGTTACACGTTACCTAAATCTTTATCGTTATCTAAATGCAGGGCCGGATTTAGAGGTCTAGAGGCCTTGGGGCAACAAACGTGTGGAGGCCCCCTGGCCCCAAATTATTTTCCGAATAAAATGAACATTTTTTTCAGATGAGTTTTTCAATAAATATTTTTATTGTGAAACGCAGGTAGATTCTCCTAGTATTCATGTTTGTACAGAGTACTGTAGATTAAAGTAAAACGGGAACCGTGTCATGAGCCGGCGCGACGAACAAAAAAAAACGGGAACCGTGTAAGGTACTAGATAGTACCTTGGACTAGGTCCGACCTAGTCCGGTAAAATACCTAGTCCCTGAACCTGTTCCAGTATATACGCCTCACCTCTACTATTGTAGGGGCCCCTCTTTTGTGGATGTCCCGGGGCGGCCGCCCCGGTTCTCTTAAATCCGGCCCTTGATTGAAATAATTGTTTCAAGTTGCTTTTGAACTTAGCTGACATACTGTGGTGTGTTCAGCTCATTCAGGTATCTCTTTATGAATATGATTATTTTACTTATACTTACATATTACTTTACATTTATCTAGGACACGTCAACAATATTCCGCCTGGGTGGCATTTTGAAGTTACCAGGTGATTCACTAGCCGAGAACGATCAGTACGTAGCGTTCGCCCGTACAATACATCTACGCACTGAAGATGGAGTGGAGTACAAAATATACAACGAAATGATATACTGGGACGAGCCCACTGAGGAATATGTGAATGCGTCTTTTAGACAGACAGCGGTAAGATATACATTTTATATATAGTTATAACAATAAAGTTACTAAATTATTCACAAAGATCGTAGCTGAAAGAGAACACAAGCAATTGTTATAAAAAACAAAAACCAGACTCCTAAAAATATGACTATGGTTACATACAATTGAGACGACACGATACCCCATATATAAAAATCCGTCAGCTGTTTAGGTTGTTACATGCCAAACAATGAAACATACATTCGCTCGAAAATTATTACCGAAATATTGCAGTGGTATAAAATGTTTGTTTCAATATAGCCGAGTATAACTAAACCTGCCAATGGTATTTATTTGTATTGATTGAAATGTTTCTTATTTAATTATCTAGCTGGACAAAGTCTGTCCTCACAGAAGCCTACAGCTTGCTACTACGTTGTTCCAATACAGACTGGGCAAGGAATTCGATTAGAGTTCAACAAACGTCGGATATTACAAGTCTCTCGTAATAACTTCTGACGTTGTAACAAGTGCCCTCCAAAGCGTGGAAACGATCATGAAATTTAATTTAACTAACGCTTGTTCACCCATATTTCCACCGCGTCAGACTTTTGGGCTATATGCGTTTCCCAGTTTTATATTTACAAGTACTAAACAAACGTTACAAAAGTTAGAAACATATTATGTATTTCAATTGATGTTAAGTGGTCACACCTTTATCTATAACCAACTCCAACTACGCCTGACATGTTGAATATATGTATTTATTTTTATTTTATTTATTTATTGTTTAATGTTAAAAAGAACGATTGTGCACCAGACAAAAAAATTTTTGCATCACACTAAAATTCGATCGGTGATGACGTACCATCTCCAGGGTAAGTAAAACGGATCTTCTAATGAAATAGCGTGTGTTCATATAACTGTACCCTTCGGAACACAGTAGCAACGTATGTATAAAGAAGCTACGAAGAGGAAAAGCAATGCTGCAGCATTCAAACATTGGGTTGACCAAGAATTTTCATCGGTTATTTAAATTACCTAGTACATAAGGTTTTTCAGTTTTATTGATCGGGATCGCAGCCACCACAATAAAATACTGTAATACTTAACACATCTTAGAAAATATGGAATGTGGATTTCATCACTATTCTCTACCTCAAAGCCACCAAATGAATCCATTACTAACAAACCTGTGGATTCTGATCCAGCAAACATCTAGTATGAGATATATAATACTACTCTTTATCACTGGATCGCATCCATCATTATATAATAAAAACTACAAAAATAAGTGTAAGTTACTTATGGTAACTTAATTAGGCTACTGTGACATTGGGTATAAAATAAATACGTAAATTTGGATAGACATAGCAATAGCTCTTCTGAATGCGTAAAAAGACTAGTGCAGTACCCATAGGTGATGTACATTGCTACTAAATATTAACGCTAGTACTGTTTTCTTTATAATAATGAACCATGTGATTTTCAAATTTAACTTCCCAGACATACATACATGCAAGTGAAGTCAAATAACATAGCTTTTAAATAACCATTGATACTCTGTAAATATTTCGTTTACGAACTGATAAGTGAATCTGTTATTAATTGAGGAGAGACCCGTGCTCAGCAGTGGGACGGAAATGGGTTGATGACGAAGTTTAATCCAATGATTTTTTTTATCAAAAAGGTAATATTGGAATTACATATTGGAAGAAAAAAATACACAAGTGAAATGAAAAATATTTTATTTATTATCATGTTGAATTTAAAATGTGCAGTTAATTAGGTATGCAGTATCATTGATTATCTACCCTACCCACATGTATCTCCCGTAACATATTTATTATGTTTAAAAAATAAATTGATTTCTATAACAATCTTTTACTGATACCTCTAGGAACCTACTTTCAATTTGAAAGAGGTATAATAAATGTCACTGTATACAAAACTATGAAATGGACCTTTGAAAATATTAACATGTAGGTAGAAAAAGGAATGGGTTTAATTTTGTTACGAACTTACATGTAATTCGCACATAATACTGTATGACAATTAACTAGTAATCTACCAAAGTTATCATACGGACACGCAGTTTTAATTTACTTGGTATAATTCCAGACTTCAAACAGTGGATATATAATAACAATATCAGTCAAAAAATATTCTGTTATTCCCGACAAAAGATTGCTCAAGCTATAAATAGAAAATTAAGGACACTTATGCTTACATGCTCTGAGATACAAACACAGTGGAGATTATTTTAGTTTAACTTAAAAGGCGAACATAGCTTTGAAGTTGGCACTATCAGATACAATTTTACACGCTTCAAGACATGATATAAATGGAGAAAAACTATGTAGTACTACTAAGTCTGTATTATCCACTGTTCAAATGTTTTTCATACTGTGTCCATTGATTCCTCATTTGTCGGTTCAGTCTCCATTTCCATATCCTTCTCATCTAGTCCTCCAACATATTTGATTCGCAATTTCTCATAGTGAATTTGCTCTTTTGCTGAAACGGATGGCTTGCATTTAGTGAGCGCTGTTCTGAAGTCTTCAAATGTAACAAATAGGTCACCCTCTAGTGTACCATTTGCAATGTGATTAGTTAAGGCATTTGTTGCGGCTGCCCTCACTAATCCGGAAAGATCTGCTCCAGTGTAACCTTCAGTTATCCCAGCAATCACATGCAAATCTGCATCAGGTCCTAACTGGGGTCTTGTACCACCCTTAGTTAACTTTTGTAGTATGTCGTATCTATCATCTCTACCCGGCATTCCGACGTACATAATGCGGTCCAAACGTCCTGGTCGCAGTACTGCCGGGTCAATTATATCCGGTCGATTCGACGCCGCTAACACGAACACCCCTTCACGATCTTCAATGCCATCCATTTCTGTCAGTAGCTGGTTAACAACTCTCGCTGCTCCATTGTTGTCGTGCGAGCTACGTCTCGGGCAAAGCGCGTCGAATTCATCAAAGAATATAACGCAAGGCGCAGAATTCCTCGCTCGCCTGAAACACGTTCTGACTGCTCGTTCACTCTCGCCCACATACATATTTAAAAGCTCTGGCCCTTTAACAGATATAAAGTTAACCCCAGCCTCATTGGCCACAGCTTTAGCTAGTAAAGTTTTACCACAACCAGGTGGCCCACATAGCAAAACACCACTGGGAGCAGTTAATCCGAGCTTTTTGAGTTGTTCAGGATATTTTACAGGTGCTAGGACTGCTAATTGAAGCTCTTTGCGAACTTGGCTAAGAGATCCCACATCATCCCATGTTACATCTGGCACTGTGACAATACCTTCTCGAACAGCAGATGGTTTTGTTGTTTTAAGAGCTTTGATAAAGTCGTCTTGTTTTACTGAAAGGCCAGACAGCTCCTCTGATGTGTAAGGCAGATTATCTTCCAAAAGATGTAACACCTCATCTACAGGATCTATTGGCTTACTGTTTATTTCAATATTTGTGTTCTTTATATCTTCAATTATTGGAATTTCTGTATTTTGTTCTGTTGTTGTTTCTGTATTTGTCGGTGGTTCAGTTGCCACAGTTTCTGTAGTGTCACCAGCTTCTTTTGTTACGGATGGCTCCTCACTCTCTTTGTCTCCATTTGGTATAACATTTTCTTTTTCATCTGTTTTAGGACTGTCAGAAACGGTTTTCACTGGTTCCACCTGTGTTAAGACCTGAAGCTCACTAAATATTCTTTTGATAGCATATGTACTTGCTTTATTTACGAGCGCTAACAAGTCAGCTCCCACAAAACCTGGAGTAATTTGAGCTAAAGCACTCATATCTACATCCTCGCTTAAAGTCAATTTCTTACAAAGTATTGATAAGATTTCTTTCCTCGCTTTTAAAGATGGAATGCCTAGAGCAATTTCCTGTTCCAAGCGACCTGCGCGCCGTAACGCTGGATCCAATGCGTCTGCATTATTAGTGGCTGCTAAAACAAGAATCGACGCATTATGATCACTCAAACTATCTAAGCTTGCTAATAACTGAGACACCATCCTCTTCTCCATGTCTTTTTGGGCATGGATTCGGTTGCCGCACACAGCATCAATCTCATCTATAAACAAAATGCAAGGTGCCACAGTTATGGCTCGTTCAAACAACTCCCTGATACGTTCCTCTGACTCTCCAGATACTCCACCTACTAACTCAGTACCAGTTACGGCTATGAGAGGCAGCTGCAACTTGCCTGCAATTGCATTTGCCAATAAAGTCTTTCCTGTACCTGGAGGTCCATGCAGCAATGCCCCTCTGGGACACTTCATGCCCAATTCTGTATACACTTCCGGGTGTTTCATGTGCAACACCAAATCACATACTTGTGTAATAACGTCAGATATGCCACCAAAATCCTCGAAACTGACCTTGACAGGCTTCACGGTTCCGATTTCGATCTTTTTCTTAATTATTACTGGCATCTTATTTGTATCTGGCTTCTTCTTTCTCTCTGGAACGTGTTGATTTTGTTTTGGTTTCGAAATTTCTATCGATGTACTGTTCGTGTTTCGATTCGGTATGTGGGGGGTTATGGTGATCTGGTCGTTGATTTTGGGCAGCTTGGGCGCGGCGCTGCCATCTTCATCGCTGCTAATGATGTCGATCGGCTCGCCGGATTTGTCGGTCGGCCGGCGGGCGGCCGCAGTACGTTTCTTATCCTGCATCTTATACATTGCAAGCAGGCGGTCGTTCAACGCGCTATTGTTTTCGTCTAACAACTCTAAATCGGATTCCTCTTCCGTTCCCTCCGATGTAGATGCGCCGTCGAGCCCGTAACTCTGCAACACCACCTTGTACGCACTTTCAACCAACTGACAGAAAGCGCTATCGCTCCTGTTGTTGTACTCCCGATAGCGCTCTTTGAGAGAACGCGCCATTTGGCTGACATCGACAAACGTCTTGTCGACGTTCTCCGCGAGGTAATTTTTCACACGCGATACAATAACCGGGTCACTTATAGTCTTTTGTCTGGTTTGATGTTGTTTCTTCATTTTTACGTTATTTGTAGTTTATTCACGCGTCCGAAAACTGATTGCCTTCGTCGCAAATCGTACCTAATAATGTAGTCTGTGATCGTAATGTTTGACAGCGGCGTCGCCGAATCAATGGGGCAATTCGTTTTTCTTTTGTTCGTTTAGTAGAGACTAAAGCGTCATACTATATACAGCCAACATTAAATTAAATTGAACTAAGTGTATTTGTATGATAAAATAAATACGTGAACTTATTATTTCTAAGTACAAATCATTTATGTGTAATAAATATGACATATATTTTTTTTTCATTTCAGGTTCAAAAGAAACCACTAAGTTTTAAGTTTCAATCACCTCCGGATTACAATAGTAAAAAAAGACTTGTTACTACTTTCATGAAGATAACCCAATTGCCGCGAAAACATAGTTTAAGGTATTTTTATATACGTAAAGAAATATATGCTAACTTAATAATCACTGTTGTAATCATTATAAATTACATAATTATATTACGGTTTTTTTAAATACGCAGTGTCCTCTATTGAGAGAAAAGTAAAGTACAATAAATATTAAAAATTGTTTATTTTATTTCAGAAGTCTCGCGCAGAAGGATTGGGATATTAGGGAAGCACTAGAACACTTTGTTAAAGGTATACAAAGTTGATAATTTGCAAAGATTTAAACCTGAAGAAATAAAATAATGAATCAACAAACAATGATTCTGTTTTTTATTTTTTTATAACATCTGTAGAATTTAGCCGTATTGAGTATCATGTATCCTATGTGTATGTACTGTGAAACTCATTCTGCTTATTCTCTTCTTAAGTCATTTAATATAACCAGAGTTGTAGTGATGTTAATGTATTGGTCAGGTCAATAAATAATCAATAAAACTAACATATCTTTATATTTTTATTTATCAAAAAAGTATATGGGACTTACAATACAAACTGTCTGTCAAAATGTTAAAATACAATTTTATTATTTTAAATCTTTAGTAATTTTCATTTTTAATTACCATTTTGTAATACATGACACGCGACCTAATTTTTAAATTTAAAAATCAAGCACATTGTTTATATGTACGCTTTGGATGCAAATCACATTTGATTAGAATCTTATGTAACCTGGCAAGTACAATATTAATATATTGATACTATAAGTAAAAAACAGTTATATTGTGTACAAAGTGGTTGTTATATCTACCTATAAATCATTAAAACAAAATTTAATATCCAGGCCTTAGAAGGAATGAAGTTAGATTTAATATTGGTAGCCTGGTCTTAAAATACATTTCGTAACAGACAGTTTCTACATCTTAAACAATTTACACAATCATCTCGAGATGTCTAGCATACTCTATAGTTTGCACGGCCAGTTCGGCTGATGGCAGGATGTCAGAGGCTGCCAGGTTCGTCTCCTGAGCAGAGTTGAAGTGGTAGCAGTTATCAGGGCCAAGGTTCCAATTACGCTGTAACAAAATACAATTTTTAGTTAGGATGAAACTCATTTGTTACATACATGACTTGCAAATGTCATCATTCAATAAGTGATAAAATAGTTGTTTCAATAGTATGACACCATCAAAGCAGAGTTCAACATTGTCAATGTAGTTAATCACAAAAATTTACATTTTATTTAGTTTATATAATTACATGTTCCTACTACTACTACTATCAATACTAGAGAATGTTACTTAAAAGAAAAATATACATATTCATTGACATGTGTATCAGTTCATTACATCTGGCTACAGTACATGGATCTATTCTCAGAATAAGAAGGTTTACCATTTGGTGAAGTGTAGCCAAATAAACATTATGCCTCTTACAACAATGTCTTATCTGCATAGCATAATTTTTAATGTATATATTGCTACAAAAATTCAGTAGCATGTTGGACTAACTTTTTTTTACAATATGGGAGTAGCAGACGAGCATGTAGTCCACCTGCAGTCCAGCAGCGCTTAACGCTGCTGTTATGAGGCGAAATGGTGTGACGGTGGTGCCACTGGAGTCAATATATACAAACTCATTATATTACCTTCTTTCCATATTCCAAAACCGTCTGCTGAGAGGCCAAGTTAAGTCTACGTGCAACCTCAGCACATGGTATACTCTGGTATGCCTTCTCGATGCAAGCAGCTATCTCACCTCTGACAGTGTCTAGTAAGGTGTCCATGAACAGAGTATAGCTTTCAGCGGGAACATTACCCTGAAAATACATGGAGAGTTTAATTATACTATGTAGTTATAAATATGGACATATTATTAATTCTTTGATTTTTTAGATTTTCGTGTATAGTATTTTTTCTTTCTATTATATTTATTGAGGCACTATAACTAGGACACTGAGGATACTTTAACCGTCAAAATAGCACATAACATTACTAGGGAATTCAGTTTTCAAAAGGGATTAGGGGTAGAAATATTCTTTTAAATCTCATTTCATCACATATGCTAAAAAAATACAGTCTACTAAAAGATACAATGTATTGTACACAATATTGTATAGATTAACAGTATTTACCTTAGCCAAAAATATCTTATTGTAGCTTCCCTCCATTAGATACTGTTCTAATGCCAATGGGTGTCGTACATAAGGATCAGCTCTGATGACATCCACTGAGAGACGCTCCAATTCTGTGTGGAACTCTGCTACACGGTTCTGGGAGAGCAGGAATAGTAGGTTCAGACCGAGAAGTTGGTACATGAACGCTGACTCTGGAAGATGGTCTCTGAAAGTTTTATTTTTAATATAATATTATTTTATTCATCTATCTACTCCTTTACATATCTAGGTTTTGCTGTAGTTAAAGAAGACTGCAAGCTTATTTGCTGACATTAATAATGCCAAGTATATAATTTTAATATGCATCTGTTTTTTTTTTAAATAAAAACTCTAAATACATTTCAATCTCTAATCTAAAACTGTTATATTTTATATTTAACTTACTAACAAACTTGTTCAACATTTTATCAAATATGAATACTCACTTATAATCAAAGTAATAGCATTTCAATTGGGACATGTATCTTTCGAAGGCCTTCACATCTTTAACGGCGACTGCCCACTGGGCACCAATCTCCAGCACATCTCTTGCTAGTATCAACTCCTTTTGATTAGCCGCTGCATTGTTGCTTGGAAGGAACGTCAGCTGTGTTAGTGCTACCTGAAAAATTAATATTTAAATTTAAAATAAATATAAAAATGTGTTAAAAGAATCTGGCAGAACCCTGTATGGTTCGACTCCGAATGCTCCATCACCACACCTAAAGACATACACACCAAGAGACCTACTATTACAAGGCATGCCAGCTTATCCCTCAAGGATAAAACAAACAAATTTGTTTCTTTTCCAAATATAATTATGTGAAATAATTAATTTAATATGCCTAACGATTAAGAATACAATAACAATAATCAGTAAAACTATCCGATTTTCAATTGAACACAAAGAATTCGTAAATATGTATACCAGAATCTTTTCTTGTGATGATACATAACCTAAACCGGAATAAGTGCAGACAAAATTATTAAAAACAATCCTATATACACTAAGTAGATATTACAATATAAGATAAATATTATAAATTAATAACATAAAAATATAAAAAAGGAATTAGGGAACATTACAAACAATTTGACAAGTCATCCTTATAACTCACCTTAATTTTGTTCAATAGTTCCCCGCATTTATCCAATTTACGTGGTTTCTTTGCCCATTCTGTTTTAAGATTTTGATATAACGAAGCAACATCTTTTACAGACGTCATTTTAATACAAAAATCTCTTTTATTTAATTTAAAAACTTACAATAACTTACGTCCCGTTTATTTCTTTTTATTTGACGTGAGATCAAAAATGAAATGACAGCTCATTTAATAATTTATCTGTGTCGTTCCAATAACGTTCAAAAATCTCTATACTTTGAATAAAACAGTATTTACAATGCATTATGTAAAATGTCTAAAAAAATTACATGTGGATTTTTTATTATATTTAAGCAACGCAGAATTTCTTTTTGTATATTTCATTCTTGTTAGAATACAGCTATTTTATTTCGCATTAATTAAAGATTACAAGATTTTGAACGCATGCATGACAGTGTCAAAATGAGATATTTCTTTTAAATAATCTAAGGTATTGTGTAAATTATAGCTTTTAAAATGTTCTGCCATTATACATTGTATTACTAAAATTTAATAAACTTTAACTTTTGTCAACGCTAAAGAGTCCTGTGGACACGTTAAAATATGATTTGAATCATATTATTTAATAATAGAGTGAAACTCATATTTATTGTAAGACACGGGGCCTCTGCTAACTTAAGAAATATGCAATAAAAAGCTACTACTACAACTAGACGAAGGAAGAAGTAAAATTGTAATATCGCTTTTAGACTTCAAATATTTGCCAAATGGCCAAGATTTTTTTGAACGATGATAGGTACGAATTTTTTTATTCGCGTTGATAAATCTTAGCATCGAAGTGAGTATCGAGTGAAATATTTACGTACTCGTAATCCCGTCTATTACCTGCACTCAGCGAGTATTTAAACAAGGCATAAAATAGAACATAAAATAAAGTAGGTAACATTTTTTTTCTCAAAAAAAAAAGGTTGAATAGAGTGAAAAGGAATATATTCTTTACAGACTTATAATAGTACGAGTATAGGTATGGCTGGGGAGTGGCATTGTCTCAAAAAACAAAACGATTTGGTAAAAAACCGACACTCCATTGGTTCAGCTACAAGCATTTACAAACCAAGTCAAACTCTCTATCCGCACATTTGTATTTGTAATGGTTTGTCGAGGATGGGCAAGGGTGCGGTCCCGGCATAATATATTAAAAGAATAAAGCAAGTATCTGGGGGCAAGGCTATGCCCCGACAAAACGAAAAAAAGACAAGGAAAATACTCAATGTACAGATTTTGGTAGAGATCTTGATTTTATTTTCTATGGTACAGATAACCTCGTCGCCCCTTTAAAAATATATATTTACATCCGGTTTTCATCTGTAAGGGTTGCTAGTTTGAAAATAGATAAAAAAATCAAATCAAGTTGTCAAGTTAATCTGTCAGTGAGATTAATACCGAAGTCAAATTTTTTACGAGATCTAGGGGTGTTGGAGATTCTGTTTAATTATTAAATAATGTGTACTAAAGTGGTATTAAGTGGTTGTAATGCTGATGACCAAATCTTGTTTAAGATGAAATAGAATGAGTTGGCATTATGAGTTCCCCGTCGGCTGTTGTCTGCCGTGAGATTTTCGACGAAAACAGCCAGCCTTCAGCAGAGGGTTCGTATTGTTTGTATCCATGTATAATTTCGAAATAATAAATGTATATTAAACTTAATAACAGTACAAAAAAGTTTTTTCTTTGTTTTTCGCTTTTCACAATATTTTATGGTCTGGTTATGAGATTTAATTTACGAATATCAATTAACAAATACTGGCCAGTGTATTCTTATTAAGAACAAATATAAAATGCTTACAAAACGTATTATGCCAAAATTTGAATGAAATAATAGTATTTTTCTTGATGTTGCTTTAATACTTAAATATTTAATTCTAATAAGATTTACCTTTAAAAATTACGACAAATGTCACTTTGTAGTTTTATAGTATTTATTAACTACTGCAAAAAAAATACATGGTATAGTACTTTAAAATTCTCTAAAAAATCTTTGACTAATGGATGCTATGATCCAATGTAATCACTGATTTCAATTCAGACTTACTTTGATTGTCAAATTAATAATTTGAATTTTAATTAATAATTTGAATTCATTCTCGAACTCTTAAACAAGGGTTCTAAAGGAGAATAACCTGGAACCCTATTACTAAAACTTCGCCGTCTGTCTGTCTGTCTGTCTGACCCTCTACCCGTCTGTCACAGGGCTCTATCTCCAGAACCATAATAGATAGACACTTAAAATTTTTTCAGTGGATGCATAACGGTGGCCGCTATAATAACAATTTCATTTCAAAACAAAAACAACTACTAAAAATAATATAAAGTTGAATATTAAAGGGGGTCTACATATAACTAACCGGTATTTTTTTTTACCGGATCTAACTGTTAAACCATACTAGGAAGATAGCTGAAATTTTTCCATTTACTAGTATAACTGCTATTATAATAAATACAAATAAGAACAGTGAAATATATCAAATCAAATCAAAATTTTTTATTCAAAATAGGTTCTTTACAGAGCATTTTTTGAATGTCAATACAACTACCACCACTTCACAAGGTGTTTCGTTATGGAGAAGAAGCGGCGAAAGAAACTCCATAACACACATCTTTTAAAAAAAAATGTTTTTGACAATGTTAACTTAACGTAATGGTACATGTGGAGCTGGAGCTAATTCAGACCACACCGTTTTGTCAGTCAAATAATCACTTACTTTATAGTACGCTTTTTTACATAGCGTTTGTTTAACGACATGTTTGAACTTTTTTTCTGTGAGATTCAAAATGTGGTCGGGTATTTTATTGTAGTAGCGAATACAGTTGCCCATAAAAGATCTAGTCACCTTACATAATCTATGTTTAGGAATTGCTAATTTATTTCTATTTCTGGTATTAAAGTTATGGTGGTTACTATTTTTTTCAAACATATCAGTGTGCTGTCTTACATACATAATATTTTCATAAATGTATTGACTATGCACCGTCAATATATTAATAGTGGGAAACCGTTCTCTTAGGGACTCACCACGCCGCAGACTATATATTGACCTTATTGCTGTTTTTTGAATAGTAAATATAGAGTCTATGTCAGCAGCACTACCCCACAGTAAAATGCCA
This sequence comes from Epargyreus clarus clarus, assembly GCA_014595695.2. NCBI lineage: Eukaryota > Metazoa > Arthropoda > Insecta > Lepidoptera > Hesperiidae > Epargyreus > Epargyreus clarus. The sequence goes on from JACTTY020000083.1 coordinate 1,375,593, forward strand.
TAAGACATAATGCTGTGAAAATAACTGAAATAGACAAGTCTGGCAGTGGGGATGTCTGTTAACTGTCTAATTCTTCTGACTGCAAAAGCTGCAGTACTAAGTCTGCTGGACAAAGCAGAGATGTGGGGACCCCACTGGAGTTTAGAATCAATGGTTATCCCCAAGGAAACAGTTTCATTGACGAATTGCAAAGTCTCACCATTTAGAGCAACATTCATCCCCATACTCCTTACATTTGATAGCATAAATTTAATACATTTAGTTTTATTAGAATTCAAGAGTAGGTTGTTTGCATCAAACCAGTTCTGAATCAAGCAAAGAGTTTCATTAATATTGTTCGTATCCTGTGATTGTCGTTTTACTCTAAACACCAAGGAAGTGTCATCAGCAAACAAAACAACCTCAGATATATCCTTTACTACATTTGGCAAATCATTTATATAAACTAAAAATAGAAACGGACCTAGGATGGAGCCCTGAGGTACACCTATTTTAATATTAGAACCTGCTGATAATGCTCCATTTACTTGCACTCGTTGGACTCTATTGTTTAAATAAGAATTTTTCAACTTTAGAGAATTTCCCTGAATACCATAATATTGTAATTTTAACAATAAGGTTTTATGATCAACACAATCAAAAGCTTTAAACAAGTCACAAAAAATACCTATAGCATCATGTGCTTGTTCCCAACAATCAAAAATATGTCGCAGCAATTGAACACCAGCATCTGTGGTAGAACGGCCTTTAGTAAAGCCAAATTGCTTTTGGTGTAAAATATTATTTAGATTTAGAATATATTTTAATATACTCATTTTAATTTTATTTGTAGTTGTTGCATTGTTTCTTTTGACTTAGTATTGTGACAACTATTTCTTTTAACTCCAAGTAATAGTATTACTGTCTTCAATTAGAATAGTTTTAAATAAAAAAAAATATTTAAACAATATGTGCTATTTAAAACAATAATCTGCATTAATTATGATATACTTTTCAATATAAATTTTAATGTTTTACACCAAATACTTTTGTTACAAGTTTATTAAAGTTTGAATTTAATTTATAAAAGAATACTTAATTTATTATAAATTTAAATAAGAAAAGTTTTTAAGAAAAAGCTTTCATCTGTACTAAAATGGTAAAAATAATTTCCTCAAATAATAAACACACCTATTTCTACCTCATAACAGCAGTGTTAAGCGCTGCTGTGTTCTGGTTTGACGGGTTTGGTAAGGGAGACATCCTTATCAGAGGCATTCCAGCTTAATCCTTAGAGGTAGCAGCTGAGGTAGTAACCTGATTATATATTTTTACCTGTGGCTGACCTCAGGTAAAAATATGTGGGGTTGATTACGGATGTTCATGGGCGGCTGACATTTACCATCAGGTCTGCATCAGGACTGCAGGCTCGTCTGCTACTCTTATATTATAAGAAAAAAATGAATAATAACTAAATGTTTATAATTACAATACTTTCTTGCACTCATTTTATAAGCTTGTAATGAGCGTGACATTACTTAATTTTGTGTAAATTCTCTCATACCAGACTGTATTTGCTCCCACGAAAAGAAAACACACTCTTTTTGTGAGTGTGTTCTGTAGTGAACCAGTTGTAAAAATAAATAATTATTATAACTGTAGAAAGTGGAAATATGTTGTAACTTCCAGAAATCACCGAATATGCCCATCAGCTGGGCATTGATCCTGAGAGCGAAAGCCATCTCCTGCCTCTGGCACGAGATGGCCTCATGCAAGCACTACCTCCACCCTGGAAGGCCTAGTAAGTATATTATTCTAAGCTACAATTCCATATATTTCATTGCCACAACTTAGTTGACATTTTGAATACAGCAAATATATTTTTTTAATAATATTGCCTAACCTGCTGTATTATCATTGTTAATCAATTATAAAACAACTTTCTTAGTATCTTTCTCTCAATAAGTCTATTTGTGTCACATAAGTTTTATAGCTATGATGCTCATGATATATCATTTTTAATTGCCTACTATTCAAACACAATATTATCTGTAACCTGAAATTAAACTACATCAAGTTTAGCATATTACATACTACAATATAATTGTGGTAAAAGTATTGTTACAATATGTATGTCACATAATAAATATATTCATTGTTCATTCTTGGAGTAGCTGGGGGAAAGAGTTAATAAGCAAACAATTCAAAAGACATTCCATTTTATACGTAGAGAAAGAAATAATTACTACTCTATTGTTTTTGTACAATAAGCTGGAAGAATAATGTCTTATGTTATATTGTTTGGATAACTAATGTACCCAACTTATCACAATTTGGCATCCGGCCAAGTTGCATCTCAAGTATTATGTTGAAATATTCGTGTTGGTGGATTATTGCCTTACTTGTTATAATAATATATAAGCTATTTGGATTAAAAGATTCAATTAGGATAATCACATGTTGTAATTAAAACATTTGGTAGTAATTTGGGTTTTCAGCAATATATGATGATGTTTTGTGAGAAAAAATATCCTACATCTTTTGAAAAGGGTGCAATAACTCTCGAAACTATTAATAAAATTAGTACAGTAGCTGTAATAATCTGAGTATGAAAATTTTCTTTGAAAAATAAAGGATTGATGAAAAAGTGAAAATACAGGAAGCAGAAGTTTTTATTCAAAGTATATCATTATCTTTCACCTGTTATTGTCCTTCTTCTGGGCATTCCATTGGCAAATTCACACATTTGAAAACCCCATTTCTTTTAACTCAATATTGTACTATTAAAGTAAGTGATGTTATATTTGCAATGCAGCTTTGACGAGAAACTCCAAACTCATTACTATTACAATGAAGAAACTAAGAAGACTCAATGGGAGCATCCACTCGACAATGTGTACAGGGAGCTGGTGAAGCGCGCCAGAGATGCTTCGATGCAGGATGACACCTGTGCATCTGTACAGGTGGGTGGATATTGTTTTTAAAATGCCATTATTTATAAGTTATTCAAAAGGACAGGACTTAATGATCTATCGTCCATAATTTATAATTTTTATGAAAAGATACAGAAAGATATTGTGTATTCAATTCAAATGTCAATGTTTATTTAGCCCATATTACTCTAATACACACTAACACACATGCTATGTGGTATATTTTTTGTTAATTTTACCTGTATCTTTTCAATTTTTATAAGGATAACTGGGTAAAAATTGGTCAATCGTACTGGGCAGTTAAAGTCGCCAATTATAGAAATAAATTGATTCTAATATTAGGGTTCATTGTGACATCTAACATAAGTTTTATTTACATAAACTGCAATGTTATTTTGTATCTGTTTCTTTGAAGATTTTAAAAACAATATTTGGAAATACCTCCATTTGTAGGAACTTCTTACCTCTGAAGAAAACACCAAGAACCTAGAACGCGTCGAAACTAAAGTTGAAAGCGACGATGACGATCTCTCCACGGACAGCGAGAACCACCAATCTGACTTGAAGGAAACCGGTAACACCTTAGTCCCTGGGAATAGGCGACTGACTCCATTGGGAAGACCGCCACTAGCACCACTATCGAGATTGGATAAAAAGTTGATTGATTTGCGAATATCTCCCCTAAGACGTAGTGTCGACAGTTCATTAAGTAAGCCGCGGAATGCAGATGCCCCCGCTCGGCCTACAACGTTTGAAAGGCCCAAGATGTTGTTTAAGCAACAGTCGGAAATAATAGACCTCAAAATGCACGTTCTTACTAGCCCCGAGGAGGAGAATTTCAGCCCGTTGTTGTCTTCTGCTAAAGCTGATAGGGGACTTCCTTTGGCAGGTAAGACATTGATACAGTAGATTTGGAGTATCTTTTAAATATGTATTTCAATAATTTCACGAATGAAAGATCCCGCTTGTAAATGGACAACAACCAAATACATATTATTATTGTATGACAACTGTTCACACTTAGGTTTGTTTATGTCTCTTATCATGTAGTTAATTAAACTAGTTATTATAATAATTTCATAGAAATATGGAAGAAATCCTTGTTACATATTAATGCACATTTTCAGGAAAAGGGACTATGTTCCTCAAGATATCTCGTTCCAACCTACCAAGTCCAGATACAGAGAAGTCTCTTCTCCAAGATTCTCTTACTAAAAGTGATCCACCCAAAGGCATCCTTAGAGAGAAGACATCAGACTCGCTGCAGAGAAAAGCTGAGAGTTTAGTGCTGGGAAGACCCAAACAAGCAGTTAGTTTTGATGAAGATAAGAAAAGTGTTAGGTAAGAAAATGAAATATTATGTGTATTGTTGTATTGTGTGTGTCGGTATTATTGATGTCTCAGAATGAGAATGATGACGGTCATTATTTGAAAGCGTTCAGATACCTTAAAAATTCAATATGTACAATTCACTTTCTTTTCCTTTACTTATTAAAATTTGTGTTAAAAATGCTTGAATTTTTTAAAATTATCATTGTATTAACAATATGAAGACTAAATAGGCTAAGTTAGTGACAACAACAACGACAATGTAACTTTTTAAATGTACTATTTGTTCCTAGGTTCAAACTAGAGAATCTACCGGAACCAACAGTAAGCCCTGGATCCAATAGCTCTTCAGAACAGAACGACGCACAAAGCTCCATCATCAGCGCCGCACCAGCTCCCATTCCATCACCAATCATCCCTTCATCGCCCGTCATCCCGTCCCTTTCACCCCTATCACCCTTAGCCAATGTGCCTTTGAACCCTATAGTGCTGTCACCGTTGGTAACTAGACCACCCTTACCGCCAAGACCGCAATCGTCGGACAGTCCAAGAGAATTGAAGAGTATTGGATCGGATAAAGATTCGCTAGGTATGTATAAAATTTGTTTATTTTACGTAAATCTTGCGATTTTCCTATGTTTTTCAATCGTAATCTTACCGCCATTTTGATTTTCTAACGAGCAAAGTAATTTTTGTTTACATTTAAATATTATTTTTTGTGGTTTTTAGACTTAGATAATATGTCTAAGATGTTGTTATTGTTTGTATTTTAATATTACGAATAAATATCTATTTTTTATTATTGTAATTGTATGGTCGTAAGTTTATACCTTTAGTGTAGATTATCCATATAATATTTTAACATATTATCTGGCAATACTAGAGAATGAATGTAAATTAAAACAATAAGAAAATCATTTGTTATTATAAACATGCCAAATTGTAAAAGTTAAAATGGGTTTAAAAACAGGTGCAGATTTAAGTGAGACTCGAGGTACATCGCCCCGTCGTCGTCTAGTTAAGCCTCCACCAGCAGACTATATTAAACCGGAGTTGTTTCAAAAGAACTTCCAGAAAATATCAGATTTGGTGCGCAGAGTTGATATAGAGACTGCCCCACTTAGCCTCGAAGAACCTGTGTCGGATAAGGAGAGTAGGCCAAGGTATGTATAAAAGTGGTTTTTAATAGGCTTAGGTAAGTATTTTTCATCATAAGGTGATCTAAATGTAAGTCTGATAGAGATACTCGTATGTATAAGATTTTCTACTTGCCATAATGACTTTTAGACAAATTTATTTCAATAGTCTCAGCTAAGCTAACTTTTCAATTTTGTCTATATTCATGTAACTTCTATTACAGATCACCAATGATACCGTCGCAAAAAAGTAAAATTTCGATAAATCTCATGGAAAGTATCGAATCAGAAACCTCAATCGATTCGCCCGATAGAGAGTTTGCTAATTTAGATCTGAACGAACTCGATGATTCGACCGATGCGAACAAAGAACATAAAGATAACAAGATAGATGTTAAGGATATAGAAAGAAACAAAAGTCCGAGACCGGATGAGATGTCAGACAAAACATCGGCACATTCCAAAACCGATTCTGTTCAACAGAGAATGCCACGCGAATTTCCAATACCTCAAATTAATGTTCCTAAGTTAGATTTCTTGACGAAGCAAGCCAAATTCACACATTCCGATTCGGAGGACTCTAGAAAATCTAATAAAGACGAGGAAACTAGAACAAGCGCTAGATCTAATAGTATAGAAACACCTAAAGACGTTAAGAGTCAAATTAAACTATCACCCACAGCTAGTTTAGGTTCAGATAGATCTCCTAGGTTAGAATTTAATAAACCATGGTCTAGTCCACTAACTACGTTTAAGCCTCTAAACAAAACTACAACTCAAATAAAGTCATCAGATTCTAATACAAGCTTAGGTAAAGGTATTACCAGTCCAAGATTAGACGGGGTAATATTATCTCAAGGGAAATCTAGCTCTGATAATGTTGTGGTGGTATATCAGTTTGAAACTCAAGATGAGACTTTCCCGAAGCCTATAAAATCTCCTCTCATTCCTGATATGGGGGTCCGGGAAATGATAGAAAGGAATAAGGGAGACGAGAGGAGAAGATTAGAGTTGTCGATACAAAAAGAATTAGAGATTATCAGGATGGAGTGGGCCGCTAAGGAAAAAAGAATGAAGGCTGAATTGCAAGAGGAGTTAAGGGAGTCAGAAGAGAAATTTTTAGCGGAGAAAAGAATGAGACTGGCCGAGCAAACGGAGAGACATAGGCGGGAAATGGAAGAAGTGAGTATCATGAAAAAAATATTATTAAACATTGACACCATTTTATAAATTCCCAATAGCAGCTAAGGTCTTAAAGGTCCTTTCATTAAGATCTAAGCTCCCATGTTTCCTTATATTGATCGAGAAGGGAACCACACTTAAAAGTATAACTACATTCGTATTGTATGCCTTTGAGAAAATACCGATAGTAAGAGTTTTTGATAGTTTATAAAAGTATGAATATTATTAAATATTTGTGGATTCGTAACTTTGTATCCGTTTAACACATGTATTTACTATTTATTTCCTGATCACGTGATTAATTTCGTAGTGATTAATTCTCTATTAAATACTCATATTGAAAGAGACCTTTAGGTCGTTTGTCTACCGCACCATCACCGAGCCGATTACCGAGAACGAGATTATTTCGTGTCGATTTTAATATGTCGTGACGGCGATAGTTTGTCCACCGCGACCGATATCGGCGGTTTATTTTGTTATTATTTTTTTATAGTGTTTTATATTGCCAGCACATCGGACCGTCAAAATCTCGGTGCCGATCTAGCGGTCACGCCGATCTACTCGAAATATCGGCGGCCGGGCTGACGGTGCTCGGGTGACGGACGTGCGGTGGACAAGCGGCTATAGTAAATGTATGTACGCTACTTCGGCGCCGTCATTAATTATCGGTATCGGCTCGGTATTGGTGGCGGTGGACAAACGGCGTTAGAGTCACATGAAGTGGCAATGGGCCGGTTATACTACACGACTATTGCTAAAGTAAAGTAAAATGACTCGCTTATAGACATTGGCTGCGGAAGAGAAGAGTCATCAGCAAGCGATTCAGAAGGCCCTGAAAGATTTTGAAAGGAAATATGAAAACGATATTGAAACTGCTAGAAATCAACACGCTGAGAACTTGGGACGTTTGAAAGAAGATTACTTCTTGAAACTAGAGGAGCAGAGGGAAGAGTTGGAGATAGGTAAGAGATAAAGTTTTAAAGATCTTAGCGGCAAGACATAGATGTATAATTGTATTCTGTTTCGAGAAGTATGTTGAGTCAGTTTCATAAGGTTAAACTTATTAAATGGCACGAATAACAGTTTATGTGTATTTACTTTCGTTTTTGAATTACCTGTGTTTCAGATTTTATTATATATAACTCGCATTTAGTTGGTTTCAATAATATGAGTAAATGCTTTATCATGGCAACTATAAAAAAGACGTTACTTTTTTAAATAGAAAATTCTAATTTTTGGAATAATTTTTGGTGTTAATTTCAGAAAATGAACGTACTCTAACAGAAATTAGGAACCAACTACAGATAAATCTGAACAGAGAGAGATCTAGGATGATAGAGGAGAATAGAGCTACGATTGAGTCACTGAGAGAGGAGCACACATCTCGTATTACCGATTTGAGGCACGATTATCGAGCTGAAGTAAGTATATTTACAAGACGTTATGTGCACAAATATAAGTAAAAGTAAATCAACGACGACCGGTTGCCGGATTGCCGGAGCGGTTATTATGCCAGTCTGATATGCAGTGGGTTCCAGCTTCTATTATGAAACAGATATTTAAAAGATTAACATTTCTGTTGGAATTATTGCCTATCATAAAAACCTGAAACTTTTAAAATCACAGACACAGTCCCCCATGAGGATTTCCTATCCTCATGAGGGACTGTGTCTGTCTCGCCGGGGATTGAAATCAGAATATTTTGCCCGTGAGACTTGTAAAGATTGATCATTAATAGAACTGGTGTTATTAAATACAATTTATCTAGGTGGAACGTCTTCGTACACAACACGCATGCCACTTAGAGGAGCTACGAGCTCGCCTGGCTGGTGAAAGGGCAGCTTCAGCCCGACTGCACGACGACAGGTCTATCACCGATAAGTACAAGTGCCTCAAGGAGAAGTATGCGAGGCTCAAACACGATGTTAAGGTACGTTTATAATGTTGTCATAAAAACCCTTTTTTGTTCATAATATAAAAGTAGCAGACAAGTATGTAGTGCAACTGATGGTAAGTGGCTACTGTCGCCCATGAACATGTGTAAGCATCTCCAGATAACATTAGATCTCTATTTGAGGTCGGCCTCAGATGCGCCGCTACCCCTGCGGACTAAGCTGGAACGCCTCGGAAAAGTATGTCTCTTACCACACTCTTCAAACTAGGTCAGAAATAGGTGTGGCGGTGGTGACACCTTTAGTATTCCTAAATCAGGTGTTGTTTGAGCTGCGTGGTGGTGTATGCTCGATACCTCCGTAGAATAGAAATTCGAATCCAGACATAACTAGTATATTTTTAGTAGTTACATATACGTTACTACACTAGATATACGAGATAATTATTATCATTAAAATTGAAAACAATATTCGAATGTTATAAAATTTCAGATGTCCATAGAGCGACGAAACAAAAGACGGGAGATGAGTATGACGACTGGGTCAGAGACTGAAAAATCTAATTCGCACAAAGCAAACAATCAGTCACTCGAAAGGTGAGTGATTTGACTAAATGCAATTAGTATTTATTTTTGTCTCTGTATCGATCAAACTAACATTAATCACAGTTGGTTTTAAATAACTTTTTTCTTATAAGAATAATGTATTGTATTAATAATCTATCCACTGTTCTATCTACCAAGTTTTTCCATGTCTGCCATTATTGCAATGATTATTGTAAATCATGATTGAATGAATGAATGATACACTCATGACGACTTTAAAATTAGTTCTGACATATATTTTTACACAAAAACGGATAGTCATCCGTGCATATTTGTTGCATTCCTAGGGTTGTCTATTTGTCCATAGCAATATATCTATGCTCGTCACGTGTTTATCAATGTCCATGGCATAACGCAGTCCTATCGTAGAGCTAAGATAATATAAAGTGTTACTCATTTCTATCTTCCTTCCCTAGGTGCAAAGAAGTGAACGAGACATCAGTGAGCGTTGTGATCGAACCGGAACAGCCTCGGGTTCGCACGAACAACAACCCAACCATCAAGTACAATGACAATGAGACTTCCTTCTCCGACAGCAATGCACACAAACTGACCGACAATAATAACCACGAGTGGAATAATCAGAGGGAGAATGTTAGTATAAATATGAATTATACGTATCAAAGTTGAAAATATCTCTTACATTATGAGAGTATAGTGATTATGCATCTTTACTTTTTTTTTTTTTTTCTGTTGCTGCAATAGTCTAAGTAGCTCCAACAAACTGTGTAAAAAGCCCAGATAGGGCTCAGGCAGGATAAAAAATATAACCATCTAGTTCAGGGCTTTTATATATTACGTATATGTATATATTATATATAAGGAGCGTGATTCCGAAACTTATATTTTAGTTCATTGTCGACTAACTGGAAGTCTGTGATTTATTAATTAACTATATTAAATGGTATTTCGAAAGTTAATGATGATGATATTTGCAGGCTCTTCAATCAGCAGACACATCGCAAATTTCAGCGATAAAACAACCTCGGGCTAGGAGAACTGCCGTCGCCTTCAGAGAGCCACCGAGACGTCGGCGCGATAGAGATAGGGACACTGGTGAGAAACTAGTTATTTTGAAGTATTATTAAGAATATTATTATTAATTATTACGAGCACAATAGGTTTTAAAGATCTAACTCCGACTCCGAAGAAAGACTAATAACTTTGCAGAGTAAACATCTATTTTTCTGGGTCCGTGTAACGGTATCGTACGACATACATATAAAACATTTTAACTTAGTTGCAATCGACTTTAAGTTGAATACCAATCATATTTGAAATCAGTTACAGTATATGGGTGGCAATGACTATCTAACAGTAATAACGTTTTGTAAGAATATTACATCTTATTTTTTCAGGCGCAACAACTGACTACCAGGATTCATCAGATGCAACAACTGCCGATGAAAAGCCGAAGGAATCTGTCAATGGTATTATAAAACAAAGTTTTAAGCGTATTATACTCTTATTAAAAATATTTTTTACATATGTGATTTCTTTTTCCAATGAAATCAATTTATGTTATTTGTTTCTCAGGTCACGGTAGACGAAGATGCTTCACGAGATTAAAATCTGCTTCTACGTCGCGGTTAAACTATTCCCCAAAGTAGGTATTCTGCTTATAATTTAAGTAGATATTTATTTGTACCATTGGATACAGGAAATATTATAAAATCACTCGGACGGTATGAGACTTAAATGCATAATTACGCCCTGTTTATTAATTTAAAATTTATGAGCGTGTGCTTATAATGAAAACTAACCAACTTCATTTCCTCCATAATATCTATAAGGGGTTATCTACCTAAAATATTTTCAAATTCCAGACGCGGCGAGGGCTGGTCGAGCCCTTTGGAGTCCCTTCGGCAGCAGCTGAGGAAATTAGACGATCTTGAGGACCAGTTTCCGGACTTAGCGTGCCAGCCGGCTTATAGCTTACGATATCCTTTCGCTGAACTTGGTTAGTGTTTATTTTGATATTTCTATTATTGTGTCCTTTACGTAACAATATTAATTTTATTATGCATGTGAAGTCTAGTGTAGTCCACTTAATGATAAGCGGTTATCGCTTAGCACGCTGAATCTTAATTCTTCGCACACTAAAATAGTATAAGAACCGTTATTATAAGGCAATAATATATTTTTTATTATGGTAATGTTTCCAATATTCTGTAAGATGACGATATGGGCAGAATTATGTTATAAAAATACTTACTTTTTATAAAGTTCGAAGGGATGTATTTTCTATAACTGAGGTGACGTATTTAACCTAAGGTATTAAAAAAATGCTTATCTTTGAACGTGCCGCTGTTATGTGACAATTTTTCATTCTATTTTCGTTTTAAAGTGTTTGCAGACCCAACAGATAACATTATACAACTTCAAAATAATCGAAAAGTAGAATTCAAACACCCGAAAGGTACAGTGGCGACGGCGGACACGCCCGAGCTGGAGTTCGTGCGGCACCGCGCGCTGGTGGAGCGCGAGGGCATGCGGCGAGCCCGGGCGGTGCTGAAACGACGTCGGGCTGCGCTCAGGGAGTCTAGGGCTTCGCTGTCGCCGCACAGGGCTCCGTCGGTGAGTTGGAAAATATAAAAAAAATATTTTATTTTATTATTACGAATACGACGAATATCGTGAATGACGCATAAAGTGACAACTACAAAACAATGTCAAAAGAAAATATATTTTTAGTTGATGTTAAGTTACATGGAAAGTTTAAATGTATTTGGTAAAAATAATACTTTTTAATGTAAACCTTAATAACTTTAACTTCAGTTGTAAAATATGTAATAACTTATAACACGCTATAATTGTAACAATCAATTCAATAATTCAATTTGAGTGATAGGCAGAATAAATGTTAAAGTTGTAAAAATTACTAGTAGTGACGAAATAAAGTCTGCAGGAATCGATGTTAAATAATTGTTATATTTTTTAATTCGAACAATGTACAAAATTGTAGTTATTATAAATAACAAAAACAATGAGGCATTTAACTATTTGCACTTGCAAACCTCGGAAAAGAGAGTAGTTTCCTTAACGTGTCGTAAAGGTAGTATCACACCAAGAGGAACGCGAGGTAACGGAGCTGGCAATTTTTTTTTCACGTGCAAACTAACCTCGAAAAGAAAATATTTTCCCTAACGTGTCGTAAAGCTAGTATCACACCAGGAGGAACGCGAGGCGACGGAGCTGGAAGTGGCGTTGCACCGCGCGCGAGCTCTACTGGGTGAGAAGGAGATCCGGCTGCGGCACATCGAGCGGGCGTTACGCAAGTTGGCTGATGCACAGCCCCCGCCACTCATACAGGTCTATAGGCCGCAGCTTAGCTTGTGTAGATGTCCATACATGTTCTTTTTGTTGCTGATATCTTTTTTTTAATATGGGAGTAGCAGGCGAGCATGCAGTCCACCTGATGGTAAGTGGCTACTGCCGCCCATGGACATCTGTAAACCATCCCAGATAGGATTAAATATTCCTGCAGTCGGCCAAAGGCGCCACCCCTGAGGACTAAGCTGGAACGCCTCGGAATAGTATGTCTCCCTTACCAGTCTTACCACACCCTTCAAACCAGAACACAACAGCGCACAACACTGCTGTTATGAGGCAGAAATCGGTGTACCTGTGATGCCGCCGGAGTTGAACCACAAAAGGTTCTACCACCTTCAAATATCTGGCGGACATCCACGTAGAAAGAGGCGTAGCGTACCCTAGGCGGTCAGCGCATTTTGCGCAGCCCCCACAACCGCATACAGATCTATATGACATCAGTTTGCAACCCTGGATATAGCTTATGGCTACGGTTGTCGGTCTCATAAAATGGTATGCTTGCTTAGTTATTACTTAAAAACCTTAGGGTACATTGTAAGCAAACCGATCATCATATAGCATGCATTCATGCTGCCTAATGCATTATAAATTATATATGTTGGGATTTATTTTGTCAATCATTGTGTTTGTAAGCTTCCTTTATCGACGTCATGCCTTAAATGAACATTAAGGTTTTATATGGTTCAAATATTACTAATTTATTATTATTATATAATAAATGAATAAATACAGCATCGAAGGACTAAATTGAACTCTTCAAAGTGAACATACCCGTGTAAAGCTTAAAAAACGATTTCCTGTCGCGAATATTAACATATGCTAGCACACACATACATGATACTATTTTGTTTGCCCACGCACTCTTGTAATTCAAGTGTGTGGGTGAACGCGCGTATAACGCAGACAGGAAAAGTGTCTTTAGGCGTTCAGCTTTGTTTTCATTGAATATTATTTTTGTACAGTTTACTTGGTTATATTTTATTAATTTGTGTCATGTGATAAGCTGTGAAGGTTTTATATATTTTTATTTTTTTAATAGCTGCTTTGTATACCTTTATTCTTAAGTTATTGTAAAAATGATGTATGTGTGAGTAAAATATTTTTAGCGCAATTGTATTATATGCATTTTTATTAAGTGTTATGTGATTTTTATATTTTTTGATTTATTACTATGTGAATGGTTGTTTTAGTATTTGTATTTGTCGATGTTTTAGTAGTTTTATTATTTAACTGCAAATCTAATCCAAGCAAATTTTATAAAGTATTTTTTCATTACATAGATTTTTTTATGAATAATGTAGTATATTTATAGATCGACGGGTCCTATGTAAACTGGTGCAAGTGCGTTTTCACAACTTTACAGTAGAGCGATTTGAATGTTCTAATGCGTGTCGTAGGACCCGTCGAGATATACATCGATTATGATTGCAAAAACTACAATAAATACTTAAAAATTTCGAAAGGTGTCAAGTAATTATTATCATAACCCGTTACAGTAATGAAATAATGGTAATAAATATTGATGCCTTGCCATGGGCCGGACCACTGCTGCAATCGAATCTACGTTTGATGTATGTGGTGGTGGTGCGTTATAATGAGAAATGTGATTGAAATCTGCTTAGGTTTTTTCAGGATATTTCATTATTTTATTATATTTAAGTAATTGAATAATGTGTTTTATAGGAAGCAACGACAAGCGAGGCGTCATCTGGTAGCGAGGCGGCGAATGAAGTGGAGGCTGGCGGTGCGGTGCTGCGCTCCTTGAGGGCATTGCACGCCGATGTTCGCGATATATGGCGGGCATTGGACGCCAGGCGACCTTATACTGGTATAATACATTTTATATTGGATTCGCTACGAAATTTATGAAGTAAGCAAGCATGTGCGCACGGGATGGTAAATGGTCCACCTTTTATTTTATTTTTAATCTGTAATGAACCTCAAATACGATAGGAGTTCTGCCTCAGGCCGGTGTCCGCTTGAAATGTTGTTACTATAATGGAAGTTGTAATAGAAATGGTGTAAGTATCAGTGGTACACCGAACCCTTCAAACTCTAATACAGAAGCGCTTGGCATAACTGTATTCAATTACATAAACATATTTCAATTAAAAAAACATGTCTGTAGTATGTCAGCAATGTTGATGTGTAGTCTCCATTTAAAATGTATATAAACTATTTGCTTTGCTTCCAAAAAGTGAACAATATATAGACAAAGTTATTTTGGAAGAGAGTATGAATTTTAATAATACATTATCATAATGTTATAAGATCTAATGCAATCTTTATTCAATATTATAGCATCACCAGAAACAAGTTCCTGCAATGTGCCGACTACGTCGCAAACAAGAATGACTTTATCTGCTGTAAGTATGACAAAGCAAATTTATACTGTCTATTTGGTACATTTCGTAAGAAGTTGTAGAATAGTATTTTAAGGCAATTGTCACCGGGCCAGAGCTTAAATAAAACATTAGAATTGTAACTAAAAATATATCAATGATATTGTAATGACAATTATATTATATTTACTTAACTAACAGTCTATTTAATTAATTTCAGCCAGAACCGATAATTCAAGATAATTCTGATGGGGTTGCGGAAAGAGCTAAGGGATTACGCGCGTGGCTTCAAACAGCGCCTTGAAAGTATTCGAATAACATTCCAATATTAATAGTAAAACAGAACTATCATTCCATAGTGAACGATAAGACAAAAAATACAATTTATATTGAAAAGTATACCGGAACTTACATTCCATATTAAATGGCAAAACGAAACTTACATTCCATATTAGGTAAATACAAAGTGTTGAAGTAAAAGTTCAATAATTCAAAGGTTTATAACGGATAAAAACGTGCAAATATGCGAAAGGTAAATTCTATATCAATACGAAAATCTTTAAAAAAAGATTCCATTTTAGGACGGAATCAAGTACTCAGCTCAGGAAAAGGAAAAATTGAAAGTTTTGAGGAAGTAACAGCAAATATTGGAGATATCTAATAAATTATAGAAATGTAGACAAAAACTGTAGACGAAATGTAGGAGAATTGTAATCAAGTATGTCTCTGTAATCGATGAAATAAGTGCGACTTTTGAAATACGAAACATGTAACATAGTTAAATTGAATATTAATAGTTATTACAAATGTTAACCCGACAAATTGACTAATGACCAATCTGCAAGCTCAACTTGAATTAATATAACTGAAATAACACTACTTCAGATAGAAATAGCTACTTATTTTATGTCCGTTATTACTCAATCTTCAACAATATTTGCCTACCAAAGATCAAAGGTTGTTTATTTGTAATACGAAGTAATTGTCAAATATTTATTAATTAAACAGCATTACACACAATACATTATATAGTACTTAGTAGTATACTATAAACAGTAGTATAGTATAATGTTAAATGACAAAACATTGGATAGATTGATTATTAATAACGGGCGTAAATCGATCAACTAATTCTGTAGCAGCTGACTTATATAAACTGAGTAATATCTTCTAAGCTGGTTATAGAAAAACAGGTCTAATTTAGTCCATGACTGATGACTGTAACTTACATAAACTAAGACAACTCATTTCTATACTTAAATTTGTAAGCATTCCATCTTTTTGTATTATATTATAGGGTAGTACTTGGATTTTTGTAATACTTGAAATATATCAGTACTTCAATCCCTGGGGTATATGTTGGTTTAAACTGCACTATTTATGAAGGGACGCGAAAATACGGCCCGACTACGGTACGGTGTGCAAAAAAGGATCAAACATAAATTTAATAATTTTATTATCTCGGTTATATTTTCGTCTATCGCGGATGTAATGCTTATGTATGCCATTATATAATTTAATTAATAACAATAAGAAATACATGGCTTATAATTTTGCTTAACTAATCTTAGCAAATTGGAGCAAATTTCAGAAAACACAGTTTGATTACTTTGCACACCGTACTATATTATGAGTGAACTACGTCTAGATCGGCCGTGATTGCCTGTTGGCCTTTATAAGTGCTTTTTCATAACATAATATTATAATTATGTGTCGTTATTATCAACTTTTGGAGTCTGATAACTCTATGACTTTTAATAAAAATGTGATTTTCTTCTAAGTCGGTGTCATTCACTTTAAATTATTTTCCGAGTAATATAATCGTATGGGGATTATGTAGGTATTGGCCAATACATGTTATGCTAATTAAAATAATTTGAAGCTAATTAGGTCTACTGTATAAGTAATATAATTAAAAGCATCATTTTCCATACAAATGAAGATTTTTTTGATATATCGTTTCTTTATCGTTAACTTTCGCATTGCCGAGTTCTTATTAAGTTTATAGCCATGATGGGTTACACTAAATTTTTCATAATTGATCCCTCTATGTAACATGACTATTTCATGACTCTAGTAAACATTTTGTATAACTATCTGCACTACGTTTTACATAATATATAATAAATTTCATTTGTTATTACGTGCACGTTACACGTACTTACGAACTGTGACGTGCGTCTACTTATACAATACAATTATTTATTCATTGCTTCGCGTGAGATTTTAATAATAATGTTCAGCAAGAACTCGCCAGTTTATTACATATATCAAGTTGTATAATAAATTAATGATTTATTAGAAAAACTCATTAGGAATCATAAATTCTTCGTTACTTTGGTTTAACATTAAGATATTATACCTTGTTAATTGGAACTCGTTTGCCTGTCTGTCCGTCCGTCTGTTTGTCAGCGGCCTATTGGGAAAGTTTAACTTAAACTTATGATATGATAGTGTGTTTATTTCTAGTCAATGTGATCGAATAATCTCACTTTTGTAGTAAGTGAAACAAATTTTTAATCTATTATAATAATTAATATTTTCTTCATATATCTTCATTATAATATAAACACTTGTTATCAATATTTAAGAAAGAAACATTTCATTTAATAAGTCTATATTGGCTTGCCAGTTCTCAAAGTACGTAACTTATATATTTTGTTATTATTAAATAATAGTTTAAATATGAGATCGTACATTACGGGTGTCTTTTTGCGGTTTTGTTCAACATAATAATAATAATTTAAGTATAAAAGAATATAGCCAAATTATTATACGTTGAAACTTCTAGTCAATATGTATATGAAAAATGCCTGAATTTAAATAATTCTGAAATATTATTAGTCGTTGTTATTGTAAACAGAAATAATTGACTTAGAAAATCAAAATGTTCGCTTAATATACATAAATATGTTCAAAAATAATGTATACGTAATTAAATATTAAATACTGATTATTTTTACGTCGCAATTTGGGCTAAAAAAGTGTCAAAAGTTATATTTTTTTACTGTTTTTCATTGAATATTCACCGGGAAGTACAAAGTTTTTAGATATTTTATTAAACTTTATGTAAGATTACACATATACATAATTTTATAATAAGTTAATTTTTAAACTAATCATATTTAAAAAGCGCACAAGATTTGGCACTTTTTTTGTCCCTACCATTAAATATATTTAATAACCTATTAAATTGTACAAATATTTATGGCATTGCAAACTATTTTATTTTGTACAATATAGTTTTTATTGTGAAAGGTAAGAAGCTTAATTAAATTTATTTTAAGCCTATAAGTCATGCATTTAAAAATGAGTGAGTAATGTTGTGTGTTTGTGTGTTGTATTACTATGGTAAAGGGTCCACCTTGAGCAATTAGGGAGAATGCACGTTAAGGATGAAATATTGTTAAAATAATTTTACATGTTTAAAATGTTATTTTTATAGTAAACCTGAATTACAAAAAATATTTTTATTACTGTATAAATGTGCCAAAATATTAAAATTACAATATGCTTTATGTTGTAATTATTGTACAAACAATGATTGTAAAACTATTTTATACTCGCATTGTCCTAGCACAAAATAGACGTCGGGTTGAGTATTAAATTTACTAAAAATATTTCATTATTATTCTGGCATATCAGGTTTCTGAGCAAAATATGGTTGCTAGGGGTCTTGCGCAACGGTTAAATTATGTTACATACTACATGTTAATTTTGTCATTCATTCAAAAGCTTATTTATCTATTTTAATTCTACATTCATTTCTCTTGCAATGTGAAAAAGGTTACACCATAACTGTGTAACAAAATGTGTTAATTTACTCTTTTTTGTTTTGTTAATTCCTAACTTTGATATTTTTGAGTGCTAGCCCGACGTATAAAATAAATACTTTAATATGTTTAAGTTCATACGACTTATAGGTATTGTAATCTTTTCCGTGATCTGTGCCCAGCAGTGGACTGTAATACGCAGCTACATCTATGTGCATTCTCCCAATCTTGTATGCATTCGAGTGTGTAAACATAAGGGAATCGCTAGTATGAAGGATAAATATTCTGTGATAATAAGGTTAGAGTCGTATACATATTGTTCATGTCAATGTAACCTTTCAATATCGATTCACGTTTTATCCTTTTTAGTCGAATTTCGTTAATGAATGAATAAAAAAAATATATAAAGTAAAAATGTCATGTTATGACGAAATTTTTTTCGCAAATGTAGCGAATGCTTAGTCGTATATATACGACTGTTTGACGTAAAATCAAGAATCTCCTTGCGATGTAAGGAAATTAGGTAAGTAGTAACGTAGACAAAGTTACCAAATATTATAATATAATATTCAATTATAAAAGGCTATTTATCAATGTGATTGACTTGAACTCAGTGTAGATTTCAGAGGCGTGATTGGCTTGACAAGTGTGACATCTCTGACCATCCCTTTGACCATTAAATATTAAACGGTGGATGCTCTTAATGATCGCTAGCGTTGTTACTTAGAGAGTTGATAGTCATTTGTTATAATACTACCCAAACCTACGTAAACGTTTGTGAACGACTAAAGTAATATATTTATGACCTTTTCATAAGAGACGTTCTTTTTATAGAATTACGACGGTGCCTATAGTATTGATTAGGATTTCCCTATGTGTTAGCATTTGTTGGAAAAAAACTGGCATAATATTTCGGGTAGTAAAGTTATTATACCGATGCTATATCAGTAAAATTTAGGAGTAATTAGGACTTGGTTACTTCGTCTATGGGTAGAAATATTGCCAATATAAACACGTAGTGTAGCCGAACGAAAACAGACGGAAAATGTTTTATTCACTTTATTTACTCTTATAGCATTTTCCTATATCCTTATAGCAAATCATGCAATAGATACAAATATTTATACATTATTGAGGTGTAATAAACTCTTGTTTCGAAAATATCACTTCTGCTTGTCTTATATTGTTTGCAAAATATGAACAAAAATATTTATATAAAGTATAAATATTAAAGTTGATTTAATTACATTTGTACAATGCGCAAACTACATGGAATGTTATATGAAATAAATTATTTAATAATATTCATATCTTAATGTGGGTACTGATTTCGAGCATTTAAATCTAATGTTAGAATATGCTTTTTAATATTTTTATTATCGTATTATTTCACATAACATTGGTACGAGGAATACTTACTAGCTTTTATAGGTATAAAACAGTTCTAACTTGACTAATTCTTGCAAATAAGTCTAACTATTGTCTTTAAAAAGCGCTTTCGTAAGTTCTCGTTGAAATTGAATATAAATTTCGCAATAAAATTAATATAATTAATATAATTTAATTTCTTACATGCAAGAGTTTATCGACTATTTGTATTGATTTATGTGTGACATTGAATGTAAGTAGTGTGTAATATACCCAATTTTAACGTTACACGAATGCGCCCTGTAATGCTACCTTACTGATGTAATCTTCCGAGCAGCTCATAGTCAATGCCCACTTTATACTGGATATGACTAGTTTTTACGCTATTATCTCAATTTAACTAGTCAAAAGTAATATAATTCACTATTAAAGTTAAACTTCAATTTATTTTACGGGGAGTTACTATTAAAATGAATTTTGTCACATTTCGTCCAAAAAAGTTTTATTATTTACAACTGTATAAACGCATTTTTCATTATAAATCTACGCAATTTTATGTCTTTAAAACATAATTATATCGCACACATTATATTGTTACTAAAATGTTCTATTAAATATATTGTAGCTAATATTAATACTATACATAAAATCTTTTCTAAGTTGATAGACTAATGGTATATCCATTATGTAACTACTTATTTATTACCAAAGAAAATAATTAATAATATAATAATCTACATAACTTGTATAATGTTGTTGTCGTAACTGAGATTTGCCAAAAATAATTTCAAAGGTGCCCCCACATCGCAGTTACAATTTTATATTATACATTCGCAATTTTCCTTTTTCTCTTTCTAATAAAATATTTTTTGACAATTTTGATTAAATGGTAACTGTAATATATAGCCTCGGAATTGACCAGATTTTTGTTAAACAATAATTATTTATGCATTGATTATACATATATCGTTTATTTTGAGTTCTAGAAGTTTACTGCAATGTGGGATTATCTTAACTTAATAAAACTACTGTATTCCTAAGATATAAATATACTGACGTCATTGTTATTATAATATAATTGTACAATTCCTTTATCCTCTAAATAATTTAAAATATGGTAACATAATTTATTTAAACAACGTACAATATTTATTTATTTCATTTAAAATAAACAATATTTTATTGTTATTCTTTTAAGTTTATAAATGGCGTCAATATATTTATATGTACGTACATTTAATGTTTCTGTGAATCGTTCACAACGATATTCTACTGAAATAAAAACAAACAAATAATTTGCAGTTTTATTTTAAGTAATCGTCCATTGGTGTTCAGTCGATCTCGTCACCTCAATAAATGCAGTACTAGGAATACAGCGGAGATTAGTGTTGTTTTACCTGAAAATTGAATTTATATACAACTTACATTTAATGTAATGTTATTAGTAATAATAATGTAATCAAATGTAGCGTCACGTAATAAGCGTAAAAAATGACACGTGCGTGACCAGTGTCAGTCCCACGTCGCATTAACACATACGGTTAGAAAAAATATTTAATTTTTTTGTAGATGACGGGCGTAAAAAATCGTAACTGTAGGTACATAACGTAACGTTCTCAAATTTACCCTCAATAAATGCTAGAGATTACTTTTGAAATATTTTAGAGTTCTAATTATGGAAAGAGACTCGTGTCCAGCAGAGGAATAAAGAGGATTGCAATGCTACCCACGCATTGCCTACTGCTTATTAAAAAATAAAGCGAGGTATGAGCGTGCAAAAGCTTATATAAAAGTGATAATGTATACGTACTCACTTGTAGTGCTGCTAACAGAGTTGTATGCCGCCGGGATTCCGTGGAAACTTTCTTTGTTAACAGTCACTTCCGTGCTGCACACCACAGTGGAGGTCTTCTCCGTTGGAGTGTAGGCAAGGAACGACCAGACTTGCCATAGTTTGGTTGTAGCGTTCCATAATCTACCAGTGAAGTCCGCCTGGACCTGTAACAACGGTGAAGAATCGTGGTTTAAACGTATCCTTTAGGTTTGCTCTAGTTATAATAAGAAGTCTCTGCTCAGTAGGGGAATAACCTTACATGAGCAAACTTTTATGAAATAGAAGTAGAAAAAACACTTCTTGATCTTAAGCAGCAAATATTGGGAACTTATCAAGATTCAAGACAGCTACGTGTGGTCTCTCTTATCAAAACATAATTTTATTTTCAGCGAATACACAGTATTCTTACTGAGTCTTATTACAAAGTTATATCTAGAACAAGTCACCTCCATACCTCGTTTGCACTACCATTATGTCAGCCTTAATAGGTGAGAAATCATTTTAAATGAATAAAATAATGTATCTATCACATTTTTTAAATTTCACGTTCAAAGACAATTTCTTGCGTTGATCTTTTACGATACCTACTATTCATGTGAAGAAACTAAAAAGGCGCTTTTCCTGTCATAGCGTTGTATCGTTTTATTTCAGATTTAAATTGAACTGATATTTGATACAACGTGGATACAACTCACCTTATCGTCACCGACGGTCCACAACAAATCCGGTGCGGGGAGCCCTGTTGATGAGCAATTTAGCGAAATGCGCTCCTGGGATTCTTCTTTGACCGTTGAAACTATTGTGGCATTTGATGGGGATACTGGGGATATGAAAATGTAACAATGCAATCAACAAGCTACGATAGAAAAAATCTTGGATCGACTTGAAATGTCGGTATGTTTTCGTTGTTATAAAATTATGGGTTTGGTAACCTACACATTAAAATATTCGTACACTTTCCTTATTATGTTCCATTATTGTTAAAGAAACTTTTAATTGACTCAATAAATAGTAAAATAATTATTACTCTGAGGTAATGAAATCCAAATTTATCGGTTTTGTACCTACAACTAAATTTGGATTTCATTGATTGGTAGGTACCCTTTATGTTGCTCGCTCGTTTCTTAAATTGAACGAGCAAATATGTATGTACTGCTAATATGTTGTATTACGTTATATTAGAAGTACCTTTACTAAAGCTTTAACGTTAATAAGATTGAATTTCTACTAATCTATGACGTAGGTAATTAAGTCTTAATTAATGTTTAATTTAATTATTAATAATTTAATTCATTTGTTTTCACTACACTAACGCACTGGGGGGCATATAAATTAAACCCTTACGATAAATTAAAAAAAAATGGCCGTAGTTTTTGAAAAAATATTTAGAAAATTTCACTTCCGGTATTGGACGTGTATTTTTTTTATTTTTCAAAATGGATTTCTCTATTAAAAATTTTAATCAATTTTCTATACAAACCGCTTAATAAAATTTTATTTAGTTTTTTTAATGTACGAAAAATAACTTTAAAAAAAACCATGATTTCAATTTTTACCATACTTTAGAAGCTCGACAAATAAGCCCTGTGTAAAAATAATATTGTATGTTCGCATTCCTATCCACTAAGAGGAAATTGACCCCAACCTATTTCGACATAATAACAGCAGTGTTAGGCGCCGGTGTGTTCCGGTTTGAAGGGTGTGGTAAGGGAGACAGCCTTTTCCGAGGCGTTCCAGCTTAGTCCTCAGGGGTAGCGTCGCATCTGTGGTCGAACTCAGGTAGGAATATCTAATCCTATCTGGGGTTGATTACAGATGTCCATGGGCGGCAGCAGCCACTTACCATCAGGTGGACTGCATGCTCATCTGCTACCCATATATTATATAAAAAAAATGAATAAAATCCAGAACCTCACTTTTTTTTCCTGTCGCACGCTTGGCGTGAAATGTAATGTTAGATGTAAGTTTGAGTAAATAAATAAATAAATTACTTCATTAATTACGTCATACTTTAGGAGTCTATATCTACGTTATAGTTAATTTGCCAATTCTTACCAAACGGTCTAACGATGACTTCTTTATCTCCTATCCTGAAGGTTGGTCTCTCCCCTGATACTTCGCAGTTGACTACAAAAGTCCGTGGCGGCTTAGAGGGTTCCACACCCAACACACAAATTCCCTTTTGACCATCTGGAGCCGTCATCTTGCAGTCCACCGTCATTACCGTGTCAGGCGTTGGGATTTCTTCCTTTCTGCCAGAACCATGTTTCTGCAAAATTGTTTTATATTTAAAGGGAGTAAGTACCTATAATAGCTTGTACACTGCACACTGCACAGTTGTGTTTACAAACGATTCCATCGCTTCTTCAAGAATTTGCTGGATTCTTAAGACACCTGTACATCGTTACTTCAATTTTTATTTATTTGGTAAAGTAAAACATTAGTAGCAAACGGGCATGTATATCACCTAATCGTAAATGGACCCCTTAATATATCTTATAAAATGTTTCCCCTTTAGCCGTGTTTAAAACTATACTACAGGAACGGTAAAGAATGCTAGATATTATGTATTAGAAATAAATATGGTGATGCTTCCGTGTGAGAGTGTAAGTATTTCTTGGAGTACGTTCTATTAAGTTTCTACGATGCAGTCTGCTTAATATAACAGCAACGTAAAAAAATATGAACCAAGAAGAAGCATTTCAATTGTACTCGAAACTATTGATACTCCAAAAATGGTCTTTGGTTTCAATTAGGTATTACGATTTCAACCTTATTTCCTAAGCGATATTGACACAGCCGTTATCATTTTAAAATGATCATTATAAAACAACGGTGATATCCTCAATTGGTCTTAATAAGTAATTTTATTTTATGAACGAACTCATGAACACGGTAAGTAGTGCTGAAGTTAAGGAAGTGACAATTCCGGCAAACGAGAACTTCCGCGATGTCCAGAACAATCGGCCATTATCATTAAACTTTTGTGTTTTTGGTTGTGTTACCTACAGGAGTGCGAAATGGTTGCGAGGAAAAGATCATTCTGGAGAAAGAGAACGTAGTAGTAACGGTTTCTAGGTGATTGGAAATGCCGAGGATGTTTTTAGGATTTGTCAAACTCTGAGGAGAAAGATTTCTTTTAACATATTAGTATTAAACGAGCAAGTACTCTACAAAACGATAAGTGCCGGATTACAGCAACGGTACGACTATAGTAAGAGTAAGTCGACCTCAACTTTCCATAAATAATAAATAAAATTAATGTATCTATGAATATAAAAGGCCCGGAAAATCCGTGCCCTGCTGCGAGAGGTAAGGATTAAGTACAGAAGCATTCACTCACCGTCTGGCGGATAACTTATTAAATTAACGTAAGTACCTATTCAAATCTTTAAAATGTTTTTTTTTTTTAATTTTGGAGTTATTTTTTTTCGCTAAAAAAGTAAATATTGAACCTTCCGTCCTTCTTGAATCATGCCGGCCATTTAACATAAAAGGACATAGATGAATCCTTGTATCCTTGCAAATAGAAAATTATAGGTATACATATAAGGATAGTTACATAAGATTGAATTAACAAATAAATGATCATGCAGTTCACCTAATCGTGGTCACTACCACTCATGCGCATCTGTAACCAACTCTATAGGGTTACCTATAGAGTTGGTTGCACATCGGCGTCGGGAATTAGTCGGGAGTATGCGTCGTTCTTAGGGGTTAACAGTTAACAGGGATTCCGATCAAAGGCGTTACCATTCCTAAATATTAAGATAGTTGCCTCATATGTAAGTTATTCGGTATCAGTCGGTTAGTTTCAACATTACCTCGGGTCTATAAATAATAAATTGGTTCCCATTGTTCGATAATCTGACGGATTGTAGAGTGTCATTCGCATATGTGTCCCACAAGCAGGTTATCTCCCAGCCGTAGTTGGGTTTCCACGTTTTTGTGATGTTTATGTCCAGGGCGTTGGTGGTCACTGTAAAAGACGGAAATTAATGATTTTACGTAGGTATATGAGTTGAATGTGTTATGTCTGTAGCTATATGTCCTAATCGCAGGGCATGTGCTTTTACTGCTACTATACCAATAGGTAAGGAATTCTGTACATGCCTTATTGCGGGGCACGGTTGTCCTTACGATGGAGGAAGATAAAAAGTATATTTTGTTGACGCTACTGCAATATCATTTGGAAAAAAGAACGGGTCCCCACTGGTCATTCTTGGAGCAGTGGACGATTTTTTAAGAATTTAGATCTGTATCGGATACAACTAAAGTGTAGAAGAGATAATCGTCTGTTATATTTACTCAAATTGAGACTATGATAACAACTCATAACCCCACACCTCACAAATAGATGCAGCAAAAAATACGAAAGTTATCCTTTACATATCTTACGTTACGAGTATCGAACCTGGAACCATCTGTGTGTCTACGCCGCACGGGATATCAAAACGATACATATTCAAACGAACCACTGATAAAATAATGTATGAAGGGCAGACATATTAATCTTGTTTTACCCATAGTACTAACTTAGCTTTTATGACCAGACCTTAGTGGTTAGATTCGTGGCCAAATATTTAATTATTTTTAACTGAATAAAAAACAACCTGCGGCATTGCTTTATTATACAAACATATCATTGTACGCAGTATTTAATTTGTAGTTCTAGTTTGTATTTGGGGCCTCAATTTTGATTTAATTTACGTAAGGCTTAACTTGTTACAAAACTCATATGATGCGCCTTTGTTACGTAAAATATTTATACAACATAGTATCCAATCAACGTAAACCGTGTTATCCCTTGTAACGAGAGAAGTTTCATACTTTCATATGAGGTGGGTGTTGTAAAGCAAAATGCGGTAAGTGACAGTTGGTTTCTATGCTGATGGCGATTTTCGGTACGATTGAGTGATACTAATTTTTTTTTAAGATCAAATTAAATGTATTTATTTATTTAGACCTACGGGGCACTTACGGCAATAGTGTAGTTTATATATTATATTCTATTGCCGTTAGGAATTTCAACGAATCTTTTTCAGATATACCTTGCAGTCACTAACTTCTAGACTAACTAACTTTCAGATATTCCTTGCACTTACTAATAACACATTAATATTATGTACGTTCCACTAACGAATGACATAACAAGTATGCCAATTTGTCGTACTTAGCTATGACATTCAGTTGAACTTTAATCTTCGATTCGCATCAATTTGCATTCGCGCACAATCACATAATTAAAGCTATTTACTACCGCATGCATGTCAAGCGTAAATCTGTAATTGTCATTGAAAAATGAATTGCAAGCTGTCATTTCCCCATAAAATGAAAGTCAGTTACCACGTTGTGTTGGCAGGCTCGTGCTGTTATTTACAGCGCTGTACCTTTATTTGCATAAGTAAATCGTTTAAGTCCACCGTGAGTGGATTAAACAATTAATTATGCAAATGCACAGGTATGAATTTAACAGAGCCCGGTCACGAAACTCTCAATGAAATGTGTTCAAGCACACCTGAAATAACCTAATTACTCGAGTTATAATTATTTTATTACGTAATTATTATGTTATTAGTGTCTGTATTATCAGGTCATAAACATACGTATGTTATGTCTAAAGTTTGTGTACGCAAAGGTTCATCAGTTTACGTTATAAGGTACTTATTAGGTACGTTGTATAGTTGTGTATTATTATGTAATTAAGGCTTAGACTTAAGTCAACACGTTAGAGTGCGTAGAACTGTAGACTTTAAGAATATAGCGGTGAATACAAATAAACCATACCTACATGTCGGTTTCTTTATTTCGTGGTAACATTGATGTAATAATTAAGTGTTTACTTTAATGATCATAAGTACCTACTTTGAAAGGTACGACGCCACAAAGTTACAACATCCTTTTTCCGCCGAGATTTAAAAATAAATTAATAAAAGTTACTAAGAATCAAGTAAAACAAGCCTAAACTCAACAATATCTTCAAAACTATGTAGGTACCTTCTTAAGGACATTATAAATGAAACCAATAAAAGCACGGTAAAAAACCAAGAATTACAAATCCCAACAAAATTAAAGTCTTTTGAACTCTAAAGAAGTAACAATGCACGTCTATTCAAATAATGGCTTCTAAATAGTCGTACTGTCTCAACTTTAAAAATGATTTTTAAATTATTAAGTAACAAAAGCGTCGTTTACGGCCGTTATTATAGCTAGTTGCTCTTTATTTTTTAAATTAGACAAATTAGACATTGCGAGGGGAGGCGCCATTACATTAATTTTACTATAGCTCCACCGCTTCAAAGTGATCGCTTTAATTTATAAGTGCACGCTTCTTCATCTATGAGAGATTGGGGACTCGATTTCAATCATCAGAGATGTACTGTTTGATTTAAAGGAACAATTAGATACCTACTTGTAGATAAATTATGCTTTGTTTTGGTTTTAAGATACACGAGACATCACACAATAGTCTTTAGAGTAATTAGGATTTAAGATCAAACTTACTTAGGACTGAAATCCTATTTTAACGCTGGTTAGAAATATTATTTTTTGCAACTATATATAACCTATAACCTATAGATATCATGAATTGCCCCATTGGTAAATATAAAAGCAACATAAGACAGGTCATTGCAACGAGAAATTCTACTTTACTTTAAGATAATTACTTAATTCTTTAAAAGTAACTTTATCATTAAATATCTCCGTTTTGCTCCAATAGAGTCATCACTTACCAGTAATTTTATGAACAAGATATTAGTGGAAACTTTAGTGATATGTGAACTAGCTATATAACCTATCTTTAAGTATCATGTTGTATTGTATGTTTCCTAAATAAAAATAAAATAAAAATAAATAAAATAAAACTTTTATGAATTGAACGCTTGTTAATTTCTTTTATGTGGCTGGTAATATTTCTTATATCACGTTACATGTTATCTATACACATACATAATTCTTTGTGGAAACCTACCTATTATCGAAAAATATTGGATTTCGTAAAATTTTCCGACGAAAGCAGCCTATATTCTGACTTTAATGGGACCTTTACAAATGAAAATAGATTTAATCCGTAGATGTGCTCTAAATCTGAACATTGGTGGCACGACTTGACGTTTGACTGACGGCATAAAGAGACAACCGTTGGCTTCAATCCCTATGAGCTTTGCTTTGAATTTTAGGGACTTCATTCGAACACTGGAATATGCCTATTCTACCATATTATTCCAATGCGAAGTAGGTAAGGCCTAATGGTTGAAATTTTGCTTTTTTACCGGGGCTTCAGTTTTGAATCCCATGTATGCAACTATATTTTTTTTAATTATGTGCACATTAGAAATTTATTATCAGTCGCTTTAGTAATAAAGCAACACGTAATGTGAAAACCTACATAGGAAATCTTAAAACAAAGCTTTTTAAATGTATGTAGAGTCTAATATTGCGGACTTGGCCAGAGAGGTAAACTATAGCTTAATCGTTACTAGATAGGAAAAGTTATGGCGGTGCCTCTAGAGTCGAACCAAAAAGGGATTTGCCACCTTCAAATCATAGTTAAGTATTTCATTGAATTACACATCATGCAAAATCTTTCAGTTAACAAAAGAAGCTCTAAGGTTTTACATTTTACGTGCCCATAAAATTGACTAATATCAAACGAGGGTGCTCAAACCGAAGTTCCCTCGTTACAACGCGACATGTCATAGACTCCAAAGACGTTTAATATGCTCAATTGGTCCGTCGTGCGACTTAATACTTTAATGTACGTTATTTAGGACAGCCAGTGTTGTGATGCTGCTACATGCTAAGGAATCATTCTGAGTGTCATTTTGTAACGAATGTCATAGATCTATGATTTGAAACGATATGACGTTGATTAAAAATCCAAATTATGTAGAATTACTACAAGTTAACAGATGATGTCTGATAGAATTTTGTACAAAAACTATATCAGTGTTACAACCAAGTAAGAAATACTCAATTACAATCATTTATTACTTTTTCGGTAGTTGGACTTAAATAAAACCTGATTATACAAAAAAACAGATTTCAATTCGTCATGATCACACTTACAAAGTCTCTGACGTAGAATAAATTAAGTATAGGTAGTACCTACCTATACCTAATTTATAATATATACAATATAACTAATTAAAATGCTTTTGAAGTGCCCTAGATTACTTAAAGCCTTATACGTGTACTAACAGAAAATTAAGTACGATATTAACTATTAATCTATGTAAAATCAGCCTATTTTTTCGTAATAAGCAAATGCATTTTTTATGTTGCCATTAAATATTAACTTCAATTATGTTGTCCCTTTTATAGCTCGTAAGTAATTGGCTTCAATTGAGTATAATTAAGAAGACATCTGCAATGTTGTTATGAGAAAAAAATATGCAAACCGTTATTTACAAAAATGTTCACGCCTCTATAATAACTCTCAAACGCTACAAATTGAACTGTTATAGTCTATGGGTAGGACATAGGTATGTAAGTAGTCTTTTAATATATTCAAAGAATAAGACATAATGTGTATTACTTAATACATTATTAAAAGTGTCAAAATCCTTTGTAGTTGCACCACTTCGTATACACTACAGCTTTAACTATTTCTGCCCCATGAAATCAGTGTTAAGCTTTGTGAGTTACGATTTATTGGTCCTGTTTTCTTGTCTTGACTTTGTCTGTCTTGTCTATAAGTAACACACAAGGCGATTCTACTTAGATAATGTTTCTCCAACCAGAAAGTTTACAAAAGAACTTCATATTCTTTAACAACTATTATAGCCATGGTAAGTGTACATTTTTAACCATACTAAGTTTAGTAAAGTTTTCTGGGTAATAAAATAGGAATGTATATTTAACTCATCAACTCACCTTAACTTTTATTAGGTAGGTACATAACAATTAACCAAACTTAAATAATATATTGACAAACTGTTTTCTTCATGGACATTATTGTGGGTCGGAATTGGCAAGGACAGTCCCTAGTTATATCAATAGTTTAGTTCTATAAATAGCGTGTTGAGTGACAGGTGTATTGGATGAGAAAATAATACGTTTGTACGGGCCCCCAGCGTAACGCAAATAATGTGACAGGATATAACCAACACGCACGAAAACTACTTTGTCCCTATTTCAGGTTATTATTTTATATCATAGTATGTATGAAATTGATTAACCTGTTAAGTAGGTACTTAAGGTTAGCTTAACTTTTCGTGAAAGCTTTGCTATCACAAAATCACTTTTTAACGGGAAAGGAAAACATTGTGAAAGGAATTAAAATTTCTTGAGAGTTCTTTAATAAAAGGTGAAATTATCAGAATTCTATAATATAGGAGTAGCAGACATGCAAGCACGGAGTATGCAATCCACCTAATGGTAAGTGGCTACTGCCACCCATGGACATCTGTAACTAACCCCAGATAGGATTAGATATTCCGATCTGACGTTGGCTACAGATGCGCCGCTACTCCTGAGGACTAAGCTGGAAAGCCTCGGAAAAGTAGTTCTCCCTTACCACACCAGCGTTTAACACTGCTGTTATGAGGCAGAAATAGGTGTGGCGGTGCTGCCGGAGTCGAACCACAAAGGGTTCTGCCACCTTCAAGTTAAGTGAAATTTACAAGTCCGCACTCGATAAAGGCCGAGGATTATGATTTATGACATTAAGCTCTCTGTGCGTGCCCAGCAGTGAGACAATAATGGGTTACTAATGATGATAACGTGTAATTGACTTAAATTAGAATACTTGTCAGGCCTATATATGCCCTATATATTATTAAGTGTCGATACTATTGGGTGAAGATTGTATAATGTCACTGAATTTAATTTTCATTTTATATGTTCTATTATTATCTTTGTACAAAAACAATATTATAAAGGCAGAGATTGACTACCATCAATTGTCTGTAACGTATCATTCAAGCTGATTTTATGCGTAACACATATATAGGACGAAAGCTCGCACCGAGCGCTTCAGTTCTGTAATGACTGGCGTAATGTTCGAGTTACAGATACATTACACCAAATGTTGCAAGTCAATGTCCGCCTTAATAGTTTCAACTAGCATTCAACATAGGCCTTGTCGTAAGCTATTAAGAGGTCTGTGTTAATAATTATTATTAAGAGATGCCGCTCTTTTCAGTGTGACAAGGGTTTCAGTATGAACATTGTCTCACGATGACTGAGTTCTGGACTTAATACCTACTACATTTCTAATACAGTTTAAAAAATATAGTACAGTCACTAAAGGTGGTTTGAAAAATTTTAGAACCAGTATGATTCGACTATATAGGTACCACACCTACGAATATTTCAAGCGAAAAAGAGTTTTGCATTTAAATGAAAGAGTGTAGATACCGGCTGATTCTCGGGCGACCAATCATTTTAGTTTAGAAGTGTTACTCAATCTGTGATCGGCATCAGGTAGAATCACTGTTTTATATGTAGTTTGTAACTACAGATGTCCATGACCACGTAAAATGAGGTGGATTGCATACTTGTTTGCTGCTTCGGTGTACAATTTAAAAATCGTATGTTAATTAAAATATTAATTTGAATATTATGTTTTAACGAGCTTTTGCCCGCGGCTTCGCTCGCGTTACGAAGTAATATTTTTATCCCCTATTTCATCCCCTTGGGGGTAGAATTGATCAAAATCATTTCTTAGCGAATGCCTACGTCATAATATCTACCTGCCTGTCAAGTTTCAGTCCGATCCGTCCAGTGGTTTGGGCTGTGCGTTGATAGATCACTATGTCAGTCAGTCACCTTTGAGTTATATATATTTAGATGTAAAAATAACATTCTGATATTTACAAATAAATGCCTAAATATCCCAGAGTAGGTATATAAATGTTTTAGAGCCAAATCGTATCACAAGGCTATCACTATCAATAAATCTAGATGAAATAAGTGCTTCCAAATGCCTGCATAGGTCGGCTAAGCAGCGTACATTGAGCTATAAACTGTTCAGACTCCTTAAGGCAAATCAAGTAGACTTTTGTCCATGAATTGCACTCTTCCTGTCCATCGTGAGTCATGATACTTTAGTTATTATTGTGTCTCATTGCGTACGAATAAACTATTTTCGTGTTATTATTACCGAAGACTTTAGGGTTGACAAATTACACACATACACAATATTACACATAAACGATAAAATAAACGTAATTTTGATCTATTGTTATAATAAGTTTGTTCAATTTACCAAAAATAAGACTTTACTTGACATTTAAAAATCTGAAAGAAGAAAAAATAAACATATAAATTTGTGTAAACAAAAGCACAGTGAAAAATGTATACCGTATTGTAACGATTCGACTTACATTCAAATTATCTCTTTCAGCAGTGCCAAATTTATATTCAACACCGATATCGAACAAGGTAACATTAATTCAGCAAATTTTCAGAATAAGCTTAAGTGACAGAGTGAGTTAAAGATAGATAGCAATTAAGCTTGCAGTCCACCTGACACTAGACGTCTGCAACCAACTTTTTTTAAATGTGTGTTGTGGAGTTTCTTTCGCCGCTTCTTCTCTATAACGAAACACCTTCTGATGTGGCGGTACATGTAGGTAGAGAACCTATTTTGTGTTAAAAAAATATTTGGTTTGATTTAACCCCTTATACAAAAAGAACTCTACCTGAAGCGGATCACAGGTGCATTGCCACTTCTAAAGACAAGATTGTGTCCCGAAATGCTTTTGCTCCAAGTGGATGCTGATAATTGATAACTCAAATTTGGACGTAACACTAGAATCTAGATATTGCCTTGTTAGACGCAAAGGCGAATTACATCGAATATCTTCCAAACAGCATTTTCGCGATGAGTCAAACACCTATCTAACATACGCATCAATCCATTACCATGGGAGTAACAACGTACGTTGAATCACTGCATTTATATAGATTCCGCTGGGAGACCTCTTGAATGGCTTTGTGTATTCAATACCTCAGGGTGTTGACGTGATGCTCAATGGACGACGTTTCGTGTCAACGGGTAATCATTACTCAGGGATAATTACAATGCATAGGTTGATTGGCTATATTAATGTGTAGTGTAAATTGTACAGCTATATACAACCATTCTGCCATCAATACACTTAAGAGCTTTGTTGAGGAATGCTTCAGGTCTTATCTACCTATAGGATTCTGTAACCATCGGTGGGATAAACGGGTGTAGTCAAAAAATTATCTTAGTCATTAGGGCTATCACTAATGTCGCTTCGATTGCGGTAAACAAGTAAAAACGAATTTGTGTGTGCGATGATTTATTACAGCTAATCTAGTTGAGTTATTAATAAGTTGAAAGGAGATGTTTCAAAATGTATGGGCTCCCGGCCACCTTTTGTACACTATACTAAAAACTAAGAAAACATGCAAAGAACAATTCGTAGTGGTTCATTTTCTTCAAATCATGTTCGTTTCATTGTTAAAAAACAATAATTATCACTTAAACTTGCAACACAACAGTGGAAAAACATCATGGCGGTAGTGATTACCGTAATAATGTCATCTGTCATTCTATTTTAACTTACTATATACATTATATACTTTTTAATATATTTTTTATGCGATTGGGCGTAGATATATAAATATTGTATTGTATGTATTGAGAAACAATATCTATATTTGATAAACATTAATTATATTTACTTTCATAAATCTTGACTTAAAACAAACATACCAAAATAAGTACTTCTATACCAATTTATTTTAGTTAAAACATTTAAGTGTGTAAATAAAACAACTTTAACTACACATTTAGATAATATTTTATTTATTCTTCACTTAGATACATTATTTATTCATTTTCAATATCTTCCCTTATCAATATTTTCATCCAATCATGTAGCAGGTTCTGTAATATCCTATGACGAGCTCAGCCCAAACATCAAACAATGATCATAATGTGAGCGCAACTACCTACGAGTACGGTTCGTTGCCCAGCGATGCAGTTGCAATAATAACTGATTATTTTGTCATCCCAAGAATGTCCTTGTCTTGCTATTGTAATTATCTAAAAAAAGAGGAATGTAAAAAGATTAGCTTCCCTAGTTTAAAATTATACCACGCCTACAGCAAATAGACTGTGATCCCTTTGAGTTACCGGAGGCTACATGGTCGAAACTGAAAGCTACAACCTTAGCCACAGCGAAAGAGATAAAAGCTAATCAAAATCCAGTACCAAGGGCAGAATGGATAAGTGCGGAAACCTGGACAGCTATCATGGATAGGAAAAAACTTAAGGAGACGGGAATATCGTCTGGTCCACAACACCAGGAATACAGAAAACTACACCATAAAGTTCAAAATCTATGCAGAAGAGACATAAATGCCCATATTACTAACATCTGTAATGAAATCGAGAAGTCCTCTAACACTTCCAATACAAAAGACCTCTTTGACAAAGTGAGAACGATCACTAGACAATTTAAACCTCGGAATTGGTCAGTGGAAGATGCTCATGGCAAAGTTCTTATAGATAAGAATGAGGTGTTAGACCGATGGCGTGAATACTGCCAGACACTTTATAGCGACAATACAAATGGCATTAATAATGATAGATTTGATTACGGTGAGAAAGAACCAGACATACTCCGCCATGAGGTCGAAGCAGCTATCGCTCGCCTTAAGCCCAAAGCATGTGGCGTGGATGGTATAAGTGCACACATGATCCAAAATATGGGACATGAAGGCATTACTATTATGCACTCTATTTGCCAAAAAGTCTGGAGAACAGGTCAGTGGCCCAAAGACTGGATGGAGTCTCTAGTAATACCAATACACAAAAAAGGTTCCACACGTAAATGCGAAAACTACCGAACTATATCTTTAACATCTCATGGAAGTAAGGTATTGCTTTACATAATAAATAAGAGACTTGAGCACTACATCGGCAGGCAAATCGCAAAGGAACAAGCAGGATTCGTCAAGGGCAGAGGTACACGGGAACAGATACTAAACATAAGACAGCTCATAGAAAAAAGCAGAGAATTTAATATACCTATGGCCCTCTGCTTTATTGACTATGCAAAGGCGTTTGATTGCGTTAGCTGGGAGAAAATGTTTTTGGTGATGAAGGAGATGGGAGTCCCACAACACATAACCTTTATGATTCAAAACCTGTACCTTGATGGATACTCTACAGTGAAGATTGACAGAATGGAATCTAAGCCTTTCAAAGCCGAACGAGGGGTAAGACAAGGCTGCATACTTTCACCCCAGCTGTTCAACTTAATTGGGGAACACATAATGAGAAGGGTCACCGAAGGCTGGAAAGGTGGGATTCGCGTGGGTGGTCATCTTGTCAACAACCTGCGATTTGCTGACGATACAACAATAATTGGTGCTAGCGAACATGAGCTGTCGCAACTTCTGCAAAGGGTGGAGAGCATCAGCGCAGAGTACGGGCTCCTAATAAACAGGAAAAAGACGAAGCTTATGTTCGTGGACAGAATGAACTCCTTGAGCAGGACACATGAGCTAAAAGACCTAGACGCGGTGGACCAACTCATATACCTTGGCGCCCTGATTACCAACGACGGCGACTGCGAAAAAGAGGTGGTGCGCAGAGCACAGCTGGCAAAATCTGCGATGAAGCGATTGGAAAAGATATGGAGGAACAGAGGCATTAGCAGAACCACAAAAGTTAAACTTGTAAAGACCCTTATCTTTTCCATATTCCTATATGCTTCAGAGACGTGGACACTGAAAGCAAGAATAAGAGCAAGAATTGATGCCCTTGAAATGTGGTGCTGGCGCAAACTGTTGGCTATTTCTTGGACAGCGCGCCGAACCAATGCGTCAATTCTCTCAGAACTGCATATTCGAACAAGGCTCTCCACGGTTTGCTTGCAACGGGTCCTGAAATACTTCGGACACGTGGCACGACGAGACCCAGACAACTTAGAAAAGTTGATAATCGTTGGTCAGGTGGCTGGAAAGCGTTGCAGAGGGAGATCGCCAACCCGATGGACAGATGTTGTCAAGAAAACTAGCAACACCACAATCTACAATTCCATACACATTGCACAGAATCGCAATACTTGGAAGACTATCGTAGACAAGGCTGTTCTTGATGGTCACGACCCTCAGTCATGAGGATTCGACTAAGAAGAAGTTTAAAATTATTAACGATTATTTCACGATTAATACAACTAACTGATGTATATTTTATTACCTGATGATATTGAATCCTTGTCAACACAATCCACAGCGATCGCACGAAATTACAAGAGTCCATAAAACATAAGCTGGGTAAACAAGTAAGGTAGAATCAGTCCAAAATCGTAAGCAGCACAGAGCAGAAACATATTCAGGATTGAAATCGAATCTTCTCACCGGTACATATTTATTCAACGTTTACATTGGAGTCCACTATTATATAATATGTATATATCAACTTTTACACATATCAAATTGACAACTTCTTCTTTTTCAATTTGACATGTCACTTACATCTATAAAACCAGATACTATTTAAAAGGTAGTTTTGTTGTAATTATTATAAATAATTAATTAAATTCAGAAATAATGACGGGCTACACAAAACAAAAGCCAGGTTGTAAAGTACTGAGGTAACAATAACTTTACAACAAAAACAGTGAAATACAGAATTACCGACATCCAAAGAGTATAGTAACCTATGTGTGGGGTACACATAGGTTCCCTGACCGACATCGACAGTTTTGAAAACTTGACATTGACAGTATCCCTCCATATTTAATATTTTAATGAGGAATGCTTATTTTAAATATTTTTAAACAGGAATACTTTAGGTTATCAAAATATATGTGTATTTTTCTTCAATTATACAAATTATTCGTGTTTTTTAGATATAGTGTACATGAGATGGCCGAAAATGAAACATCTCCTTTGTACTACTTTTTAATTAGAACTATATTACGAAAGAAAATAACTAAGCAGCAGTGAATTTTTCAAGGAGGCGCATTTACCGAGGTTTAAATGTAAAGAAAAGAAAATTTCCTATCTAGGCAAAAGTCTTGGACAAAAATCTATTTTTTCCAAACGCCTTTATGAGCCTAGCTACGACGCTGGACATAAGCTCTTCATGACTTATTAATAAAATCCAGCTGTTAAATAAAAAAAAATCAGTGCCTTTTCTATGCATATATTTGTAATTTTTGAATCGGGTTAAGCGATATTGACAGAATTTTAACTTTACTTAAACTTCAGTGGAGTATACCATTACCTATAACATACGCAACTTTTGTGATAGGTTATCATAATAGTAGAGAGCTTGTAAATCCATGGTGCCAGCAAATTGCGAGGGGTTTGCTTAGTAAACAATACCGAGAATCTAGGTTGTTGATTGATAGGTTGAAGACAATTTTTTGGAAATAAGCACAAATATTTTGAAAAATGTTGATAAAGGTTTTCCTGTGGTTGCACTATGTCTTTACAAATTATAAATCCCTTTTTAAATTTCTGGTAAAAAAAATATTCCATTCTTATTTGAGTTGGAGTGTCTTATTTATTAGTTTGGCCAATCTCTAAATAAATAAAAAAACAAATATGTTAATCTTAACACAGAATTTCAGTCTGGCTGCATGAGATATATTTTTTAAAATTATAAGCTTCGTGCTAAGCCACATACAAAACATAGATACATGTTATAGAACATACAAAAAGGTTCTTTGTAAAAAATTAAAACGCGGAAAATTCGATAAAAATGCTATCTGATTAGAAAAAAAAAATAAAAATAATTACCCATCACCATCAGCAGGATAATTACAGACGCCTCGCCACCCATTTTCGGCCGTCACAGTCACAGTCGGTGCACAAACTCAAAGGGTTTAAAACAAAATAAGGTACCTAATTAACAATATAAAAACACGTCCTTTCACAATGGAGTGTAGGATCCACTGTCACCGAACTGCGCCCGCGCCTATACAATTGGATGGGGTCATACGATGGACGTGAGTGCGGGCTTCTAATTGAGAGATACATAGGTATTTGTCACATCAACGCTTTACTTTCGAATCGCACATATGGAAATTTAAAACCAAGATTTCCTGTTAATTAGAATATTAAATAGTTAAATATGTATTTTTTTATTTCCGAAGTGACACTTCTCAGAATTGGAAGTGAAGTTTCAAACGTTAAAATTTAGTCATATTTCGATACAATTACTAGTGTTATTTCATTTTGTGTTTTTAATTTTTATATAGACATTAATTTTTCGATTTTTAATTGCTGCTTGCTTTAAATGCATGTCGTTAAATATATTTCAGTTTAAGAAGTTTCGCTTCTGCCACGTGTACAGTGCTGCACACGATTTTTTAATTAATTGTAGGCGCCCCTAACATACCCAGACACCCAGACCCATCACCTTGATATTTTTTTTGCATTGCATAGGTATATTTTATGCTTGACCCGAGTGCCATTTACAATTTATTTTATGTTTTATTCGTTATTTAGTGTCAGGCATTTATTGTGTTTTTCTTTTTTATATAATTTATGTATATAATATGTATATTAACAGTACAGTTGAAACAAATTATGTGCCTATATTTTTTTCTGCTAAAACCCATATTATTAATTTGAGATTTAATAATTCCCAAAATTTGTATCTGTTTTGTAATTCTGTTAGGTACCTTGACACGTCGTGACGTTCTTCTGACACGTCGTTTATTATTTTTGTGTTGCCGCATTGTGGTTTTCATGACACAGGATGAAAAATATGGTCGGTCCTTTTAATGTAGATAACCTGGTACTAATACAATTCCTAATGATGTGAAGAGTACATATAAATTATAATAAACTTACAGAATAGTGGTCTACAACCTTTTTGTAAACACGGACCACATAGTAGCTACATTAGGCGATAAAGTTTAAAGTTAATTATAGTTCAAATCCGAAACTTAACATGTTTTTTTTGAAAATTGTTTCGTAATTATGATAATAACTGAAATTCACTTGTTATAAGTTAATATATACAACCTTTTAAGCTTTATTCTGTTCGCATCCAAAATAAACCATAAAAAGACAGTAAACAATTAATAAACGTCATGTTCAGAGTTGAATACAATTTCACGCACTTATATTTCACGATTTTGCATAAACGACCAATCCAGATTCATATGAACGGACGTTTAAAATTAACAACCAATTTATTTTGAGCTGTGAGTGCTCTACCGAATTGTGCTTTGTGTGGTTGGAATAAAGTACGGTAAAGGATCAGCATAAATTGGGTGGTGAGCGTTTAAAATAATAGCTATAATGATCAGTTGACGCACCGTAATTTAATGAACGGACTGCAATCAACTAAGTCCCCGAAATGATTTTAGTTTTAAATGCTTTAATCTCAGACTAAAAATGTCTGTGTAGTTGTTAAATATCGTTGAATAAAAAAATCAACTTTTTGTAATATTCTGTGTTCCAGAAGTAACAAAATAGTATGTAGTGTACCCGAGGGTACGTAATGACTGCTGCTCAATAACATATGCAATCGACCTGGAGGTCGGCCACGGATGCATTACCCCTTTGTTGCCCCTATTGTTATAATGCAGAAATGGGTATGACCCTGAGTCGACCATGAAGGGTTTTATCACCAAACTACCCCAATTAGTTATAAGTTTATATTAGTATATATGTTCTGTAAGGTATATACGATATGGACCTCTGTATTCAATTATACTTTTGTATCTTTGTTTATATTGTCTGAAATAAATGTTTATTATTATTATTTTCTTCAAAGAGCTCGGGTTTATAAACCCGGTGGTTTTTAACGTTCACGGGCCAAAACCAAGTGAATGTTAAAGGGGGCGTCGTTAATTAAATGTCAGTACTATTATTATTCTACTTGCAAAAATTTTCTTACTATTCTACATGTATTCAAAATTATAGCTTTTTGTAAATTACTGCTGATATATAATGGCAAATCAAGTGTTTGAAGAGATAATTTTAAGTTTACTGGCACTACACCAGTTGTAGAAATTACAATTGGAACAACTACAGCTTTTCTCAGTTGCCACATTCTGGTTATTTCATCTTTTAGCTCTGTATATTTGGAAAGTTTTTCTGCTATAGTGCTCTGTAAATTGTGCGAATTAGGAACTGCAATATCAATTAAATAACCTGTTTTATTATGCTTGTCTAGAATACATATGTCTGGTCTATTGTAATGTATCGTTTTGTCAGTTAGTATAGCTCTATCAAAGTACATTATTATTATATGCGCAAGATATTTCGACATGTTCCTAAAATTTAATGCTGGGAAAAACTAAAATGCTTTGGAGTGTCACTAAACACAAAAAGGTCAGATTTACAATATTCGCGATATCTACCCCAATGTAGGTACGTACCACAATGTAGTAGCTCGCAAAATAAAACTTTGATGGAACTGTTTACGAGGCATTGTCTGCCTTTTTTGGTCTGAGGATTTAATAGATAACGCTACTAAAGTGCTTAGTATTTAATATTCATGGACAGTTTTAGTATATTCCGAATAGTTTATCTCAATTGAGATATTTAATGAATTATAAATTTCACAACCTGATTGTACGATCGTACACAAATGTGCCTATTTTCATAATTTGATGAAAATAATGATATACTCAGGCAGATTTTTATAATGACCGCATTACAATAGACAATTATAATAAAAATATCGTATATTGCATTTATTTATGTATTCTTATTATACTGCTTAATTTGTTCATGAGATTTCCCTGTTACAAATTTCATTGAAGTCATAATTAACAAATTAATTGCAGAAAATTACAGGAAGAATATAACAATATAAAAATAATAACAATTTATGGAAAATTATAACAACAAATTTCATTCATCATTTCGTTTTCCTCTCAATTAGCGAATTAATATAAGTTATGTCTAAAACTTATACTAATTCGTTAGCCTAAATGGTGTGGTTGTCACGCACAGGAAGTTAGGTTCGATTTCCGGCCAGAGCCTGATCTTAATGAATTTAGATATATTTTGCTACATGTGTCTAACAAATATACATTATAGCGACAAACATATCTTAAAGTATTATTGAATTAAAAATACATCTTAGTATAATTCTACATTTTGCTTGAAAGTAATTTATTAAAATGTCTTATATAATAAATTGCCATTAGAACTATTTAATTATTCAATACCCTTTAACAAGTAGGCAAAGGTTCATGAATAGTGTCTATCTAAAATATAAGTAATTTTAAAATAAATTTATAAGGTTCTCTAGCGAAAGAGAATAATAATATTCAGGCGAACATATTAACATAATCGAACATTCACAGTCCTCAAAGGTGGAAGATGGATGCCTACTATCTTACAGAGGTGACCTTCTTAGTCCTCAGGAGCAGCAACGCCGTGATCGGCATCTGTTAAGGCACCCTGTTCTAATAAAGGTGTAAAAAAACCTCTCCTCCAAAGTCAGCAATGCAGTGGCGACTCCTCTGGTGTTGCAAATGTCCATAGGCGACGGTGACTGCTTTCATGGTAGCCCGTCTGTCTTATCGTCTAGGTAAATATTAAAAAAAAAATGTCCACGGGCAACAGGATTCATTTACCATCAGGTTGGATTGCAAGCTCATTTGCTATTACAAATAAAAAATATATATTCAACTTCAAAAACCACGCACGCACACACATACACATGCACAAATATTACTGTGTATATGCACATATGCATCGCATGCTTCTGCTTATATCCCAACAGAAATCTAAAATATCAAATACCGTTATATTTCAGTCACGAAACAAATCGTACAATTGAACCTTTCTCCCAGATTGACATAAGGACTCATTGATAGAGAATCCAGGGTTCAATTAGTCCTAACAGGATTTATGAGATCGGTACGATAGTGCTTTTAATTAAAATAGATTGGCTCTTTTCCGTTCTGCAATCGTAATAGCAATAAAAGATATTGGGTTGATATTAAGAGGATGGTGGTATATCCTTTTAAAATATAGTTAGTTTAAAAGTTAAAGGCATTTATGTAGTTCTCGTGTGTATGGCTGTTACAATTTATGTAAATCACATGTATACTTATACATATACGTCATATTTCATAGTCAAATGTTTTG
The DNA here is from genome assembly GCA_014595695.2 of Epargyreus clarus clarus. Lineage (NCBI taxonomy): Eukaryota > Metazoa > Arthropoda > Insecta > Lepidoptera > Hesperiidae > Epargyreus > Epargyreus clarus. The sequence goes on from JACTTY020000083.1 coordinate 1,418,359, forward strand.
TCTTTTAAACGAAGCAATAAGGCACACAGGCTACCTGATGGAAAGCATTTTTCGTTGTCTATAGACATTTGCATCATCAGAAGATTTTGCAACGAAAATGAGAGATTAGCAGATAAGTATAAGCTTCAAAAGATATTTGCTATAAACCAAATATTATTAGCGGTTGTCACAGAATTAACCATTTTAGAATTTGGTCGCATGTAGTTGCTACAGGTTTAAATTCCACTTTGTAACTATACAAAAAAAAAACAGTTATGTCATTATTCATTACTTAAGCATCGAACAGGACACAAAAGAGTCTCGAATTGAAAACGTCCGAAGAAATAATTTAAAATTTCTGTACACTAAGCTCTTAAATCCATTGAACGAAATGACTAATCCAAGAATAAAGCAGGGAGACAAATAACATGGTCGCCCGATCCGGTACAATAGGGATTGGAATTTTTAAAATTGATCCGATTATTCGAGTGGAAAATTACGAATGGCGAACCGTGTGTCACGGCCGGTGACGGATTGGCTGGCACCATACCATTTATATAAAAATGTAAACGGAATGTAAATGTAATTGGTTTGTTTCTGTCGAATGTAGCGACAATGCAGGTAAATGATGTTGTGAAGTCAGTGCAGTTAAATGTTGTTGTTTTTTATATACATATATGGTTGGATTGAGATTGGAGTAGCAGACGAATTTGAAGTCAACCTGGTGGTAGGTGACAATTGATTCTCATGGACATCTGTGATCAACCACCGATAAGATAAGGATTTTTACCTGAGGTAACAGGAAAGTTGCCATCTTAGAGGACTATGTTAGAACGTCTCGGATGGGTAATTCCATTCAAACCGGACTCATACACGCTTTTAAACCGGAAAACAGAAGCACTATACTCCTTATAATTCAAATGCGTTAATAAATGAAGATGTAAGATGGTTTGATCAATTTTTAAGTATTAGATGATAGTGGGTTAGAGTAGTGGATGATGAGATGTGACAATTTGAAATCTTGAAAGATGTTAGCATTATAGATAAAAACTTAGGCCTGATTCTTCATAAGTCTATGTGCGCGCTGTGAATAATATATTGTGTATGTGTAAAATTAATGACTGACTATGCATAATACAATTTTATTATAAAATTTCGATTTGCTAATCACAACATAATAAGTACTTAACCAACGACATGTAAATAATAAAATTATTGACTTAAAGAGAAAGAAAATATAATTCATTTATAAAATCTGGGCACCACCAAATACAATAGATAGAAAATAAGTAACATTTCCAATACTAACAAACAAATTGCAAGCTATTTACCACTTAATAGCTGCGGTAATCTGTAAGGTTAAACTAATATAAACTTGAGTTTCGGTAAATTATTTTAATATCCTAAATTGACCCGCAAATTAGTCTGTTTGGAAGCTATAAAACTTTTTGGGTGTATTTTTCAATCTTGACAGATTTAGTGGCTGAAGTAATCTGTCTTATTAATTGACTACAGAGGGTAATGTATTTAAGGCGTATGTATCTATCTATACTATAGGTATTATGCTGAGGTATAATGGGTCAATCTTGGCACGCCCTACAGCACAAATGGCTTGACGCATTTTGACATATCGTGGTATATCATAGGTGTCGTTGGATTCTAAATTATAGGAGTCACAAAGGACATATTAAACGGTCGGGTTTTTGTTTTAATTATTATTATTTTAATATTACTTGGCTCAATATTTATTTTGATTGATTTTGTATATAAAGGCTCCCAATTATGTTTGGTAAATGCAATCCAACGTTAAAAAACCGAGAGCGCATCATATCATATCATGCCTTCTCAAGCACGGGAGCGCTCATGAAATCTAGCAATTAATGGCCACCCATCAAACTCCTAATAACGGCAAGCTTTGCTTAACTTTGTAAATTAGCTACGACCCGCTGGTACGGGGGTGCTATTCAGTATAGCAGGGTTCCGCAAAAAGAAAACCTAGTTACGCCAATGATGCTCGCTAACCATCAAACGGAATCAATTCACAAAAGTACCGTTTGTAAACACATTACCCAAATCAAATAGGAAACAAAAAGCGAATACAAGTGATGTGGAAAATTACACAGTAAGGTGAGGCTTATACGGTCAATTTATATTTATGACTAGCATCCACCCGCGAGTTCTTCCGCGTCATAAAAAACAATAGTGGAAAAACGGATAAGAAAAAACAGATTTGAAATAACTGTGATTGGCTACAACTTTTACTGTTTTCCACGCATAGTGTATAGAATCTATACTATCGATAGTTTGTGTTTTAACATCACTTTATAGTAAGCAATAGCTGTGCATAATCCGCGGTTTTAGCTCAGATATGATTTTGTAGCTACACTTGCAAATCTTATTTCTACCAGAAGCCAGAGCTTAGACGTTGTAGTGTTACTGTAGCTGCACCACTATGCTCGAGACTGAAATAGATGATCTATCGTTACTTGTTACGTTACGTTACTCGTTATAAACAAAACAGTCTATAAAATGAAACAGGATGGATTTTTTTAAATACCCAAAACGTTTCACCAAGATGTAAGGTGTAACCTCGTTTCGGTGAGCTTCGATAAAAGGTAGATATAGTGGAAGTTTTTGCCTGGAGAGTGCTACTACCTTTAAATACTATAAAGACGTCTATAAAGCAACCACGGACGATACGACGATTTAATTTGAATTGTCCAAGAGGTAAGCTTTCAACCGAGCTAAAGAATAATTAAGATAGTTATTACGGACTCAAAGATGCAATTTATCCTCATTACGCGTAACGACGTCGCGTATTAATCACCACGGTCCATTAGAGACGCGATTACGTTCAGCTTTTTCATTCCACTATCAATGTTCTCGGGATATTTTTGGACTTAGTACATTTTTATTGTATCTACTTACTCTTTAATATGTAATACTTTAAATAAGGCCTATATTTTATAACTTTAGCCATATGCTCTAGGTTTAGGTATCACGTCGCAATTTCTCAAATAATCGAAGGAAACGATTACCTAAGGGATTACTCATATCCAACAGATGGGAAGCAGTGTTTTCATTTACTTCGGACTAGCAGTGACTACGACAAAACCCCTTTTCACACGACCTCTAAACACAATCCAGTCCAATAATGGATGAAATAAGGATTATGAGATGGAATTATAAGAACTTAGGAGTTTTACTCCAATAAAGATATTAATCTCATGTGGAGAGAGAGGTCAGAGAGAGAGATTAAATTGAATATAATTAATAATATTCCTACGTATTATCCTGTTTGTAACGATCAGTGTTATAATAATGGTATATCTTAAAATTTTGTCATATTTCACACAAGCGTCCGAAAATCAGCCGTGACAATTAAAGTGATATTTGCGTAAAAACAAGGATAGCTATTACGGACTCAAAGACGTAATTGATCCTCATTGCGCGTAACGTCGTCGCGCATTAATCACCTCGTTCCATTAGCGGGAGAATTACGTTTTGCGAACAATTTCATTTTGCTACAGTGTGCTCTCGAGATGTCTAAGTTTCCACTTAGGATTCAATTGTTTTAATTCAATTAAACCATTTTATTGGGTTAGTTTTCCCAGAGGAGGTGAATTTTTTGGCCTCATTTTGAGCGAAGAGCTTATAATAGTTATCTGGGGTGAAGAGAGTAGCTAAACAAAAAGGTAATCATTTATTTTCGTACGAAAATATAAAATAGCCGTGACAATTAAAGTGACATTTGCGTAAAAACAAGGATAGCTATTACGGACTCAAAGACGTAATTAATCCTCATTACGCGTAACGTCGTCGCGCATTAATCACCTCGCTCCATTAGCGGGAGAATTACGTTTTGCGAGCAATTTCATTTTGCTACAGTGTGCTCTCGAGATGTCTAAGTTTCCACTTAGGATTCAATTGTTTTAATTCGATAAAAGCGTTTTATTGGGTTCGTTTTTCAGGAGAGTTGAAACTTTTAGCTTCATCTTGATTAGAGAGAGGAATATAATACGACCACTTCAACTGAAGAAGAGTTGTAGAATGATTATCATTTATAAACAACTTGAAATTAAATAAAAGATAAATGATTCGTAGATCTCCTTAATTTAACATCTAACCCCCTTTATCAATCCATTTATCGTTTAACCTATCATTCCTACAGTTGTAACCTATGAAAGGTCGTAATTCCAATCAAAAATTGCATAAGAACATTATTAATAACGGGTTCGAACACTTCGTGTATGTGACTGTTTCTCTTTCATTGCAACGTAAAATTTTGAAATAAATATGACGGCACTGTCTTAGTCAAGCAGAGATCTACTTTTAAAGTATCATTGTTTATTAATGGTCCAAAGGTGAGTAGCTACGAAAGTTGTAGCAACGGTTGGCTACGAGCCAGCTACATGTAGCAGCTACGGTGGCCGATTACGAAATCCGCTTAGTATGAATTGATTCTATTGGAAAACAAATATTGAAAGCCTATTAAAATAAATTAACACTGTTGTCTTACCATTTGGGTTGGATAAAATATTAATTCAAATATTTTAAAGATATGATGTCTATTTCTATCGTAAAATAGTTTTGTATGATTGGTGGGTTGCTTTAAGTATGATAAAGCTGATACTTAATACCTTATATTAGGTATTCTGATTTAGTCCTCAGGGACAGCAAAGCACTTTAAGGGTGCTATCCTATGCGAAATTGGTAAGATTGGTAAGAATATTTGGATGTTATGCGTTTTCCTTTACAACAATTTTTTTTCACTTACAACAAAAAGGAATCCTCCATAAGTACTTCTTATTGCTAATGTAAGTATTTACTTCATTTTGCTGGACCGATTCAAATAATTAATTTACTGTTAGTATCTAGATATAACCTATTTGTATGATTGGTTAACGAAACGACAGTCCTTTTTAAAAAATCCGTTTTAGGAAGCATTAATTTTTCTTGATCAAGTTCCAATTGAGATGATCATTTTAACCGGATTTCGAACGGATATCGTTTTACCTTCTAAAGGCTTAACAGATCAACGGCTTAAAAACGGTTATAGAAGTTCATTAAACCTAACGAACGTTTCGTGTCCCGGCTTACAACTCGTTTAGCTTCACCTCTTTAGGATGTAACAGTTGTTATCCCAACCTTGGTAGAAGAGGAAGTTAAAAAGTTTTACACTTTTAATCCTGTACCAATATTTTACTTTACGTCCAGCTTTCTTTGTAATATTGATCTTTATTCTTCAGTAGAAAGGTTTAGACAGTATTTCTTTTTTATATGATTATATTGTATTGGCAGAGATTTTTAGCACTAAAAGGGCTGTAGAAACTCGTGTCTATGTTCAACCTTCACAAAGGTTTGGAGCGTACTCCACGACGTTTGTCCCATGATGATTAGATTCCACTAGTTACCTCCAACTTCTTCCGGTGGTACAAGTTGATCAAGCCACGTTGAAAGTTTTCAAGCCAATTATAAAACACACTTACATGTTATCACTTTGTTAAAAAGGATTTGGTGGATCGATGATCGATTAAGACGACACACGTTGGATCCAAAGTATTCAACAATAGAGCTGATCACGGGAGTCATTTTTATTATTTGAAGTGCATTCCAACTGGAGTTAAGTAGTCACAGTCACTGTTGTGCATCGGTAATAAACTCCATACCATTCATATCAGAACACAGCACAGTATTATAAAACAGACATGAATATAAGCACTATGACAATGGTAATCCTCGAAATCCCTTCGCGAGCGGTGGAACGGAGCTTAAAAATACAACAACTAACTGTTATAGGAAAAATACTAAGACAAATGTCAATCATGGCAAAAGGGTGCGCGCGACGCCGTTCGGAAAAACTAACCTGCGCTACAGTACTTATTAAGATTGTAATAGCGCTTTACACTTTTGCTACGAGACAGAATTAAATGCTCCTAGCTACCTATAATAATTGCAATAAGCAGTTACTACATTAACTCTTTCGCGATAAGCCCTTTCGAACGGCTCAAGCACTGCGAGTAAATTAAGCGCTGCGTTCAAAGGTGCTTGAAATAAGTACGCGCTGAATAAATCTCGGAGAGCGAAGTTCTTTCCTTTTCACAGGCTATTTTCACATGGGACGTGTGAACGCATGTTTTAAATTAAACATGTTAAAATATTTTACTGTTGGGTGAAACGTGATTATAACTATAGCGATAATAGATGGTTTATTTTTATGGGTAAAATAACCATAGATACTTCATGTTCTATGGAATTTCCATGCCTTATTACAAATATGTAACTCATTCCTTCCTTTATCACTGTAATTTTTAAATCACTATTTAAATTACTATTTATCGTCGATTTTAAATCACTATTTACGAACCGTTTTGGAAATTTTATTTAAAAAAATTAAAATCTTTTTTAATAAATTGTAATTATTAGCTGAACGTGGACCGCTATTTTATGCTGTATGAAAATGCACGACGATTTTAAAATATTGCCTACATTTTAGTATATTTGTGTCAACAATATTACTAAATATAAGTTTTAATATGTGCCTAAAGATATGTACCTTCAAAATATTTATGCAGGTAACAAAATCGCCAGATGCGGATATTGCCTAAAGAACCTCATTTAAGGCAATATCTCATTCGTAAAGTATTCGAATTTAGTTATGTGCTAAATCTCTTTTAAAATGAGTATGCTTATTTTACACAGATATTATGGTAATAAACTTTAAAAATTTAAGTGAATACGTTTGTGGGAATGTATGTAAGAAAATATGTTTGAAAAGGTGTAGTAATTATAGTTTGTAGCAAGTTGTTGTAGTATCTACATATTATTAAATTAGCAAATGAACACAAAGTAAACCTAATGGTATGTGGCGCCCATGGGCATCTGTAAGCAGTTCGATATAGAACAGTGGTTCAGGGATACCACGTTACCACTCCTGTCAATTAAAGTGGTCGTCTCAAAAGTCAGACGGTATCCACACCCGTCCCCTGAAAGTCAAGAACTGGATCACGCTAGAAACAATTGAGGCGATGGTACCTTTCTGATCGAACAAAACTGATTCCACAACCGTCCACGGGTTCTTGCCAAAATGATCGTAAATGAAGATGGTAGAACTCTTTGTGATTTGCGGCGGCACTATCGCCACACCTAATTCGTTTATAACGTTACAGTTAAGTTTGTTTATACTTTAATTTAAAGAGTAGATATAATTTATATACTATGATAAGTTATGTCATAATCACTGCGCTGGTCAAGTGCGGATTGTAGACTTCCCACACCTCTCTTTAAAAGGCACTATCATGTTTCATCACGATGTTTTCCTGAGTGAAGTTAAATAATTTCTACCTAATATGTACATAATTTTGAAAAAAAAATCGAAGGTTTGAATCTTGGACTTACAACGTGCCATACCACTTGTAAGTATTTTTGAATCGAGACGACTCAAAACAGTTTACGTAAAATAGACTTAATATGTACACTATAAACACCTTCCTTAAAAAGGTCAATAAAAAGGTTTTCCCTTTATATTTAAAACCTCGTTTTTCCTGTTTATTTCCTATCGGCGTTCTGCGAGCGTCTAAGAATTCCCCACCTGCATAATCAAGAGAACTATTTCCATCCAACTCCGGTAAATGGTAAAATAGAATCCTTATGCTCTGAAGTCCGGGGAAATCCGTTGGCAATTGAAAACTCTTTGTGAAAGGTTTGAAGTTTAATGGCTGGAAGAGGCCTGACGGCTTTTTCTTCATTATTGGCTTTTGAGTTACACCTGCGAATTCATATTTTTACATTTTATGAGATTGGTGTAGCGAATGAACTTGTCGCCTAGCTGATGGCAAATGGTCAGTGTATCTATAGAATAGGTTCTACCTAAAGTCAACCACAAATACGTTGCCACCCCTGCCGTACTGGCTCTACCCTACCCTACTGAGGATAGATTCTCCCCACTATAAATGAGTCCTGCATTATAGACCTTAATGTATGTTATGGATTAAAGACTATTCCGTGTAATAAATATTTTAAATCGCTCATAAACAGCTTTTAGTGGCTGATATGTAATGATAACAACTAGGATCGGTGGATTAACAAGTTAAAGATAAGCGTCCTTCTGTGAGCTATCTATAACTAACTATTAAAACGGTTAATGATTTTGTGAGGATATCTATACACATACATAAAGGTAAATAAAATGTTCTAAAAGCTGTATCAAGACTAAAGTCCTGGTTGGCTTGCGTAGTAGACTATTGCCGAAACCTTTTTCATTTTGAAAGGCAGCTGATGCCCATTAATGGGACAAAAATAGGATTTAAAAAATAATTTTGAGCAAAAATAAAAAAGATAAACTTAAAATTATTCTCGAATGTCAAAAATTTTCTAAGAAAATATGGCATTTATTCGGGCGGCAACTAAAAGAAAAATGTTGGAAATAAAGTAATAAGTTATCGCCATAAAATTTTATATCAATAGGAATCTATTCCAGTGTGGTAATATCCGATTGTAAATCAAATGAAATTTATATACGGAAGCCAAGCGTTGGAACTGTCTCTTCCATTGAAATATTGGATTTCATTCCGGGATTAACCTCCAATCCGTTAGATTTGGAGATCGACGCCGCAGTTAATAACTATTCACCTTCTTGACTATTGGTTATTGAATGGAAATGTGCTATTGAAGCTTAACTTAGGTAGTAGGTCTCAATATTGTTCAGAGATAATAGTCAATCAGACTAGAATAATTATATAAAACTAGTTTTTGCCCGCGGCTTCGCCCGCATTTAAAAGAAGATAATATGACATACTAACATACGTAAAACTGAAAATTCGTACCTTCATTGGAATGACAGTAGCGCCAAATTGGTCGGACTTACTCTGAAACCTTCGTGGGCTCATGGACAACAACATTACTAAAGATCAACACTTGATCAAATGCATAGTTTACGATTCAATCCTTACTAATATCGATTAAAATAATAGATTTTTCAGGTCCAAAATATCGATTCTCCGATTAATCGATCTTAGATCGCCATCCCTAATTTCCGTAGGAATTTCGGGATAAAAACTATCCTATGTCCTTTCTCGGGTCTCAGACTATCTTTGTACAAAATTTCATTAAAATCGGTTCAGTGGTTTAGGCGTGAAGAAGAGACAACCAGACAGACAGACAGACAGAGTTACTTTCGGATTTATCATATTAGTAAGGATAATGAGGTAGCGTTTTAATTCTGCGGCCAATATTAATTTACATGAACAAAGGTTTAACAGAAACTGTAAAACGGCAACGTAATCGTAATAACAAGAAAATTGAATAACAACAAGTATTTAATCCATTTTTAAAGATATTCATAACAATATTTTTATTGTACCCAGTAAATGAAGATATAAAAGAAACAAACAAATTTAAAAATATTACAAAAAGCGTTACGGTGTGAAGTTATAAAAAATGTGAATGAATTGAAATGAATAGAAAAATAGGTGCAAAAGCTTAAAGACTAAAGTATTTAATAAAAAGGTTTACAAATTATTCAAATAAGTATAGCAAATTTGTAGGAGAATTAGTAATTATCACTAATAAAAAAAATAAGATAAATTGTGTCGATGGTGCTACCAAGCGTATGTCAGAGTTTTTTACCATTTAATAAAATTTTTATTAAGAATATCTGACGATTTTTTTTATAATCCTATGGAACGAGTTATTAGTAGTTCAAAGTAGCTAAAGTTACTCATATTTTTTCGTCTAAAATATTTAGTTAGCGTCACACATATCCGACTGTACTATTTCCAATATGGTCTTTGTTTGATTTTTACGATTCGGCACGTGTACCTCATTGTTCGACTCACAATGGGCTTCAATGAAATCACGTGTGCTTTAGAAATATTAGATGTGTAACTTGTGTCTAGTTTTTAGAATTTCGATTCGTTTTCTGAGAGAAAATAATTGTAGCTGAGTAGTGAGTCAGAATTGCTATTGTTCTGTTTGGCATAAGAATGAAATGTGAAGTATTTAGTTCGTCTGACGTTCGACGTTGCAGCCTAAAAATAACCATAAGGAAGTATATGTGGGATTTTGGTTAGTTCCAACCTTTTACTCCATTGTTATAGTCTTTAATACGAAGCTTGGATTATCGATGTCGCATTTTTATAATATTACTTTAAAATAATAAGTCACTCATTTGATTACTAAAGTTTAAACACAGATGCAGTGGGGATGTCAAGTGACAAGTGACAAGTGATGACTTTAATCACACGATTATGTGCCATTTTTTGACATGAGAATCCTACAATAAAGGTAGGCCAGAAATATTCTCCATCACGCTGCATCCTTGTGGATTGGTAGATATTATAAGTAGTTTTCAAAGGGACACGAAGACCTTTAATAAGGTTACGGAACTGTTGAAAATGAATGAATGATAAAAACTTTACCAAACGGCTCAACGTACCTACCCTTCAAATCTCGGAAGCGCACATGAAATTAAACCATTGGGGAACATCCATCATCAACTACAACTTTGTACGTTCATAACTTCTGTGAAGTGTAAATAAGATGCATGCCATCTATGAGTATAACGAAAGAAATATGCATTGTATTAGATAACGATCCACAAATCAGATAAGCATGTCCACCTGATGGTAAGTGACTACTGCCGCCATGGACATCTATAATCAACCTCAGATAGGATTAGATATTCCTACCTGAGGTCTGCCACAGTTGCGCCGCTACTCCTGAGGACTAAGTTGAAACGCTTCGGAAAAGTATGTCTCCCTTACCACAACCTTCAAACCAGAACACAGCAGAGTTTAACACTGCTGTTATGAGGCAGAAATAGGTGGGGCGGTGTTGCAACCGGAGTCGAACCATAAAGGGTTCTACCACCTTTAACCAAGTAAACTGATTATGGCCGAATCTTTTCTTAAGTTCAACGTATAACTATATATTACTGTATGCGCTTTAAAATGCAACATCGTAACCGCTCTGCAGTAACAGGTGGAGGGTTAGTGTCGCTGTAAACTGTTATGTCATCTTTAACCTCTAGTATCAGGTACAGTATGAATCTGCAGTTCACATTTACTACGTTAATGCTAAATACCGTCGAAGCAGATGTAAGTTTAAAGGTGAACTTTCACAAAAACATTGGTCTATTACATAGTCTTTTGGAACTGAATACGGAATTGTAAGTTTGTGTTCGTTAGCAATTCTATTATGTAATTAAAAACTAAATTATTAAAAAAACACCCAACCGCTTAAAAATATCGTCCTACAATTAAGACACATTCTACAACACATTATAATTATTATGTTAAATAAAATTCTGCAAGCCGTTTGGGCTGTAGGGGCTAAGCATTAAGAATGAGACATAAATGTATACATACTTATGTATGTATTTATATACATAGATACTTGATAGATCCCTTTGTGATGTAAATTAAGAAAAAAGTAATTAAAACGAATAAATCCGCGCTTATTTTGTAGACATTCGCAGAAATGACTAGACGATTTCATTACACCGCCATTTTGAGTAACCGGCGATTGATAAATGGAACGCGTTTAAAATTCGAATGGTGCCGCCAATCCGAGCGTCACAATCTTTCAAATCGGAAGGTGTTCGGATTAATTCGTGTCCGAATTAATTCAGTTGGGGGTTCTCTTCTTGAAGAAAACTTGTGCTTGGTGCGCACTGTGGTTGTTGCACTTTTATTTTGATTACAGTTTTTGATTAAATTGAATCCTGGATTAGTAAGACTAATATATTATTCTGTCTATTTTTAAAACTTGCATAAAAATGTTTTGTGTTAAAAATTTAAAGACAAACAAGATAACCCTTCTAGGTTCACTCTTGTTCAGTGTATCATTAATATGCTAACATAATATGATTCTAGCAATAAAAATAATATATACCTGCTTACGTTAACTGTGTTTGTTGATCAAGAAAAGATATATTGTTAACGTGTTTATTGTGGGTTCTGGCTCGAGTTCGATATTTCATCTATGAGATATGACCTAGAAGAAAGTGGATACTTAATTATGGCTAAAATTTAAGTAAAGTTTTAAGTTTGAAGTTTTAATTTGATGTTTCATGAAAAGAAACACATTAAGCAATCCTGAACTATTTATTAATTATATTATACTTCAATATTACAATTAATATTTCTAATTATATAATGTATAATTATGTAGTATAATTTATTCACACATTGGATAAATATGGCAAAATATATTCGCCAAAATTCAAGTACAAATCAATCGAAATAGACGATCAAAAAAGCATTAATCCCACAGTGCGCGTGTAATCCCGTAAGGTTTTCTCCACGAAATTTAAATTCCCGGCCCCAATCTGGCTCGCACTCGATTGTCAAAGACTTGCTCCTAAGCCGCTTACGCGAATAAGAAGATTCAGTCCGATCCGCTTTGCTGCCGGAACTTTGTACTCTTAAAAAATTTAAATATTACCTCCATGAGTACTTATGTGTGGGCGCGGATTATATATAAGCACACGCGGATGTAAGCAAGGATATAAGCGCGCGCGGATCTTGCTCGAAGTCGACCGATTTGCGGATTTACTTGTCTGATCAGTTTATAAGTATTATTTAGTGTACGAAGTTGTTCTTACAGATTTTTATTTGTATATAAACGTTATTATTTATGTAGTAAATAAATCTGTCACAACTTACAAACGTTACTATTATAAATTGATCATCTAAACGTCAATTATTAAGGCATTAAGTTTAAATAAGTAAAATTGACTGTGTGAGTAAAAAGTTTAGTGGCTTCAATTTTGACCTATCACGTTTGAAATCAAGGGTTTAAAAGCGAGAAACACATCTCTAATTAAGAAATGAATTATCACGTGCCTTAAAGGGGAAGGAAAGCATTGTCGAAATCCGATATATTTGATGAAACTGAGTATATTATACGGCAGAGTAGCGACTATTTGGATACAGAAGTCATTATATTATGTTATTTTATGTAGTAACTTTATCTGTATACAGTTATAAACTTACATAGGGTTGATGAATAATATCGCAATATGATATTTATTTATACATCATGTTTCCGAGATTAGTGACTAGTATCATTCTAAATGAAACGGGGCTACTTTTCCATTACGTCCTAAATGGACTTTAATGTACAGGTATAATCGGATTAAGGGAGTCTGTCTAGTTATTAGTAAGTAAGCACTAAGATCAGATATATGAAAACACCGAATTTGAAACAATGATACTCAATCTAGGGGTCCGAGGTTCGAATTCTAGGCACCTATGTTTTTTGAACGCTATATGCGTATTATACATTAAATACTATTTTTCTTTATCTATGAGGAAAAATATCAGGGGTTGTTTTCTCGCAAATAATGTAAAAAAGAGAGTTCTCAAAGGTATGTGAAGCTTACCAATTCGCCCTTGGCCTGCGCGGTGGATTATGGCTAAATCTTTATTACTTTCTGGTGACTTGAGTCATTACTTCCCTTGTATATTAAAGAGGCAACTGCTTAATATCAGCTGAACTGTAGGGTCGTGCTAGCTGCTTTAATTTCATAAAAAGATATGGTTCTACTTTATAGATAAAATCAACGCCTAGTAAAAAAATATAGCAATAACTTCGTTTGTACATTTGCTATTGGCATTGCAATGAACTACGTATCTAAATAAGAGTACATTTTTTATACTACGAAAGTTCGATATTATACAATTTCTCGTATGCAGACATTGTCAAATTTCGATCTTCCGTAGGCACAACATTATTTAGATTGATTTTTTTTATAATATGGGAGTAGCAGACGAGCATGTAGTCCACCTGATGGTGTCTACTGCCGCCCATGGACATCTGTAATCAACCCCAGAAAGGATTGGATATTCCTACCTGAAGTCAGCCATAGATGCGCTGCTACCCCTAAGGACTAAGGTGGTACGCCTCGGAAAAGTCTGTCTCCCTTACCACACCCTTCAAACCGGAACACAACAGCGCCTAACACTTCTGTTATTAGCTACAAATAGGTGTGGCGGTGGTGCAGCCGGAGTCGAACCACAGAGGGTTCTACCACCTTCAGATATTGTTGATGTTAATGTTCTTAAGCGGCAATAGCCAGATGGATAGTAAAATCGTTTACTACTTCAACCTTCATTACAAAAAGTAATAATAATAGTAATGACTTCGACAAAAAATCCCTAATACCACTATCAATAAAGCACTCAACATAATCATATTAAATTGCGGCAATAAATATTCATATTATTATTTATGTATACAATTAATTAAGTTGTCACGCAAGTATCTGCATAACATGTAAATATAATTTGCAAACTGATACCATAATACGTCTCTTAGTCTTCATTAGAATATGGAAATTCTGTTTAATTATGTAATCTTAATTTAGTGTTTACTTTAGAAGATAGTATCGGAGAATAATGCCGTAAAGATAATATATAATTGATATCTCTTCTGTGTATACGCCTTCTTAATGTTTTATTAATATCGTCGTCAACCCATTTCTATCCCACTGCTGGGCATGGGCCTTTTCTAAAAGTGAGAACGATTAGGCCGTACTCTACATGCTGGCTTAGTGCGAGTTGGTAGTTGTCTTACGTCTATAGTCTATAAGTATTAATTTTTAAGAATTTTCGGGCGTGTAGGTTTTCTCACGATTTTTTTCTTAAAAAATGATAATTAAATATTCATACGCACATAACTTCCAAATCAGAGGCATTTGGGATTCGAAACGCGTATAACTTCAGAAAATTTAAGCCACATGACCATCACTGCTTAATATTCCTCAAAATCAATCCTGACCATGACCTCCAAATATATGAAAAAGCCTTGGCAAAGTAAGTTAAAAATTTCCCAAACACAGACAGACAAATGAAATAATTTAGTTAAAGAATATTAATATTTAATGTCTTTAATTACCTTTTTGGAAATTATTATTATTATTTTTTTCATTTGCAATTGGTTATACAATATTCAACTTTATAAATATATAGCTATAATCAATCCTAATTTATATCAAATATTAATTAGCCAAGTATTATATTTCAAATTATAATTAGGTGCGTATATAATCTCTTTAGCCTATAACTAGGTCACCTAGCGTATAAACCTAATTGTAATATTGAGGTAATTAACGCGTTTGCGTCGATACAAACTAATTAATTGATGAAACCCTGAAAGTTCCCGCCCGTAACCTCTGTGTTGATGATTGATATCTAACTAGTTTGTGGTGTTGAGACACAGATTAGATGAAACAGTAGGATTAGAAGGATAGAGGATTTTTTTTAGTAATATTAGTTCTACAAAAAATCTTATCATACTCACTAAATGTTCTACCACTTTGACAAAGAGTATCATCATGATTTTACCTACTAAACCGCGAGGTGGCAATGCTACGTGGAGTACTTCCGAATCTCTAACAAAACTCGACTGGAGTCCTCCAAACATAGTGTCTCTATCGGGCTCTACCCACGGAAGTATTTACCGTACAGGAGCTTTACTTCTGCCCAAAAACTACAACTATACCCGACTTTACTATATAAAGTCACTGTCATGTATTATTTAGGGCTAATTATAAAAAAAAAACAATACTCGTCAACCAATAAATATGCTGCTCCTATGTAAGGTTTTTCAACTGTTATGTCTGTAGAAATCTTAATACTTTCGTGGAAATAATTAGTAATATTCTATAAAATACTTTATTTCCACCCGAAAGTCTCGTTCATTTTCAATATTGTTTTTTTTTTATTTTTTATTTAGATGCCCTGCTACCCTTCAGGACTAAGCTGGAACGCCTCGGAAAAGTGTGTCTCCCTTACCACACCCTTCAAACCAGAATACAGCAATGCTTAACACTACTGTTAATAAGCAGAAATATGTGGGGCGGTGATGCCGCCGGAGTCGAACCACCTTTCTATATTAAGCATCAAACTCTTTAGAAATATTATAAAACGGGATTAAATGCTATCTTACTAATGTTACTTACACTATATTTACGCCATTACTATTTAGGGCGAGAAACAAATTAGAGACATTTAATTTATCCGTGAGAAGATCTACGTTATGTTGGAATCGAGCATCATTCGTATTAGTAAATACTTATAACAAAACAAACACATGTTATTTTGGATAATTTAAATTTTGGACGCTTCACTATGTCCAGCAATGGTTTAAGCTGATAGAACTTTTCATGGTTTTTATAAGGTTGAAGAAGCAAACGAGCTTGCACTCCACCTGATGGTAAGAAATCACTACCGCCTGAGATCTGTTACCAAATCTTTATACAACAGGGCTTTATCTGAATTACAACTATTAAGTACTAATATAGGGCTCGAACACAAAACTGCGATGCGACGCGATGCGAATTCGCAACGCAGAAAATTGCGATGCGAATTGCTGCGATGCGATATCGTGCGGCGTAGCGTCTCTCAGGGTGACCAACAACAACAACCACTGTGCGATGCGAATCAATTCGCAAGTTCTTGCGATGCGTCGAGGGAGCTCGCAGATTTTTGCGATGCGACGTCGTATCGCAGTTTTGTGTACGAACCCATACCTATGTATGTCGTCTGTAGCGTGTATTGATACCTATTTTTATTTACATGTAAAGTATTAAAATAAAACAAAAACCAAAACACTTTATATGCAACCTTAAATTCAGACTACAATAGCACTAAACTTGTGATAAAAGACAGACATATTATTGGCAGCACTGCTGCAGTCGAGCTAAAACAAAGACGCTGTACATACAGTATACACCCTTCAAATCAGAACAGAACTGTGATGATAAAATACAGAAATGTCGCGT
This sequence comes from Epargyreus clarus clarus, assembly GCA_014595695.2. Taxonomy (NCBI): domain Eukaryota; kingdom Metazoa; phylum Arthropoda; class Insecta; order Lepidoptera; family Hesperiidae; genus Epargyreus; species Epargyreus clarus. Next base: position 1,435,124 of record JACTTY020000083.1, read on the forward strand.
AAAAACCATGTCAGAATATTAAAATGTTGACGTGTCGTGAATATTTCACTTAAATCCAGAGTAAATCGCATTTTTCGAAAGTCATGCTATGCAGCAATCGCAGCGAAGAAGACGGAGCATTATGCATTGGAAAATAAATTACGCGTACGAAATTTACGATCGCATAAAATTTTATTTAGTACATTCGTAGCGATTGGCCCGCGTCTACGATGTTCAGATATTCAATTCTTTGATTTTAATGCACTTGCAACATGTTGAGTAAGCTGTGAATAAAGTTGAATCGTAAAATCAATAGTTCAAATTATTTATTAGACATTTTCATAGAAAAATCGGTAAAAGTTCGCTTAGACACGATTAAATTTAAAGAAGATAAAACTATTATGATGTTTTGTTATGTATTAGCGTGGTGGATTTATAAACATTTCCTATTCTAAGGGAAACCGCCCCTTAGATTGGAGACCGTAATAGCCAGGTATTTGATTTGATGGCTTGAGGTTTGTCGGGTTTGGTAATACAGGTATACAAGGTAGGAATTCAAGTGAAAGGTAATTATGCATTGTACACTGCTTACTTATACTTCAGACGATTATGTCTGATGTGAGGTCTGGGCTAACATTCTGTCCTCATTACAACAGCGTCGATGCTACCTTTATTAATTCCAATCTACCTGTAATACTTATAGCTGCTGTAAACCATTGTTAGTGGTCCTGAGGAAACATGAAAGACGTCAGCCGGTATTCAATGGAACGGATGAAACGAACGAGCCCCATAATTATCCGGTTAGGTTCCTTGATCGTGGGGAAAAATTGTCTCCAATCCCATTTGGAGCTCCGTGGGCCTTTTGTGTACTTTTGATTTCTTTTGCCCTGAAACGGGTAAGTAGGGCGCCGGTGAATCGTATCTTTGTTTAAGCCTCCGCGCTTATTTTGATGTACTGAAGAACTTGCTAATAAAGCCCTTACGGTTATAATGGATGAAAATTTAGTAAACCGACAAAAATATGTTATACCTATATGTCATGGAATGAACAGAAGAAAAGATATGTGAAACGAATATTTATTTCATGCGTCTTTTAAGAAGTTGCCCTTTTTCTATTTTATGTGGACTTGAAAAAACAGCAGACATAAAATAAAAACAGTTTCTTTGCTTAATTTTTTTTAAAATATTAAATAAATTTAAATAATTTCAAAATAAATATAATTCCTTATTAGTAAAGACCCTCAGAGAATCAGAAATACCGATTTGATTGAAATTTTTTTTCTAGTATTATATTTTTACTACCGCAATGGATTTTACACGACGGATCTTTATATAATTATGAATTTTTATGTTAAGTTTACATGACTACTTAAACTTTCATAGTATCTTTAAAGTAGAGTATAAATTGTCATGAAGATATTACAAAATCTAGCAAAAGCTAAAGCAAGTAAAGCCAATAATGTTAAAAACGTGTGTTAGCACAACTCATCAGAACCGGCAAAGTTTCATTGTTAACCTTGCCGTGGGGAAAAAGGTGGCTAGGCCGTTTTCACATGTTGCGACCGACACGCTTATTTATTTTTTCTATTCAAGTAGCTAACGAACATACAGTCCATTTGATGGTAAGTGGTCTCTGCCGCTCACGGTCATTTCTTATTAACTCCAGAAAGATTAAAGTCATACCTGAGGTCAGCTACAAATGCGTTGCTACCTCTTATTGCGAAGTTGGACAGCCTGGGATAATTATGTCTCTCTTGGCACAGTCCTTTTACAAGAACACAGCAACGCTGAACTGTAGCGGTGTACCGATTCGAAGATGGTCATAACATATAGGTATTATCTACATTTAAACGCTAACGAGTATAAAAAAAATATTATTATTTAATAATAAGACTGAAATAAAAGTCTATGCGATACATTTTGAACATAATACGCGAATAAATACTCTAATGTAAAAATATACTTCATTACGAATTACGTACATATATCAATATTTAAAGTATATAACAACGTTAAAGCGTTTTTATATCACCGTAAGCAATTTTCGCCATTTGTGTAATCTTCCTTAGCGCGGCCGGAGTTAACGAGGCAAGATCTCATTACCGACCTTTGTTATATGAGCGCTGTACTCCCCGAGTTGGAGTGTACTCGCTACCTGAAGTTAGAACAGATTGGAGAAACACGTAACTTCTTAATACATAATTCGACTAACGATATTATTTCAATAGGTATCTAAAACTCCTTGGAGTCGTGGGCTTTAGGAAAGTGATCGTTAATTTGGTGACGATAAGAGGAACTTGTGGCTAAAAGATTTTTAGTAATTTGGTACAACACTACATTCAAGGAATGTAACTTTTAAGCTTTTTAACGTATTTTTTTCCCAACCCCTCCTATTAGGTAAAAAGTAGAATACAAGTATTAACATCAAAGGTTCCAGTAATTTTTAAAAACGGGGAATAATTTGCTTTCAATTTTATTACAGCATTTCATAGATGAACAATACTGAAAATAAGAAAATAAATATAAAATTAATATTTTGATATGGAAATGTATTAAAGCTGTAAAACAAACATGTCAACAAGCCCTAATAATAAAGTGACATTTACATTGAAATACTGAATGTCAGAAATCAAATTAATATTCCACTGGAAATAATATTAATATTGGCAATCGTTGTGAATATTTGCAAGAATAATATTCTGACGTGACGTTTATTGAATATCCGTTAACTGCCCTCATTTTACATTTACGAGGTCGAAATACGAATTTTCCTTTTATGAATTTATTTTATTTTGCGGCAATAGCTTAATTAATTGCGTGTAAAACTGGAGTTATACGGGAGAACGGTGTATTTGAGTGAAATGTTGCGTTAATTTTTCTTATAATCATTATAATGGTAAAATAAAGTGAATAATGATTATTTTATTTTTGAAATAATCGCTAGGGAACTAATTATTCCATTATAGAATTATTATTATTTTATTTGTTCTTCTATATGTGTATGTATATAATAACTGCCTTAACTCAGTGTTCTATTTTCTGGTTTAAATTATGTAGGTAATCCAGATATTTTACCAGCCGTTACTACAGCTTCAACTCAAAATAGACAGCAGGGTATGGTATGGTACAGTAAGTACTATTTTTATGCATATGCACATACAAGTTTACCTACTTTTTGTGATTTTCAATATAAAATTTAATAATCAATCCAGATAATATTTTATCTACAAAAGATTCCAATTCCATTCTATCATTATGAAATTTCCATCTTGAGTGAAGAGAAAATTTGACAATTTGAACATTAACAAGAGGCGTAAGTCAATTCCAGTTAAGATATTATTTTGAATTCGCAAACTTAGAAAAACAAACAACAACGTTTGAGCGAACCCGTGACCATGTACATTCGTGTCAATAAATCATTAAGGATTAACGCCTTGCTTAATTGGGCAAAAACATGTAATGAAAATATTATAATAGGCGTGGGCGACGAAGTTCACGACTGTATTACAATTACAATTTGCATTTATAAATTAAATATTACAAGACAAATGCTCAAGTAAATTCTATTTTGTAAATTGTCGTAAATATATTTCCCTATATAAATTGAATTCTAATGTGTAGCGGCTCTTGCCTAGCGATATTATTTTTAGTTAAAATAAATTGTCTAAGTAAGAAGTTTGAAATGTTTAATATTTATGCACTGTATTTACATATATACATTTATATGGAATTAAATGTAAGCCCTTTAGGCTGATTACAGTTATTTATTTCTCTTAAAAACATGATTTACTCTTGAAACTATTATCAGCTACTTTTAACGGTTTTCCTGCCTTGTTTATAATCTAACTTATTTATCTAACATCTGAATTCATATTTCATGACCATGTATTCTTAAAAAATAACAAATATCCCACGCTGGCCTGTGTAAAGTACATTCGTGTCAATGAAGCATTAAGGGTTAACACGTAGTCGCCTTATTAAATACAGCAAAAATGTCAAATGAAAACGTTATTATAGAGTCGGGGCGAAAAATATTTCGTTGTGACTGTACAAGCACAGAGATTTACATTTTTTGTCGTACCATATTTGATATTAAATGAAAATTACATTCATTTTAATCTTGTTCGCAGATTTTAAAGCCTATGTGGTATTAAAACTTACATTTTGTACAAACAGCATTCGTTGAACATTATTTTGTTCATGTTCACGAACAACCACCGAGAAAATATTTTTTCTGTATGTTTTGTTGTTAGTATTTTTTACATGATTGTTTTTTTTATTATGGTAAATTTTATTTAGGTTTAAGAGTGTAAAACATTCCCTATAAAATTTTTGTACAACACATACAATAAATACATAATAAAAAGTTGATGACGACATTTACTATTGAATATAGTTAATTATTACACTTTCGGTATTCCGTAGTAATTTTAAATAGTTAGCGAAAAATCATTTAATAGATTATCTAATATATTTTAATATGTAATCTACATAATATATGAATTATCTTGTATCCAGGCGTTTGTCCCCGATCTTACTCAAGGAATGAGGCGAATTTGTCACCATCTTGAAACACGCTCGCCTTGGCAAAGGCTTATTCATTTAATTTATAAAGAGCTTCAACTAATAAATGAACCCGGTTTCATTGTAATGAATTTTCAATAATCCTTTATGAGTACTCAACTACGTTGTAATAAGAATCTCTCCTGAACATTTTTCTCTTTTAGACAATTTAGACTCAATGATTTAACCTGTATATTGTCTATCTGTAGTCAGCATCATTGTTATTGTTATTACCGAGGTTTACGGATACTTTAAGGCCTTTAAAATCCTGTCGGAAAAGGAACCAATAAGCAAATTTGATCAAAGACAAAGAGCAGCAGCACAAAGAAAGCTATTCACATGATCACAGAGACCCAATTTACTGTTACTGTGAGATTAGTACGTGGCTTCCGGTGGCCTAATTAATTATTAGGGAACCGTAAATGGCCGTCACTGAATTTTTAATTAGCCTTTAGGTAGAACATGACAGGAAAGTATTCGCCTATCTCTTTGATTTGTTTCAGATTGGTCGTTAATTGGAAATAATTTCAGTTGATTAAACGACCTTTTCTATTGTTGCTTAAACGACCCATAAGAGGTCCTTAAAAATATAAGAATACAAAATTATTATTTATGTTGTTCTAATATTAAAGTAAGATAATTGTACAAATTCTGTTGACCTATTATATAATTTATAAATTGACGAAAAATGAAAACTACTTTCTCTTAAGAACCTACTGTACATTGTTAAAAAATATTTTTTGTATAAATGCGTTTTATATCTAAAGTAGAACTTGGTATTAAAATGTAACAAAAAATAAAGACAATTTATGTACTGCAAAAAGTAAAACCAATTTACTTTTTTATAACGTCATAAAGTTAAGAAGCTGCCTCCGCGCAGATAGTTGCATAAATTAAAGCATAGTGCATTTTTAAGTGTAAATAGGTATAGTCCGCGTAAAACTGCTAGTCCGCTCTGAATATAGATATGAATCGCGTCGCCATAGCAAATTGTATGACTACACCTGCTCGCAACAACTTCAGAGCGGACTAGCAGTTTGGCGCGAGCTAGACTTTAATTGAGCACGTAAAACAAACAAAGCAACTGCAATAACGCACTGACCTATATAAAAATTACACGGACACTTAGAACTGCCGAACCCAAAAACAACAGCATTTAGTGGGTCGTAAATGTAGAACATAAACCTTTAGCGTTCCGTTATCTCTATCACGACGATAGTAAACGTCACGGAACATTTTTGTTAGCAATTGTACAAATTAGTTGGTAGTTTTGTTCTTTAGGGACGAGCGTATATTCTAGGAAGCAACGAGATTGTTGCGTTAAAAGTAGTAATGTATGAGGAATTGTGTTTATTGTTTAGTTATAAAGGAAAATGTGGTGTGAGTTCATTTTCATGAGAAAATATAATACTTATATTGAAATATGTGCTCAAAAACTCTCTTCAAAGTTCTTGAAGGTGTGTGAAGTCTACTAATTTGTACTTGGCTAACGTAACCGACTATATGTAAACCGCATATGGGTAATCTCTCTATGGATAACCACGTACACCTATTTCCTGGGAGGCAAAACTGTCCTCCGGCACGGGGCGGCACATTTTAGGGCATATCTTTTTTTGTTGACCCAGTAAGAGAGCAGCTCAAACACACACTAGCCTTATTGTAATGTATACCGAAACTGCATAACATTGTACAGTCTCAACATTTGGCTCGCAACTTTAAAAAAGCTGACCATATCTGGCGTATACTCTACATATTTCGAGAGAAATGCCGAGGTTATAAATATTACCTTTTGAAGGTTTCCCCCTCGTCAACAAAAAAAAAGTAATTAGTATAAAAATAAAAACTGTGCACTTCACTAATATGTACTCTTTAAAGATTGTAATTTATTTTTTATTGTAAAAATATTAATTAATTAAAAAAATTACTAATATTATTTTAGTGTTCGTATTTTTACAAATTACTATAGTGTGTTTATTGACGAATTTGTAAATATTACACCCCATTTTTGTTTATAATTCAAATCATATCACAAATCAGTTAATATTATTACGGCGTGTACTTATTGCGTATCAACGATAATATTTCAGTTGTAGGCTTTCGTTCTGTCAACGTTTGATTAATTAATTCGAGTTACTATGTTACTCAGAACTATATACCAGAAATCTGAAACCTTACGCTTAATAATATTAATAAGCTTGTTCTCACAGCGTTACTTGGCATCATATTAAAGAATTGAATTATATGGATTTCTTGGTTTAAAATGTTTTTATCTATGTCTATTTTCTATTTGTCTTAATATTTTATTTATTTATCATCCATATTTTAATTAAATGTGTATTTATTTTACTGCAAATTTCTTACCTTTTTGATACATATTATTAAATATATGGTTATGAAATTGATTAAATCTAGGATTCGATTCAGCACTTGGTATTACTTATGAAATGGAATTTGTTGGCGAAATATCTGGTCTTTTATATATCAAGCAATAATATAACTACTAATTGTTATAAATAACTGTAATATAATTATTGTTAAATGTTTTACAAACATTTGCGTTCTTCATAACACAGAAATCAGGGTCTACCAATAATTTATTTTAAAATTAATTCTTTAGACATAATTTAACTAAAAAACTAATTTTAAGCCAGGTACTTAATAGTAAACAGTCGCGCACTAAAGCTTCCTGGCACATTTAATATGGCGGGACTAATCCTTGCAAAAAATGTCTTGAGACGTCCAGACGGCGTAATACAAAAGTGCAAACAAGTTTATGCGTTAAGCCATGCAATTTTCGTCTCTATTTCCCTCGAGAGATGAAAATGCTCCGCAAATATTTGGGTACCGTCCAATACCAGTATCGTGGAGCGATGTTAAACGAGGTGTACTATTCGTCAACGAAGTTACGGAGCCGTCCGTCCGAAAGTAATTTGACGTAACGTTGTAGCAGCCGTCATTTTTTTTGGATTGGCTATAAGCACGTATTGACGTATTAAAAATAGTTTTTGGGTTTGCCCTGATAAAGGTTCAAACTAAGAAGAGGAAATATTGCTCTAATGACATTTTCAACTTAGTAATATCATTCATCTTTAAGGTGGTAGGCCTTTTTTAACCGATATGATTGACTAACATGAACTAAACGATTCTATACCATGGTTTGAAGGTGTAGCAAGGAAGTTACATTACTTAGTCCACAACAATGCGTCTGTAGATAGGACTTAGATGTCTAATACATTAGGTACTCAAGTTAGGTTCACTGTTCGGTTTTTATTTCTTTTCCATAGATATTTTTTAACGATTCTTAAAAACCGTTCGAAAGTAACATCAGTACCGGAGTAGGATACCCGAAACTTTGTACGAATCTACGGATTAGATCCTGAAACCGGGTCTAACTAGCAATGACTAAGTAATGAAAGGCTTTACTGACCAGTCTTCCGTTTTTATTCGATCTCCAGGGAAATTATTGCTGACGAAATTATCGCGCCTTCCTCGTGATAGATGTAGTAAAGTCTGGCGGCTTTTTATTATAATAAAATGACAAACGGACGTGAAAAAGTGAGAAAAACGACAAGACAAGGTATGTTAATTTTATATATCATTTCCTTGGTATATTTGTCTAATGTTTATTGGTTATTTTTAGTCCAAACACATCTAATAGCAAACTACAATCAAATGCAAACATTAAAGGCATTAAAGGCGCATACGTCATAGATTTGTATGAAATGTCCAAGTTCAATTCAATTCAAGTAAAAATCAAAAGAAAATTAATTGAAAATTATTTCCGAGTATAAGGTTGTGTTTTGGATGATGATTAGTATGGCTATCACCCAGTATACAAGGAATTGCAGTACAGCATACTAGTACTCATAATACAATTATTAGTAGGTGTGAGTATAGAGCTATTCAAGTATGAAGACGACACCTCCCTCTTCCGACAGTAATCTATAATACTCGTATCTCTGTCTAATGTTTAAAACTACTCACCAACCAAAACTTTTATAATTGACAGTCACCACGAAGTCAAGAAGTTTCACCACTTAAACTAAGTAGTTTGTTCAAAAGGTACATTTCCGTTTCCAATTCAACAATGGTACGTACGGAAGGTACTTTGATAGGCAATTACGACCACAATGCTCCGAGGGTTTTTTGTTACAGATTTTATACATTTCACTTCTTTATGCGTCTGGAACAAGGAAATTAAGTAGCTGGAAGGGATTGCATTTAATAAAAAGTATGTTAAAAATGTTTTTCAAAATAAGCTTCTGTCGTGTTTTAGAAAATCCTTCATTTTTCTTAAGCAGATTCTTCTCCATAGCGAAACATTCCAACGCGGTGACAGATGAATGTGAATCAATTTCAATTGATCAATTTGTGATTTTATTTTATTTGTTTGAGGTTGGTCAACAATTGGTTTCTATAGATCTACCACCATTCTAAAGTTCTTCTAAAGTTAAATCATCAAAGTTATTCATTTTCTTATTAGGTTTTGCCTTAAATTAATACCTATTTGCAATGTATTGCCAATGCATCACCAATTAAATAGAGGTTTTAGAGCTTTCAGAAATAAAACGTAAAACGGCTATTGGCTTCTCAAAATTCATGGAAGTCCGAATAATATAGGTAATTGTACTTCACTGCATAGTCTCTTCAATGATAATGTTGACATGTAGTACACCGCCAGTCGTCAGCCTTGTGTCACGTATATTCAGAGCTAAAAACCTCGAATTCAAATAATTTAAAACAATATCCAACCTACTTATAGCGCCCCCTACCGGTAAATGTCATTATCGTTTTTCGTGCAGCCTGTGTACATTTATGATTTTTCAAAATAAGAAATAAAATAAGTAATTTATCGTAAAAATTGTTAATTTATAACAAATATTTCAATTAATAATTTATAAAAGACGTAGGTGTGATATATTGTGCAGAAAAGTTACAATGGAAAATAAAGAATTTTGACGAAATTATTCTGAAGACTTGTACTAGGCGGCCATTACGAATGCAGTCGCAAATTGAAAATGTATTATTTTCATTTATTAAAGATAAGATGATAATCTTATATATTAATGAGGAATGACAAGGTAAATTTTTACATATATATTTTTCCAAGCAAAGGATTTTTAGATTACCATATTGTTCTGTAGCAAGGAATTTGACGTCTTATGTTCATTAACTAAGCTTGTCACCTATTTAGGTGATCTCGCTTATTTAAATCCTTATATAAATCTCGCTTATATAAAGCTATGAACATAGAAATAGGGTGCTATTTAGCCCCGTGCATGGGTACTAACCCGTTTATACTGAGTATTTACTCACATAAAAGAATCTACTATTGAGTAGAATATACCTAATAGGTATTCACCCGTTCAAATAAGGTTATGACCCTTACATATGGATATTTACCTACATTACAAGAATAGGGTGCTATTTAGCCCCGTTCATGGGTACTAACCGTTTATATTGAGTATTTACTCACATAAAATAATCTACTATTGAGTAGAATATACCTAATGGATATTCATCCGTTCAAATAAGGGACCCTTACATATTGGATATTTACCTATATAACAACTATAATAAGATACTACTATTAAGTAGACGGATACAACGGATATTCACCCATTCTAATAGGGTATGATGTCCTTCACATCGGGTAAATAACCCATATAACAAAATACTAATAATCAGTAGATAGACACAACTATTACCATCGATTGGGTGTAATGATTTTAATCAATGAACATTTTATTGAAGAATCATTCAGATTAATAATGTACATGATACAGGATATAGAGATGACAATTTATATCCTTTTGTAATACTCTAGAAGAACCTAAATTTGGTTTAACCATTCATAAGAATTTGGTATCTAGGTAGATCAGCATATTAAAGAGTAATTTACTAAAGGAACTATCTATCTATCTAGATGGTGATAGATAGACTAAAGGAAAAAATAGTTTAAAGGAAGAACACTAGCCTCTAGGAAACTGTGGACGGATAACACATGATTAGACTTTAAAAGTTGCACAAGTCGCAGTTACTATTGTAGCTGTAAAGAGTCAAAAGCCATGCCACATCAGGCGAATGCTTACTGCTCTCGAGCATTTGACATGATTGTTTTTTAATAATTTTAAATTATTTGCCTTTATATAAAGATAATTTGCTATCAATTATCTTATTACTGGTGCTGGTCATTTATTATGTATAATAAATAATAAGAAGAAATTTCATAGTACAAGTACTGGAACAAATGATCGGCAAAATGGTTTAAGAAACAATGATTGTTCAATTCATATATATATAGTACAATATTTTATAATAACAAATATAACGAAGATATTTACACTTCATCCTATGATAAACTTCATCCAAAAGTTTGAGATACTCATACCAAATAGGGTCATTATCTGACTTACAACAAGCCTCATGCACAAATACCTGTGTCACAGAAAGGAAGATCGAAGTTTCAATCACAACAGATTTTTAGGTGAGTGGTTAATAATGTGGTCGATTATAATTATAATTTTAAAGACCAGTTGTAACAAATAACTATTGACCCAAGCTTTGCAAGTGGTTAGCTTTAAGAGTATTTGTATAAACACTTAAACTCATTATTCTCAAGGAATGAAGATTTTTTCAAAATATACTCGGTATGTGTGTAGAAAGACTTCTCACATCAGTGGTAACATATTGTTTACTCTTAACCAATTTTTTACAATATTTTTACTTTACCAACACCTGATGATGGTGATGTTGGTTTATATTGAATATCTTGGTCTTAATCTTGAGCTTTAAATAAAGCCTGGCATTTCACTCACTACTTACTATTGTTTTCAAGAATGCATATTTGGATACTAATTCATGATTACCTTAAACAGTGTTTACATGTCTATGGTTAAATGGAAATTCTATGCATTTCAAGTTCTTTCCTTTGGTTTGAGCAGAACACTATATTTATGTTTTTACTAACCTTTTAAAGGATACAAGACCATACATAACTGATTAAGATCTAGGGACATTGTGTCAGTTATATATTTATATAACATAGTTCCTATTTGAAATGTCATAATATTGGACAAGGAACAATAACGACACTTAGTAATTTAGGATCATAGACATAATAAGCTATATCATTCTTTAGGATTTATTGGTTACTTAAAAGATAGTTTGATAATTGGAAATAATACAACTGTTAAGGTTGTTCATTGTATTATACAAGGAATAAATAAATAAAAAATCAAATTGCTTTACCATTAGATAAAAGATTAAAAATCAACACAAGGGTGAAATAAAAGAAAATATATATATATATATATATAATAATATTAAAAAATAAAAATTATAATAAATGCAAAGATATGTATATATATATAACAATTTTTAATAATGTTTATCAAAATACTATCCCTCTTACAGATAGATATAATTACAGGTGGTAGTTGTCATATTATTTTTATTATCGGGACACAATCAGTTATGTAACATATGGTCATTATTCTCGGTATTTTTGTTATTTGATTTAAATAACAAATCCGATCAACTATTTAAAGTTAAATGCAGCGTTACTTGTGCTTAAAGATATTTTTTCAATAATCATCTTCAACACGGTGAAACCCTAATACGTGTAGGCAACTCCACAGTTATTTCATATAGAAACAGCATGGTGTTTAATACCCACATTTAACCGTAATATCAAGGCACATATTGGATTTATTGAATACCCAAAAAATGCTTTTATTTCCCTAATACATTCAATAATTTCAGAATGAATTTGCTATCACTAAATCAAGATTATACATTGCGAATTAACACTTTGAAGGTTTTTAAATAGATTTATTTACTAGGAAACCTACAAGAAGTATGACTTACATGTCATGACTAAGGTTATACTATTTAAATGGAAATATTCATTTTATTTCTAATAAAATAATTGTTGTTAAAGATTACTCTGAACGGTTGGGGAGTTTGTGGTAGTATCAGACTGGTCCAGCAGTCCTAAGAAATAGTATTAAAAAAAAAAAAAAAAAATAAATAAACCTTTCGTTTTGGAAGGGTTTGCATTTTGGGTCTCATATGAATTTAAAAAAAAAAAAAAGATCTAGATCCATTTGTTTTTCGTCAACGCTTTACCCTGTATGTTACTCGCTTCCTCGAGGAGCGTTTCGTTTCTATACACGAATCTCAAGATTTTGTTGCTCTACAAGCAATGTTAGACGCAATAATGAAAACGTGATGCTGGTGCTTATAATATTTTGGCCTAAACAGTGTAAATAACTAGATCTATCTGTAGACTGGTTACAATATTTCTTTTCATTTTGATATAATATATCTAGAATTATTTTTGTTCTTAAAATGCATATTTAGGTTTTCTATCCTCCATATCCCAAGTATGCTATTAGTTGGGATAGTTACATCTGATGTATAATATTTTTAGCGAGTTAAGTGTAAAATATTATTATTATTTAGTGGAGATGAAGAATAAATACTATTTACTTTTTTGGTTATTGTAATTACTCATATAGTAAAAAAAAAAAAAACAATAATATATATGAGTAATTATATATAAGTATATATAAAAACAATAGATATCGTATATATTATGACGTTCACTTGGTGTAAGCCCGTGAATGCCATTATTACTACCGATTCGCCTACATCTGAGTCGAGACTTCTAAAAGTATACATAAACATAATAATAAATTATTGTATATTAACCAAATTGCTTGGCGGAAGATATTGTATATTAAATTGCCACATGAATTTAAACCTTACTATAACCAGTGTTCAAACAATCTAGTATATACCATTATTTCATAGTAATCATAGTATTTGTCCAGCACATCCTTAATAAAATTACCTAGATAGGCCTAGTAACACTTGAGAGTTACAAGAATAAGTTTATTTCTTTTATGTAATCTTATAATACAGTGACCTCCCAGACGACAGTTTCTAGATTTTACCAACCACGGAGGATGATGGCATTGATATATCATTTTTTACAATACATACCATTAGAGAGCACGCTTTACCACGCTGCTACGCTGACGTCTAAACATATGAGTGTCAGTTAAGACCCTCTTAGAAGGATAGCTGAATGGATCAGATCTAAGTTCAATTTTGTAGTAGAGACGTTACATCAAACGTATACTTGATAACTGTAATTAATATTTAAATAGATATATTAAATTAGGAATTTTAAAATAATAGGATTTAAATGTTTTTTGTATCTTGTTTAATAGGCTCGTTATTTTACAAATCTCTAAACATCTACATGTCAACATTATCATTGAAGACTATGCAGTGAAGTACAATTAGAAATTAAACGAACTTACCTAAGTGAAGTTCCAATTTCAATTGTACGAACTGCATAGTCTCGAAATGATATTATAACCCACCCACCCATACTTATATACGATAAGTATTACCCATAATATCATCTATGTTGTAAAATAATCGAGCTAATGAACTTACATCTTGACCCCGGGATCTCTAAACTTAATGACATTTACCGGTAGGGGGCGCTATAAGTAGGTTGGATATTGTTTTAAATTATTTGAATTCGAGGTTTTTAGCTCTGAATATACGTGACACAAGGCTGACGACTGGCGGTGTACTAAGTACATGTCAACATTATCATTTCGAGACTATGCAGTTCGTACAATTGAAATTGGAACTTCACTTAGGTAAGTTCGTTTAATTTCTAAATATATGGAACAAATGTGTATAAATGAAATATAACGTATATGTGCGCACACCTCAGTTATTAATGTAAGCATGGAACTTCCCGGTATTCTCTTTCTGTTAACAAGATGATATGGATTTTAAGTTGTGATAATATGCCTGACAAAGGTATATATGTATACGCATAGTCTGCCTTTATACCCTTTCAAACTAGAAAACTAGCAGAAATAATGAGGATTTTAGAGCCATAAATCGTTAAACAAAAATGTGCGAAATCTTCTAATTTCTAATATATCAGCTTATTAGACTTCGTTACCTCTTCCCAATTTAATTTGGACTTCCGTGCGCAGTGGTGAGAGAGTGATTTAAAAATAATTATATATAAAACTTGCTTCCTGAGAAACACGTAGCACTTTCAGATAGCGTTACCGATGAGTAACCGACGTGTTATTTTATATTGAAAATTGTTGGCGTGTAAACGCTAGAAACGGCCCGTTGTCGGTTTTAATGTTCGATTGACACGATACTTAGTATAACTCACGGTTAGGTTTCATACAGAGGCAACTTGTTGGCTACAAAATTTATTGTTATACTGTTTTGGCGTTATATAAAAAGAGACTTTGGTTAGTAAAATTAAACAGAACAATTACCTAATTACTTTTAAGAAATAATTTAATGCTCTACTATTTGTAATTAAGTTAAAAAAGTTATGTTATAAAAGATTTCATGTTAACAATGATTTTTAGTTAAAAATCCAGTGTGTAGTTAAAGTGTAGTTTTAAGCTTTTTTTAAGTATTTTAATTGTTAATATATGTAAAGTTACTTTAATTACGATGTTTAAAACACATCATTCACTAAATAATGCCTTATAGCAGATACTAAAACAAAACTGAATAACTGACAGGCATTGTAGAGCTTAAACTGGTGAGCGGAGAAGCATGGAATTTTCCACAGAAATTCCTCACATAATGTAGACGAGGATTAATAAAAGAATTTTGCAAATTCATTTCCAAAGGCGCTTAATAAGGGATGTGTAGATTTGTAAGAATAAGTACAAAATGTGCATTCAAGCCAAGTTATGGTAAATAGGAACCACAAACGGTTCTACCATACTGTCTCTATAAAAACCTACTCTATGCTACGGTGGTGCTGTGTTAGGGCTGTGAGTCACGTTTGCTTTGCTGATGGATGTTGTTGCACAAATTCGGGCTTTAAACTCGTTAAAGGCGGGCAAGGTAACCAAGAATTCCACCTAATTAAATGGTAGGTCGCGGTGCGCCGTGGCGGTAATTAGTTAAGATTAAAAATGATAAGTTAGTATTAAAGCACTTGCTCTGTAAACATTATTAAGTTATTCTAGGCATTTTTTACAATCTTAAAATGTTTGTCCTACAGTAGTTTTGGGTTTGATTCTTATCTAGGCATATTTTTATGTTCTACTGTTGAGCGCCGATAACGAATTTCTGATACAATCCGCTAGGGGCGCTGATTGGAAATTGTATGAGCAAATACGTAAACAAATACCAAAACAGTCATATTTGTCAAAACGTAAAAACTCATGGTAAGGGTACTGGTATAAGCTCCATGAGAGTTAAATATTAGTATCCAATCTAGATCGGAGTGATAATGTCTTTTGTATTATGCAAGGCAGAACCGGATTGGATTAATTTTTTTTTTATTCATAGACTTAAGCATGTAATACCTACACCTGATATTAGTTAGCATTCAATTTTTAAACAAGATCGGCCAATCTATCAATCGTACATAAAGTGCCAGTACCGAGGACCAAAAATTAATTTATGCCACAGTCTTGAAATAAGAACAGCAGTAACATGAACATGAATTGCTGCTAAAACATAGGAATGTTGCCGTGAAAGGCAAAGAGAACTTTATATAAGAGATCTCCTTAGTATATAAGAACAATCAGAAATAAAAATAGCATACATCTAAGATTCCATAGGAACGAAAAGAAAATAACACGCCACTTGAATTTGATGCGAGAAAATTTCCCCATACATCACGAGTTGACCTCTATTACCTCGCGACCTATACAGAAGTCCATAACATTTTTCTTTTCCCCAAAATAAATGTACCAGAGCCACATGCATACATTATTACGACTTATATAAAACTGTTGGTCTTTCCCTGTGTAAGTTGTACAAGTTTTATGAACACGAATGAGATGAGTTCCGCAAGTTGGAGTTCCTTCTATTGTGCTTTAAATAAATACGGAGTTAATTAAAACCTCATCTTATTCCATTATAAGCTTGCAGTTCCTAGAGCTTTTCTTTATAGCAAACACCGAAAGTATTGTGGTTTTAAAGAGTTGTGTGTGATTAATTAAACAACTTGTTATTTATTGTTTTCTATATACAAATGTGTTTTATTTAAAAAAATATGTATAATTTCTTAAATATTTGTCACTTTTTCAAGCTCTATTATTTTTTGTGTTATTTTCGTGAATAATAAAAACAACAAAATACGAACAATTAACATACCAGTCTTTTTTTATAATTATACCTAAACGATGAGGCAGACGGGCTACCTGATGGAAAGTAGTCACAGTCGCCTATGGACATTTGCAACACCAGAGGAGTTGCCAATGCATCGCCGGCTTTGAAGGAGAGCTCTTTTTACACCTTTTTTGAAGAGCCCCATGTCATAGCGCTCCGGGAATACCTCAGAAGGAAGTTCATTCCATATCTTAACCGAACCGTGGAGGACCGCCATTAGTCCAGTTGGTGTGGATGGAACTTCATCCTTCGGCGAGTGGTGCGATGGAGGAATGGTGACGTAGGCACCAGGTCAAATAGTTCCTCGGAAAACGCAGAGGGAACCTATGTCTCTCCGCAAGCTTAAAGATTCTAACCGATCGGAGGTCCTGGGGTCGTTGACATACCAGTCTAGATAATAAAAACTATTTTATTGACATTATCCAGATAAGATAGGTCATTATTATTAGTATTTATCTTAGGACTCCCGTCTTATAAGGATTGGATATTCTTGGACGGCTAACATTTAACACTAGATGGGCTCCTCACTGTTTTACATTATTAATATCAATAATAAAACAGAATAAACGTAATGCGACGGGTACGATGATGTGATTCGCTGAGGATTCCGGGTTCGATGCCCGGTTAGGCATGTAAATGACGACGAATTCACGTCACTTATCATAAGACTCAGTATGAGTATGGAAGAAGCATAAAGGTTTGTTTGACCTTTATTCCAGAAATACAGCCAAGAAAAGCCGCAAGCCGCGCCACTCGTGACATATCTCCATACATCGCCACTGACAAATGCGTCGAATAAATCAAAATGGCCGCCCTCCGTTTCACGCAACATGGACGCCGTTTCCATATTTTTATCGCATTGTTCTAATAATGCCATTACTCCAAGCAATGGTCATTACGTGTTCCTGTTATAAACTAGTGTCCTTACTTCGACTTCGTTTTGGGTGAAAATATTGTCATATTACTCTTTGCTAATATAGGGGTTAGGAGCTTGCCGTTATACTGACGTTCCAACTTAGCCCTGAGGGGGAGCAGCGCATGTGGTCAAACTCAGGTAGTCATTTAATGTTATCTGGGGTTGATAACAGATATCGTCACAGATGTATACTGCATGCTCCATCGCTAAATCTATATCAATAAAAATAACCTATAAACCTTCTTTATAATAGGGAGATGGACAGTGAGTAATAATATTTGTAATAAGTGGTAGTTCTCCGATCTCTAGTGATAGAGGTGGAAGATAGAAATCCAACTCCAGATCTGACATAGCAGCATATAGGCTAACCATTTAAAAATAGTTATCGGATACCTTACTATAAAACGCATAATAAGGTCATAGCTAAAATACTAATTGGGACTTGAGTATGTGAATGTTATTACGAAGTAACGTAGCGAAGCCGCAAGTATGTACGTAGCCTAACTACCTACATTAAATGCTGTGGGTCTTCACGGAAAGGTCATTGTTAGGAAATGTTCTATTTCTGAACTTAGATTCCTACCTGACTTTGGTTACAAATGCGTTGCTGTTCCTGAGGACTGCCATGGAATGCCACGGATGAATATGTCTTCCTTATCATCTTCAAATCGGAAGACAGCATTACTTAACACTGCCATTGTTAGGTAAGAATAGGCGGTGGTTCCGCCGGCATTGACCCAGAATGAGTTTTACCACATTCACAACCATCAGGGGAAGCTTCCATCCAGCATTCATTGATATTGGAGCTGCGTGCTAGAGTATGCTTCCGGCCTCCCCCAGTTATCGAGAGAGCCATACCATGCCGTGGGACTTTGAAAGGTTTCGATAATATTTCGATGACATTCATACACTAAGGTCAATATTGATTTAAAAATAAAGTCATTATGGGGCTTTTATGTGTGGGCGGTTAGTCCATCCAGTAACTTGTTCTACCTCGAAGCAGTAAAGTTAAAGTCACGATAAAATTGTTCTTCGAGTTAATAACAATTTAATACGATTCTAACTGTAATATTTTAACAGTACGAAAACCTGTGTAGTTAGACCAAGATAGTAGAAGGTATATACAATTATACATAATATAGTGTTATCCTCTACATCGGGTCGATTAGAGCATAGTAAGACTGCAATTTGATATGGTATTGCGACTTAAATTTTCTTTATTGGACTATATAGTCGATCTTACAGATCGAAAAATGACAAGAGTAAAAGCCGAATTCTGATATTTCTGCTTGATGAACCTGTGAACAATGAAGAACACAAGCCCGTGGAGCCTCACAGGGAATAATCTTTGTGATTATTGTGAAAACTTGATATCGGTCGATTTGTATACCAGTTTTACTTTACTTTTAATACAAACCGCTGTGATTTTTATTTGTTTTTTTTTATACTCACAGCCCCACAAAGTGAATCCTTTATCGTGGGTGTGATGTATACACAAACACCTAGATCCAGAACAGATATCTAAATTTATAATTCTGATATTTGTTTGGCAGGGGATCGAACCCGGAACCCTTTGCGAGTCAGACCGGTATGGTGACCGCTCCGCCACCAGGATCATCGTTATGCAAACACTCGCTTGTCTCTCGCCTGTGCTTCTACGTGTACCTTAATAATAATTACTGTAATTAACGGTTAGTACACGATAACATTCACGTTGGTTTTTAGATCATAATTATACGATGTTCTGTTACATAAAGGTAAAAGATCAAGGCTGAGATTGGTTACTAAAAATAAAGCAAAATACTATAAAGTGACATTTGAAACGTGGTAGGCCACTTTGTGGTTTGAATGTAGACCTATTTCTAGGCAGACTGCAGTAACTGCTATTTTAAGCCCTGCTGTCTTTTGGTTTGAATGGTGTGGTAAGGCAGACATTCAACTGTTATTAATAGTCCCAAAGTACTATATTTATGGAGACGTTATCGGATAACACTAATTATTATATTTAGAGCCGAATACAAATGTACAGATACAGTGCATCGATACGCTGTTTGTCCACCGCCACAGTCACCGAGTCGATACCGATAATTAATGACGGCGCCGAAATAGCGGTACATACATTTACTATAGCCGCTTGTCCACCGCACGTCCGACACCCGAGCACCGTCTTGATGACGGTGCGGTGGACAAACGACCATAGTCTATGTTGTAGAAACTTATCAATCATTAAGCCCGAGATTGAAGAAACCCTAGACACGCACGTCTCAATTTTCAAAGTTATGTGATTACTAAAAATTAATTATCTTGTTACAACGATGAAAGTAAACATCTTGAGGAAGTACTTAAAGATATGTGAAGTCTATCAATTCGCACTTAGTTTCTTGACTATGGCCGAAACACCTGACGCTTTGTGAGACCCATGCTCAGCAACGGCAATTCCATAATGGGTTCATAACAACAAATGTCCATGGGCGGCAGTTACTACTTTCCAGCTAATATTCATAACTGTTCATGAGCTTTATGAAAGATTTTCTTTGTTTTCGTTCGGTATTAGCCAGTTTGTTCTGCCAAGTCAATAAACCATCTCTTTGTAATACGCAGAAACTGTATGATAAATTCATTTGAACTTTGAATCCTATTGAGAATAAAATCCAATAAAATCCACCGCCTCCAGACCTTGTCAAAGATTGATTGAACACCATTTCGGGAACAACACTAGGGTTGTCAACTGTTATACCAACACAGGTGTTAATATTAGGTATATTATGTTTTACACAGCTTATAAATGTAGCGTGCAGTGTTTGAAAAACTAAATGTTTGAAAAACTAAGTGTTTGAAAAACTGTTTTTATTTACATTGTGCTAGAAGCAAATAAGTTTAGAAACACACTAGTCCCAACCTACATACATGACACCAGTAGTAGTGCTGGGGCTGCAGCCGACCGCGCTCAGTTTCTCAAGCGCCGCAAATATTCTTCAATTATAAATGATTATGAATTTGCGGCGCTTGCAACTGAGACGTTGGGTCCGTGGTCAGCTGATATGAAAAAAATTGTAAAAGATATGTCCCACAGACTTATCCTCGCATCGGGTGACCAGAGGGCTGGCAGCTATTTCGCACAAAAAATTAGCCTCGCTGTACAGCGAGGTAACGCTGCCAGTGTTCTGGGCACTATGCCACAAGAAAGGGTTTTGGACGATGTTTTTATTTTATAAGTTTAATTTTGTTATTATTTATATTTTAATTTAAAATTGTAGGTTATGTTTAGGTAATTTAATTATTTATATATATTTTAATTTATTTTAATTAGTATTTAATTTCATGTTTTAAATATTTTACATTAAAAACGTTTAGAAAATAATTTTGCTACTTAAGTTTTAAGTTATTACCCTAATTAATCTCCTGCTTTGTCTCTACTGGACACGAGGACTTATTCATAGATTTCACACACTATTTTTGAGAACTCACGGGGCGTCCGTGCATGCAGACAGCTCGGCAGCATGGACGACGAATCTTTATTTCAAAACTCACAAGACTGCAATTTTGCGATAAGTTTCCCCGCGATAATTTCTTCCAACAATAACACAAGGCTAAAACTTCTAATTCTAATTTGTCATTCCAAAATAATCAAACTGAAAGATATTTTTTGCATTTTAATTTTTTTCGCTAGTATTGTAGTAACTAATTAAAATAAATATTATTATTGGCAACCCTGAACAACACGTACGCTCAGAAAGTCAGATAGAAGATATTTTCAGTTCGCTCACATTAAATATTAAGTTCGTGCTGTACTTAGTCATGTCTGAAAGTTTACTGAAAGGTTATTTTATTACGATTTTATTCATAACTATATAGTTTATATTAGTAAATGTAATTAGGTAAAGTTCCGGAAAGGGTTCAACTTTATTTTGGATATATTTCCACGCCTGTTCTTGGCTTTTTAGTGATTCAAAGCAGCAGTCTTTCTTATAATAATATATCCAAAGCTTCTCTCTCCAAGCTTGAAGGAGGTTTTAAGTTCAGGGCGATAACATTTTTTTGAAATCATTTAATTATAATAATTTAAAAATATTTAATTTAAAATCGGAAACGTGAGGTCAGGTTTGTTCGAAATTTAATTTAACACTATTATTAAATGACAAAAGACTAATTGACAACTGTTCATTTTTATGAAGTCCGTTCAAAACCGACTTTTATATTTATCGTGACAGGAAATGTCAGAAATTTGTGACGAAACTACGGATTTTCGGAGAACCTAAAATAGTCATAGATTACAACTTTCATAACACCGGCATATATGAGTAGACATAAGCCGTAGCGCTAATAAATATTCATTCGTTCAAATTACAGGTTATAAATTAGGTGCCTGTAAGAGGAATAAATTATTCATTCATTCAATCGTTCAATCATTACACTACACGGCGTTGTAATAATGTAATATCCAATTTGGGCTAATTCTGATACGTTATAACGCTTGGTTGGTCCCAATCTGTTCAAATTATGGAGGATGATGCCAAATAGACTCCTAAATTATCTTTTATCTTTTGTAGATTAAAGCCCGCGACATAGCGTCGCATACTATGTTACACGTTTTTAAATGTATTTTAATAGAGTATTTAATAGAACATTCCTTTTATTTGTTGACCATACGAAATCTATATCTCGTTATTGTGTAGTAAAATAATAACAATGTTTTTATTTAAAACTAGTTTTTGCCCGCGGCTTCGCCCGCGTTTAAAAGAAAATAATATGACATACATAATAATATGATCGATTCTCCAATTAATCGATCTTAGATTGCCATCCCTAGTTCCCGTGGGATTTCTGGGATAAAAACTATCCTATGTCCTTTCTCGGGTCTCGGGTATCTTTGTACAAAAATTCCCTAAAATCGGTTCAATGGTTTAGACGTGAAGAAGAGACAAACAGACAGAGTTACTTTCGGATTTAAAGTATTAGTAAGGATTCGATCTATAATAATGATAATGACCGCAGTTGAAACATGGATTGACTTTATTTTTGTTTGAATTACTTATGGGACATAGATCTATATTAATTATCTCAAAAGTTTATTTTGTTAATGAAGTATTTCAGTAATTTAAATCCCGCAAGTAGTTATTTGGCCTCAACAATGACATAATACAACTTTTTAACCTTTAATAATATACATAATTTCAGGTTTTAACCAGTAGGTCTAATTAGTACATAATTATTGTTCAAGCGGATAATTCTCTTAACTGATGTCAAATTGCTGAAGCAGAAGACAGGAAGCTCATTTGTTAGTTCATATTGCCCATTGATTGGCTCTGACTGGATTCTGATTGGCTCAAATTGCATACTAATTGGCTCGGTCAAGCGCACCGCATAATGAGATTGACTATACATTGGATTTTACTAATATGTATAATATAAGTATATGTATATTAGGACTCTATTCAGTAGGTTTGTCCGTGGATAAAATATGGCTTTGTTAATGCGCTGAAAATTGCGAGGAAAATAATAAAATGTGGTCTATTGAATTTTATTAATATGAATTGAATGAAGAAAGATGGATTTGAACGAATTTAAGAATACTGAAATACATATAATATGATATTTTGTGAAACTGGCGCTGTAAAAATTCAACGATCGCCATGTTGGTCACCTAGCTAGATCATATAACGATTTCAGTTCCGGATTCAATTCCAGTAGAATTCTGAATATCTATCTTATTCCAAAAAAATAAATTTTGTTCTTTATGTTGTTTCTAGATATCAATTTACTGACGTTACCATACTCGAACCAGAAATGATTTGAAGGGTGTGGTAAGGGAGGCATACTAAGATATATATGTTCCTCACGGTACCAACGCATCTGCTGCCGACCTAAGGTAGGGCTTTATTTTTATCTGGGGTTGATTACAGAAGTTGTTGCAATAGCCATGTGCTAAAATAGCCATTGACCATAGGATTGAGCGTTTGATACTTTTAAACTATAATATAGACTGAAGTAGCCCCTTACGTGTTACAAACATTACCTGTTCGAAGGTGGTAGAACCCTTTGTGGTTCGAGTCTGGGGGCACCATCGCCACACCTATTTCTGCCTTACAATAGCAATGTTACGCGTTGCTGTGTTCTGGATTTAGCTTAGTCTTCAGGGATAGCGGCGCATCTGTGGCCGACCTCAGGTAGGAATATCTAATCCTATCTGGGATTAATTACAGATGTCCATGGGTGGCAGTAGGCACTTACCATTTGGTGGACTGCATGCTCGTCTGCTAGTACTATATTATAAAAAAAAACCTGCGATCTCAAGACTAAATTGAAGTTGAAATTGACATAAGGAAAATTTATCCACTTTTTTCACTTCCGCCAAGGTTCGTAGAATAATTGTCGTATCCCATATCACTTCGGACGGTAGCGCAATAAATAAAGGACTGATCGACGCTATCACATGCACCTGTCGATTCAACGGGACGCGCTTTGAAATAAATATTGAAGGTGTCTTTGTCAGAGGTCTGATGACGGGAACAGGGTCAAAAATTGCCTTTGCTACTGATCTGGTTTGAAGGGGTACTAATAAATAGTAATAATAATATTACTGTAAAGAAACTACGTGGGGAAACCTAAACGCCTGAGAGTTTAAAAATAGATTTATCAGAAGGAAGCGCAGCGAAGGCAGCGAGGTAAGCTTAATTCCTCTGTGAGAGGATACCCTTGCGCAGCAGGATAGTATTAATAGATGGCAGTGATCACTTAATAGACCAAGTGTTCTACTCAGACGAAGACCAGAAATCCAAATTAATTATTTAAATAGCCTAATCTGAGATTGAACTAGTTGGAACACTACGTTTATATCAAAATAATTCCTCGCTAATAAATAACTTGTAACCTTTTAGGAAATGAATGCACCACATCGGTCCGGAATGTAATTCCTTTCAGCACAGCTTACGGGGTCCATTGTACTTTTGCGGGCAGCATTCGTATTCTACTAGCTACGTATTCTACGTAATAGAGTGGATTTCAAATATATTATGTTTTTATAGAATTAGATTAAAAAGGGCATTGTCCCTATTTACATTGGTGTATATAAAGGAGCTATAGCCTAGTGGTTAAGAAACTCGGACTCTCGATCGAGGAGTCCGTGGTTCAAATCCCAAGCAACGCACTTACTGGTAATTATCACTTGCTTAAACGGTGAAGGAAAACATCTTGAGGAAACCAGCATACCTGAGAGATTTATATAAAAAAAATCTCAAAGGTATGTGAAGTCTACCAATACGCACTTGGCCAGCGCGGTCGACTATGGCCTAAATCTTCTCATTCTGAGAGGATACCCCTGCCCAGCAGTGAGACAATAATGGGTTGATGACGATATAAAGGTGGGGGAGGTTGGTTAGCATAGGCATACATTTTCTTCATTTAATTAGGTCATTTATTTTTAGACAATTTTCAAAGACTATAATATTTATTCAGAAAAAAAATACGGAAATTTTTGTGGACCAATATTCTGCAAATTCATCTAATACTTCGAGCTAACCCCTTTCCTTGACAAGCCTATAGCTAGGCTGACTTACAATATACTTATATACATTCAAAGTAATTGTTACTACGTTGTCAATTTAATTGGCATTCAAGTAGTAGTTTCAAATACTATTGCCATTCATATGTATTGTAGCATAAGTAGATGTAACTTAAACTATAGTGCAAGATTTGATCAATAAGCAAATAAAAATTTACAAATAGCTTGTGATAACACAGAGTTCATTTTAAATGCATATCTTATTATAACGAAACAAAATACACTTAAAATTTGATACAATGATAGTTTTAAAGTTACATGGGCAATTTGTATGGCTTCTCATAACAATATCCCTTCTGACTAATAATGAAACTATAAGTCCACATTCATCTGGTACAGCTTAGTTCATTCGGAACACTTCTAACGCTTCCCACAGAATCACCATGTGTGGAGCTTGAATGCGAATTTTGTCAAAGGTTACAATAGTAACTCAGATCAAAATATATAGACTTAGACTTACGATTAAAATAATGAATTTTACCAACTTGCGTAATATACAAAAATTATGCTCAAATATTATGTACAATGCATATGTGTAATGCTTCCAGTATAAATATTTTTTGATAAATTGTTATGTTTTTATGCGATATTTAACACTAAAAATATTTAAAGTATTAATACTCGTATGTCATGATGTGGGAAAATAAGTTACATTTGCCTAAAATTGCATAAACTTCTTAATTCCAGATTTACACGCCGAATAGAGATGAGTAGGCTAGTACTAGTAGTAGCCTTCGTCACGACGTTAGCCTTTCGCGGGGTGTAGGTCAGTAAAATTTTCAAGACCGAATATTTTTTGGCGCAATTGATTTTCAACACTCAAGTACAGTAGGTACTATAGCGTTTCAGGATATTCATGATGTACTCCTTTTGCTCCAAGGAAAAGCTTAGTTCTTTTTTGGTCTGAGGTTAATAGAACAATACTCGCGTACTGTCCGAATTCCACAAAGCAATGCTTAAATAAAAGAGAATGACAATGTTCGCAATAGTGCAAGTTAATCGGCTTTAGATGTCAACAGTGAGTTTACCGCCGTTGAACCGCTAATTGACTGATTATCGACTAGTACCTTTGACTCGCCTGTTTAAAGATAAAAGTTAACGCTTTGAAAATGCTTGTTCAATTATTTTGTGAGTTGATAAATGAATATCGCATTTAAAGATGAAAAGATTTCGTTTCAAATCTTATGTAAGATCTACTAGGAATTTAATATAGTACTACTAGTGCAGTGCTCTAAACTTTATTTGCGTTATTATATTGTTCTAATAGTTTTGACCTGTTTGATAATAATACTGTATTTATAGTTTTCGTGTACAATTAAGGGGACACTTACTGATTAAAGTTATAAATAATATGTATAGTTTACATACAGTACATACAATACAATTACATACAGTTATTTATACAGTTTATGGCTAAAATGAAGGATATTCTAAAAGGCGAAACACTAAAATTAAAGGCGCTTATAATAGAATAGAGTTTACAATATTCTCTGAGTCGATTACGTAGTTCGCATGTAGTAAGCATGGGTCCGATATACTATATCTACAAATCGTTTTAATTCATGTATCACACCATATTGATGTACTGGATATATCTACACATTATAACAACACGTCGAAAAATGTACGCATCCAAATCGATGTCTAAACAAAATCTTGTATTCGCTACCTCTCTGTTCGTCTTTCAATACTCGCTGCTGTAGGAAAGAGATGAAGCGAATTTAATTGAATATACATATGTGTCAAAACAAGGGTTGAATAAAAGCAGTTCTGATATTGATATATCGACAACTATAATAGATAATATAATCCTATAGGAAAACGGTGTTCGCTACAGATGTGAATACCAAATATCAGCTGTATAACCGTTTTCAAATAAAACTGAAAAGGACTGTACCTAGCATGTAGAGATTGTTCTGCGGACAATGAGGCCAGTAATCCGCGATCCGCAGAATTAGATTCCGCTTCGCCGTTGTGCAGTAATTTCGTACCCTTACGAGCTTATTCTCGAGAGTACATCGCTAGTCAGGGCTTTTTATTAAACATTTAAAGCGTATCACATCCACATTATATTTGAAATACGCTGTAATGAGGTTCGGTTAACGTACTAAAATCTAGTTTCAATACTTTTTACATGATGGATATGCCGGTACTAAAAATACTTTCTTTTTCTTCTTTCTCAACCATTCGCCACCCACTGCTGAGTGCAGGTCTCTTCTAATGTACGCCACTTTTTCCTTTTGCTTACTCGCTACTTTGGCTATGTCGTCCGTCCAGCGCAAGGGCTGTAAAATACTTTAGGATAATTTTAAAAGACATTTGTTGTCTTCGATCACACTATTGGTTCAGTAAGGGACTAATTCCGTCTATGTACCTGTAACCAGCGCATCGGAAAAGTACGTTCCCACTCTCAACTCTACACAACAGCGTTTAACACTACTGTACATACATTGGTAGTTTGACTCAAAAGGCCACCGTCACGTCAATTTCTGCCTAATTCCGGTGCTACCTATTCGAGGTTGATTACAGATGTCTATGGGATAGCAAAAAGCAGTGATAGCCTAGTGGTTAAGAAACTCGGCCTCTCGATTGAGGGGTCCGAGGCTCAAATTCCAGGCACGCACCTACCTCTGATTTTTCAAAATTATGTGCGTATTAGAAAATAATTATCGCTTGCTAAAATGTTGAAGGATAGCATCGTGAGGAAACTCGCATACCTGAGAGATTTATAAAGAAAAAAAAACTCAAAGGTATGATGATGATGAGAAGTCTACCATTACGCACTTGGCCAGCGCGGTGGACTATGGCCTAATCCTTCCCATTCTGACAGGAGACCCGTGCCCAGCAGTGGGACAATAATGGGTTGATGATGATGATGAGAGGTAATTGGCACTTAGTAGGTACAGTGTATGCTGTTCGCTACTTCAAAAAACAACTTCTTTCTTTCTTCCATAGTATAAAAAATATAAAAAGCGGTCCTACTTGCACGTTCCATTTTCCGTTATTATTGAGACGATAATGATATGGAAGCCCTTCCAATATTTACAGACCCAAAGTTTCTTTAGGAAAAGTTTAGAAAGGTAAACTGTGGCAGGTGTGTGCTATCTTAATGGTATCGGAAACCACGTATTGTATCGCATTTCAAAGGTTGCTACCTCGTTTTCCATATTAAATTGTATTGGTTTTTGTAAGGAAAATAGTTTTTTTTTGCTTCATTTAAGGTATTTGCATATTTATGGGCATTTGTGAGCAAACGAGCATACAATTCACTTGATGTTACATCACTGCCTTTTATGGGTATTTTAAAAGATGCCAATTTGGATTGGATATCCTACAGTCGGTCACTTGTATGTAAAGTAACTAGGAGGGTCTTTCATATTTTTTCAAACCAAACCACAGCAGCGATTAGTTAGAGTTTAAGAGGTAGAAATAAAACTGGCATGTTTTGTCTCCATGTCTCCATAAACTATATATGACTGTGATACAAATAGAACTTCGTCATTACGGTGAAATCGATGTCACATCCTATAGTTGTTGCTTTGTAAAAAAAATTGAGAATGGTGTTGTAATATTATGTCACTCCCATACGTCAGTAGTATAATATATCTAGGGTTATCCCATAATTTGACATCTCATATGTCCAAATCCGTCGAACCATTTGGGTTATATGTGCCAAAGAATGAGGCACATACGTACGTTTGAAAAACTACCCTCCACAGTCAGGTAAATACGCTATTTCGGAATTTGTAGTATGTACGCTTACGGGATAATAAATATCTTGTAAATGTACGATTGTGTTTTGTTTTTTTTTTTGAGAGTTTTACTGTTCATTCTTTTCGTCATGAATCGAAAAGGCTGTAATTCTTGAAGTAATCTTGTGATGAAAAAGGCATTGCTGATAGCTGAGAAAAATAGATATGGCGCTGTATTCGAAGTAGAACTAAAAGTAGTTCTCATTAATTTAAGAATGTAAATACCAATAGTATGAGACTAGTAGGTACAAAGAACTGTTAAATTTTGGAATTTGTAGTATGAGATGTCGTAGCGTTATAATTTTCTACCGTACACGAGCCGTGACTACAGGCGGAGACTTTCCAACTAACTTCAGTAGCGGCTAACCGCGTCGTCAAGCGCTGCGCTGGTTTCTTCCGAGTTTGTTGCCGGTATATTGGTCGGCGTACAAGCTAATACAAAAACTTACTTCGTATGTTCGCCTCTGGGATAATAAAGATCTTCTTTTGGTCCCAAATGTAACAATGTAGGTTGTAAGTTTCAGAGTATTTTTTTATGAAATTAAAATAGCTAACAAGATATCATTGTTATAAAGCGGAAATAGATTAGACTTTTCCTAAGAGTAGAATTACATTTTTTTTTAAATTGGGAATGTATAAAATAAATAATACGAGAATATAGTAAAATAACTTTTTAATTTTCAGAATTTGTAATATAAGATGTCGTAGCGTTATAATTTTCTACCGTATACGAGCCGGAGACTTTCCAACTAACTTCAGTAGCAGCTAACCGCGTCGTCAAGCGCTGCGCTGGTTTGTTCCGAGTTTGTTGCCAGTATATTGGTCGGCGTACAAGCTAATACAAAAACTTACTTCATATATACTCTTCCGGGAGTGTAAGGTTAGAAGGTTGTAACATTTTTTCGTCATAGTAATTTCGTTGTTTTGCTTGTAGCGAAAGTGGTATTAAATTAATTAGTTTTTGTAAATCATATGATCGCTTGGTACTGAATTACGGTATTTTACTTTGTGTGTCCGAAGTTTAAATATTCGACCTCTACCTATCCCATTTTATCCCAAGTGCATATCACAAATTAAACACCACATGTTTTAATAGCGAAGGAAAATATTGTGTGAAAATATTCATGCCTAAAATATCTCAAAAAAGTGCAATCTACTATGCCTCGTAGCGTAATAAACTTTGTTCAAAATATTTCTCTTTGAAAAACGAGACATACGCCAGCTTGGACAATAACAGGTAGAAATTGATGAATGCTGTGAGGATTTTATTTGAATACAATTATTTGTTAAAGAGGAATCTTTATGATCGTGTTACGCTGTTTATAAATGTCATAGTAGAAATATAACTATGATACAAATCGACTAAATGGAATTGCATAGTCCCCTTCTACCACACCCACGGTAGGAAGTGATGCTATTCTAGAACCCGGCTATCGCGTAGAAGATATTTATAAGAAAGTCGCAAAATATGACCCACTTCTGAATCTATACAGTTCATGAAAACTAAAATTGAAGCCTAAAGAATCTTACTTCCGTTTCAAAATAATGAAGGCGGCAGACAAAACGTTTTCTCATAAATGGGGAGACAGATATTGTTGGAAAACGGTTTTCAACTTTTTTCCTTCCTTCATACCTCCTTAAGAGTCGTGCTTGATTGAAAACGTGGAACGAGTGGCGTTAAGCGAGAATATTTCTAAAATCAATTATTACTTGCATAACAGTGCAAATATTTTTTGTAAAAAATAATAACGTCTGGAAATTTCTTAGTAAGGTTAGGTTGGAAGTATAGCGTAAAAGGCCGAAGAAAATAATTAACTCGATCCAAAGTACGGGATGAAATTAAGTTATAGGAGTGGAAATGGTCTTTCACGATTCTAGTGGAAATAGACTTTCTATCGAAAAAATTAAATGTATACTTAAAATTTAAATCAAAATTACGGAAGATAAAACGGATTTATTATTCTTTTCTTTATGATGTTAATTTTTAAGAAATATGTGGATCAGAAATCCATGCATTCAGCTTTCAAAAACCCTTGTTTGAGTTATTCATGTTAAAAATAATCTGTAAAAGTGTCTATTTGTTTGTAGATTGTTGTGAAGCATTTAATAATTTTGGTTAATAAAGTCAATGATAACGCTCCCATATCTGTAGCGTCAGCGTATCGTATCGTAAATATATTACGTCAGACAATGCTGATGTTAATCGGTTTTAGATGCATAACCGTCAATCAAATTTTCATGAGCTTTTCAGTGTGGTAGGGGTTACGTTATGCATATAGACCCATTTTACAATTTTCACTGTATTAGCGTAGCAAATTTTGTTATAAATCAGCTAAATTGTAGTTTCATAGTTTTTAAACGGTATTTTTTCGGAACAGGGAAATCTCCCGCTAGGCTAATGCTCAGGGAGCGGTCGCGCTCCAAAAGTCTTAGTTCGAAGCTTCTATATATTGCAAAGTTGACAAAATTTCGATAGCGTGATTCAGAAACATGTGGCGCCCTCGCTTGAGGAGCTGTGTTTAAGTCACACTTAGTTTATTATACAGTAAAATAACTAAAAGAGTATTATGAAAAATTAAGAAAATAATGTTTAAATAAGGTTAAATAAATATATTCACATTAATAAAGGTTTATACAAAAACACCAAACATTCCTTCTTTAATTTTCGTAGCTTATCGCTTAGCTCTTTTACTCAGACCTCAGCTTATCTTTCAAGGCGGTAAGTCTTGAGTCGTAACCTCTTCGAGGTCTTTTCAGATGGAAAATTCTAATTGTAAATTGTGGGTACCTTGAAGCTACTGTCCGCTTTCAACTTAAGACCTTAGGAGACAATATTCTTGAAGGAAATAATGTGGTTTTACCCTTTCAGACATGCGACAAAAAGCTTAAAAGGAATGGTAAAAATGTCCTTTAATTATTATCATTATGGTTATATTTTACCTTTTATTCTGTTACTGTTCGTTTTAAGTTTTATATTAAAACACAAAGGGTTTAAGTCATATTAAGGTATTACAATTATATATCATTAAATTATAATGTTGAGAAGGTACAGGGAATTTTCAAAATACTATTAAAGCTTCGTGGGTTAATTTGATTTTCGGTAAACAACACCTCGTCTCTGTATAGATTGACTATCCTATTAGCCTAAAAAGTAATAAAGTCGTCTTCAAACACAAATATTTTCAGGTAGAGCCAATTTAATAAATTCTGGAAAATGGAACATCGATGTTAATTCGATCTTCGGCATTCATTTTAAATTCTACATCATTTCTAATTTAAATACTACGTTTTAAAAACTGCAACTTATAGAATCTCATGTTAACAATAACAATATTGAGTTCTAATTTTATTGAACATTTGATATGTTATTCATCGTCTGAAATCACGAAATATTCTTATTAAACACGATGAAATCATTAAAGTTTGAAATTGTTAATTGAGGTAATTATATTATTAATTAATTAATTATCTCCTTTGATCATTAATCATTTCGAAGTATATATCATTTATGGCTATCGTCAAAAACTATTACTTAAAAACACTTCTTAAGATTAAAGATTTCTTAATACTGTATTAAATTTCTTTATAAAAATCTTAAATCTAAAGAATAGAACTTCTAAACCAACTTTCGAAGAATGATCCATGAATACACAAAGCAAATTCGGTGCAAAGAATGAAATAGAGTTTGAAAAGTTGGAATACTTGCAAGCTAGGAACTCTAAAGAAACTAAACGCTATTGTGACGAAGACAGCAAATATGAAATAAGGCAAAGGACGGCGTCGTTCTCGTATTGTGTAAGATATTATTCTACTTTTGTTATGGACAGAGGTACGTTTTGACTTTCTTGAGTGTTACATTTCATATTTAGATTTTATTTTTTCATTTCAGAGCTTTATTTGGGAATGTTCCGAACCGATGCGTCATACATATTTAAAGGTGGTAGAACTCCCTGTGGTTCCACTTAGGCGGCACCATCGTCACTTCTATTACCGCCTAGTAATAGTGTAATGTAACACCAGCTGCTTCATGCCCGAAATTCTACCCTTTTCATTAGGTTTTTGAACACATTTCATCTATATTAATCATATTATAATATCATTTATTTATTTAGCTCTTCATTTATCTAATTGCTGCTACGACTGTGTTCTGGCACTGAGTGGTAAACTAGGGTTAGTTGAACAGACAGACATATGAATGATCAATTTGGATATGTGTTCTTGGTCTGGGTGTTTGTGTATTCGCTTTTGTGTGTGTTTGTTACATGGCATCCACGACACAGGGAATCTTAGTGGGAATGCTACGATGGGTGTAGAAAGCGCTTTTAACATTCAATGACTTTTGACATTGATTCAGTTATGACCTACACGGTTAAAGTTATGCGTGCTTGTTTCGTTCAAGAGTACGACATACTACGTATTCATCACGTATCTACGTATTTGTCGGCGATACGCCGGGGGTTACGGGTTCAGAGTCCATCACAATGAAAAATGCGCACCGAAGATAACCAAGTTTATTTTTGCACGAAGGCTAGTATAAAAAAAGTGACACATTTTCACAATCAAACTGATATTTATAGGTTTTGTAGCGGATATGACAATCTTTGTTGCGATTGAAATTACTGTGTAACAAATCTCATAATATAGTTCAATATTCGAAATTAATATTATAATGAATTTTACGTTACTCCAAAATTTATCTTACACAAATTACATTTGTTTTAATAAACAAGCGCGTTACAACACACAAACATTCCTTAAAGTTTTCATAAATCGCTAAAAGAGGGCGCTACTAGTAGGATGCAAATTAAACTAAGTTTTGTTTATAAAACAATAAAATTGGAGTCATAATAATCTAATTGATTTTTACTTTGAAGGTTTATGCAAGAATAGGAATTATTAAAAATAAATTACAAAATCAATCTTTTAAAATCAGTCGAAAGAGTCAGTGCAATGTCTAAGAGACACTGAGGTTAGATCAATAACAGTATTGTAATTACGAATAATTATTTTAAACATTAAATATTATAATATAAACGTAAGATACTGATTTACACCCATAAATAATTATTTTAAACATTAAATATTATAATATAAACATAAGATACTGATTTGCGCCCATATATTCGTACTGTGTACATCAGACATCTTCACATTTTTGACAACACAACAGCCACAACGAGCTCTATTATCTGTTTCAAGTATACAATATAGCTACAACATATAACCTTTTTGCCTCTATTGTCACCTCAAACAGAAAACCACTATTCA
The DNA here is from genome assembly GCA_014595695.2 of Epargyreus clarus clarus. Classification (NCBI taxonomy): domain Eukaryota; kingdom Metazoa; phylum Arthropoda; class Insecta; order Lepidoptera; family Hesperiidae; genus Epargyreus; species Epargyreus clarus. The sequence continues at coordinate 1,469,358 of JACTTY020000083.1, forward strand.
GCATTTCATACATACCCCGACGTACGTTAACGCATACAAAAACGCCACGTCTTCATTCCTATTGTTTTCACGTCAAACGCACCCCTTCGTTTATTCTCGAGGGTGATATTGAAGCCTTCCTATTAAGCCTGTTACACACTTTCTACTTTGGGTAACGAAAATGTTATCAGTTCTAATAAAGTGTGCACTTTATTGCACACTTAGCCTTGAATAGAGTATGTTCCCATGGGTGTCGTAGGACTCGTAGGTTCATGGGGCAGCAACATTTCCGCGATGGTATTCATCTACTTCGGTCACTCTTAAAGATAATGCCTTTCATTAATAGATTGATTGCATTAAATTTTATGCTACCAAACTTTAACATTTGACTATTTCTGCTTAAAATTTGACAAATTTAAATCTTTGGTAGAGAAAAGTTGAATATAGTGACTATTGACAATGGTGCGATAGCAAAGTAACTTTTTAGGGAAGGTCTATGTTTATATGCACTTCTAAGGGAAGCGCTATTAAGTATATATATTGGATAGATGTTATTTAAGCGACGTACTGTGTTAAGTGATTATGCTGTATTGAAAATGTCTTGATGCCACAGAACCCTTCAGAAAGCGAAATCTGTCCGAAAAGAGATAAAATATGATTCAATTAACTTAAGGCTTGTACTAATCTCATCATCATAATCAACCTATTACTGTCAATGCTAGACATAGGTCTCCCTCTCAGAATGAGAAGGTTTAGGCCATAGTCCACCGCGCTGGCCAAGTGCGTATTGGTAGTCTTCAAGTACCTTTAAGATTTTTTTATAAAGCTCTCAGGTATGTTCTTCGTTCAAAATATTCTTCACTCAGGTTCGTTCAACGTTTAAGCAAGTGATAATTAATTTCTTATACGCACATAATTTTGAAAAAATACAGGTAATTTTGTGAAATCAGCGTGCCTGAGACTTGAACCTCGGGTCTCTCGATCGAGAGGCCGAGTTTCTTAACCACTAGACTCTTAAACACTGCCGTAATAGGATATTATGAATGGCAGTAGCATATTGTTAACGGTTTGACACGAACAGCATGAACACGGCCTTAGCTTCCAGTGTCTACGAGATTCTTCCGCAAGTTTCGTACGTCTAGACTCGGAACTCGTCTGGATAGTGGTTGATGAGTCTAAAATGAAACATGTTCATGATACTTACCTTTCGTTACAGCAGTTTCCCATTTTTAACGGACCCTAATATTTCCGAGATAAAGTTCAGTTGTAGAAACTAGTATAAGTAGGCCCGTTACTTGTGTATATCATAACTTTTCTACAAAATTAAATAACGTCGACAGTAAGTGACTAAATTCAAAAGGCATATTAAATATCGGCTCAATAACAAACCTAACATTAACCTGGTAGTAACCATTATTAGATAGATTTTATTATGAGCGGTTTGTAATAATGACCATTAACCACTTCGAATTCGCACTGAAACATGACTGAAACATATGCATGCAATCAAATAACCTACAAAATTGCAACTGTTTTCAAAATAAAGTACAAAAACTACGCGAAAACATGTTATACGTGGTAGCAGCCATACTAGTTCCAGCTTAGACTTAGTCAACTAGACTCATAACTAAGCGGATTAGTGCCCATACGAAGCTCTAGGTCATACTCGCAGGACAATACGCGGAAAATTCCTACAACACATGTCTGAACTTAAATTGGTCGGCTACAGCTCTCTGCTTTAAATTGTTCTCAGTGGAATATCGCATTTTACGTACTCAATATGTGTAGATATTATGTGTAGTATGGTCTAGTCTAGTGGTATGGATTTCGGTTTCATGTTGCCGGTTTAGGATTCAAATCCCAGGTCCTGATTTTAATTTTCGAAATAATATATCAGAAAAGGATAGGTATCGTAAAGGAAATGATCTTAAGAGGTCTCAATGTGCGTGGAATTTACTAGATAGGTACTTGTAGCTAGCGTATTGAACTATTACCTAATTTCTTTTTATTTTGACAGAAAACCCGTGCCCAGCAGTGGGGCAATAACGGATTGATAGTGGTGGTATCGTTGTAGTTGAAATAGAGATCTACAATATTTCAATAGAATATCATCCCTGTTGACTTTTTCAAAAATATACCCCACCACTCGCTCGAAACACGGTCACTCAATGGAGGGATCCAAAGTGGATATTAGAAATCAATTTAATTATCACTTCTTTAAACGGTAAAGGTAAACATCGTGAGGAAACCTACCTAAAGCACGATCCTGGAAGTTAACAAAGGAAAAAAGTTCTCAAGGATGTGTGAAGTCTACAAACGCGCACTTGATCAGTGAGTCGGCTTACCGCCTAATTCCTCTCAGCGGAGGAGATTCATGCCCAGCAGTGGGACCGTAATAGGCTTGTAAGGATGACGACGATTCTACTATACAAGCAGATTATGTTACGTAGTAAAGCAATAAAGGGAAATGATGTTCAAAATATCGTGTAGGTACTTACTTTTATTATATTACTCATAATAAAATCAAATGTATACAGAATGTTAAAGACTCAATAAATGGTATTGGAATAAAATCAACACGTTTTCTGTAACATTGAAGATTCTAACATTTATTTTTATTTAGAAAATGAAGACTATACGAGTAATACCTACTCGATATTAACTAGAAAAGAGAATAAAACTTTACCTTTTTACCTAAAAGCGTTATTTTTTATTAAATGGAATAGTAAATGAGTATGCAGTGCACCTGATGGTAAGCAGTGACTGCCACCCATGGACATCTATAATAAGCTCTAGATAAGATTAGCGTATATGTGAGGTAGATGCGTTGCTACCTGAGAGGCCTCAGTTAGAACGCCTCGGATAAGTAAGCCTTAATCACACCGTTCAAACCGGAACAATTAACACTGCTGTTATAAGGCGGAAATAAAAGGTGGTACGATCAGGTGAAGTCAGGAGATCCCCTATTCCTACTCATGATTGACCAATGACCATGAATGACCAATCATGATAATCAATCTTAACCCATTTTTTCATACCAAATTTCAAATTAAACAATATTTGCTTAAAAAATAGAAAAGTTCCAAATTTTATTTGTAAAAATTTATTAAGATTATTAATTGATTAGGATTATTAAGTATCGTTGATGTCGGCCATAACCGGTGTGAAATAAGACCTATCCCAGAACGAGAAACAATCATCCTATAGTCCCACTGAAATCGCACCTAAAAAGTATTTGAGCGAGTCTGATTGGTATAGTGTGGAGTCTAAAAGCGTCTACTGAAAGCTCAGTCCGACCGGATACGTCGCGGCAAGCGGACGTGTGCTCAACCCGCTTAAGTTGTGTTACGTGAATCAAAACAGTGTCTCCGATCGCTTAGGTAGGAGATTTTTATTATTTTAATAGTGTTTAAATTATTTATTTATATATAATATTAGACTTGTGAGTGTTTTGTGTATATGTCAGTCTGTGTACTTAGAGAAGTAACTGTCATAACATGTTCTGAAAGTTTTTGAAGTAAAGTTTTTATTTGTATTTTTTTATAAACGGATATTATTCGTGACTTAAGCTATTCGGGACTTAAGTTATTGAATTAATAAAGTTTATTTTTTCCCGCGATACATCCAAAATTTCGTTTGGATGAAAAATATTAAAGAAGTTTTTTTTTTAATCAAAACTTACTGAAACGCTGACAACATTTGTCGCATAAGTAAATTCATAGCACAATATATTTTTCGCGGTTTTCTATTTAATACGAGATTAAGATTAAATATAGCCGCCACTTAATTAAAAACATTTATAATTAAAACATATGGTAAGTTTTAAAAAATACTTAAATAATTATATTGAAATAGAGACAAAATTTTGAAATAGTGGTTGTTATTCTTATTGAAGTTATTCAGAAATAATAGAAGAATTACCTCAAACGACAAGGAAATATTTAAAAATACACTTAAAATGTTCTACCTCTAATATGTGTAAAAACTAGAAATGTAGATATTTAAACATACAATTACGTTGTCTCTAACCTTCATATTGAAATTATATTACACCCTCGTAATATATTTTATTCATATATTATTAGTTTTATGTACCAGTATAGCAATCGTGGGCTGAAGTCCAACAGAGGCGATAATTTTGATCCTTAGGACAGGCAACGCATCTGTTATTCTATCAAATTACTGATGTACGGGGGCAGTAATGACCAGTTACCGTCAAATGGACTACAATCTGGCTTGCTATTTTATAAAATATACTTTGTAAAAATTTCAGTTAATATGCAATAACAATTCATTGACAGTTATTAGTTACTAACTGACCCGGCAAACGTTGTGTTGCCATATAAATAAAAAAATGTTAAGGGTGAACAACGCTTATTACTTACGGGTATGAAAAATAGATAGTAGCCGATTCTCAGACCTATTGAATATGCATATAAAATCTGATGAAAATCAGTAAAGCCGTTTCGGAGGAGTACGGTTACTAACATTGTGACACGAGAGTTTTATATATAAGATTATAGGATTTCGTCTTCTTAATGTTCTCAGGTATGTGTAACTACTAGCCCGTATATGACTAGCATGGTAGAATAGTTTATATCACTCTGAGATCTCAGATTGATGTAGGTAGCACTGGTCTTTTTTGGGGGTAGTTAGATATTGAAGTCGATAACCATTTAACATCAAGAGTTGCATAATTTAACACACAAAAAAACGTTTCATATATTTTATTTAATTAAGGACAAAAGGACGTCTAAAATTTTACGTCAAGGTAGGTGAAAAGGGCTTTTGAAGCGGTATATTGTTATAATCAATTTTGTTGACTGTATACAAACTTTGAACATATAAAAGTAATATAAAAGTGATAAACATTTACTACGAAAACTTCCAGATATAAGGCTTTAACATCTTTCGTTGATAATAAAAAATTTACCCCCAAAGGTACCTTTGGAAGTTTTTATTGTTTTTCTACATTAAGTTTCTTGGTAATTCTATTATGAATTATAAATTACTCTCGAGTATATAAAAAAGTTTTTAAGGTGATATTTTTATGCTTAGGAGATGAGTTTTGTGAATTAGGTAAAGTGAGTGAAAAGTTTTATTGAGTTTTTTGTAAATGTAATGTTTTTATTTGCGCTTTAACTCATTTGAGACAATTTTAACTGTAAGTCGCGGTAGTTTTTTAGTTGAATTCCCAAAAATGAACCTATTTACTAATAGGTACTTACTATTTATTCACTAATTCAAAACTTAAAAACTATTAAACTTATATTTCGTCCTACGAAATTCGTGCTACGAAATTATTTTATTATGTATTGTTTTATTTTAATTGATTTAATTTGTGGTATAATTAATTATGCTGTTTATTATGCACTTGATACGATTATGATAATAGAATTTCACGTTTGATTTTAATTCAATAATTGTTTGATCTTGATATTTATCATGAAATGTTTATAATTACTTTATGTGTAATCAAAACTTTAGGGAAAGGATTATAAAAATAATCTCAAAGGTAATTCGCACTGGGCCAGCGCGGTGGACTATGACCTAATCCTTCTCATTCTGAGAGGAGACCCGTGCTCAGAAGGGGGACAGTAATGGTTTATTGATGATGATGAATCAAAACATAGACACATTGACACACTTGAATTGAATTCATAATTTTAATGACCTGTCTACCGTAGAGGTCACCATATAGGTTTGAAGGTTCAATCCACGATTAGGCAGACTAAACTATGAAATATAGATTGTAGTCTGTCACGCGTATATACTTAACATTTATACCTATAATTCACTATTACACAAAGCCTAAGTCTCAACTATGTAGCCTAACAAAAAATCCACAACAATAGAATCATTAAAATGGAATGCCAATTATCCAAAAACCTACAATTATATAAAAACATAGCATGTTTCATGCGTAATAATTATACGTGGGTATTATAAAAAATTCAGATACTAAATAAGGGTGGGTACTCACTGACAGTAGTTAGATGTAATGTAACAAGTTCTGATATTTACTTTGAGTATTTTCATTCATTTACCTAATAGTCATCCTTCTAACTCGAATATAATATCCGCCCTATACGACATAACAACTGCCGCCCTTGGACATTTGTGAACAACTCTAGATAAGTTTGGATTTCTGGGCTTGTCCAAATATGTGTTGCTACCTCTGAGGACTACGTTGGAACGCCTAAAATTGCTGTTATTATTACGCAAAAAAAGTTGTTCAGGTGGTAGCTTTGAATCCGAAAGAAAACCGCTCTACCATCTTCAAATTAAGCTATTGTAAGCCAGAAATAGGTGACATGTTATTGTTGTTGCAGACGAACAACAAAGTGGTTCTTTACATAATCCAGGTGGTGACCTGGAACACACTCAACACAATATGTGTATCGTCAAAAACAAAGAAATACACATGTGTTTTCACATTTTTAATTCCAGTAACGTGCAGTGTGCACATATATATTAGGGATATAGTAATATTAAATGTTGTAACATTATAATGTTACTGATGATTAATAATACAACCGTAACTAAAGCGTTACATTACTTGCAAACGCTCTAATCAGTACCCACCCTAATGTGTGTATAATTAAAACTGTATCACTCTGTATGCGATTAATAATTCAGGCCGAAAATGAGACGAAGACCTTCAAATATTCAGACGAGGGTGAATATTTATGCTTTTGGGACATTTCTATATTATTTTCGATTGATATTAAAGGTGGTAGAACCCCTTGTGGTTCGATTCCGGCGGCACAACCGCCACACCTATTTCTGCTTAATAACATCAGTGTTAAGCGCTGCTGTGTTCCGTTTTGAAGGGTGTGGTAAGGGAGACATACTTTTCCGAGGCATTCCAGCTTAGTCCTCAGGGGTAGCAGCGCATCTGTGGCCGACCTCAGGTAGGTATATCTAATCCTATCTGGGGTTGATTACAGATGTCCATGGGCGGCAGTAGCCACTTACCATCAGGTGGACTGCATGCTCGTCTGCTACTCCTATATTATAAAAAAAAAAAAAGGTTGACGGTTTTTTTACCTTACACTAAGTGAACGTTCCCGTAGACTAACTAATTATAGATTTGTAGTACAATACAAATTAGCGGCTAAATTTATTTTCTGACCAAGAGATTGATTAAGAGATTTGTCACCTCTTTAAATTTTTTTTTTACCAGATATCATAGACTTGTTTTCTTCACGGAGTTTTCCTTCATTATTACAGTATAATTATTTGTATTCTGTTTACATGTAATTACTCATACCGATACTGTCAAGTACTAGTAGTATTATAAGTATTGGCTCATTACTAGTGCTTTTTGCTGAGAAAATATTGTAGTAGATGAGTATTTACACATCCAGCTGAAAGTTTTATATTGAACTGAACACGGGTACTTATATGTTATGACGTATTAATAATATCCTGCGGAAAATTCAGTACCATTTCAACGCGATGACAGAATTATTTATGTGAGTTCCGGGGAAGTTGGAAAAAATAGCCCTCAAGTATGTAGGTAGTGCGGTTACCTTGATATGTTTTATTTATACTTTGGGCCCTGTTCTGACAGATTCTGATTACGCACGCATTGTAGTTACGTGTACCACGTAGAGTCCCGGGTTCGATACATGCCGAAGTAAACTGTGTTTGTGTAATTTTTGACTTCTTCTTTGTGTATTCATTGATCTATTGATGTGTATAAATTTAGTGGTTACATCAGTCATCAAAGGTTCTCAGGTTCGATCCTCGCCCAAATACCGTTTAATGTTGAATTTAAGCTTCTGTTTTCTGGATTTGGGTGTCATTGTCTTATTTGTATTTGTGTGTGATGTACCGAAATTAATTTTATTATTTATTTGTATGACCTATAAATCATTATATTCTCAAATTCGGATATTATTATTACTATAAAATGTAGATTTGAATATTTCTATCGCACCATTTTATCATGAACTAAATTACCCGTCTAGACATCCTAAGACAATATTATTTTGGTGGCAAAACAGAGTGTTATTGTAAATTAGTTCAAAGTAATCAGTCTTTATCCATCTGCAATAGAAATACAAATTTCAAAATTGATAAAGCAGCAATTCTTAGACGTGGAGTAAATTTAGGCTTTAAGAGTAACTGATGATCTACTTCAGGACTTGTCCTTTGTCCTCATTATAAGTTATTCACAGATGCTTTTCTATAAAATCATTAAAAGGAACCACCTTATTTTCTTTACAAAGAAATTTACCACATAAGTTGGAAACCATGTTACATTTTCAAATTCATTACTGCATTTACTAGCATGCTCAACACCCTACTCACAAATAATTTTGCAATGTAACTCTCGCATCATTATTGTAACGAGAAAAAACTGTATTGTTGGTATTGTACGAACTGTATTACCGATATTGTAAGTAAAGGATTCGCAAATAATAGGCACTTCCAAATCTAGACCAGGGCCAATAGTACTGGTAAAATATAAAGATACAAGGTAGGCCAACTCTTTGTTAGACTAAGTATTGAGGTACCTTCATTTCATCCAGTACAGCCTTTGATGTGCTCGATCATAATAAATGATAGCATTTGTTTGGATTGAAAGGTTTGGAGGTTGGAGAGAAAAGTTCTCATTTACTCACATACTTAAATAACATTAGATATAATACCTTATTGGAAGCTCTAAATTATTATTCTTATACGTTTAAAAAAATGATGGCCTAGTGGTTAGAAACTTCGCTTCGCAATCGGTGGTCCGAGGTTCGAACCCTGGTACGCACCTCTGCACCGCAGCCATAAATCCAACAAAATATACAACTGTTTCAAATAGTTACGCTACATATTTAAACATATTTGCAGGATTACTTATTGTATAAATGAAAAACAACATTTTACACTAAAGGCATACCAATACGGATTTTTAATGACACCTGATAGCCACGTTTAATAACTATTAACGGCTCGCAATAAAAGTAAATGTAATGCCAATCTTTGATAGCGTTTCCAACGTATTTTTATTTCGAACGAAATGATAAATTTCATTTTGCTTGTTAGTAACCAAATCCTAGTAAGTGATATCAGTTTCGCCCGCACGTACAGGTCCGAGGTTGAAATCCAGATACTATTCTAGGTACAGCGAAATGTGACTATCGGTGAAAACATAGTTAAAAATGAAAATGAAGACATTGTTAAAATCTACATGTCTAACTTTTCATGTTTTCCTGGATGTGTGAAAACCAATCCGTCCTTTATCATAGTGGCCTACCTAGTTATTATCAGTAGAAAACCCGTACCCAGTATAGGTAGCTGAAACAAACTTGAAGAGAAAGATGGTGGAATCAATATATTATGTACGGAGATGTCCCATCGTACAAATATTTCTAGAGTGAAGCAGTTCTTGCGTTTCGTTGGAAGGGTGTAGATGCTTTCTTATACATGTATGAGACTTTGTGGCTATTATTCTGTGAATTGATATAGTCTTTAACCCATTATTGTCCCACTGCTGGGCACGGGTCTCCTCTTAGAATGAGAAGGATTAGGATTGCCCTAATCCTGGACTATGAAGTCCACCGCGCTGGCCAAGTACGTATTGGTAGACTTTACCTTTGAGATTTTTTTATATAAGCCTCTCAGGTATGCCGGTTTCCTCACGATGTTTTCCTTCACTTTTAAGCAAGTGATAATTAATTTCTAATGCGCACACAACTTTAAAAATTAGAAATGCGTGCCTGGGATTTGAACCTCGGACCCCTCATTCGAGAAGCCGAGTTTCTTAACCATCAAGTTAACTGCTTTTGCTGGTTTGATATAGAACCATTAAGAAACAGAGAATATACAATTGGTTACAGATGCTCATATACGGGAGTGAACACATAGGGTGTTAGGGCGGAAGGCGCGCTCGTTTGCTATTCCTATCTTATAAATAATTGGCCAAGTGCGAGTCGAACACACGGAACTTTCCCTACTACCATTTTTTTAATAGATAAAGCGCAAAATCGCTATTGTTCGGTAATTTTCATTTTTTTTAATTATTAGTATTTGATGTTATAGCAGCCACCGTTATATATATACTTTGTAAGAAATTCAAGCGTCTATCAATTATGGTTCAGACAGATTCAATAAGGATAACGATAAAAGTTATTAATGTTTAGTCATATTCACACTTATTTCGTAGTTATTGCTATGCATAAGTTTTCACACACACACACACACACACACACACCGCAGTTTAAACTCAGATGCTTTAAAAAGCACGGTATTAGGCATGGTTACGAAACCTTCTGATCCAATATGGACAAGTATGTAGGTTCTTAACTAATAATAAATAAATTACAAGAAAATGTCACAAGACTTTAAATAAATGAAACGAGATCCAATCTAAAAATTTGGTACAATGACTCTTTTATTTTAATATTTAAATATACATCCAATCCTAGATATTACTTTACGAAAAATGTTTTTATAACGGTGTGTAATAAAATTTTATGTAATGCCAACCTTTGGCAACCTCTAGTGTAATTTTTCTGTATGTTCCATTTCGAAACACTCATTATTATCCACATTTTGTTTGTGAATATTTTTTTACAACATCATTTTTAGAACATAAAATTTAATGTAATACACATAGTATTGGAATAAAAGCGTGTTTAGTTATTTTACAAAGAATTTGAACTGTGCGACTTAGACCAATAATAAGATATACTGTAGAACAAAACCAAATTTGGATGGTTGAAATCATCGTGTTTTTATATGTATACTTAACGATAAGGCAGACAGGTTACGTGGTGGAAAGTAGTCACCGTCGCCTACGGACATTTGCAACAGCAGAGGAGTCGTCAATGCATCGCCGGCTTTAAAGGAGAGCTCTTTTTGCACCCTTCGTGAAGAGTTCCATGTCATATCGCGCAGGGAATACCCCAGGCGGAAGTTAATTCCACATTTTGCACGTACGTAGCATAAATGACCGTGAAAATCGAACCGTGCAATTATGTAATGTGTTCATTTGTTCATGAAAAAAATATTGAAGCAAAAATTTCTTCAATTCAAATACTATAAGTATAAATCTCAAAAGGAGCGTTAATTAATGGTAGTGAAATTATACGACATTTAGCGCTTGGCAATGGTTAATGTTATCTGCAAGGTCGATAAGAGTCCCTCCAACATGTAGCCAATTTCGTGTAGTGTTTTGTAAAGCGATGTCTATTTTTTTTGGTCAAAGTTGTACGTGAGGATTAGCACGAAGTGTTAATATTTGCGTTGCTAAGTGCCGACTTAAAGATTTTACCGCCTTCGCTGTTTAGATGTACTGGCATACTAGACTTCGAACATAACAGAGAGCATCATAAAGAAATTATTGTAAAGCGTCTCACTTCGTTTTCTACTACACTAAGATTAAGTAAAAATGTCTCGAATTTTGTGTAAGGTTATGCCATTAGGGCGATAGTTAGTGGTCAACCAGTGTCAAATATTACGAGTGCTAATGGTGTTTCCACTGAAATACCCTGAAAACAGCTTTATTGATCCTTTTTTACCAAAGCTAAGCTAAACAGTGAGAAGCAAGACTGATTGTACTAGAGTATGGCTAGCTCCTATGAACTCCTATTTCTGATGGAAACGCAACGTAAATTTAGTTCACTGTTCTATCTAGGGTATCATAAACATTTTGAACAAAACATATGTATGTAGCGTTGCTCTTTCACCGGTTATAACAATTAGTTCTACTTAACAACAACTGCCTCTGTGAAATAGTTATGCATTTTAATTGGACAGTCGATTAATAAATGTATGCACGCGTGCACATTAATGGAGATAAGGATTTTCTGTTCATTTTTGTCGTTTAAAAGGGGCAATGTTCATTAAAATTTATAATTGTCCGTCGGCGTTGCTTTTGCTTTCCATGGATGTGGATATAAGTATCGTTACTTAACGTATTATTTAAATATATTAACTGTTCAATATATAAATGAGTATTATTTTGAGCTCTTTGTGATTCTTGGAAGGTTTAGGACAGGATTTTTGAGAAGGATTAGGACATAGAACACCTCGCAGGCTAAATACGAATTGGTCGGTTTTACATACATCTCACATATGTAGGTATCCTCCCGATAATCTCTTTCACTGCTAAAGCAAGTGATAAATAATTTCTTAAAAGCATTTAAATAAAAAATCATAAGTGTGTCGAATTTGAACCTCGAACTCTCGAGTTCAAGTTAGCTAGGACTTGGCCCATTGATCGCGGGTAGCTAAATGTTGCATCATATTTAAAAATATATATAATTTTATCTCAATAGAATCGCGTGTAATATAAAATTCGAGTTCGTATTGGTAATTAAACTTAATCTTGATATTTTAAAACTGATAATAATTATTTTTTAATAGTAAACACGCATGTAAAGATAAGAAATTTAATACGAAGTATAATCCAGTGTTAACAAAAATAATACTCACCTTACGAATGTTAATACTCTTTAAGCATGCGATCAGAAGTGGTCCTCGTAACTTAAGAAATAACTTGAACTATAATATAGTCAAGATATAACGCGCTGGTTAAATGCGATTGGTAAACTTACACACTTCAAAATCTTTCAACATTTCTCACGATGTTCTAACAACTTTCACCGTTAGGAAAAGGGATAACTAATTTCTAATGTGCACATAACTGAAAAATTTAAGGTGCCTGGACTTAGAACCCTGGACCCCTGACTGAGAGGCCGGTGAGCTTTAAAATACAGTACCCTTGCTATGAGTTTTTACGTTTTGATAAATATGACTGTTTCGGTATTTGTTTACGTATTTGCCCATACAAATTCCAATCAGCGCCTCTAGCGGATTGTATCAGAAGGATAGTGTCAGTAACGTAACATTAAATGCCTAAATTGACGAAATGGCGCTTTATTTTTTTATTTTTGACTCTTTTTTATTGCGCACATGTGAGGCAGACAAAAAGACTTGACCACTTACTTATTGTAACGTTTACTCAATCTACTGAAGCAAACGGAACAGAATAATGGATTGAGTAAACGTAACGTAAATTTGTGAGATGTTTTGAAAACTCATGGTAAGGGTACAGATGTCCAGAGTTTCAAACACTACGCTATGACTGCTTACCTCAAACACTTGAATGCAAACCAGATGCTCATCAATTAATTATCTCACTCAATTAGTCTTCTTACATTATAATAACAATTTTATACAAAAACTCTACAGAAACAAATATCAATTGGCTACTACAAAATTTTATACAAAGCAGCTTTACAAATCGTGACTTTAGCTCTGAACAATTATTGAGCATCATTGTACTGAATCAGTAAACAATATGAATTGCCACAATTACAGCTATCTGCGGATTGAATATTTAATTGAATGGTAGCTACGTGATTTGTAATATTAAATTTTGTAATAACAATTAGCCAAATAGGGTGTGCATTACGTGATTTTAATTGGCAATATTGAACGTAGTTAGTATCGTAGCCGTTTCAAAGTAAGATGGAATAGTTTCTAAGTACAAATGCGTTGGTAGCCCTGAAAACTTAAGAAGATTTACTTATATTTTAGCGTTGACTATAAGAAATAGAAGTGTCTATATATTGCATTGCCACATATATTTCAACTCCAGATAGTTCTAACTCTTACATATTCAGTAATCATGATTATATTATATTATAGTCTCTACATAACGGTTAATATTGAACAAACACACTTTTTGTTAGACCACTTAAAAAGCTATTCAATTGAACTCCTACACTTCTTTTGCCTTATAATAGCAGGTATTAAGTGCATGTGTTATGGTTCAAAAGTTATGATAAGGCAGAGACATTTAAACATGGCGTGACGTAGTCCTTAAGGGCATTGCTACATGCTTCTATTACCGACCTTAGGTACGAGTCCATTAATATTAAGGATAGATTAGAGATATCCATAGACAGACCACCATTGACGGATTGCTTGATAAATATTTGTAGAAAAAGAAAAAATATACATTTACAATAAAATAAAATTGAAAAATAATTACAAGAGAATTCTAACTGAAATGCTTAAATCCAATTAAAAAGAAAGGGAACTTTGTAAAGTTCAAATGTACCTGCAATCAGGTCTAAGTGGACTGCGGAAGTTTTACTGCAACTTAGTATTGGTGTGTCGTTACTGACGACAAGTTTTCGGAACTAAAAGACATCTAGGAGTCTATTTCTAAGTACCGTAAGTACGATAAGACTGCAATTTATTTTCGCTGTTGTAAAATTAAAAAAATATACTTTATAGGTATGCAAATGTAATCCGGGAGCTTGTTGTACATATTGATATCTTGACTCAGAATTGCAGTGAATATAGCAATTTTAGCCTAGTGTTTAAAACTCGGTTTGTCAGTCGGGGAATCCGGGGATCAAATCCTAGGCACATGCCTTAGATTTTTCAAAATTATGTACATATTAGAAATTAATGAAGTTGCTATAACGGAGGAGACAAACATCTTGAAGAAACCTACACATCTAAGTGTTCTTAAAAGAAAGTCTTCAAAGCAGTGTGAATTGACCGATTCGCATTTCGCTGAATAACTTTGAGAGGAAACCCGTGCCCAGCTATGGGCTGTGGGACAGTAATGGGTTGACGACGAGAATAAAAATTAAATGTAATATTGTTAAAGGGATAATACCAGAAAATAAAAATACATAATATAAGTATTCATATACAAAAATTCGTTTAATTAAGCTCTTGTAGACAGTAATTGGTCGATAACTTATTATGGCTGTGTTTCATCGATAGCAACTTCAACGTCGTTAAGTGCTTTATTTATTATTGGCTCTTGGTCTATAGCGCTACAACAGATTGGGTACTTTACGGCCGTTATTAATAATCAATCTATCAATATCTTTACCAATTATATTTCGAGTAGATCGGCGAGACCGCTAGATCGGCACCGAGATTTTGATGGCCTGATGTGCCGGTAATATAAAACACATTGGAACTTGCCGTTACACGCGTGACAGCTGGAACAAAATAAACCGCCGATATCGGTCGCGGTGGACAAACTATCGCCGTCACGACATATTAAAAATCGGCCCGAAATAATCTCGTGTTCGGTATCGGCATGGTGACGGTGCGGTGGACAAACGACCTAACATTTTCTGAGTGGTAACATGAGCACATACAAAGTCAGAGACACACACAAATACCGAGTCCCAAAAAAGATATCTAAATTAATTGTTCCAAAATCTATTTAGCCGGGGATCGAACCCAGAACCCTTTGCGGGTCAGAATGCTCTATTGACTGTTCTGGCGCGTGAAAATAAGTTAATCAATTACGGTACGCCCAAGCTGCACACAAACCTACGCATATTTCATACTCGTTACTACCATACTACCATACTACCAATTTAACTCTATTCACCATAAAATTTCGAAAAACATTAATTATTGCATTCACGAAACATTTTGTGTTTCAAAAGCCACAACAATATAAAAACTGAAGGGACATTTGTCAAGTGTCGGATACCATATTTCATATCCCACTGCGCCCCACTGCACGTATCGCACCCCATTGCTTTAATCACATTCACCCCAAAGTAACGTTTAAGTAATTACCCCATGCACTCCCTCACCTGGGCTTTTTAATGTATTAAGTGCATTATTAATTAACCCTCTGGCCTAATGAAAATTAATAAGGGTGTGTGATCTTATCGTTTTTATTTACCGATACTATAAAACATGCCATGCGTGGTTTGGTCATGATGGACCATTTAACGTATATTTTATTGCCATAGTAAGATATATAAAATAGTTATCACTATAGCTTAAAATAAATACGTTTTCGAGGAAACCTGTAAATCGTGTAGCAGTTAGTATTTTATTCATAAATTCCTGTTGTTCAATCTCGCCAAAAGTTCAATCTCGCCCTCAGTTGGTAGAGGAGTTGAACCACAGAGCGGCTCCATCGCCTCACCTAATTCTATCTAAAACAGTATTGTTAAGCACTGTTGTATTCGGGTTTGAAGGGTGTTGTATAGGAGATATACTTTTCCGATTAATTTCAGCTTAGTCCGCAGGGGTGGCGGAGTATATATGGCCGACCTCAGGTAGGAATCTAATTTTGTCTGGGGTTGGGTTTACTGGTGTCCATGGACGGCAGTACTCACTTATCATTAGATGGACTGCATGCTCGTCTACTACTTCTATGTTATAAAAAATATATCAATGTATTCGTATCTATAGCTGACTTCAGGATATATTGTCGTCAATCCTATTGGGATTGAAATGATTCAATGGGTGGCGATAACTGGACAGCAACGGCATTTACCACCTTTCATTTGAAAAATATCTGAGCGCTCAAAGAGAGTTTTATCATTTATCATGTAACGTAGAAGTAAGTTAATTAGTGTTTTCCGTTAAAACAATGGTGTAACGTAATATTCGTATTGTTATGAGTAATTTCCAGTGTTACGTCCCGAAACTCGTATAAATATTGCCGGGTAGCAACAAATTGGTAAACTTTTACCTCATTTTTACCTCCCTTGAAACCTATTACACTCTGAAAACATAAATCAAAGTAAAACGAATTACATGAATAATAATTTGTATTAACATTGGTGAATAACTTTGGGATATAATTAAGTGTGGTGGAGCTGTATATAATGTATAGGTGTATAAGACGACCCGCGTCTGACGCGCAGTGGATCCCGGGTTCGATCCCCGGCCAGACAGATATCTAAATGACGAATTTAGGGTTCTGTTTCTGGGTCTGGGTGTTTGTGTATTTGTCTCTGTGTGTCTATAGTACCCATGATACAGGGACTCCTAGTGTGGGGTTATGAGTGTAGAGAGTATTTTATTTTTTCTCTTTTATATGTATGTATGTGTGGACATGCATATAAAAAAGATTTTTTTTAAAGTATTGTAGCTCTTTGTATAAAAGGCTTGAATGAAATTTAAGGGTTGTATGAGGTTTCTTTTCACTTTTTCTGTTCTATGTTAGAAATCAGTCTAGTTTGAACAATCTTTGTATCGATTTAATATTGATTCTTTATAATAGCAGTGCTGGGCAAGGGTCTCCTCTCAGAATGAGGAGGATTTAGGCCGTAGTCCACCGCACGTGGAAGGTAGATTGGTGAACTTTACACAACTTTGAGAACTTTTTCTAAAACTCTGAGACATTTAGTTTTCCTCACTTTTCTTTATATTTATAGCAATTGATAATTAAAACTACTAAGTACGTATACATACAAACTTGCTTCGAAAATTTTTGGCACGTGCCTGGGATTTGAACCTGGAACTTTTAACGTGAGTGGCTGAATTCATACTTATTCTCATCCAAAAACTAAAGAATCAGTGTTGTTGTTTAAACTTTTAAAAAGACAAATTCTTTGTCAAACAATTCGCTAACAGCAAACAGTAGTCGGTGTTTACAACGAACAATTAAACAGCAAAGTGTCCACATACGCCTGCGAAATGGTCATTTGTTCCACATATCGTGTCGCCGAAGCCCGCAAATAGCTAAAACGTCAGCTATTTAGCTGAAACATCGTTTTGTTGAATAAAATGCATCGTGATAGAAGCATCAACGGTTTGTTGTAAATTGGTACTACGAGAATGTTCGAATTTTAGAGCCTTAGTTTAGAGCCTTAGATCAGAGGTTTTTATTTATCCCTCGGGAGTGGTACTATGTTTCAGGAAAAAAAGGACTCTATGTCCTTTTGTGAACCCCTTAACAACGTGTTTACAAAATTTCAAGAAAATCGCTTATGAAGTTAATGAGTGAAAGTATAGCAAAAAATAGAGTTACATTCGCATTAATAATATTAGTTAGGATTCTTTTTTTAACGTAAGCGATTTTTTTTGCTAGCGAAAATATATATGAAGACTAGCTGACTCGGCAAACGTTGTGGTGCCATATAAATAAAAAAATGTTAACGGTGAATAACCCTTATCACTTAAGGTTACGAAAAATAAATAGTAGTAGAATCTCAGAACTACGGAATATGCATATAAAATTTGGTGAAAATCCGTAAAGCCGTTTCGGAGGAGTACGGTAACTAACATTGTGACACGAGAATTTTATACATAAGAAGACTGAATTTCATTTTTACAGCATATAACGAAATTTCTAAGGTGAGAAGTCACTCTTAGTTAGGTTTAAGATATAGCAATAAATTATAAAAAAATATTGATAAATGTAGAGAAGGCCTCGCCCACACTTGTATTGAAGTACAATTTGCACGAGAGTGAGTGACTTTGAGCGCCATGTTTTTAACCAGAACTTTTTTAACCAAATATGATAGACTTTACTTTATTTGAAGCGTACCTACTCGTATGTAGGTATGATATATGCATGAGGTCCAATCGCCTTAATGTATTTTAATCTAATTATAAAGTGTTGTTAGCGTCATCTTAAAGGCGTGACTCGCACACTTTATTAAAAAAAATCTAGATTCCTCTTCTTAAATAGATT
Organism: Epargyreus clarus clarus; assembly: GCA_014595695.2. NCBI lineage: Eukaryota > Metazoa > Arthropoda > Insecta > Lepidoptera > Hesperiidae > Epargyreus > Epargyreus clarus. The sequence continues at coordinate 1,487,767 of JACTTY020000083.1, forward strand.
TTTACACATATGCCGCTGGTGTATTTACAGAGTCAGGTAATTTGTTTGTTTGGGACATGAAACTTGTATGTGATATTTAATGTGAGACCTTACTTCGGGGTCACTATTGCATTAGCTTCAAGGACAAAGTTAAAAGGCCTTAATAGTAAAAGGCCTTAATAGGAAAGTATACTATATCTTTAAAACTCCATAGATTCATTTTCTATTCACGATTGAACTTCAAACTAAGTGCTTTAACTGAACTAATTCGAAATGCATTACTGCCACTTAGAACTTAGATGAAACGCCTCCAGTCCTACGAACGTGACTAGTTGATAGGATCATCTAAACGTCTATTTTAAATTAACCAATTAGCATGTTTTAATAGTATTATACATTTTAATAAATAAAAAAGCGGATATCACTGTTCTTTTATTTATTAAGTAGTTAAGGAACGCGACCTCTTGATCAAGGGGTCCGAGGTTCAAATCCTAGGCATCTCCGATTTTAAGGCGTATTAGAAGTTAATTATCACTTGCCTAAACGGTAAATAAAACATCGTGACGAATCCTGCGTACCTGAGTATTCTTAAAAAAATGTTTTCAAAGGTCTGTGAAGTCTACCAATTCGCACTTAGCCAGCGCGGTGGACTATGGCCTAATCCTTCTTATTCTGAGAGAAGACACGATCCCAGCAGTGAGACAGATGATGATGATATATTTTAATATTATAAACATATAAACGTTTCTTTTTCTTTTCACCTTATTTGTGCGTTATATTTTTATTAACTAGCTTTTACTAGCTTCACTTCCGATCAGAGGTTTTTATCTATCCCTTGGGAGTAGTACTATTTTTCGGGATAAAAGGTACCCTATGTTCTTTTCAGAACCCCTAACAATATTTGTGCAAAATTTCATGACAATATGAAGTTAATGCGTGTAGCATACAAAAAAATTACCTTACATTCATCATCATCACCGCGCTGGCCAAGTGCGTATTGGTAGACTTCACATACCTTTGAGATTTTTTTTAATCTTTCAGGTATGCAGGTTTCCTCACGATGTTTCCTTTCACCGTTTAGCAAGTGATAATTAATTTCTAAAACGCACATAACTTTGAAAAACCAGCCTGGGATTTGAACCTCGGTCCCCTCGATCGACCGAGTTTCTTAACCACTAGGCTATCACTGCCTTACCACATTTGCATTAACAATATTAGTTAGGATTCCTATTTTAATTGTAAACGATTTTTTTGCTAAGAAAAACATATATGAAGATTGAATTTAATTTTTAACACATATAACGCAATTTCTAAGGTGAGATCACTCTAAGAGAGGTTAACTTAGTATTCCTGTCCTCTATACACTCAATTATGGATGTTCATGGACAGTGGGGACCACTTAGGCTACATGCAGTTAACAATTTGCAATTAATAATGTCTATTCATATCAACAAAGAGTCCTCCAAAACAAAACTCCTATTTAGTTTTTATTCTGAAATTAAATGGCCCAAACACGAACTGTCAAATGAGGCTCACATTAATTATTTCCCATTCTGGACGTGAAGTGCGAGGGTATGTCGGAAGCCGACGTCTGCCCGGGCTTTATATAGACTAACTCCTGTTAGTTTAGTCGATTTTAACTAGCTTTAAATACGCCGCATAAGTTAAGTGATTTTAATTTCCATATAGTCATTTTCACGACGATTTTACAGTCTATCTTTTAAGGTTCCACTGCTGGACACGAATTTCCTCTAATACGGAGAAGAATTTACAGTGTGGTTTAACAGACTTCACTTTGGAGTACTTTTTTATTATACTCTTAGGCTAGGTTTCCTTATGGTGTTGAGCCAATGACGTTTTTGTTGAGCCATTTATTTTGTCATGCATTTTGCATAATTATCATTTTTGAAAATTAGGTTAGGTAAGTGAGCCTGGGTACAAACACGGGATCTACATTATAAGAGAGAATATATATACTACTGCTACTGACCGAAGCATACAGAAACAAACTGTTTTTTTTGTACATGAAGATATTATTTTATAGGTGGTAAACCTCTTCGTGAGTCAACTCCATTTCTGCCATATAACAAGTATTGTAAAGCGCTGTTTGTTCTGGTTCAAACATGTGGTAATAAAAAAACTTCAGGAGTCACAATGTGGCCGACCTTAGGAAGAACTCTAATTATATCTGGAATTGATTATATACAGGGGCACGTAGGTACCTATCACAAACCATCACATGATCATACATACATAATTATTCCCCTTAAATCAGACTTATAATTGTAAATGAGTACAAAACGCGGTTACCGTCGAATTCGTCGCTAAAGGGAAGGTAAACCAATTCGTCCACTCGAGCGAATCGGGTAACCGAATCATTAAGCTGATTCATCAATTATAATCTCCGCTCGAAATTTTCGAAGCTCGATACGACCTCTAATGAAGCTATTGTCGTTTTTACAATGCAATTAACGTCTAGTGTTTAAAAGTCAGCCTTACGATTGAGAGGTCCGAGGTTCAAATCCCTGGCACCTCTGTTTCAAAGTTATATCTCGTTTAAGGCGTTTCGCTCTTGTCAGAGCGGTCGTGGTCATCATGACTTGTGTGACTAGGACTGATGTGACTTGCCTCACGACATTTCGCCATTTCTCTCCATTGGTGGTCATTCTAAAGTATAGGTATACCTTTCGTCGGGTAAAAACTACATTGGAAATACGTAATATAAATTATTTATCACTTGCTTTAACGGTGAAGGAAAACATCGCGTGAAAGCCTGCATACCTGGGGATCTCTTAAAAATAGTTCAGCGTGGTGGACTATGGCTTAACCCTTCTCATTCTGAGAGAAGACCTGTGCCCAGCAGTGGGACCGTAATGATTTGGCGACGAATTATCGTGCACTAGTCAATTACTGCGATTGGCGTTAGTGACCGTAGTCTTTTGTTATCAAATAAACGCTAATATCACGTGTTTGAATGCATTGAAATATAGTGGCTCTTAAATAATTATTGGATGAAGTCCATTACAGCGATTAAAAGTGGCTGACACTGGTGCTTTCGATTTATATTTGGATTAAACATACTAAAATAATAATAACTTAACAAAATGATAATAAAATGTCTTCAAATATCAAAATTTACATTTCGTATGCCTCTACCAGCATTGGTAGCAGAAGTATAGTAGTGATGGCCTATCGGTTTGAAATTTAGTATTACATGGTCGGTTCGAGATCCAGGCAGGGTTTTAATTTCCCAAGGCTATATGCTTAGAGAGACGTTAACTGAATTCGACGCCAAATAATACTATACATTTTTTAAGGTATGTGTTATGAGTTTCTATCGGCGCTTCTTCTCCATAGAAAACACCTCGTGAAGTGGCAGTACATATAATGACGTCCATAACATGTTCAGTAAAGAATTTACTTTTTATTTTTTGATTTGCAAGGTAAAACGCTTAATTTGTTCCTGTCTATTTTCATCATGGCCCGCTTAAGGTTTTACCACGGTATTGTCCGCGTAAAAGTACTATACCGCTCTGAATATAGACATGAATTTTGTCACCATAGTAAATTGTAAGACTATACCGTTGCGCGTAGTGCGTTGCTACCCTTGAGGAGTAAGTTGGAACGCCTCGGATGATTAGACTCCACATTACTAAAATAAATTTAATAAAAAAAAAAACCGCTTTCTACACTCACAGCATCACACTAGGATACCCTGTATCGTTGGTGTTATGGACACACACAAAGACAAATACACAAACACCCAGACCCAGAAACAGAAATCTAAATTCATCTTTTAGAAATCTGTCTGGCCGGGGATCGAACCCGGGACCCTCTGCGCGTCAGACCGGCATGGTGACCGCTCCGCCACGCGGGTCGTCGTATTTCGTAATGATGCATCTAAAAATTCAGGTTAGGTTTATAACTGCATACTACCATGTGTGCTTTTGCATTGTAATTTCGGTATCCAATTTACTAATATTTTGTGATAATATCAGCTCGATTTGAATAACCATTAACAAAACTAATTAAGTTGCAACGTCGTTGTATGAATATGGCAATGTTAGTGCGATTGGCGTTAGTGGTTTATTAATGAAAATTAACATTTTTAATTAATCCATTTGGTTATGGATTAATTAAAATGTAGAGTTCTAATGAAACTTGAATATAACGCAATGTAAATAAATGATATATAATAATATACCTATATTTTTATTAAATTAAATTCATATATACCTTATTAGGTACCGATAATTCATATACCTACAATGACCTACATGTACAAAAACTTTCTTATTATAAGTGTAGCTACTCTCCTTCTGATAAACGATAAACGATATGAAAAGAAAAGCTAAATGCAGGTAGAAATTTAATCTTATTTGAGGTTGATTACAAATGACCATGGACGCCAGTAGCAACTGTCCATTAGGTGAACTGCATACTGTTTCCTACGTCAATATTATAAAAAATATTGAATACATAATATGTACCACTTACCTCAAAGATGACATTTCGCTGACTATTTCAATTTATAAAAGAAAATATACAATATAAACAAACATTTCCCACACGTTATACCGGGGTATTCCGGTTAGGACTTTTATACCGGAATCCGGATACAGTTTGAGTTCCGGCTACGTCCAAGAAAATAAATGTCCTCTGTCTTCCATGATATCTTTTTAAGGTGATATTATACAGCGCTTGAGATAATATATAAAATACACGTTGTTGTCCGTTTATTTTCTTGTTTCGGATAGAATTATAGTTCCGGTGTCATGTAGGAATGGAAGTAAATATTACTTACAAGCTTACCTGCGGTTTTTGAATTTTTGATCAGAAACTGAATATTTTGGGATGAAAAATAACTAGTTTGTTTAAATCTTCTTTATTTCCGAGCATATAATAATCGTAAATGGCATACATTTATAGACGGAAAGATGATATTTTGATATCTTACGTACCTACTATAATATAAGAATTTAAGCAATCAGTTTTGTTTAATACAAATGTATGCTTCAGTATTATTATAATGGCATTTAATGTATCTGATTCTATATCGGATTTTTAATTTTTTTGAATTGATTGAACTGACTGTTAAAAATGGAAAAAAAAAACTGTATTAAAGTGATATAAAAACGTGAAAGACGTAAAAATCAAAAAGCTATTCGTGTAAAAAAGAATTTAAAGTAACTATGTTAATTTGATAATAACCTATAATTCATCTGAGATAAAAAACGAATGTCTGAATTATTATGTCGGATTTTAATGTATGAAGCCCTTGCAAATAAAGAGTGTATGATAGGCATATGCAAAGATAAAACATTACCTTATTTGAAACCCAAAAAATAATAAGCATGACATAAATAGTGACGAAACAGAAAACTATTCTTCACAGTAATCAGTTGGAACATGAAGCGTCTAAAGTGATGTCGTGAAGTGTCGCTTGAAATATGAAGCGTTTAAAGTGATATCGTGAAGTGTCGCTTGAAAACCCACCGCACGTCGCATTCCGGTTAGCGCTTCCGTACAACTTTAGTTCCGACGCTGTTTTCCGTGAAAATAAACGCCCGTGAAAAGTCTGGGCTCATATTTCATTATAAATTTTCTACACGCATTTTACATGCGGTGAGATAAAATATAAAAATACGTACTGTACGTTCGTACAGGTATTTTATATATGTAATGTAATGAAATGAAAATAGTTGTGCATTTATATTAATACATTAGAGTATTTGTTAATGTATTCTAACCAGGACTAACCTCAGGTTATGATCAACCTCAGATAGGGTTCTAGTCTTATCTGGGTCTGATTACAGGTTCTCATGGGCGGCGGTTGTTACGAATGACGTCACTAATCTAATAAAGCATTGTTATCTAAACCAAAACGTGTATACTTAATTTTAGCTCAATGAGTGGAGGGTTAGCTTGTTTCAAATTAAGTTTATTTATTTATTTAAATCATAATTACAGCTAACATTACAGGTTTATACCTAATGCATAAGAAAAAATAATTGTTATACATTAATAAACTTAGTGAATATAGTCAATTATAGTAAATTTCAGATTGATTGGTAGGTACATTTATAATCAAGTAGGTACATCGATACTTACGTCAGTCATAATTAATTATTATATACTCATTATTTAATTTCCACATTACATTAAATTCAATTTTGAAGTTGCAAGCTTTGACTCCCAAATACATACATACATGCATACATACAGAAATGAAATAAAAAGGCTAGTTAAATATATATATTTTTATAACATAGGAGTAGTAGACGAGCATGCAGTCCATCTGATGGTAAGTGGGTATTGCCGCCCATAGACATCTATAATCAACCCCAGATAGGATTAGATGTCCCTACCTGAGGTCGGCCCTATGGCCGACCTCAGGTAGGGACGTTCCAACTTAGTCCTCAGGGGTGGCGGCGCATCTATATGCGCCGCCACCCCTGAGGACTAAGTTGGAACGCCTGGGAAAAGTATGTCTCCCTAACCACACCCTCAAACCAGGACACACCAGCGCTAAATACTGCTGTTATGAGGCAGAAATAGGTATAACATTTTGCGAAAACCTCATTAAGATACAATTAAAAACCGTTGCACGTTACGTTACATCAGCATAAACCATTATTCGGCTTTGGCACCAAAATCGGTGTTTCAAACTGTCAAATAGCGAAAAACTTATTTCAGAAATTAAAGCTCGCTTCAAAGCTTGAAAGCGCTATTCAAGCTTCTTTGCCAGGTCAGGGATGAAGTTCAGATTTGGTTTCTAAAAGAATTTTAAATAATGTCGAGACGAAATTGAAGAACTCGGTTTAGTGACATGTAATTAAAAGTGGAGCAAAGAAAAGAAAATGTTTAATAAGCTTTTGGAAGCTTTTATTAAATGCAATATCGCTTGCAGCTTTGCTCACTTATGCTAATTTTTTTATTAGATTTAAGTAGAAAATGAAACCTTTAAGTAGTGGTAGCCTAATGGTTAAGAAACTCGGTCTTTTGATCGAGATGTCCGAGGTTCAAATCCTAGGATAATCCGATTTTTCACAGTTATGTGCGTATTACAAATTAGTTATCTCTTGCTTAAACGGTGAAGGAAAACATCGTCAGGAAACCTGTATACTTCAAAAATCTTAAAATAAAAAGATATCAAAGGTATTTGAAGTCAACCAATTCGCACTTGGCCTACGCAGTGGACTATGGCCTAATCCTTCTCATTCTGACAGGAGACCCGTGCCCAGCGGGACAGTATTGGGTTGATGATGATGAAGTAGAAAATGAGCATGCAGTCTGCTGACGCTAAGTCCCCGGACACCAAATCGAACCAATCGAAGGAGGGGTGTACAAAAGTAATAAAAACACTTGATAGACAAATGATAGACACTTCAATTAAAACATCAAAAAGATAATGATGTACGACTAGTAACTTTATTATTAAAATTAAGAATTTACACTAATATAAAACAAAGCAATATTCGTATGCAGAAGGCTTAATTCGCTAATTATTGGCAAGCTATCAATAAAGAGCGCGTGATGCAATTTCATAATTTTCTGCTAATTAAATGCGACGTTGAGAGAAATTTATAACCGAAAAATAGTGTTGGTGCTACATTAAAAATGTATGGTACAGTTATACAGTAACTTGTAACAGTAGTATGAAGGTGTGGTTGTGGTTCGACTCTGACGGCACCACTGCCACACCTACTTCCGCCTCATAACAGCAGTTTTAATACTGCTGTCTTCTTGTTTGAAGGGTGTGGTAAGGGAGACATACTTTTCCGAGGCGTTCCAGCTTACACCTCAGGGGAAGCGGCGCATCTGTGGCCGACCTCAGGTAGGAATATCTAATCCTATCTGGGGTTGATTAGAGATGTCCATGAGCGACAGTAGCCACTTACCATCAGGTGGACTGCATGCTCGTCTGCTTTTCCTATATTATAAAAAAGTAAATATAAAATAAATAAATAAATAAATAAGTAAGTTTTCGCCGACCCACGTTCACTGACGTGTTTCTCTATTGAGACTACATGACACCGTCATGGCGTACACTTCACATACGTGTAATAACTCTACTACACTGGCCAAGTGCGAATTGTTACACTTTACTTCTTCGAAACTTTTTAACTGCCTGCGGACGATAACGTTTTTAAAGCAAATGTATGTCTGTACCATTAGTTGGCACACGTTGCAGCCCGTAAGGCTTAACGGATTTTAAAGTATTAGGCGTCGTTAGATTCGTCCTAATTGTAGGACCACCATAAGCTATATTTTTAAGTAGTCGGGTTTTTACACGCCTCACAATATTACCATTATCAAAAATTAGGTGTGCCTACATTTCCAAGCTCAAATTGAGAGACCGAATTTAAAACCACTAGACCACGACTTTTGTACAATAAGTGCTTATGTAATATTACTGTAAGAGCGTTGAATGCCTAACTTTAGCACTAAAACCCGACTCGCCTGTCACGTTGAGGCGAAAAAGTTGTCTCAGAAATTAATGTCTATGAGGAAAGCATAATGGCGGCCGCTTTTGCTGAGTTCTGTCGCACTTGTTTTATTACGGGCGAGTAAGCGATGAGCTAATTACAAAAATATTATAATAACCTATATAAAAAGTTTATTTCTTTTTAATATACTATATTTACGAGAATATAGATGACCTACAAAAATAACACGAAACAAATGACTTGATAAAGATTTAAAAGCATAGAATTTGAATACCTACTATTCAAAATACCTGTTACACTTATTTAGATTTAAATTTAGTGACTGAATATTTGTTTACTCGTCTTTATGTCTCTAAACAATGGCATTCCCTGTTGTCCTTGTGTCTGTCTATGTAAAGCATGATATTAGTTTAATTGCAACTTTTTCTTGTTTTTATTTCAACGCTATTGCATAAAACATCGCCACTCGTTTCTAGACCTGCACCGGCTTTAGAAAGTTTATAAAAGCTGTAAGATTAAACTGGATTAAGTTTGCACTGCATAGTGGCTGAATATAAATAATCTGTTCTGATTATAGCTGACAAATGATAGAATCAGAGCACCTTTTATATAGCTGAATAGCATTTTCAAAATGATAATATCGAATAAGGTCAGCATTTATCGTATTACTGGAACGGACTTATTTAATAAATACGTCGTTTTAATGTAGACTGATACTGAATGTAAATGGATACTTCAACAGCGAAGTACAAATGTTAAAAAAGATTGAGATAAAATTGGTAATGTCTCTGTAATTTTGAAGATAATGCAATAATACGATACAATATATTTCTTGTGGCGCAGGTTAACGAATGCTTATTGAGATTAATCCATTAAGGTTATACACGGTATGTTTGGTTGAAGCGTTGCGTGTATTTACTCGCTGCATTAATTATCTTCGTGACTCGTGCACGTGTACCACGCATAACAAGAAAAATATGCACGAAAGTAAGATCACACAGAACGATTTTCAGCTGCCTTCGCGCGTGGATTCAGACTGGCTGTTTTATTTTAAATCTCGTGAGGCCACAGTTTTGTGTGGTTACGTAGCTGTCGCGGTTGTGGAGGCCCTAAATTCGGACGAATACGATTGCAAATCAGGCGGAAAGAACTTATATAGGTTACAGAGAAAACAGCAGAGAACCGCGCACGTCTCGGCTATAAATCGCGCCATGAAAATTGCAATTATCTTTTGCCTACATTTTGATATTCTACGCGTGTCACGGTTCCCTGCCCGCGGGAAGAGGCGACTGAAAACCGCTCCGTGAGTCGCAAGCCTGGCACGCATGTAGGTGAAACACGCGTGTGAATAACACACGTGACATGAAAATACTTTTATTGAGCTGATCCGGTTACAGGTTATAGCAATGCTTCAGCTAAACAAGAAATCGTTTTCGTGTTCAGACTTCTTGATTTCATCTCGATGACGACCATCCGTTTTACTCCATGAGATAAAGAAACTTGCCTTAATTTCATAAACGTTATATACATATTATGGTAGTATCTTACTAATGGTATAACTTAAATGTTAATTCTAATTTATTTAAAAGTTAGTGACCTTTATATTTATAAACATGACTGTGAAGTTATGAACCTATTTGTAATTTTAACCGTTTTTCGTATTTCGTGCCAAAAGCGAATTAATTCTGCGTTCTAGTTTAGCCGAAGTGCAAACTAATTTAGCGATAAAGGTGTAAAATTTTAAATTTCTTGTAATTTATACCACACAAAGATTACGAAGAAAATTTATGGTTATAATACGTATGTTTCAATGGGAATTGTTAGAAATGACTCTTTTATGGATTTTTATTTTAAAATAAAAAGTTGTCCCTTGATAGCATCTATCTATTCATGAGAAGCTTATCTAAATCGGCTCAGTAGTTTAGGAAATACATAGAGACAGCCAGAAATACAGACACATCGACATGTTAATGAAATCGGCTGAGTAGTTGTCAAGTTTAGGAAATACAGAGAGGCAAACAGAAATACAGACAGATCGATAGTCATGAGAGAGAAAATAAATAGATTTACAGACAACCAACCCTGTTTTTTATGTTTTATGTTGCGTTCACTTCGTCGTTGCAAAAAATCACAAGATCTTATCCTCACTATTAAAATTTTATTTCGGCTACAAAACTTTAAATTAAAATCAACCATGTTTCTACTTATCAGCGAAACGTGACCAATCACAAATCAAAAGTTTCCAATAAAATGCACTCATAAAATCACTCCTAAAATAACAAAAATACTTACATACACATACTGTAATAATACATAATATTTTGAAGATGGTAGAACCCTTTGTGGTTGAATCCGGCGTCACCACCACCACACCTATTTCTGCCTCATAACAGCAGCGTTAAGCGCTGCTTTGTTCTGGATTGAAGGGTGTGGTGAGGGAGATATACTTTTCCGCGGCATTCCAGCTTAGTTCTTAGGGGTAACGGCGCATCTGTGGTCGACCTCGGGTAGGAATATCTAATCCTACCTGGGGTTGATTACAGATGTCCATGAGCGGCAGTAGCCACTTAATAAGTAAACTGCATGCTCGTCTGCTACTCCTATATCATAAAATACAGAATCCTAAAAAAATACAATAAATCGTTTATTGTAAAAGTTCCACATTTCATTTCTAACGTCCCTATCCAGCGTACGTCATTCAGACATAACATCTGAGAAATAAAATTAAGTAGATATAATGACAGGAAACAATAACAAAGAAGCCAATTAAACGTGACGGCGCTTCATGAAGTCGCACTTCCTCGTTTGAGTGCGCTAACTGGCATTAGTAACGCAGCTGTGAACGTTGAACTTTTCTTGAACTTATCTTAGAAGATAAGGGTTTGTTTACATTGCTTATATTCGTTCGAGTTTTGATTTTAAGCAATGATATTTAAATTAAAGAAACAAAATGCAAGCAATATATTATGTGTTACATATGGTGATAGTGTGTTACATATGATGATAAGGTCATTTAAGAAATTTGAAACAGTAAAGGCTACTGTTTTAATGTATCTAAATGTAATAATAATTGTAATTTGAACGCAGGTTAATCCAGTTTTAAATATAAAGATTCTTGCCTTGCTATTGAACTGTTATTATTCTTTTATTCGCACGGCTCTTCTCTCAAAGAAAAAATAACGTTTATATCATAGACCAGTATGCTACGCAAGTATTTGGTAGAGTTAGCAGACCTTTGAGAACTTTGTAGAGCGTTTGGGAGTACGTAACCAATACAGTGTCGGTTTTTCAGCAAATCAAAGGGAATGTGCCGCAAGCGCTTGCGACGCGTCCATGCGTTTGTGCGTTTATAAAGATTTGGAGTTTTGCATGTGCGTGTGAATACAGGACCATAGTATAGCACATTGTTTCTAATAGGTACATTATTTTGAAAATACTGAAATTTGAACCCTACATTCCCAGTTTATGTTTCATACCAAACCACTAAGCTATTAACATAAAGGGCCAACTTTACGAGTATATCATAATTATCTACTATTAATAATAATACTTATAGTATTGTTAATAATCAACCAAGTTGTTCATGCATATAGTCTGTGTAATAAGAGAGAGATCAAAGAGTACATAATACTCATATTATCACAAACGCTATTGTTTACTCAAAGGACAATGCATCAGTAATTGTTAGCAACGTGATACGTATTGACCACAGTCACAGATGAAAATTACTGGTAAACAATGCAGGTAATAGAAAATGACCTGATATAACGTTTATAAATATAATAGTCACGTGGTGTCATAAGGGTGAACAATGAGAGCGCAGTTTGTGTATTTCAAATAAAAGAAAGAAATAAACAAACACAGAAACAAAATAAAAGTGTAAACATTTCCAGTAAGTAAATGAGCGAAATGCCTACGGGAATTTAAACATAATTAATAATAAAGTTCTCACATTTTTACACGTTACAATAACATAAAATAAACGATATATTACGTTTTATTTTAATAATCACAATTTGGTATTTACGCTGCGTATTAGGGTTCGAACTAAGACGTTATTCAAGAATGGATTCTAATTTTAAACTACCAACCTTAACTACATAACCGAAGTGTAGTGGTCAATGCTTTACAAGCCCACGCCCAGCTCTGGGAAGTAAACAAGTATCTTCCAAATCATCTTTCAAAGCGACCCTTATATTATCCGGGTTACGTTTAAACAGATTAATTCATAAAACAAGACATCTTAAAAATGATAACTTAACCGTCACTTGAAACCCTTGCCGCCTGCATCGTTCGTTAAGCACAATTAAAGTTAATTAGTGATTTATTAAGACGTCTATTAGAGCTGGCCGTCCCTTATTTAAATTAACCTTTAGTAACCTTTATTATGCTTAGTATCATTGGGACAGTTATTTTATTTTGTTTATTGCTTTAATTATATAAAGCAATGCGTGGAAACTTTTACGCTTGACATTTTTTTAATATTCTTAAATGTGTGGGATGTTACCATGTTCGATTTTTTTTTATAAAAACTACTAAATTATGGAATAGTAAAAGTGCATTAAATTTAAAAATTAATGTTGCCAGCCACTTACAAATATTTTTGGACACAGTGTGATAAATTAAGATATTTACATGTTACTTGGAATCGAATCCTGATTATCCTATAAAACAGATCAGTTTTTCAAATAACTTACATATGAGCCGACTATCTTGTCCTTGGACCAACAAATTCTTAGGATCTGTGATCGGCTTTAGTTAGATCTCTTTATGCATATAAAAATAATTAATTTTATTATACAAATGGTATTTACTACAAAGGTAAACCATAAAATATAACAACTAGTCTAGAATATGAACTATAGTCCAGAGTCCTTTTGGGATAGTATCCAGGTAATGAAGCGCTAAAGTTTATATGTAAAGGGTAAAGGGGTAACGTCCGAAGTTTGCGAACGCTTCATTGCACGTGAACTGAAGTTATTGTGCAAATTGCACAATGCACAATATTAAACAGTGCTTTGTTGTTTTTTATATGTATTTTTCACATATTTTGATCTAACCCGAAGCATCAAACGAGCTTGCGACCCACATAATGTTAAGTATCCACCTACCTGTAAGGCATGTGTATTTAACCTTAAATTCGGGGAGCCCTCTTAGATAGGTGTTAAAAAAGACGATCACAGGTTAGGATCAAAGTTGGGGCACCTCATGATAGTTTTATTCAAGATATCCTATTAGTTAATTCCAAGGTTCGAATCCTACGCACCTATGAACTTTCAAAGGTTAATCATTTGTAATATACACATATGCGTCTAACATCATGCTTCTAACTTAGCTACGAATACTATTCAACTTATTTCAATCATAATATTTTAAACGAATATATCTAATCCAAAGCATAACGTGAATATACGAGAAATGAACGCCATTGCTCTGAACTAGCACTTTTCAGAAACTAAGACCGTAAAATGCAGAAACTATGTACTTTGGGCGTATCTCTCGAAACTTTCAAAGAACACATCGTAATTTTTGCTAGAATTGCACATTTTTATCTCCTCTCTACTGTTTAAGTAACTGCTAGATGGTGTATTGAAAAACTTATATAAATATTCATTTTGTTGCATCCTTTTTGGTTTGAAAATTCTTAAATTTCTATTTCAAACGAAGTCTCTACGTAGATATTACTTTTTATGATTGATTGATGTCCAAACATTTATGCACTAAAGTGTCAGTACATTGAATTTGATTATAATTATACTTTTAGATATGGTGGTCTTATAAAATCAATATCACCTTAAAAAACCTTAAAAATCTAATCACTAAGTCTATGCCATCTCATTGGTTGTTTGTTGCATTTACTTTTAAAGAGCCGATTCTTTTAAATACCATCCATATTATTCATGAATAAATTATATCGAAAAAGTTAGAGGTAAAAGTTCACATCGCAAGAACTAAAGTTCAATTATATCATAAATATAGTAAGCAATAACGTTAAGTGGTTAAAAGAAAAAATCTTTTTATTTGAGATATATTGAATTACACAAATAAATTTTATCAGCGATCAAAATGCCTAACATATCATGATAGAATTCGAGACTAATATTTTAGGAGAATATTTTTTCCAAGCACGTTTAAAGGTTCGCTTTGCGAATAGGATTTTGAGATTTATTTTGTTTATGTTTATTGTGCTCATTTCATATTACTCTTCACAACGCACTTTGAAATAAAGCCTATCCACGTCTACAATAATATCCTAAAAGTAGAACTTATAAATTAAATGTAAAATCTTAATGCGGAGTATGGATCCTTACATTAGCTATCGTAAAAAGATTTTCATAAAAAACCTTTTTCAGTCTTCGCATTCAAGTCAATGGGCATTTTCTTGGCTTCAATGACGGTTATTTCAATAAAGATAAAGCTAATTTTGTCTATAGAAATGTCACTGAACTGTCCTCGTTTCCCTCGCAGTGCCTTGCCTCAAGGATAATAAATACGTGATTTTTGTATAAGAGTTCTACTCGAAACATTTATAAGTACCTATCGAAAAGAAAAATAACGAACAAAGAAAAAGGAAACTTCTAACAAATCTTCCCTTTGTTTCAGATAAAACTCGCTCCGATGTGAAAGGGAATAAAGATGGATTTTAAGTATCTTATCCTAATGATTGCCTTCGCAACGGTGGAGATAAACTTGACAGAGAGTCGTCAAAATGATAAACGGCGATGGAAGACGGATAAATCTCCTTACTCGCATTACGTTAACATCTGCGATATACAAGATCGAGTCTCTAAAGTGCATTGTTACTGTGAAAGCATAAAAATAAAAACAGCAACGAAAGCTGACTGCTGGGTCTTCAATGGAGGAATTGCAGAAGATGACCCGTTCTGGTCAAATTTTTATTCACAACCAAAAATTGAAAGACTATCTTTCAATGTTCGAGCAGATGGCGGTCTCACCTACATTCCCGCAAAAGTAATCGTGAGACTCGATCACTTACAATACCTCAATATACAATACGCAAATATAAATAGCATTCCTTCCTTTGCTTTCACAAACTCGACGACGTTGAGAGAAATAACATTACAAAAGAATAAGATTGCAAAACTCGAAAGGATGTCGTTCGCTCATCTAATAATGCTATCGAATGTAAGCTTGGTCGAGAACCAGATATCGGAATTGAAGCGAGATGTTTTCTACGTTCTGCCAAATCTACAAAGATTGCATCTATCGAAAAATATAATAAGCGTCATCCACGACGGTTGTTTCAAACACTTGAGTAACTTGATAAAACTGGACCTAAACAGTAATTTGTTAACAGTTGTTATCCGAGAGAACTTTCAAGGTTTGTCTAACCTGATTACTTTGGACATGAGAAACAATAAATTGATGATGATAGGCGACCTAGCGTTTGCAGAACTTTGGAGCCTACAAGAACTTTACCTGGACGGTAACGAAATAGAATTTATATCGGAACGAGGTTTTGGTGGGTTGACTCAGCTGAAGAAACTTTCTTTAGCTGATAATAAGTTGGCAGCGTTAGACGACGGCGTGTTGGATGATATACAAAAGTTAAATGTTTTGGATTTAAGAAACAATAACTTGGAGACGATGAAACAAGAAACATTACGGAGTGTTATGGAGAACATGAAATCGAATTATGCGTTAATCTCTCTCGATGGTAAGACTTTAGACGATTATACTTTGTTGACTTGTCTGTTTATTGTTTAGTCTTTTGTGAAATTGATTATCACGGCAGAACAATGTTTAGGTAACTTTTCAATATTAAGTGACGGATTTAAGATAATTTAATCTGCTTCTAGCGTGAATCATTTAACGTATTCGAGTTAAGTCTACATTAACATGGATTCATATGAGGGTTGAATATGTATTTATCATGTTTTCTTACATTACGTAAAATACATTCTCCGTAACAGATGAGTAATTAATAACTAAACCCCATTTCTTATGGCTTATGGGTTCGCCAAAATATTAATGCATTCTTTAAAAGCCACTTTACCGTGTCATTGATGGATAAGGCACCTGCTTAGAATAAAAATGAAAAGTCAAGGGAGGTCAATGGGTCAGAAGGCTGTACGTACTTTGACGTCATACCGCCGTTGGGTTAAGGATTATGGCAAAATTGTTTCCTAAAATGTAAATAATGTTTCACCTGATCGCCGTAATAGTAATTTTAATGTTATGTACCATACATTGCACGATGAAATTATCGAAATATGTACTTGTATTTTTCAAGTATGTATCATAAGTAACATCGTTAATGATTTTTGTTTTTAGATTAAAAGGGGTCGCTTGTATGTTAAAATTTTATGCAGATTTTTTTCTATGTTTTATTTTATAGTATTGGAGTGGCAAACGAGTATGTAGTCCTCCTGATGGTAAGTGGCTATTGCCACCAGTGGAATTTTTATTCTACCACAAAGAAGATTAGGAAAATTTGAGGTAGGCATTAGATGTGCTGCTCCCCTGGGCATTAAATACTAAGATAAGAATGACTCCCTTATCGCACGTTTCAAACCAAAACATGACGCTGCTTAATACTGCTTTTAGAAGGCAGAAGTAAGTGTGGTGGTGGTGGCTTCGGAATCAAACTACAAATGATTCTGTCACTTATTAAATATTTCAATACGATGGAATATTTTTATTATAAATCGAGTAATAAGTACGTAGCTTCTATAACCTTCTATATTGGTTTCAGCCAGTTTACATTACAAATGAATAATAAACATGTTACGAATGAAATTGATACGATATCCTATACCCAGTCTCTTACACATTGGAAGTGCCCACGCAATATCTATTTTCAAATTATACTCAACCAGTCCAAATAACATTTACTGGTCACTGCAGACCATTGGCGTAGACGTAGGCGATGAAGATAAATATAATACTTCAAAAGTATTTTGTTTTCTACTAGTGTCTTGTGTACACTACCACAGGGCAGCGATCTGGCTCCTATATTTTATCTATAATTTTAGTTATTTTTAGGGTACTGTAAACATTTTATATAGTTTTTTTTTTTTTAATTTAGTTAAAGTTCTTATAATTACCTTACCACCTTACTTACAAAAAACGATATTATATATTTATTTTATATATATTTTTATAATTTTTTTGTAGTTTTCTACATAATCATTTTAAAAGATAGCGATAAAAATAAAGAAAGTATCTTATTCGAGATAACTGCAACATACAGTACAAATATGTTTTATATAGATCAGTTGTTAACTGGAGAAGGAGCAAAAAATAAAAAATAAAACTAAAATGAATGAAACAAAACAACATCAAGTAAATAATACAAAAAGAAAAATAAGAATGTATAGTGTTGTTTATACCTAGATATCCTTTATGTGATATGAAATATTGTCAGGCACACTACGTAGTGCACTTGATTTAGTAAGTACTACTGTGGTCACTGCAATTGATCAAAACGACCACAATATTATTAGAATGTACTCCAGAGTTCCACTAGACCCAACTTGATATGCACAAACGGACAAAGCATGAATGTTCATTGTTATGTTCATTATTGTCAAAGGTCTTCTATCTATATCAGTCTATTGCTGCTTGTATATACATAAACAAGAAGAAAATTGTCCGGTACTCATTATTACCAATTGGTAATAACTACGGGTTAAACAATCCGAAATGGTGAATACAGGATGATTTTTTTTTATGAAAATCTTGACAGTACCACTCTACAACCCTGTATTATTATTAATTATCTTTGATTAGCAAAAACGATACGATACTGCAATCTGATTAAGTTTGGTAAAATAGTAAAATACTTTTAATAACAAATATTCCTTTGTGAAATACTTATAGTATATAAATTTTCATGTGAATATCATTCGAGGCGAATGAGAGAGATCAAGTACTAACTACTAACAAACAACGAAACAAATCAGAGATCTTAATTAATAATTTATATTTTTGCTTGACTAGGGATTGAACTATTATAGTCGCTAAAATGAAATGGCTCAAGTAGTCGATTATTAATCTGGTCAGAATTGAAGCCGAAACCATTCGCACGTCAGACGGCCAATCCGCTGCGCCACACGGGTTGTTAATTATTCACCTGCATTACACCACCTATAATACTTTCAATAACAAAAAACATTTATTGAAGTCGAAGTTACCATTACAATAAACTGCGGTTACTGCAATAGACTGAACCTGCATTAGTAATTAATTCCTTAATAATAGGAATAAACAAAACAGAGATCTTAGTTCATCATTTATTTTTTTGGTTGACTAGGGATTGAACTATGAAACTAATGACCACTAATGAAATCGCTATAATAGTTTATAATTACTCTGGCCGGAATTGGACCCAAAACCTTTCGCACGTCAGACGGCCAATCCGCTGTGCTACGTGGTTTGTCAATACACCTGCATTGCATTACAGTACTATTATAATTTTCAATAAAAAAAAACATAAATTGAACTCGAAGTAGCTAACCATTACAATAATGTGCGGTTACTGCAATAGACTGAAACTGCATTAGTAATTAATTCCTTAATAATAGGAATTAGGTGTATAATTTAGTTTTGTTCGAATACTATTTAATTTCGTCCTCAAATAACGTTGAACCTTACTACGTTGGGAATCAGGTTGTAATTCGGACTTGCTTGACGAATAAACCATTGTTAAGGACCGTAAGAGCAGCTTTTCCATTGTATTTCTATTTAATGTATTTCATATTAATACCATTGTAACTTGTGAATAAAATAAAACAATTTTGTGGGTAAACTAAAACAATTTCGAAATGAAGATTTAAATAGGGTATTCGGTAATCATTTTACTTACACACCTAAATATTATGATGAAGCTACTTGGTCAGTGATTGGAAGTAAAATGAAACATTTTAAAATGAGATTAATACGTATTTTAAAAAAAATATGAATGAATACGTAAATGAAAAAAATATGAATTCAGAAGCAACAACCAGATCTAATCAGATCTAAATTAAGTATAGTTGGAACGCCTCGTACTTACTGTCACTCTTTACCCTTGAAACAAGAACGCGGCTATATTTAAGGCGTGCATGGCTTCCACCACCTTCAAAATCACAGTCCCACAGTTGGGTAAAGGTCTTAGAAAGTCCACCAATTAGGAAATGGTAGACTTCACACACTTTTGAGATTTTATAAGCACTCTTATGTGTGTGAATATCCTCGAGAATTTAGCCTTTACATACATTTACGCATAGCTACGCATACGTACGAGGGGTCTTAATTTAGATCTGGTTCTTGCTTCTGAATTCATATTTTTTTCTTTATTTACATAACTTTTAAAATTTAGGGGTGCGAACGTGATGTTCGTACTTTTACCCCCCGATTGAGAAGCCGAGTTTTAACCTAGTTGCCTTACTGTTTATTACCAAATTATAAATATTAAAATAGTATTAGATTTTTTAGTATTCGATAGTATGTAATAGTTGTATTAGAGATTTACGAAATATATTTATCGCTTATCACTAAACAGCTCACGGGGAGACAGAGTCACATAAAACACAGTAACGTTGCGACGTTAATGGCGACTATATCTCGCTCGAGAGATATTATTATTCGCCGCAAAACTGCCTGCTTCTACATATACGAGCATTGCAATGATTTAGGGCACCTCGGTGTTAATTTGGTTCTGACTATAGTTCATTTTGAAGATATACAAAGCATTTATAACGCGTATGCGATAAGGGTCGTAGAACCCTTATGGTTTGAAGGCTCGCTACCACCACACCTATAAAATATCTACTCGTATAAGGTGACGTAGTCCATATATTCATAATAATGTTCATGAGCGAAAGTGGCCATTTACTATAAGCTGTACTTCATGCTCGAAAAGATTAATTCATTAATGTTCATTGCTAGAAACCTTCCGTAAAAATCCGTTATTTTGTTTTTTTTTTTCAAACACTTATATTGGGCGATTCCTCCCATGTTTGGTTATATAGCTGATTATCTTCGAGTGATATTTTGTATTTGGCAAAATTTCAACTCTCACCTAAATTTTAATTTATATGTAGAGTCTCGACAACTTGATAATTAAAGTTCAGTTTTAATATCGTCTCGTTAGGTATCAATACTATCGATCCTATAGTTCCTGTATCCGATTTTCATGAGTGATTGTTTTGCATGTTCGCTTGCTATGAATATTCATAGGACGCGCTTGGCATGTGTCCAGCTGTCGTTCGGTCAGGCTTTCTGGTTTTAGGGCTAAGTTTTTATTTATTATCAGCTTCCTCGTATGTGTAAGTTCTAGTCAACATTGATAAGAATTTGAAGGTAGAGCTCTTTGTGCTTCGATTCCGGAGGCACCACCGCTAAACCTATTTCTGCCTAGTGAGGAATATTAAGCGCTGCCGTAAACTGGTTTAAAGAGTGTGGTAAGGAAGATACTTACTACGGAGATACTTACTCAGAGCGTTTAAACTTTATTCTCAGGGGTAGTGACACAATTGTGGTCAAAGGTAGAGGACTCCAATCTTCTTTCGAGTTGATTACAGATGTCTATAAACAGCTGTTGCTTAGATGAACTGCGTACTCATTTACCACTTTTATATTAAAAAAAGATACTGGCAACCGACTACTTTTATAGTAACGTAGGGATGCTACAATATTCACTAAAATATATCCAAAATAACATAAAACTACCCTCACATGTGTTAAGATACTCTCATACCCCTTGACATTTTACGACCATGTGACAGGTAATTTATATTAGTCGATGACACCCGGTGCAAGGTGTTTAAGTTTTCAACAAAATTCCTAGATATTTTCAGGGCGGAAAAGGCTCTTTCATAAAGTCTTCTTTGTGCGAAACTTTTTTTAAAATTGGTGAGAGATCTATCTTTATGGTGGACTAGGAACTATTATGATACATATTATTCTCTCGAACAATTATAATTTATTGTCCTATTTGTTACTGGGAATATTCTTACCATTAACTATCAGAGTACAATTGTTAATTTTATGTTTTTCTTTCCAACAGGTAATAAGCTGACTTGTGACTGCCGTCTCTCCTGGCTCCACAAGCTCCGCAACGAAACTCGGAGCAAGCGGGTAAGGGCCTCCCTCGACAGACTCAGTTGCATTATGGACACTAAACTCAAATCTTACTTAGGAAACGTCAAAGTCCAGAAAATTAACGACGCATCTCTTAAAACTGGCGTTTTTAGAAAAGATGATAAAAATTATGACGAAGCTGACGACGATGTTGATGATGATAATACTTATGATGACACTATGCAAGATCAAGAAAATGATTTGGATGGATCTAAGGTTGAATATAAGAGGAAACTTCTAGAAATTCCCGCTGAGATGTTGCCTTGCCCAAGCAAACTGAGCTACGAGGCGTCTTACTCTCCGCCCACACAAGACGAAGTGAAATACTACAAAGCCTCTTCAAGTAAAACGTGCATACCTAATATTGTTCGGTTACTGGCCTTCTTAGTTCTAACAAAGGTTTTGTAGTAACTATTATATAAGTTTATTTGCATGAAGACAAAGTAAGACGGTCCGACGTAAACGATTCCTTAAAATATTCAAATGTGACAGAAAAAAAAATAATTGATATGTACATCAATGTTTAATTTAATACCTACTTTATAATATTGACAAAAAATGAAGTTACATTTACTTCCAGTAATTAAAACAGTTTATTTATAATCATTATATTTTTGTATTTTATTAAAATCTCATTTATTTCAGTCCTAAATACTTATTTCATATTATATAATTCTTATAAGAATTAATCAGGGTCTTCACAGTAGTTCTATGTCGCTTATTAAGATTTCCTGTTGCAATACTGTAATGAAATAAAAATTGATTAGTCTATTATAGATCTGGGACCCAAGATTGTAAAAAAATCAAGCTATAAGTCTAATAATTCATTATTGTATGAAGTTTCCGTTCCCTAACTTGTAGGTGTTTTAATATAGAACCATAAAATTAAAAGTAAACTTGCATAGTGTAAATAGATAGAATTATTTTTAATTTATGGATTAAAGTTATATAGCAGCAATGTTTTAAAATGTTAAGGATCTTATTAAATGAAACGATTTTACGAAGTTAAGCAATCTTCACTTAGAAGCACCTATTTTCGCGATACAATCTTTTGAATTACATGCATGAGAGTGCTAAATGTAAGATTACTTCATTTAAATTTAAATGTAAATAGAAGACAATTGTACCTACTATATTTAATGTTTAGAAACTTCAATGTTTGATCGAAGACTGTATAGAATTTAAGTTTATTAATTATTTAAGTTTCATTTATATTTTTTATAATGCTAAATAATTTTCATTTATTTTCCATTCCAGTGATTTTTTTACCAATGAATATTTTGTGATTGTACCTATCATTTAGGTTTTACCTCATTTAGGAAATACATTTATTCTCAATATTTCATGTAAATACATTTAAATCACTTATTTATAAAATTTAACTATTGCAGTTTATAATTTAATTATTAAATATGTATTCTATTAAAGCGTGAAACAATAAATTGATACTTTTGCAACCAGTGTTTTATTGAGTATAAATCTATTATTAATATGTAAGAAAAATAATATTCACCATGACGGTCTGACGCGCAGAGGGTCCCGGGTTCGATCCCCGGCCAGACAGATTTCTAAATGATGAATTTAGATTTCTGTTTCTGGGTCTGGGTGTTTGTGTGTTTGTCTCTATGTGTGTCCATAGCAACCACGATACAGGAAATCCTAGTGTGGGGCTGCGAGTGTAGAAAGCGTTTTTTATTTAAACATTAAAGTGGTAAACAAACCTGCAGTCTAACTAATGGTAAGGGGGTACTAACGTGTCTATGGGCATCTGTAATCAACTCCATATAGAAATGGCGTTCTACCTTACTTCAATCACAGATGTGTAGCTACTGCTGAGGACTAAGAGGATCGTTTTGTATGAAAATCAGCCAGCATCCACACACTCCACGGAAACGGTAAACCTATATAATCTGATTCATAATTAGTTGTCCAAAATGTAAACAAAGAAATGTCTTTGTCAAAATACGATTACAAGTATTGTAAACCTTAACAAATTAACAAGAAACAAACACTTTAACAAATTCAACAAATAACAAGAACTTTAACAAGTGCACACAATTTAACAAACACGCTATGAAAACTAGGAAACATTCGAGTTCGATCACGATCACGAAAATGAATAACATTAACGACGAAACTTAAAAATGGCGGCACAAAAAATGTTTTTTATTATAATCACTGTATGAAACGAAATTGAGGTAATATAAATATTAAAAATGTGAACTGATCTTAATTTATTTAGATTGTTATTTTATTATCGTTGTATTACTTTAATATCTTCAAAAATAAGAAATTACCATTTGAAACATATGTTCTTTGTTTACATATTGAACACCTAATTATGAATTGGACTATAGAAATAGATGTGTAGGTGGTGGCCCTTACAAATTTTACCACTTTGCAAAATATAACACCATATAAAACAATTCTATTGAAATAGGAACCAAGCAAGCAGTTCACCTAATAGTAAATAGATGTATTTAATGTATTTTAATCACCTTTGTCTCACGAAATATAAATGGGGTTTTCCCTGTCAGTGGACCATACACTTCTGAAGCCTAAGTTCAAAGACCTTATCTCTGTCTTATTATCAAAGACTGCCGTTATAAATAGAAATAGGTAGAACTCACTTCCAAACAAACATCAACAACAACAACAACAACAACAGCAACATCTTGACATTTCAAGCTAAGTAGTACAATACAAATAAATGAAATAATTTCATCCAAATTTCCTCTTATCCTTATTTCGAGTTGAAAATAAGTTGAAATAACAATGAATACAAAATTATATTTAGAATCAAACCTTCGCTACAATAACAATTTTGACTTATCAAGCACTGTGGCAGCCATAATTCTATAAAGGGTGCTCTAAACGATAATATTTGGTAGGTATTGAATATTATATGAATACTGAATATTATGTAAACTCATTGTTGTGATTTTTTGCGTCAGCTACTAAAATAGATTAAGTAAGTAGAAAAACAATAATAGCCTAGTTGTTTGGACTAGAATTCCTCCCGTTGGAGGTCCGGGGTTCAGTTCCCAGGTAAGCAATCGCAGTTTTTTTAAACCATGATATACATATCTAATATGCAATTAGAAATGATCTTTTGCTTTGATGGTGAAGGAAAAAATTGAGGACCAATTTTTTTTAAAGTCCTCATTGGTGTGTGAAATCTCATTAAAATCCTTCTCATTAAAACAAGATAATAATGAGCTATGATCATGAGCAATAAACATATAATAAACATTTGAACCCAACTTTTATATTAAAAAAATAAAATGCCATTTAGTGGGAAATAGAAATACTTATAGTTTCTTTTTATTATATAGAAGTAGCAGAAGAGCATGCAGTCCATGTGATGATAAGTGGCTTCTGCGGCCCATATACATCTGTAATCAACCCCTGATGAATTACCTATAATTATTACCTGCGGTCGGCCACAGATGATTTTATATTATGTGTGTGTTTGTTATGTAACCTATTGTATGTATAGTTATTGTATATCTATATATTTTATACGTATACTCTTTCTACACAATTGAATACCGCCTTGCACGTTTTCTGCTTAGCCTAAAGGTAGACTGGCAGAGAATGCTTCTAGCATTAAGTCCACCTTTTATACCAGTGTTAATTAAGGTATAATAAAGTAAATAAATAAATCACCCTTGGTAAATCCTAAATCGATGCTAAGCCTAGGGCTGCCAATAGACAAATCTCTTGGCATAATAAACAAAGATCAATAGTAAAGGTTCTCTCCAAGTTTGCGTACAAGGAGATCAAGATAAAATGTTACTAAATTTCGAGGACTATTTTGTTATTTATAAGCTTGAATTTTATACCTAGTGTCTATTGAATTGAATTGAAAATGGCAGTGATAGATAGCCTAGTGGTTTTGAAACTCGGCCTCTCGATCGAGGGGTCCGAGGTTCAAATCCCAGGCACGCAGATCTCTGATTTTTTTCAAAGTAATGTGCGTAGTAGAAATTAATTATTACTTGCTAAACGGTGAAGGAAAACAACAAACAAACAACAACTCAAAGGTATGGGAAGAGTGAAGTCTACCAATACGCACTTGGCCAGCGCGGCGGACTATGGCCTAATTCTTCTCATTATGAGAGGAGACCCGTGCCCAGCAGTGGGACAGTAATGGGTTGATGATGATGATGATGTCTATTGAATTTATAGAAACATTTCTTTGCTTTATAATAGTTAATCCGAATTGAATGAGTTGAAATTTGCATACACACTTGGTTTGGATGACTAATGTGGGATTATATATGTGACCTCATTATATAAGACTTAGCGGAACAATTTTTATACACACATATAATATAGAAAATATCTATCGAGAAGAATACGCAAAATAAAAATCTCAATAATGTAGCTCCGTTTTTATTTTGTTATAATTCTTTGAATACCAATACCTCGATTACCTAGAACCGTTTTTCTATCCAACATCTACACGTGTCATTTCTACAGTTTCTGAGTACATTTTATATATTTTTGCTTATTATGAAATAAAATGTGAAACCCTAAAGAGGTCATTCTCAATTTCCTGTTTTATGAACAAAAATAAATATAGCATCTGTTGCCGCTCGGGTTATGGAAAGCAATTTTTAATCAAATTAATTAAATTAATCAACGTCCAGTTCGCTTTGTTCGGGATCCGTACATAAAATTAACTTATTATTAAGCCTCTGGCGTCCATCCGTTTGTTGTTATTTTATAAAGCTACATATACATTTTTGGAGTTTACTCCTTAAGAAACGATTTGAGTTATAAGGCCCGGTACGGAAATTTTATGAGGAGTAAAATCAAGTGTAACACGAAAAGTTGAGGCGTAACGGTAACCAAAATATGAATCAAGAGTGCTTTTATTAATTTAAAATACAGTAAGTTCAAATCCCATATGAAAGTAATTATTACAATAAAAATAATTAGCAATATATAAAACATTAAAACGTCGTTAACTAATTTGTTTACATTTTTGCATAAATTAAGTTATAGGTTTGATCATTTATAAACACTGTGAAAAATATGAACATTGGCGCCATAATATGATTAACAATCTTTTATGAACGTTTTTAAAGAAGAGTAACATATAAAATCAGTAAGCAATTGAATAAGATATAATATTAGCTAAATAAGTTTTTAACATAAAGAGGCTTTTGTAAGTTACTGATATATTAATTTAACTTATAAAAATGGATGCATTATTGATCAGCACCATCTATCAACGATAAACGGGCAAAATCAAAACAGTATTATTTAATATTTATTACAGAATTATTGCTAATGAATTATGTTCAAAATAAGTTATATAAAATTAGCAATACGTTTTTAATGAATTCTAGAATTATAAAACATTCAGAAACAATCCAAATTACATATAATAACATGTTTATTGAGTCTCATATAAATTTCATCCGTAAATTGCAACAGGGATATTTTATAGATGGCAAAGAAATTATAATTATTAAGTTTTAAGTTATAAAACGTTTAACATTGTTTTAAATATAAATAATTATATTATATTAAAATTTACTTTAATATAAACAATTATGTTAAGTTACCATTATAATATTTGGAACCAAAATACATAGATTGATAAACTTGCAAACTTACAATTTATAAAACTTGCCACTAGATGGCGCTATTTTATATTATTTTGTAACATACTTTATGTAATACGCATTATTGAAGTAATATAAATAATCCGAATAATTACAGATATATGTTTGTTTCTCTTATCATTTTAGCAGATGCGTTCATTTACCTACCCTTTTTTCTATTCGATATATATCATAATTATCATTCGTAAGGAGTAAACTCCAATCGTGCGTCGTAGCTGACACACACACACTTTTTTTTTTATATATAATATAGGAGTAGCAGGTGAGCATGCAATCCACCTGATGGTAGGTGGTTACTGCTGCTAATGGACATATGCAATCAAGCCCAGATAGGACCAGAGGTCAACCACAGAAGCCTCGCTACCCCTGAGGAATAAGCTGGAATGCCTCGGAAAAGTATGTCTCCCTTATTATACCCTTTAAACCAGAACACAGCAGCGCTTGACACTACTGTGAATAGACAGAAATAGGTGTGGCGGTGGTGCCGCCGGAATTGATCCACAAAGAGTTCTACCGCCTTTATAGAGATTCTAACATATATATACATACACATATATTTTGAATGTTTTTACTATTACAATTGTCAGGCTTAAATAATGTCCGAATAAACTAACAATAACAAAAAATCTTTTTTTTGGAAAATCTCATAATTCGCATTTTTTAAATTTTAAATGTTTTTCTGGTGTTTGTTTTTAATTGTACTTTCTACTACACTATTTCTACTACCAACATTAGTGTAGTAATACGATAGCTCAGTGGTGTCAATTTCAGCTAATCCATCCTAAATGTATGGAATTTTTAAAGACGTTCAAATTAAAACCGTGAAACATCAAATTTAACGGTCTACTGTTTTTTAAGAACGGTTTTTTATTTTCTAGTTCCTCTTAAAATTGTCATTGAGCCGCTTACTAAACAATATCGCCCACTTTGAGCACCACTGTCTCAAGCGATCTATCAACCTGCAATTTTCTATAAACCTAAACAAAAAAGAACGTGCATATAAAACTGCCTTACCGGCGATGTTTTTCTTTTCTTTTATGAAATTAACCCTCCGTTTTCACTTGAGCGATCACTTTGGTCACACTACATGGCTAATAAGGATGCATTAATAAGCGATGGAAAACGATAAAAAAGTTTTTACGCTCAAAACAGCTCGAGCTGGATAATGTAGTCATATTGCTGTCGAGTATGTGCTATGTGTTAATAATTATTTTAATTTTAGTTATAGTACTAATATTATATTGTTGTGTTATTACCTTTAAGTTTACAGGATTGAAGTAGCGAATGTGCTTGCACTCCCCCGACTGTAAGTGATCACTGGCTTCCATGGACATCTACGAAAGATTAGGAGTTCTACGTGAAGCTACTTACAGATGTGTTCACATTCGAGGAGTAAGATTATCGCTTCGTATGTAAGTTAGCAGAAATACAGACTTTCTAGCAAAATGCAGAAGTGCTTTACGCCAGAAATAAGACCTACACACATTTTGTTAGATCAAATAACAATAATATAAAATTATACCGTCAACTTAATTCAAACTTTTTGTTTTATTATTTTGTATTACCATTCGACCCTTTATTTTATTTATCTTCCTGATTTTTACTTAAAAATGAGGGTTACATACAACGAACAAAAGAGCCAAAGGCAACAAATCATTCCCAACTTAGAAATAACGATAAAATTAACAGAATTTAAGCAGAGAAATATGAAACCCATAAAAATCGTTCGTCATTACACGTTTCATCAATTACAAGAAGGTCGGCTGGTAAAAGGGTTCGGAAGATCGCGGAAGTGGATTCAGAAATGTAACTGTATGTATCATCGTTATCCGGGATGCTGACCAATTTATAAATAAAGGGTGTGAGCGCTGTGAAGCCGGTTACCGACTCAATACCGACTGTAAAATGCGTACCTCTAACTTCGCACACCCTATCCTACTTTCCTTATTTGTCCTTTTCTCTTTCCCATGCATAGGTTGTCTGGAAGAGATCGCTGTTTAGTGATAAGGCCGCCTATTGCATACTGTTTTAACCTTAATTAATACTACTGTTAAATTCTACTGTAAGTGTACAATAAAGTGTATTCTATTCTACCTATACTACCACTACGTACTATAAATACACTGTATCCATGTATTCTCCTTATTATTATTTTTCCATTAATCGGAATTGGAACAGGGTGGAGAAAAAATATCTAAAGAACTCGTATCTAAAGAAATAATCTACAAAGTAAGATATTACTGTAGTAGAATCATTTTAATATTTCAAGAGCAGATCCTTTGCAAAGAAAAAAAAAAAAAAGACATACCCAACCATGAGATTTAAAAAACGGTTCAGTAGTAATTTATGTTGTACAAATAGTAACCTACACAATCCTGCATTATTTTATTGTCAGTTACTTCAATGGCTTCATTTCGATTGGCTCGTGGTTGCATCGTAAAAATCAACCTGTACGATCCTTCTACTCTCTCCTTATTTGGACTGACACACTTCCGAGTAACAAATATCAATTAGTTCGTAGAGTTTCTAATAATTTAATCATAAGAACTAATTTCGTCATATTCTGAAAACTATATCAGACCGAATGGATGGAAAAAATCGCGGACATTTGCATGTTGCATTTTTATATTGCATCGCATTGCGTGATAGTCGACGCAGCATCGGTGCCGTGGCTTACAGTGTGACCACCCAATTGTGAGAAGGATTAAATCCACGGGATCCGCGGCTTGTTACGAACAAAATATCGAGGGTTTTACCAATTTTCGCGATTGAATGTTTTCGCGTTTCATTTTTGCGGTTGAATTCGTGTTCCGTTTCTATCAGGGGTTTGGCCGCATAGCTGCTAACTTGATTTCGGAGGTCGAAATAGAAATCCGAACTAGCCAAACAGATATTCGTATTTATAGCCGACTTCGACTATAAGCAGAATCTCGGAGTGAGCTTTCAAACTAGGCTATTGAAAGCTCACTCCGAGATTCTGCTGTTCGAAACAGGCATCTCGGACTTTTCGAAGTTTTGTGCGTATTAGAAATTGATTGGTAGTTTGTGCGTATTGGAAATGAAGGTGGTAGAACCCTCTGTTCGACTTCAGCCTGTTCTGTATAATAACGGCAGTGTTATGTGCTGTTGTATTCTGGTTTGAAGGATCTTGTAAGGGAGATATAGTTTTTTCAGGCATTCCAGCTTAGTCCTCAAGGATAGCAGTTATCTATGGCCAACCTAAAGTAGGGATCTTATCTTATCTGGGTTTGATTACAGGTGTTCATGCCATCAGGTGGACGATATGCTCATCTGGTAATTCTATATTAAGTATAAAGAAATATCATACGCTTTAATAGTAGATCGTGAATAAACTACAAGTCTTTCTTTTCTTCAACAAAAGTTCTCAAAGGTGTGTGAAGTTTATCGGACCAGTAATCGACTATGGTCTAAACCCTTCTGATTAAGAGAATACCATGCCCAGCTGTGGGACAATAATCCGTTTCTAAACTGATTGTTACTTGTTCTGTTATATAATGGCAGTATATGTTTTGGCCTGTGTATGAACTCTCGACCAAGTTTTATCACTGGCTTGTTGAAGTTGATCTTTTAGTTACGAACTAGTTCAGGATGTTCAGAACAACTACTGCTCTTGTTTACAAGAATGTTAGTAACACTGTGTGCTTGACCTTTGCAATATAGAAAAACATCATAAGTAAAAAGGAGATAAAAATACGTTTGTCCTGTTGCACCAGCAACTTCCATAAAAAAAGAGTTTGTGTAACAACTACTTAAGTAAAAAAAATTTTTGATAGTTTTTTTCTTTCGCTACACTTCCTATTTAGGCTCATAAGGACACTTCCCAAAGCGACCACTTCCCAAAAGGTCTACTTCTCAAAAAGTTTATATCCTATATACCTGACGTTATACTAGTAATGTTTAATAGTAACGCGCAATTTTAACGTAACGTAACTAATTAAAAATTTCGGTGCGAAATTATTGGCTCGATTTGAAATGATATAATATATATTTTTTTTTGCGTTTCATCCGGGTTTACTATGTTATAAAGCAGAAATATGATTGGTATTTTTCATATTTGGGGGAAAAAACTATACATATTAGACGAACCGATTAATATGAACAACAGAGTACATATACAGTATACTTTCAATAATAAAAACAGTTGAAACATCATCAGTATCTACCGTCACATCATAATCCATTTCTGTACCATTTTACGAATCTTAAGAAGGGATTGCGCACGCAGGCCAAGTGCAGATTACTTAACGACACCCACTTTTATGAATATTTTTGCATAGAAGATGATCTCCATGTCTTCTGTTTATTATAGAGAAGAACCCTTAAGTATTTTCACGTTATTATAAATAAGCGTCGCTTACCAACCCTATTACTGCGCAGTGCTAGAGTAGCCGGTAACGATGTGCAGCGAATGTCTCGAAATGTGTTAAGGGGATCAACCCCTCGGTTGCCGCTGGGTGAAATGTTCTTTTTTTGTTATGGTATTTTGTTTATTTTATGCTATTTTTTGTTTAAGAATAACACGGTATGTAAAGGTGTCTAAGTTACCATAGTAAAAATAACAACTGTAGCATTACCATGAGTTGGCATAGAAACGCCACTATAGAAATGGTAAATAGAAAACTATTGTCATTTTGCTAGTGAATAACATAACTACTATCGTTACGGTATTTCTTGACAACGTCTGTCAAATTAATGACTCATGGGACCGAATTTGTATGGCAATAGATCATAATGACATTCGCTAGCGATTTGATTTCGATAGGTTTTTTACGTATCGAGTTACGTCACTACGGATTTTAGTTCTACGAGTAACCACCAGAGGCGCTGTACAATTTTTCATACATTTATTTTACGCAGTCGCTAGCGAGTAATACTTTTGTAAACTCATGGTAGTCCTACTGTATAACGTTCACTGCAGTGAAAAAGTTACGTGAAAATGCTATAATGCGAATATGAGTGTAGGTTCAAAATCGAAAGATAAGTCACTTTCCTAATTGTTAACATATAGTTAAATCTTTATAAGAGTCAATAAAGTCTTAAAGAATAAATTTTCAGTACAAACTTAAGTATGCAATTAACTTTGGTACTGCTGACTAACAAAATAAATATAATTTAAGCATCATCTCTACAAAAACAAAGTACTTTAAAGCTAATAATCTTCGCCTGTCTGTTTTTATGAGTTGATCTTGAAACTACTTAACGATTTCGGTAAAAAATTCAATTAAAAGTAGATTAAACTACAGAGAATAGTCTTCGTCTTTTTAAGAACTCCTTATAAAGTTTCTACTAAGAACTTCTTACAAGATTTATCTGACTTTTTTATAATGATAGTAAATGGCTTCTACCGCCCATGGCCATCCATAATCAATCAAAGATAAGATTGCTATCTGTGGTCAGCCAATATTTTGTTGCTATTCATACGCCTCCGATAATCTCCAATATATCTCCAATACAACAACACCCTTAAAACAGAAACACAGCAGTGTGTAACTCTGCAGGTATATGGTAGTCCGGAGTCGATAATATAAGATGTTCTTATCCAAAGTAGTCAGCGTTCTAGCGTATAACCGAAAAATGACGCAAGATTTCTGTACACAAATATACATATATATATAAATCTAAGAAGTAAGAATCTAGAATATATATATATATATATATATATATATATATAGAAATCTAAGGTAGACTGCATGCTCGTCTGCTACTCCTATATTATTTAAAAAAAATGAAGTTGGTACCCTGGCCGAGGATTGTTATCTTATCTGGGGTTTGAGTATAAATGTCCATGGGCCCTTATTAGGTGGGCATTATGGTTTCTATCTTAATATTATAAAAAAAAGACTTAAAAAAGGGAAGTAACAACGCCCTCTAATAGTGACTTATTAAAGTTCAAACAATTTCTCTATTAGTCTCGCTCGATTATCATCACGCGTTATATGGGGGAGCGGCAGATGGTAGGGACATTAACAAAATATTGTATCACAATAATGTGGCGGATGGCTTACGAGATTTGTGCTTTGATTGCATTTGTGAATTATGATGATATAGTTTAGTTAATGAGATATACGGATTTAAGGTTCACGCATTTTACGATCGGACAGAATACCGTGTCGTTTTATAATGATTTATCGTGTAGTAAAGTTTTTAGGAGATTATGAAAGCCAATTCGTAATGGATTGGTGACCGTTAGGTGGTTTTTATGCGCGTTCTTATGCTTCGGAGGGTATGCACTATGCAAGCTGTTGGTTCTGGTGGCATTCGATAGTAGTAGTTAACTTTTTTTGCTAAACCGGTCTTGGTCTAAAACTGGTATTTTCGTCGTATAATCCTTTTTGGAGTGTGGTATATACGAAATTGCTCAGCCCCATAGAATCATGCCCAGCAGTGGTTTTTCAATTTGTAGCCGACGTCCACCTGAACTCGCCAACCTATTTTTCTTTGAATGCTCAAGAGATGCCAATTACCATAGATACTATGTACTCTTTAATTACTAACATTAAAATATGTCCCTATTTTTTAAATTAAAAAAGTACGACTGATTTACAGACGATAATTTTCTAAAGAAAAACCAAGTATTTTAAGGTTAAAACTTTCTAATAAAATACAAAAACATTAAACAGAATACAGTATAAAAATCCATTACAGAATTTTATTGCAACATATTCGCGATTTGTGAGACGCGGCTAATTCTCAGTTGGGTTGTTTTACTTAAGCATAAATCTGCTTGCTTAGCGGAACTACTTAAAAAGAGAAAAACAATTTATTACGTACAAGTAGATTAAGAGAGGAAAACTTACAAAGAGAAAAAAGTGTTTAAACGAAGGCAAAATATCGAGAATTATACGCTAAGTAACGATCTGTGTACGGTTGTGTTTGTTATATGTTTTTAATTATCATCTTAAATGGTATAAAAGGAAACCATTAATGGTTATCGTTATAAGTAATAATTACCAGGTTCTAAAAGACGGCGAAGCCCTTCGGGTTATTTAGAAAGTAATTTATCTAAAAAGTAAAACAATACAGAAATATCAATAGGGGCAAAATATGTGCGCTTTCTTTTTTCGGAGAGCACATTAAGCCTTGCTTAATGCTTGAAGTTTTTAAATTTCCAACACCTTGTTGTGGCGTGGTTTGAAAACATGCCCATGGATTCCATTCGCCAATCTGTATTGGAGCAATGTGGTGGAATGGTATGCTCCAGGCCTCTCTGTTGTAGAACCATGTGAGTTCAACTTAACCAATGACACCTACACGGTCGAATGACATTGGTTCTTCCAACTTTAAAAATGTATACATAAAAGTAGACATATCATATTAGTAGACGAGGCACCTTGTAAAGGACATAACCCTTATTCAAATCCTTTATGCCAAAAATAACGCAATTCTAAATCACTAGAATAGCTCCATATCTTTCAATACAATTTGTCCGATCGATGTTTTGGTGGTGAAATACACTTGAGGACCGCTACTACAAGTTCAATTTTGTTTTTTAAACCCACTGACGATAAAAATGAATAGCTATCCATTAATATCCTATTCTCAGGTGCGTTCGCAAAGAACTCTATAAATAATAAAATGTTCCAGTGGCCTGGAATGCTAATCTATTTGCAATACAAAGCTCTTAGGTTATTACACATTTGCGACTGAAATACTAAAATGGATAAACTAAGATTAAACTGTAGCTGGTTTAAGCACATTCATAAGATTGCGTTGGTTAAAATTGATAAATATATTTGATTTTTATTATTGTTTGTATTTTGATAGTGATGTATTTAGGTTTCCTTCGCTAATTTTATACACTGCCGTTTAAAAAGTACATACATTAAAAAGTACATTCAATAATAGTACGTATTATTGAAAGCAATTACTCACTCTCTGGCATTTTATTTCTCTCATGATGATGTCTTTAATTGTGAAGTCAAATGATAATTTAATTCGAAACGATCTAAGCGCAATGAGGCGCAAGCGCCAATGAGGAGGTGGCCTTAGGACAATAAAAAGAAGTTTGTATTCCATTAATTTTCTAGTAAGCTTTTGATTATAAAGCAGTTCAAGTAGGACAAATTGTAATATGAGTATGTGAAAGGTATAGAATCAGTATGGTTCGACGGGGAAGGTACCACCGCAACACCTATATCTAGCGTGAAGCAATTCTTGCGTTTCAGTGATTCTCAAACCGATTTTGTGACCAGCTTCAGTTAGTACTTCTGGCCTTTATAAGGTGAACCGCGATTGAAGGCGAAAAGGTGGAATACATGAGCGTTTACTACTTGAACTTCGAACTCCGTTGCAGAAATATGGTGATTAATTCATACCCTTACCCTTACCATGAGTTTTTACGTTTTGACAAATATGACTGTTTTGGTATGTGTTTACGTATTTGCCCATACGAATTCCAATCAGCGCCTCTAGCGGATTGTATCAGAACTATAGTGTCAGTAACGTAACATTAAATGTCTAAATTGACAAAATGGCGCTTTATGTTTTGGCTCTCTTTTTTGCGCACATGTGAGGTAGACAAAAAGACTTGAGCACTTACTTATTGTACGTTTACTCAATCTACTGAAGCAAACGGAACAGAATAGTGGATTGAGTAAACGTAACGTAAATTTGTGGGATGTTTTGAAAACTTATGGTACAGACCTCTATTACAGATAATAGATGAAGGATTCGTACTCAGCAGTTGGACACAAAGAAATTAATCATATCCTTCAATATCTATCCCTTCATCAATACTTAGAAGTAAATTGCTGGACATAGATTTATTCCGAATTTAATAATAATATAATACTAATACATGCTGACTATGTTATTCACCAAAATAATTTACGTAAAGTTATTGAACTCCAAGATAGTTGCCAAAAATGTATCTAAAGAAATACCCTTCGGTAAAAATGCTGTTACAAATGTCACGAGCGAAACCCTTTTAGGTATTCAAAGAGTCCACCCTGCACTGAGACATGGAGGTAAATAGACTATTACTCTAGTTTCTGATAAAACCTCTGGTTTCATCGATATTGGGGTGACGATATGCGATTTTTTGTGGAATGGTGTTAAAAAGTTTACCTCATGTTATTAAGTTTGCTGCGGTAAAATACAACTAACTTTCATTTACCGTAACAGATCGATAGCGGTCTTCCTCTAAAATAGTCCAGCTGTTACAAACAGGTTTTTTACATTTTGTGTCAAGCTGGTCAAAGAAGACCTGATAGGACTATTATGTCACCTACATTTTCCTACAGGAAAAAAATTGCCCAGCCTTGAAAATATGAATTTTGTCTTGAAATTGGTAAATATTTTACCGAAGTTTCGTCAACATTGACAGTCATGTCATGGACATTTATAACCGAGTAGGTTTCAATAAAATAAATAAATAACAGAGTGTGTTAAAACGAAACATCGAAGATCGACTATTACTTAAGCGATTGCGTATTTAAGTAATTTACATTTTTTTTTTTTTTTATAATATAAGAGTAGCAGACGAGCATGCAGTCCACCTGATGGTAAGTGGCTACTGCCGCCCATGGACATCTGTAATCAACCCCAGATAGGATTAGATATTCCTACCTGAGGTCGGCCACAGATGCGCCGCTACCCCTGAGGACTAAGCTGGAACGCCTCGGAAAAGTCTGTCTCCCTTACCACACCCTTCAAACCGGAACACAGCAGCGCCTAACACTGCTATTATTAGGCAGAAATAGGTGTGGCGGTGGTGCCGCCGGAGTCGAACTACAAAGGGTTCTACCACCTTCAAACTCTATTACTCTGATACAGATTAGAATGTAACTTTACTGACGAAATCCAGCTTTAAGTAATTACTTGTCATAATTCATTCAAGTTTAACTGAGCTTACATTTGATGTGACTAGAAGTAGGTATCTACTACGAAAGCTACTTACTTACTACTTACTAAACTTTGTTCTTCTTTGAAAACTATAGTATACTACACGTTTATAAGCTGAATACAGCAGCAACACCAACGGGGCGAAACTAAATTCTACCATAATATTATGTCAAATTGTTTTAGGTATACTATAAAAAGTTGGACGTTTGTGATGCAAAATACGAGTAGTTAGAAATGAGTAGAGAGATTATCAGAAATATAACTTCCACATTAGTTGACATTACTTGTAGTATAATATAATTTTCAAAATGAACTTTATAGTTATATAATTTTTATTTGTCGAATGCCTCCTACGTTTTTAATTTAAACTATTTGCAACTTTTGAGTGGTATGGTGGTATATTAAATAAATATTGAAAGACGCTTTCTACACTCATAGCGTCACACTAGAATTTCGTGTGTCGTGGGTGCCACGGACACATATGTGGACGAATACACAAACACCCGGACCCAAAACAGAAATCTGAATTCAATATTCAGGTGTCTGTCTGGCCGTGAATCGAACCCGGAACCCATTGCGCGTCACACCGGTATGGTAAACGCTTCGCCAAGCAAGTGGTATTCTTGAATAATTATTTTAATCCTGTTATTACGAGTTTCCCAACATCACAATTCACTTTAAGATTTACTTAACGATAGGTCTGTACCCACGAGTTCGATTCAGATTAAATTTGGTAGGAGTAATGTCAATATTTGGATTGCTAAAAATACTAAAATAAAATTGAGGTATCTGATTTTAATTTTGCCGAATAGCGTGATTTTTCTAGGTTTTACGCTTTTTTGTAGAAAACGAAAACATAAAAAGAAGTTTTAATATTACATGTCTACGAATAAGACGCCTTCTACATATTTATTTACAAAACTTAAGACGCTTAGGGCTGATCGGACTGATATAAGATTAGCAAAAGGGTCATCGACCCACACAAGAGTCCATTACGTAAAAACTACGTATTTTAATGAGAAATTACATTATTACTTTTAGCTTAGGGTCAATCATCAGGGTATCAAACTGTGTGGTATCTCAAACTAAATCAAATACAAAGTCTTCCCAAGTCATTATAAAGTACCAAACAGTACCTAATCCATAGTCCTTAACTCAAATGTCACGTAAACCGAACTTGTAACTAAAATAGCTTTATCCAAGTGTTCAAGCTTGGTAGAAACAATACTCCTTCAACTTTAAGAACCGAGTAAGATCAAAGGTTAGAGCTACACTTGTTGGCAACACGTATCTAATTTGACTCTACTCAAAGAGTAGTGTATTCTAATACAAACTTGTGAGTTACACTGAAGCTGTCATTTGATCGCATACTTTTACTTACAGTAAATTAGACGATTAGGTAGATACATATATTTATTACTATCTGACCCGGCAAACGTTGTGTTGCCATAATATAAATAAAAAAAATGTTAAGGGTGAACAACCCTTATCACTTAGGGGTATGAAAAATATATAATAGCCGATTCTCACACCTACTGAATATGCATATAAAATTTGGTGAAAATCGATAAAGCCGTTTCGGAGGAGTACGGTAACTAACATTGTGATACGAGAATTTTATATATGAGATATAAAGTAAGTTGTAAAAGAGCATGCAGTCTGCCCAGTGATATGTGTTCGCTGCAGCCCATGTGAAACCAAATACATATCGAATAGGATTTCTATTTAAAGCCGATCACAGATGTGGCTACTTCTGATTACTAAGATGGTCGCCTAATATTTAGGTCAGCCGGTCGTTAGTAGACATCTATAATCAATCCTAGACTGGATTGAAGCCCTAAATGAAATTGGCCACAGAACCTTTGGCTACTCTTAAGGACAAAGCCTCGTCGCTACATCTAAAAACAGAAGTATTTAGTTTTTTATTAAGAAATAAGTGTGGTGGTTGACTTATTGGAATGCTTTAAGGATAACCGTACATTGGCTACTGTCGTTTCAGCGATTAAGTTATGGTTAAACACTACTGATAAAAGTTGTTTGGTGACTATTTAACTGATTATGAATAACGCTTATAGTAAAAATTCGATCATTTATAGAATTTTCGAATGAATCAAAAATATGCCGCTCGTCGGTCACTCAAACTACAAATTGGCAATCTGAGCAGCAGCGGCTTGAGCGACTAAATGGTAGTCTTGGCAACTGTCGCTCACATGACAGTACACAGTGGGCGGTACATCTAAGGGACAAACTTATATGTAAACTAGCGTACGCCCGCGGCTTCGTCTATATCATAGCTAACTCCCATCAAGTTTGAGTTCCGCTTTTCATGGGATTACACCTTCCTGTAATTCCATCACATGTCATCTCCAAACTGTTACCCTTATGTTAAGTACAGGGCGAGATCTCAAAGGAACCTTCTAACTAGCGTTACTCGTAACTTCCGGTGAGCTTACGTTTGCATTTGAAGCGGTTTCGAGCTTTCCTGCTTAGTCAAAGTTAAGAAGAATTAAGTCGGAGCTTTGATTACTTATGTAAACGTAATTAATAAGAAAAGTGAGAGCCTAGTGAAATGAGTTATGAGCTTTCACGTGGGGCTGGAGTTCAAATTGCAGTGTACACCGTGACATTTTTATTAATATACATACAAAAATAAACTTTACATGTTTTAAAAGCAATGGAGGTACCTTAAGAGTTCATCAAAAAACGTCTTAAGTGCGTGTTGATTGCTGAATTTATTCAAATTCAGAAATCAAAATATGTAATTTTCTGTGTACTAAAATATGCAAATTTGACAATTTTCATATTTAGTACATTTATAAGGTGCGTTGGATAGCGTGGGGACTTCTCCAAAAAAGTCATAATATTTCATAAAAAATAAATGGTATGTTTGTATTAATTATTCATATACTCTAACTTGGTCGATATTGAAAAAAATAAGTAAACATAAGTAAGTTTTACCAAAAAACTCCATCATGATAACACGTTTCCACCGTTCCTATAAACAAAGGATATTCGATAATGTACAAAGTACAATGACATATCACATGGGCTAGTGAGAAAACCGTGTTCGGCTTTGTTTTCCTTTTACTAAACCGTTAACACTTCCAACACGCTATCTGGCAATTAGTGGGTATTTGTAACGAAAACGCATAAAATCAATTAAAAAAGGACGTTTTAAAAACAAAAACGGGTTTATAACATTTTTATCGCTACGTGAAAAATAACAGATCGGCCGTTATATTTTGTGTGAAAAATGTATTAATTTTCTAATAATGTTTTAGGCCGTCCATGGTTTTCACCGTGGTTTAATAAACGGATATTTTAAAAAGCTTGTAGCAGGTGGCGTCTTATATAAACAACGATAAAATGATGCCGTTTTTGATAAAAATACGAGAAATTTGAAGGTGGTAGAACCCTTTGTGGTTGGACTCCGGCGGCACCACCGCCACACATATTTCTACCTAATAACAGCAGTGTTAAGCGCTGCTGTGTTCCGGTTTGAAGGGTGTGGTAAGGGAGACAGACTTTTCCGAGGCGTTCCAGCTTAGTCCTCAGGGGTAGCGGCGCATCTGTGGCCGACCTCAGGTAGGAATATCTAATCCTATCTGGGGTTGATTACAGATGTCCATGGGCGGCAGTAGCCACTTACCATCAGGTGGACTGCATGCTCATCTGCTACTCTTATATTATAGAAAAAAAAAATGAAATTTTACACTGTGTTTAAGTTACAACAATAGAATATTATGTAGGCTTAACTATATAGGTAAGTAACACACAATTTAAACCATGTGTATGTATGTGTGTATTGTATGATTTTTTTACATCAGAGATGAAAACTAGAAAGGAAAAATTTAAAGTATATTCTTTAATAATAAATTTAGGATGAAAATTTGTACTGAAATAATGGAACGTAGTAATTTGAAATTGCTCACAGGATTTAGGTTGGAATACAATATTCTGTTTAAAATATTGTAATTTCTTTAATTTTTGTGTTGCTCACCAAATCGATCTTTCAAAAAGAAAGCAAATATAATAAACTAAAATATTTAGTTAATACACTAATCCTAGGAATTCTAGAAAATTCTAGGAATAACCGCCCGGCTTAACCCTAAAATTGCGAATACCGGCGCCACGGAGCTACAACGTCAATAGATTCCTAAAAACGCCGACATACGTGTTCCGTGCACATGCAAACGAATTCCTTCTATACGTTACCGTGAATTAAGGTAATGACCAGAAAATACCGGTTGCGAATGTTTTTCCCTAATGCGGCACAATTAAACATTTACATGTGAGTTTTGAACTGTTTTTTTTACCAAATTGGAGTAGCAAATATTGAAGTTCCACTTCATGTGTCTGTGTGTAACTATAGTTTTGTTAAGAGGAGTACAAAACAATGTCGTACCTTATTCGGCTATAAATTGATGGTACCTCCGCCCATAGAAATCTGAACTTAAATCCAACCAGAATTGAAGTTCTATCTAAGGCGGTCTCAAATACAGACTAAGTCAATACAGACTAAGTCAGAATGCCGTGTAAGAATGTGATAACTTAATAAGGGAGTCACACTTTTACGAGGATTTTCAATTTAGGTAGATAACAATTCTGTGACAAGTAATACTTCAGTCCTACCTGATGTATATTATTACTGTTCATGGGCAGTAACATCACATGGGATGAATCGTGTGCCACTTTATAAAACGGTGTCTTTTACACCATTCAAGTCAAAACACAGCAGCGTTCAACGCTGTTATTATAAGGCAGAAATAGGCGTCGCGTTTGCATGCGATTATACAATTTTCTATTTAATTTGTTAGCAATTTTTCATGTTAAACACTGCGTGATTTACGATGACCGCTGCGCATACCCTTTGGTTTGTTTGTTAAACAATCACAATAAGAATTAGGTGACACGTTTTTTGATGGCCATTTTGGATTGGTAACAACAACTTCGAAAATCGAAGATTCCGGATTCGATATCCAGCCACACAAATATCTAAATGTATACTTTATGTGTTTGTGTCTGTGAGTCAACTATTAAAAATAAATGTTGAAGACATGATACAGGGAATCCTTGAGTGATGAGAGAAGAAAGTTCTTTAATTTTAGATACGCATCCAATATTCTAGAGTTGTTCTTTGTTTTTATTTTTCAGTTTTTGAGTAATAGTAGCTGGATTAATCTGCAACGTCTAAAATTCTAAATATTTTAAAATTCGCTTTTACAGTAAGACAAAGCAGATAGAACTAGAAAAATAGACTAATAATATTTAGACAGCATTCCTTACATTTCCATAGTATTAAGAACTTTATATTCCAAAAATAAAATAAATATTACCAACTAGTAGTGCTCGCGGCTTCGCTCGTGTTTAAAAAAAATTACATGACATACATATAACTGAAAATTTGTAACTTCATTGGAATGACAGTGGCGGCATCTGTCGAAAATTGATCGTACCAACTCAGAATCTTTGCTAAAGATCATCATATGATCAAATGTATAGTTTACGATTCTATAAAGGTCATACAGACAAACATTTATTTTTATATACATAGATATATCGCCTCTACCTTCCAAGTGTCAATATTAATCAGTAACGTTGCTAAAAGGGCTTAGATTAAGCGGTTCATCTTGATCTCTAAACCAATTACATATAACCAACTTAGTCCTCATTGGCCCAGTATCCCGCAATACAATCAGAGAGCGTATCTACTGTACTGACACGTTGATGCTCGCCAGAGACCGAATTGCTGCCAACGCTCTTATTAATTATTCACTCCCTGGACATTGTTGTTTGAGGAACGTGGAGTGATGAAGTGTTTTGGAGAAGGTAATTGTTATTTGAGCGTACCAATGTGAAAGTCTCGGAGGTCTTTATATAGTTTTGTAGTAGAAGATAGCTGCATCTTTTGAATATGGTGGAACTATTGTGGTTCGACTCTGAAGCCAGCACCACTTATTCCTGTCGGATAACAGCAGAGTTAAGCGCTGCTGGGTAAGTCTGTCACATCTATTTCTGCCTATTAACAGCAGTGTTGAGTGCTGCTGTGTTGTGGTTTGAAGGATATGGTAAGGTATATCTACTGATACGAGGGATTCCAATTTAGTCCTTAGGGATAGCAATGCATCTGTGGCTCACAATAAGTAGGAAAAAACAAAAAGCAAGTCTAATAGTGGGGTTCATGGGACGCAGTAGTCATTTAACATTTGGTGAACTGCATATTTATTCGGTCAGTTAGTTCAGAAGAAGTCGGAAAGACGTAATGTTGAGGGTTGAGTTGACGACGAATAGAAATCTAAAACATCCTTGACGAACTGAAACGGATTTCCTCTTAGAGTAAGATGTGGTTAGACCGAAGTCCACCGCGATGACCCG
The DNA here is from genome assembly GCA_014595695.2 of Epargyreus clarus clarus. NCBI lineage: Eukaryota > Metazoa > Arthropoda > Insecta > Lepidoptera > Hesperiidae > Epargyreus > Epargyreus clarus. The sequence goes on from JACTTY020000083.1 coordinate 1,531,160, forward strand.
ATGCGGATGAGCACAACCTGGAAACCTTTTAGAATGTTGTAATATGCATATTTCTGTTACAATTGAAGGTGTTAGAACCCTTTGTGGTTCGACTCCGGCGGCACCACCGCCACACCTATTTCTACCTAATAACAGCAGTGTTAGGCGCTGCTGTGTTCCGGTTTGTAAGGTGTGGTAAGGGAGACAGACTTTTCCGAGGCGTTCCAGCTTATTCCTCAGGGGTAGCGGCGCATCTGCGGCCGACCTCAGGTAGGAATATCTAATCCTATCTGGGGTTGATTACAGATGTCCATGGGCGGCAGTAGCCACTTACCGTCAGGTGCACTGCATGCTCGTCTGCTACTCTTATATTATAAAAAAAATATATAAAATGCCGCATCCGTCCAAACGAACTCTCTATACAACCAGCAATGGTTTACGGTTTGACCTACCGCCCGTTGTGGGGCTCGCAACAACGGCTTTGTAAGTGAATAGATAATATGTTTAAATTCACCGCCAATGTCAATACGGTTTGACCTTTTGTAGTTTGGATTGGGTTATGACTTAATTTACTAGTGTGTAATTAAGGGTAAGTAAATAATGTGTATGTTAAATATTAGGATGAAATGGTATAAATCTTTGTCTACGGTTTTACTATAGAAATAATATCAAACTATTTTAATAATTTACGGGATACGATATGGCGGTCATCATACTGGTATAGGACAAAGTGGGTTTCGGGTTTGATTCTTGAAAAGGCATATTCCTGTTGCGTGTTTGTGTATTTGTTTTGTATGTGTCATCCCTGATACAGATAATCTTAGGGCGGCGTTTTGACAGTAGAAACTATATTTTTTTACCGGACTGCTGAGTATAATGTTTTTTCTCTATATTTCAGTATGTATGTGTCATTCTTTAACATGCCCTACAGCTTATATGGCTTGAGGGATTTTAACACATGAAGTGAAATGAAATATATTTATTTTGTATAGGCCAACGGCGGCACTTACAAATTGTCAGTTACAATAATTTTCTTATACTACTACCGGATCGTAATGCGACCTCTACTGAGAAGATACGGTAAGAAACTCAGTGGGATTGTCTTTTTTTTTTAAATGCATTCATTTTTTACATATAATTAAGTGTTATTGTATTCGTCTAATTCGTGGAAATGGAAAGGCTATATTTTAAAGCAGTGAGATTTTTCTTTTATAATGATTACTTATTACTTATATCTTAAACTTCTGTTTAATTTATATTAAAATCGTAATCTTCACCTTTACCTTTAGCTTGGTAAGTATGTCTTATAGATAGTTTACATTGTCCCTATTCAGACTGAAAGGTAGTACACCTTAATAAATGACAATGATGCTGGCTTTCATTACAGAATCGCTAAGCGCGGAAGTATGGTCAACGCTTACTCACGATATGGTAATTATGCCAATATTTCGACCTAGTTGCATAAATCGTAGTCACGTAGTCACGAAACATTGATTTAAAATTAGTATATTACACCTGCTTTTTACTACCTTTTTTATAATATAGGAGTAGAAGCCGAGCATGCAGCCCACCTGATGGTAAGTGGTTACTGCCGCTCATGGACATCTGTATACAACCCCAGACAGGATTAGATATGCCTACCTGAGGTCAGCCACCGATGTGCTGCTACCCCTATCACACCCTTCAAACTGGAACACAGCAGCACTTAACACTGCTGTTATGAGGCAGAAATAGGTGTGGCAGTGGTGCCGCCGGAGTCGAACCACCACCTTCGTACCGACTAAAATATTTCCATATTGTAACATCATAAGTCAAAAATAATAAGGAAAAATCATATTCCTACGCCGCGATGTTTTTATCTGGAACTGAAAGGTATTTGTAAGGATGAAATCCTTACACGGAGAAAGCTTAAAGATATAGGTCACGATATAAACATCGAAGTGGCAATCGAACGGCTATACCGCTCGGACAAATAACCCTCGAGAAACAAATAACGTCTTAAACTATAAGACGTTATTTGTTTCGGTAGTAGATAAATTTGATATAATGTAGAAGAAGAAACCGAGCATGCTGTCCATCTAATAGTAGCTACTGCCGCCCATTCACATCTGTTTTTAACCCCAGATAATAATAGAGTGGCTTCCCAGTGGTTGACCACGGATGTCTTGTTGTCCACTACGTTGAGTTGCCAACTATGTTGGAACGCTTCGGTTAAGTATGTTGATATTACCATATTCTTCAAACTGAAACGCAGCAGCGCTTCATACTGTTGTTATTAAGCAGAAATAGGAGTGACAGGGCCATCCATCCACAATTAGTTATACCATCTTTATAATATTACTTTATCATAAGTTGAATACATTCAAATATATTAAACTCCTTGTATTAGATAGAATGTATGGAATACATCACAAAAGCAATGAGTCCACTGAAAAGTTTATTTCCTTACTTAGGTCTCGTGAGATAATTTAAACCCGACAAAACCACCCATTTAGCCACCCCTTCAGTAATGGCCCATAACGGTCTTTATTGACAGACAGATAACATAAAATACTTTTGAGTGAAAATTAAATGTATTATTCATGCGCGTTAAATTTTTATTCCGCATAAAAATCTATGGTGATTTATTGTCATGGTATTTTAGCCTGGCTTATTGTAATAAATTTGGGTACTTATTAAATTTACTGGGTAGATAATACCTATGGTCATGTCATAAAATTCATGCCGTACATAAAGGTGTTGAACAGCGATAACCGTGGTACAATTTCGGCCTCTCAATTTATTAAAGATATTAATACATTTATTTAATGTTAAAGGATTTAATTTCTTTAACACTTATATACTATACTATATATTATAGAGTAACATACTGACAAAGTTAAGCAGTGTGGAGTGAATGTTGGATGGGTGCCCATCTGTACTTTAACATTAAGTACGGTTCCATACACGGGTTGAAGGGCATGTTAAGTCGTATTGCTAATTATCACGGATCTTTTGTTTGCATTATGTATATTAATATTGGTGGTTTGGAAACATTCGGCATTCGGTCTTCTATCAAGGAACGGCATGGGGGTGTCAAGCAATGAGACAAAACGGTTGCTTTAAGAACTTTGCAGATAACAATTAAGCGCTTCTCAAAGTACGACTTCCTATCCATTATTTCCATCAATGCTAAAACAAGTGAAATTACTTTCACAAATGGCATACCACCATTATAATTCTGTATAGTACATTTCCATTACTTTGTATGTACTACGGATATTTGCCGGTATTGTTCCATGAGGCTTATGCTAATGAATCGCCGCCTATTAAATGTGGCCTGTGTCACGCGTTATGGGAATGGATCGGTAAATGACATTACATTTTTGCATTTTAAATGTTTTCTTTTTGGAGTTTACTCCTTAAGAAACGATTTGAGTTATAAGGCCCGGTACGGAAATTTTATGAGGAGTAAAATCAAGTGTAACACGAAAAGTTGAGGCGTAACGGTAACCAAAATATGAATCAAGAGTGCTTTTATTAATTTAAAATACAGTAAGTTCAAATCCCATATGAAAGTAATTATTACAATAAAAATAATTAGCAATATATAAAACATTAAAACGTCATTAACTAATTTGTTTACATTTTTGCATAAATTAAGTTATAGGTTTGATCATTTATAAACACTGTGAAAAATATGAACATTGGCGCCATAATATGATTAACAATCTTTTATGAACGTTTTTAAAGAAGAGTAACATATAAAATCAGTAAGCAATTGAATAAGATATAATATTAGCAAAATAAGTTTTTAACATAAAGAGGCTTTTGTAAGTTACTGATATATTAATTAACTTATAAAAATGGATGCATTATTGATCAGCACCATCTATCAACGATAAACGGGCAAAATCAAAACAGTATTATTTAATATTTATTACAGAATTATTGCTAATGAATTATGTTCAAAATAAGTTATATAAAATTAGCAATACGTTTTAAATGAATTCTAGAATTATAAAACATTCAGAAACAATCCAAATTACATATAATAACATGTTTATTGAGTCTCATATAAATTGCATCCGTAAATTGCAACAAGGATATTTTATAGATGGCAAAGAAATTATAATTATTAAGTTTTAAGTTATAAAACGTTTAACATTGTTTTAAATATAAATAATTATATTATATTAAAATTTACTTTAATATAAACAATTATATTAAGTTACCATTATAATATTTGGAACCAAAATACATAGATTGATAAACTTGCAAACTTACAATTTATAAAACTTGCCACTAGATGGCGCTATTTTATATTATTTTGTAACATACTTTATGTAATACGCATTATTGAAGTAATATAAATAATCCGAATAATTACAGATATATGTTTGTTTCTCTTATCATTTTAGCAGATGCGTTCATTTACCTACCCTTTTTTCTATTCGATATATATCATAATTATCATTCGTAAGGAGTAAACTCCAATCGTGCGTCGTAGCTGACACACACACACTTTTTTTTTTATTTATACGTTCGAAAGATTTCAATAAACTTGACTTACTACGAGAGCCATGCCCAGCAGTGGGACAGTAGTGGTCGAAGCAATATTTAATAGTAGTTGAACCCTTTGTGGTTCGACTCCGGCGGCACCAACGCCACACCTATTTCTGTCTAATAACAGCAGTGTTAGGCGCTGTTGTGTTCTGTTTTGAAGGGAGACATACTTTTCCGAGGCGTTCCAGCTGAGGCCTCAGGGGTAGCGGCGCATCTGTGCCCGACCTCAAGTAGGAATATCCATTTTACCATCAGGTGGACTGCATGCTCGTCTGCTACTCCTATATTATAAAAAAATCGTAATGTCCCTAAGACCCTGCTGTATTGCGGTTTGTGGGGTGCGGTATACTTATACGAAGCGTTTTAATATAGTCCTCAGGAGTAGCAACACAACTGTCGCTGATTTCAAGTAGAACTCTTATCTAGGGTTAATCGATTACAGATGTCCATGGGTGACAGTAGCCACTTACAATCAGGTGGAATACGTTTGCAACTTCTATATTGTAAAGACAATCGTTTTGAATATCAAATCTAAATATGACTTATTTTACATAATAATTTTTCTATCTTCATTCCATTATTTTACTTTTATTTCATAAAACACCTTTTTTTCATTAAACAATTGCCATTTGTATTAAATTATAGTGTTTTATATTTTTGCAACGTTAATTATTTCTGCTCGTGTATTATAAAATTCTATTATAGAAATACAATTCTAAATCGAATAATACAATTTAAATTGCTCTACAGTAGGACTTATTATTCGAGATTAATTTTAAACTGCTATTGTATATTATTGTAAGCATAGTTTGTTTTAAAAATTAATACTCAAACTAAATCATTCACACCTATGACGACCCGCGTGGCGGAGGGATCAGCATAGCGGTCTGACGTGCAGCGGGTCACGAGTTCGATCCCTGGCCTGACAGATATCAAAATGATGAATTTAAGTTTCTTTTTCTGGGTCTGGGTGTTTGTGTACTTGCCTCTATGTGTGTCCACAGCACCCACAGGGAATTGTAGTGTGAGGCTGTGAGTGTAAAAGCGTATTTTTCAAATCGCTACAATTTTAAATATTTTTTCATTATAAAATAGCGCGGCTATTTTTCTAAATTCCCTGCTATTGTTTCCACTTACCAGCGTCTGCAACAATCGAGACGACTTAAATGTATGATGGAGTTGATACTATACGATACAGCTAAAAGCTTTCTAGCTCACAAACATACTTTACAATCCTCTCCACCCCTATATTTCTAGGTATAAGATGCATTATTCAGTACCCACCGCGTTCTTTGTTTGCCGGCTTAAGTGTAGGTAATTTTTTCATTACCCGGTAAAGGTATAGTGTTAACTTGTACTGTTTATGAATACTTGAAAATGTAAGTTCTATTATTATTTAATACAAAAATAAATATTATTTTGATTTTACAATTTTACATTTGATATAATAATTCAATAATGTAATATCTACTTAGTACGTTCTGTTCATTCGTGTAGGTGGCACAATACATTTAGTTTCTTAGTATCATGGTTTAGTTGGTGTTCCACGAAACCCACATATAAACATACATCCATATACATTGCAACACATCATACTATCTAAAAATTACGCATATTCATATTCAATTTGCGTAATTTTAATGCAGTAACGTAATGCAGAGCTGTAGAATTTTACAACAGTAACATAGAAAAAACTGACTACTTGGGTTCAATGTTTCGATTATGTTGCACCAATGCTGAATAGCGCAGAAAAATAGAAGTAAACTATCAATACACCTGAGGATATTTTAAAGAATTCATATGGCCTCTAACGAAGTTTAACGACTATTGTTATAATCGGGACCGATAGTTTAATGTACCACACAGTGCCAACAGATTACACAGATGACACTTACCTATTTTTAGATTGGTTACGATGTACTTCAACAAAGCTGCTAGACAATGCTCATAATCATCATCATCAACAACGTATTACTATTCCTCTCCTGGGCACGGGTCTTCTCCCAGAATGAGAAAGGTTAGGAGATAGTCCACCGCGCTGGCCAAGTGAGAATTAGGTATAATAATAGGTAGGTATTAGGTAGATGTCGAACATACCTTTGAAAACTTTTTAAAAATTTCACAGGTATGCAGGTTTCTTCACGATGTTTTCATTCCCCGTGTAAGCAAGTAATAATTAATTTGCAGTCAGTATGCAAGTAGGCCTGGAATTTGAACCTTGAACTCTTCGATCAAATCGACGGGTTAATATTGGTTACGATGTACAAAAGCTTCGCAGCACTCGGTGCTTTAGCGTTGAAGTAAGCTAGTTATTTGTTTATTTTCGAACAACCGCAGTATAATAGCACAGGAAAATTGCATTGTAATCTTAAGTATTGACCAATTAATTCAAGTGATAGCTGGAACATTCCACCCAATTCCAGCAAGTTCTTGCCAAAACACTAGAACAAATAGCGTTGCATAACGGCTGTTGCGAATAATGCGATTGCAGAAACAGGCATCAGTTAGAACGTTAGAACCCATTGTGGTGTAATTTGTACCAACAAGCCGAGTGTGGTGTACACAAGTATGTTATTACGAGTCTTTGTTTGTAAGATAAATGTTTTGTTGATATTTGATATAAAAAATGATATAAAATGGCATTAAGCGACCATACGGCCCAGCATTATTAGTGATCAAATATATATTATTTGATCACACACAATATATATTATTGACATCTATAGACAATTTGAAATTGGATTGAATTATACCAGAGGTCGGTCACAGTTGTGGTGCTATATGTGAGGACTAAATTATTGTTAATGTCTCTGCCTGCCCGACTTTCAAACCATAATACAGTGAGTATATAACGTGATAACTTAGGGGTAGAAACTCAGCCTCTTTTAATCCCAGCATGCACCTCTGATTTCTCAAGCTTTAAATTTATCTTTTGCTTTATTGGTGAAGGAAAACAGCGTGAAACTGCGAGCGTGAGACTTGGTAAAACAGAATGGTCTCAAGGGTATGTAAAGTCTCCCAATTCGCACTTGGCTAGCGTGGTGGACGTTGACCTAAATCTGTCACACTTTGAGAGGAGACGTGCCCAGCTGTGGGACCGCCTTGACGACGTAATACTATTACTAAGTAAAAAAATGCGTGTAAAAAGACAAAATGAGAAATATATATTTAAAATTTTAACATCTGATAAATAAATATTGATTGAAAAAAGTATTCTAGTTTTAAATTATATTGAAAATAATGCTGAGACTTGTTTCAAGTTGTTACAAATATTACCATATACCAACACAAAACAAAACTGAATGCTTTGTATAGTGAATGTTATAGGCTGAGATCCGACTATACGATTACATACTTCGTCTGTTTGCGGTATAAATAAAGTAAAATTTTGTACATCATTATAAATTCAGGAATATGTATATTACGAATTGGCTATCAAGATAAGCAAATACATACATTTTATAAAAAGCTCTCATCATTTATATTTAAGTTATATTTCTTTCGACAAAATTGTTTTATTGTAAGTTATTAAAAACAAACTTATTACTAATTTTAATCCGATATAAACATACATTATTAATTAAAAAATAATATAAACGGCTATTACATAGCTCAAAATAATTGTACTGTATATAAAATCAATTAACAATAAAATTATTTTCAAATTTTTATTTCCATTTAAAACAGATAATGTTACAAAATATGCGGTCGGACCTCGTACTAAAACAGAAACGCGATTGCAGAAACAAGCATCAGTTAGAAGCCATTGCGGGGTAATTTGTACCTACAAGCCTTCGTAAGTGCACAAGTTTGGTGCATCGCTATTGTTTTAAACTTCGCACATTTAACGAATTTTGTATAGACATGATAATGCTCGATATTGCCCGTCGTCGTCATCTCTTGAATAGTGTATCTCCCCCTTTATGGCTATTGACTCGAGGTAGGTGTGATAAATATTTTTGAAGTTACAATTGTTATAGGGCGTTTGGGAAAAATGTATACAACGATGAAAGTTTGCAGAAAATTCAATTTTTTTTAGGTCTGATCCGATCCGATACAATCGTATTCGACATATATATTTATGTCGTATCGTATTACGCCATGTCGTGTAATTTTTTATATTTTTTTGTTTGAAGTAGTTTTTTGCCCGTGTACACACTCTTGTACATTAATATACAGGGTGAATTTTTCAAACGGGCCTTCAGGGCCAAATCCGAAACTATAAGGATTAGCGAAAAATGCTGAAAGGAGTTACGAGGCCGATTTTGATAAAAACTAAAACTGCATCATTAGTTTTTTAAAATTAATTTATCCCTAGCCCGGAATCGAACGAGTTCATGTGGAAAAAAAATACACCCTCTATATTATTCCACGATCTCATAGTGTTGCTTATAAGGATCAAATTCTGGGAAGTAATATTAAATGATAAACTAAAGGAAAAGCCTCATTTTTAAGAAAATTCAATTTTTTTTCATAATAATTTGGCAGTTAAGTTTCCGCCATTCATTAATTTAAACATTTCGCGTATTAACAATTTTTTGGCCTAATATTTCAAATCATTCGAAAGCGGACGTTTTGTTCTCTAAGAATTTTTATTTTTATGTTCGACTTAGTTAAGGTTATTTTCAGGACAATTATACCTTTAATAAGCGCTTTAGTAAGCGCATTAGTAAGCGCTTAACTGTGTTCTGGTTTGAAGAATGTGGTAAGGCCAGAAGACCGGAAGAGTAGCAACACATTTATAGCTTTTAAAATATATTTTCGTATATTTTTGCACATTAAAATGCCTTAAAACGTCCAGCTATGCAAATTGAACTGTACAAAAATACAAATATCACAAAAGTAATGGGTATCGGATAACGAGAATTCTCGTTTGTTGTTAGATCGGATAATTACAAAAGTTGATCATATTTGCATTTGATATGCATGGAGAGTTGAAAAATAAAAGATACGAGAATGGATGCGTGTCGTAAATAAAATTGCAATATAACAAAACAAGCGCTTACCTACGACTTTGTTATAAAATAAAAATAACTATAAATCACTTTTTAAAAAGATGGCGTCCCTTGTATTCGAAATCATGTTATTTAATTATTGTAAAAAATAATCTAAAGATAAGTGCCTTGTGACTTTAGTGTTGATTGAGCATTGTTGTGTTTTGGTTAAAATAAAAGAGATGTTCATAGACTGTTTGTGTGTTTGCGAATAAATTTTAATTAAACCTATATTACCGACGACTTAAAACATAGGCTTCTATTCGACCGCTAAGTATGTATGTGAGTTTGTATGTCCGCGATTTTGTCGAAAACTACTAATAAAGTTAGATGGGGTTTTGATTATTTGAAGGCATTTTTACAAGGTACATTTTTTAGCATATAATAATATAAGATTTTTTAAAGTTTGTATGTATTTCAAACTGAATGAACAGACGAAACTTACTAGCAGTTTTATTATAGAGATACCAGTTAAACTTCGCAATAGCTGAATGGTAAATATGGATAACACTTTAATATAGCGCCGCCGAGTGTTTGAGGTATATGTTGACTTTTTATTCAAATAATTGCTTAATATTCAGGCTTAGGGCGTACTCTAGCATCCTAAGTGGATAGCACTTGCGTTAAGTGGAGCGTACTTGACTTATTTAAATAGATCCGGTCTATTTTATAATGTTAACTTAAATATAACGAGTTATTTTACTACTTTACTAATGCCCCACTGTTGGACACGGGTCTCCTTCACATTACTTTTAGACTTTGACATAGTTCGCCGGTACAAACCTGATTTTCTTGAGATATTTTTTTCATTGTTGCAGCAAATTAATAATTCACATATTTATAAATTACTGTATAAACAAAAAAATAAACGCATAAATTCCGGACAATAAATTCGGAATTGTGGTACAAAGGCAAATAAACAACCTTCCTGTTTAACAACGTTGAAATTGAGGGCAAGGAAGGTATTAACACAATCAATTAGATTAATGTTCCTAATGACATAAAAACCCCTCAGAATGTGTTCTATTTATAAACATTGTAAGCCCCATTTACACGATCGGTCAACAATGGTTTATATGTTACGACGACGACTTACGATACGATACGATTACGACGATACGAAGGTATTTAATGTTATAATGTTATCTACATTACTTTTTTTATATAATTTAAATATCAAACGAGCATGCAGTTCACCCGATGTTAAGTGGTCACTGCCGCCTATGAATTTCCATGGATGCCCCATAGGTTAGTAAAGATACTTCGCCGCCTTGAAATTGAATGAAGCCACAAACGGCTTATTTTAGTAAGTTCTTTTTTTTGAATCCTTGACAAATAAAAACATCTTTAGAGAACATTTACGAATAAATAATTAATTTACGTAAAAAATACGTAATTTACGTAATAAATAAATAATTATTCCAATATTTCAAAACTGGGTACATTTTCTTGTTAGGAGCGAGTAATCTTTACTAATCTGTAGGATGCCCATGGAAATTCATGGACAGTATCCATATGGAGTAGGGGAACACCCTTAAGCCGGTAACATAATAATATACGATGCCGCTACTGAGCACTAATAATATGGTCGCATGATATGTGATATATTACGTAACATTTTTACTATGTTGTTGAAAAACGTTGAAACGTTTTAATTCATAAAATATTGATAACTACTCACGATGCAATAACGGAAGATTAACGAATAGCAAAATTGTTTTAAAATGAAATCGTACACAGAATAAGTTTTATATATGATTTCTTAAATTGTCGTAGTCGTCATCGTGGTCGCACATAATAAAGCTACACTCACCATACATATTGATAAACATTTTTCAACCAATCGACCTTTCTAACGGAACATTTGACAACAAACAAAGTGGCGGGCAGGTAAAGCGCTGTTTACAATGGATCGTCTAATTAATCACGGATCGTACAGCACCAATGATGTATCGACAGTTCTTTACCGACAATGGATTGAGGTCTAGCATTCTAAATAGGTTTTGCGTTTTAATGGCTTTTTACAATGATGTATTTACACTCATAGCTTCATAGAGGGATTCTTTGTTGTGAAAAAGTTTAGTACACGAAAACCCAGACTTATAAAAGACTCATATTAAAAGCTCATCATTCAAGTATGTTTGACCGGACTCTAAATTTACCACCCCTTTAAAATAAGATTGTTTAAGAATGTATCTTAAATAATCTAACTTTAACTATGTAACATCAACACAACTGTTGGATCATTATAATATCAACGTTATTTACGTACGTATGTGAATATTATTTTTCAATCAAACACTTACATAAAATAATTAATAAATTCTTGGCCTTCTAAAATATTTAGGTCATCTAATATACTTACTCAATACGGAGGGAATTTGGCCTGAATGCACTCCGTGTTTTTTTTTATTTTTTGTTATTTTATAATATACGAGTAGCAGACGAGCATGCAGTCCACCTGACGGTAAGTGGCTACTGCCGCCCATGGACATTTGTAATCAACCCCAGATGAGATTAGATATTCCTACCTGAGGTCGGCCACAGATGCGCCGCTACCCCTGAGGACTAAGCTGGAACGTCTCAGAAAAGTCTGTCTCTCTTACCACACCCTTCAAACCGGAACACAGCAGCGCCTAACACTGCTGTTATTAGGTAGAAATAGGTGTGGCGGTGGTGCCGCCGGAGTCGAACCACAAGTATTATGTTATAAAAAGTTACGTCACACACAGTGTACTTTTAATTAACTCTCAATTCATAAGCAAAGTTTCCATAAAGCCTTACAAATTAGCAATATACAGTATACACACGAGACGTCATAATCCAGTTAATTTCTACGTAGCACTGTAGCTGCTACGAAGCCGGCTACGTACATGCTACGGTCGTAGCAGATTAGAAACGGTATAGTTAATTCCACTGTTCGTGATTCAAAGCTAGTGGATACTATGAACTTGTGACGTCAAACTTGTAATTACACGTGCTGGACTGCAACCCTTTTTATTAGCCCACTACTGGGCACACTTTTTTTCTATAGTTGAGGGAGGTCTGACGAATACTCTACTATGGCATTGCATTGTGAATTGGTAAAAGGAGATACGGGGTAGTGATTAATCGTGTTAGTTGTTTTCAAAACTTATAATTAGAATTCTGCCCATGACAACAATTGGGGCCGATGGCATAACCAGGCCCATGAAGCACTACAGTGTGGATGAAATTTAGCCTGTAACGGTCACTTATCCAATTTCTGATCGTTTGTATTTTGATGAATTTTGATCGGATGATATAAAGACGTAGAGTTGTGCAAACTTCTACTGTGTTGCATGGTATATATTCATAAATTATCTTTTCATGGCCGGCAGGGTTCATTTACATCTATAGCGTGTCAGACGCGTGTCGAGGCAGACAAAAATAGTATTCTCTCATAACGTATACATGTATGTATATACCTATCGTGACACAGCCACGCCTGTTAAAATATTGAATAGTAAATATGTTTTTTTTGTCTGGCACGTTCTGTCTGTGATTATAAATAACTGAACTCATATAACTGATAGGGTGGTATATCTGTCTATCTACTGTAACACGAAACCTATATGTTAACAACCAATACTGGGACTAATACCTAAGGTTTGGTTTACATTGGTAAATTAAGTTAACAGTTAACTAATCCGGGCGTTCCTGGATTTACTTTAAGTTATTTGTGGAACTTAGCAACTACAGACTCGTTAATCGACTGTTTCGGTCCTAACCGGATTGATAAATTTAAATTATGCATTGATAGTCCAAGGAGATAATTACGCGGTATGTATAACCGATTTATATAGTTAGGAAAACTCAAGAACTCTTTGACTTGGTACCTACATAATCCGTGATCGTTCTTGTTACCAAGTAGTTCATTCAACATCTTGCAGGTATGTTTCTTTCTCTATGACATGGGGCTCTTTCAAGCAGCAAGATACTTAGTTAATTACATTAGGCGTTACTTTGTTGGTAGTCCATTATTTTTAAGTTAGGATTGATACTACTTTGTAATAAACCGCTATCAAGATGTATGATGGGATATATGTGCACGCATCCTTTGTAGGTGTTACATACTGTATGTGTAGGGCTCCGGGGCTCGCAGCGATGCTTAGGTGAAGGCTTGTCGAATTAAATCGAGGTTTTATTACTTATATTGGGAATCGGAGAAAAACAACGTTCTTTTCTTTCTTGAGTAGTCAGAAGTAGTCAAATATATTTTCTTTTTAAATATAGAAATAAAGTATAAAAAAGGTAAAAATATATAAAAACCTATTTCTATTGTCAGCCAGCAGCCTGCATCGCCAACAGTATGGTTTATACAATATACATACCATCACGCATATTGATAGCGGATTGTTGCGAAGTAGTTTTATTCCTAACTTACCTAGTAGCAAGGGAACAATTTAAGTTATTTTTAGAACGATATGAGATTTCGTTATCAATATTGCTATCATCAGTATTAAGCACTTCTATATTTTGGTTTGAAGGGTATGCTTAGACAGTGTTATTTACATGAGGTATTTTAAGTACTCAGGAGAAATGCATGTGTGACCGACATTAAGTAAGCCTCTAATTCTAATGTTTGGTAATAAATATTTCTGTCACATAACAGCAGTGTTAAACGGTGCTGTGTCCTGGTTTGAAGGGTGTACTAAGGAGACATTTTCCGAGGCGTTCCAGCTTAGACCTCAGGGGTAGCGGCGCATCTGTAGCCTACCTCAGGTAGGAATATCTAATCCTATCTGGGGTTAGTTACAGATGACCATGGACGGCAGCAGCCACTTACCATCAGGTGGACTGCATGCAACTCCTATATTAAAAAAATGTAATGGGTACCTACTTACCATTAGGGAAAATAAATGATTTTCTATTGGAATTTAGTAAAAAGCCTTAAATTATCTACTAACAGTATAAAACTTATAATATGAGAAATTCCACCTTCATGACTGAATCTCGATGAAATTCCGTAAGTTAACGAGATGTAAGCTAAAAGCCTTCCAGAATTACCCTCGATTTACTCCAGTTAGTTATGGAACTTGGCAACTAGTGGGACGATTCGTTAATCAACCGTTTGAAAGCCTTAACTGGGATTAATCAAAGTTTATAGAACGAGAATACTTTAAGAAATTTATATATTTATATATATATGCATATATACTTATACATGTAAATATACTTCATACCATATAATTGATAGTAAGTGAGATAGCCGCTCATATACACCTGTGAACAACCTCAAAATTGCTTTGGGGTCCTATGTAAGATCAATAGATTGGATGTCCATCATCCACGAAGACAAAGTTATAAAGCCATGTATTAGTGCGAAAAACAATTTGAGTTCTCCCTTCAAGCAAGAACACAGTGTTTGATATTACTGTAACAAGGAGAAATAGGTATATGTATGATACGTTTGGTGGTGATTCTTAAAGGGTTCTACTGCCATTATTATTTTTTTGTAAATTTCTAGAATGCCTTTAACAATGACTGAGTATTACATAAGTAAGTATGTATTCCTACACCGCCAAGGTATATCATATATCTATACTAATATTATAAAGAGGAAAACTTTGTTTGTTTATTTGTAATGAATAGGCTCAAAAACTACTGGACCGATTTTAAAAATTCTTTCACGATTCGAAAGCTACATTATCCACGAGTAACATAGGTTATATTTTATATGAAATATATTTGATATATATTTGATATTTCATATAAAATATAACAACAAAAGTTTGCCGGGTCAGCTAGTCATATATAATTGTAAACAGTCAGCCTTATATTGATTACTCTTCTTTTACATTATTTATTATAATTATAAAATAATTGTCTCTAGCAGTTGCTACAGTAAACTTAATAAAATTTCCTTATGTAAATATATCAGAACACCAGAAACTCGGAAGCCAGTAAAATTTCTCGTTAATAACCGTTTGAGCGCGGCTTAAACTGCAGCCAGGGATTAATTGAAGTTGGAAGGGTAGGGATTTCACTTGTTACAACATGTTTTCCAGATTAAAAATATTAAGCTCTTCACTCCACAGGTCAGTGGGTAAGTTTACCATAAATCGTACATGTCGTATATCTATCTAACTTTTGATAGAATTAAGAATATTATTTTATTATATTGAAATTTGCTTACGAGCTTATGGTAAGTGGCTACTGCCGCTCATGGACATTTGTGATCGAACTCCAAGCTCGACCATAAAAGTGTTGCTACTCCTGTACCCCAACCACGAAATTTTACGTTTTGACAAAGATGACTGTTTTGGTATTTGTTTACGTATTTGCCCGTACAATTTCCAATAAGCGCCCCTAGCGGATTGTATCAGAACGATAGTGTCAGTAACGTAACAATAAATGTCTAAATTGACAAAATGGCGCTCTATGTTTTGTCTTTTTGCGAACATGTGAGGTAGACAAAAAGACTTGAGCACTTACTTATTGTTACGTTTACTCAGTCTACTAACCAAACGGAACAGAGTAATGGATTGAGTAAACGTAACGTAAAATTGTGGGATGTTTTGAAAACTCATGGTACTGTAGACTATGTCTGAACGCCTCGAAAACATATGTCTCCCTTACTGCACACTTCAAATTAGAACACGGCAGCGCTTAACATTGCTATTATTAAACAAAAGTCTGTAGTATAAAATGTTAGATTTTTTTAGTTTCCGAGTTCGTTTAAATTTAAAGAAAATTTAAAGAATAACTCTCGCCAAGATATCGTTTATTTCCTAACGTAGCTCGTATTACCAAAACACTGTAAGCGCTGTATTGGTTCAAATTGGTTTAACAGTACTAGCACCATTTTGTTGCTAAATTTTATCAAATTGTAGACTTCATTAAGTTTAAAAATGAATTTATAATTTATTCAATGTTTAAATTATCTCAATATGCAACAAATCTTTTCACCCAGAACCCGGTAATTAGGTCATCAGAATATTAGGGCGCTTACCTAATCAGAATTATTTGATAGCCGTTCGACCGAAAATATGCAAATTTCATAATAATATAATTAAGCCGTTATAGGTGTAAAATAATACTACTGGACATAAAAGGACAGCATCTGACATTTTTTTTAAGTTATTTGAGATTTTTAATTTCATTATATTTTCCATATTCAAATTGAAAATAAAATCAACTTTAATTAATGATCGGAAACAAGGATAATGGAATTGAATTACTTGTATCTCTATTTAAGTCAATCTTAGACAACAAAATAGTATGTGAAACCGATTCTGTTATAACGAAAATCAGTTTCTCAAAGCGTATTTTTTCCTATCTAGAAAGTTTCAAGTCAATCACGGACTCGCACATCGCACAAAAGAGCGCTGTCGTACACCGGTCGGCGCGCGCTACATTATAAGTTCGTCCGGACGGAATAAGGCCTGACGCTGCCCGGGAATAAATTGGGAGCTATTTCCCGCTCCGTCGCCCCCCTATTGACGTTGACACTCCACGCCACATAAATCTCCGCGCCAAATAATTAAATGAAATCGCTTCATAGACACTTTTGACGCTTCTGACGCGACGCTTTTGAAGTTCGGTAATTGTGTCCGTTTCGAAAGTTGTAGTGTTAAGGGTGAATCGCGGATAAAAAATCTTGTCTTATTCAATTGTTTCTTTTGGAATATGTTGAGAATGATAAAAAAAATTGGTTAAGGACATTTTGAGTAAAAAGCATTTAAACATAATTATAATATTAATATACGAATATAATAATTTACAATGCATTATGGATGTGTTCTTAGTTTCAATTGCTGTTTTAATACATTAATTACGCTTTCATTGCAACATTATTTTTACTAAAAAACTTCATCTTCTTCAAAGGTCTCTTCATCTATGAACAGGATTCTTAGAATGGGGTGTTCTTTATACAGGGAGAGCAACTTCGAAGCCAGACACGATATTCGATGCCACCTGCCAGTTTATTTAGGATCCGTTATTGCTCGCGAACCTCTTAACTTTATATTATGTCATTAAAACTTCATCCTCTAAAACTTTAAAGAATTCAATGTAATGAAACGTTACAAAATGAAGCTTAGACGAGTAAAATATATAGATTGATGAGTATAATCAGTTTTGAGAATCGAAATTGTTGCGTTAATAAAGTGCTTCCATGTCTTCGTTCCGAAATGTTCGTACAATGTTTGAAATATTTTTTTATTTGTTACGTAAATTACGTAGTATTCGTTATTTATACGTACATTTTCTTTAAAATGTTTTTTATTTGTCAAGAATGCAATCAATAAATGACTAAATTATCCATTTATCGGTTTTCGAAAAGCACCCCACAAGCAAATGGAGCACCCCACGCTTTTTTCACAATTATACAATTTACGTTTCCTTAATTGATTCTTAGATTGAAAATTATTTTCTACTTTTTAGTTGATTTTATCATAAAAACGTGTTTTTTAGTTTTTTGAACTATATTTATTTATATTTTAATTCTGTCGAATATACTTTTTATGTAATTTTATAAGATCAAAAGTATATTCCCTTTGGATCATTAATAACTTACATATTTATTTCTTGAATCGCCTGTCGCGTAATGTGCTATAGCCATATAAATTATTATTTTCCTTTATTCCATTATATTACACAACGACCCAAATAATCAATCAATGATTTGATTAATCAATTGACGAATTGCTTAAGGAAAAGGAAAAGAAATCCGATAACTTCCCTTTTGGAGTTAATTAAAATGGTAAAAATGCGGAGATTCCACATTTAGTTTAGGATAAAGTGAAGGCAAAGTAAGACAGCGGACAGTAGATCTTTTAATGATAATTATACTGTCCTGTCTTGACCCTCGTAAAAGTGATTGTGTTTTAACAGCTCCCTTGTAAAGCTAAGAGGTTAAACTTCAAGATTAGCTGCACATATTTAACGATGTATCCCAATGTTACGGAGTACTACAACAATGAAGTTGGTTGTATAGCGGACTATTCCCAAATTCGTGTTTGTCTGATCTGTTCATATTTTTGTAAATTAGTCGACAGGTACAGGTTACAAATAATTCCTTAAAATTGTGGTAAATGTAATCTTTTTTTATAGTTACCATATTTTAATATTGTTGAATGCAATAGGTGAATAATACCTTAGATGATGCTGTTCATCTTCAGAACGTAATACCTTAGTTGTCTGTTATGATATCCTCACGAGTAATGAGATGGATTTGTGTAATTCGGCATCAAAACCACAAGGATGGAGCATATGAATCTAGACTCGTTGCATTAATTATTTGTAGCTAGGTGTTATTCCCTAAAAAGTTACGGAAAGTCAAGAGACTATTTTATCACGCTTAAAGAACAGCTGCATGTTTTAACCCTGTCTTTTTATTTCTATTTACCTTTTATTTTCTATTTAACCATAAGATAATTTATCTTTATTTCTCCATTAAGCTTCGAAAAAATGACCTATTTATGTGTTCTTAAATATGGTCGTTACAGTTAGTATACAGAGGAAAAGAGGGCATTTTAGCGGTATACATTTTAATTGGATTTTGTGTACGTAAATCAAATATCAGAACGGCATTATACTGCCTTTTATTTGTTTTCGCTTACCGAATTTTATTTTTATCGCCTCTTTGTCCCGTTTTTAAAAAGAGATAATCCTATGATAAGCCGGTGAATGATGGTCTCTGAGAAATCATAAATTTCATAAAATACGTATAAAATAAAACCTATCACATATTTTTATGAAACACAAAAACAGTTTTGAAATATTTTTATGAACCCGTAGATAAGATGTCATCTGAGTTTTAAATTTGTGAAGATATTTTGCGCAGGGCTGTAGCTAAAGGCGACATATTGTCTAGGGAGTTGTCGCGTTCAGACTATCTTAAAATAGATGGTCTTAAATATTAAGATGTTTAAAAACTTGAGAACGTGATTGTTGATATGTCGCTATCTATTATCAAATAATAGAGATATAGTGTTTTTGCATAATACTCCTATGATGAATTTCCAATACATACGAGTCCCAGCAAACCAAAAGATTGCGATACTTGGAGTTCGAATCTAGGCCTATGTAATGAAAGTTTCTTTACTCAGAATGATCACAGTTTTAGCCATAGTCCACTAATGTAAAATGTGTATTGGTGGACTCACCAGAATTTTGAAAAACTTTCTTAAGTATGGTCTTTAAAATGTTTTCTGATAATTTTTTTCACGGTTAAATGACGTAAGAATAAATTTTATTAAATTTTGAAAAAATCCACCGACTTGAACCGGGAAGTCCAATTTAAGAGGCCGTTTTTACTATTTGGCCATCATGTCTTAGTAGTAGCCAATATAAAATTAATTATATCAAAGTATTGAATGTAATAGAGTTTGTAAACTGACGTTGTGAAATAAAGGAAACACTGTTTAAAAATATTTGCACCAACTTCTACAGATTGTTTAGAAGTTCGGAGTTACCGCAACCCGTTTTCTATTTTTAGTTTTACTTCTTGCAATTTATTTTTCAATTTAATTTAACACGTCTCTTGTTAGATTAGTCGTAAACTTCTAGCAAAATACTTTGTTAATTTTGAAAACAGATAAACTTTGGACTGTTATACGACTTGGTATATGTCGATTCGTACGCCGTTATAGTTCTTTTTTAAGCAATTTTGGACGTTTTGGGGCGCTGATCTGACTAAAATTTGTCATTTACTAGTCAGTGTTTTGTTAGATATAGATATAGATATATCATTCTTAACTCTGAACAGAAAACACAGCATTGTTTCAGTGTGGTAAAACTTTTTTACACATGCAGGAGAACGTTGCAAATGATTCTACCACCGTTTCGTCCCACAGAAGACACATCGTATGGACTCCGCAATCCATCCCAATTTATTGTCATTCAAATAATACACAAGTCTCATTATATGACGGACGAAGAACATTAAATTCAACTAATTCCGAGACAAATCGACTAAGTTAGTTAGCCGGGTCCAAGAGACCCCTAAAATGGCATCACAAATTGTTATGAGCGCGATAGAAGGGTTAATAGCTCTTACTCTTGTTCCAATTTGAATCATTGGTGTTTTATGGTGTGTTCCGGAAAGTTCTCTTCTCGAAACGACTGCCATCGAGGTTCTTCTATGTAATGGGAGAGGAATACGGGCGTCCGTGTGTTAATTGTTGCCATTTAAAACTCCTAACGATATGGTTATTCGCGTTTATTTTATCACCTGTTTTCCTTAACCTTTAAAACATATATAATAACTTAACTTTATAATTTTGCAAACCTTTGAAAAATAAGAGTGCCTAGGTTGTAAACATGGGATCTAACAGCGTGTGAATACAAAGTCAAACAACTGGGCCATCGCGGCTCCGCGTTACACTAGTGAAAGGTAAGTACTATAACAGCTTTGCGCACTTTTTAGTAGAAGAAACTCATTGTTCGCAAGATTATGTTTCAGAATCCTAATACGAAACATTCGAACTTAGTTTTACTCTTCCTAATTCCTAGTTCTCCTAAATGAAATGTCTGTTTGCATTGTTGCTTGCAACTCGTATAGAGAACTTTAATATGACATTGCATGTTCAAAATGAAAATACATTTAGGGTACTGCTGCAATTAAATCACAAAAAATACACATTTAACATTCTTAACAAACTTAAAAATACGTAGTACAAAAAGCTCGCTTTAGTGAATTGGTTCTATTTTAATAACGTAACATTAAAACACCAAAATGGATATAAAAGGCCATATTATTTTAAAATGCCAAAAGTGAGTTCATTCAGGAATCGCCGTCAATGACGTGACTCGAAAACATTTTCGTCGTTGAAATCTCGACCGCATTTACGTCAATTTGCAATTTAAAAAATTATTTTCTGTGCAAATTTTAAACAAAATTACCATGAACACGTATTTATGCGATAAGCAAAGTGCACGATGTTATTACGGCGTAATATCCATCGATAAGCCGCAGAAACCTATTACGGGGTCGCAAATTACCCCAATGGGCGTTAGTGGTGTTGAGTGATCAGGATAAATCGCAATTGAAAATGAAACTATGAGGACGGTTAAAAACATGTACCGTGTTGTAAATGTATATCACCAGCTGACAGGCAAAGAGTTCTCGGTTCGATTTCTGGCCAGCCAACGTGTAAAAATAGTGGATTAAGATTCCTGTTCTGTGTTTTTTATTTTGTTTCATTTGCCGATAACTCCCTTGACATATTAATAGTTCTATACTACTATGAGTATAGAAATTATTCAATGGAAAAGACTCTTTCACCGGGAATAGAACCAGGAATCCCTATAACTTATCGGTACGTCTTCTCATGCAACTATAACATTAAACCTATCCCGCCCTCTTTAATTATTCCTCAAATGAAGGCCAATTGTAAAACATTATTTAAATACGACATATCGAAAATACGAAGATTCTAAATCCCTTTATAATTTAAACCGATAGAATGTAATTCAAAGATAATTACACGCAACTCTGTTCAATTTGGTGGAATACGATACTAGCAATGCGAGACTCCCACACGATAAATACATTAAATTTCAAGTACTAATAATTATTAATTACACGATATCGTATCGAATAATGAAACAAATTATCCGCATTACTCGCGTATTAATTATTCAAGCACTTTTAAGTCGACGGGAGCCTATTCTAAGCTTCGGCGCGAACGTTCGATAATTAATACTAATTCGTGCGAAATTTTCGAAAGAGATTATATTCAAGTGAACTGTAGACTTCATTAAAAATAATTTCTAATCTATTTCTAATAAATTAGGTACAGTTTTATATAGGTGGATTAGTAACGATAAAATAATTATTGACAGCAAAATGTACAAATTAGTCTGGCCTCTAAGTATCTACGAGTATTTGTGAGCGACATATCTTTTTAGATAGGATTTATGCCAGTTGATAATCGTAGTATTTTACAGGCTCATATTCTAAGGAATTCAGAAATAAATACCAAAACTTTATTTGTGACTATCAACCTCTATAAAAATATTCGAATTTCCTATAAATAGTCTTTAAAAAACGAGATATACAAGTTAATTTGGAATATTGTAACAATTGTCCCAGTTGACTTAATATATCCAATAGTTTTGAATTACAAAATTTGTTAGCTATATTACTAGCAACAACAACTGATGTCAATTTCATATTTTGAGTAATAATAATTGTGTGTTAAGCAATAATTTTCTAAAGTGTTAGAACCCTCTGTGGTTCGGCACCGGCTGCACCACCGTCACACCTATTTCTGCCTCATAACAGCAGTGTTAAGCGCTGCTGTGTTCTAGTTTGAAGGGTGTGGTAAGGGAAACATCCTTTTCCGAGGTGTTCGTGATATAATCCTATCTGGGCTTGACTAAAGATGTCTATGGGCGGCATTAGCCACTTACCATCAGGTGGACTGCATGCTCGTCTGCTACGCCTACATTATAAGAATAGCGATAATAAATATGTGAACCGCGTAAAAAATATTCGAACGCTTTGAAGATAAAGTATCTGTTTCCTAACTTCGGTTTCCCGTTCCGAATAATTTATCAAGAGCCAATTAATTATGAAACTAGAGCCCGTAAGTAGCTCATTAGATATATTCAAGTACCGTGCAAATTGGTACGAAGTAATAAAATTAAAAGTAAATACAGCCTAACGTTCAAAAAATAAGAACGAAATTTTGAACTTAATTGTAGTATTGGGATCAGTAGTGGGTGCTTTTCGAACCTGATATATGGAGCACCCCACGCCTTTTCCACAGTTATACTATTTACTGTTCCTTAATTGATTCTTAGATTGAAAATTATTTTCTACTTTTTAGTTGATTTTATCATAAAAGCGTGTTTTTTAGTTTTTTGTTTTAACAATAAGCTAGCCTACAAGGGTAAAGGGTTACAACAACGACAACAATAAGAAGACCTCAACAGAAAATACGGTCGTAAGATAAATTAACTTCAAGGCATTTCATTTGAGACTTAGAACTAGAAACATCTATCAACTTCAAGTAGAAGTTATTTTGAATAGAATTGTCCTTTTACGTAAAAAAGCGTTAAAATGCTTCACATAAAATAAATTCGCTTCGTCTTTCCCTCCGATAGATAAACACTACAGGTATCCGGCTTAAACCGCATTGAAAGGCAAACATCCCTAGATACCTTATCAGGAACCCCCATTCTTCCATACATCTAAGTATTATACTGAAACAGTGAACGTTAAAGGTATTTTCATACGTGACATTTTGTGAGAATGTTTTATTTGAACCGCCCTCTTTCCATACATCTAAGACAATACAAATTTAATTCTTAGACAGTGAATATTAAAGGTATTTTCATACACGGGTTTTTTTTAATATGTTTTGTTTCCTTGAATTATATTTAAGTATACATTTTGTTGATAATTATCAATCTATCCAATCAATCCTACTAAAGGTCGAAATTCGACGTCATTTATTAACAGATTCTGAAATGTCCAGGAATTAGTAACCAAAACAATGGATAGGTTGATTATGAATTACGAGCGTAACTAACTAAATTTCCAGCCTTACTTATGACATTTATCTACATACATTTTAAATCACAAACCTGTAACTCCTTTTATACACGTGTTCTAAAAAGATTTGTCATTTCTGCCTATTTCCAACGATATCGTTTCGACTGCAGTGTAAGTTTGAAAAAATAGGCACATTCCTCTACGCCGTGCGTGCTATCCGACGGCCTCTGGTTTTTGTTCCTTTTGCCACCGTTCCGTAACGGATTTTTGCTTTTTGACACGCTCGATTTTGAATGCACACTACATATTTAGCTGCATGCATCTGAAATGTGGATTTTGATATTACTTCTATAACGGTATTCCTTTACTGGGTATTTTAACCAATTATTCATAGGAATAAATTGGTTAAAAATGTCTGTCTGTCTATGAATAGGTCACCTGTCCTGGGTTATCTTCTATAAATAAATTGGTTAAAGGTGTCTTTGTCTATCTATGAAGTCATTGTTTCCTTTAAAGATTGAAATACCACTTCAATGTTATAAAAACAAGCAAGCAGTCCTGATGCTACCCATGGACATATGGGCGGGTTCATATAGAAAGACGCTGTATACACTCCCAGCTCCACACAAAGATTCCTAACTGTCACTGCTACCTGGATATGTGTAGGGGTCCATCTATGGGGTCCATATAGAAAGACGTCTCCTACACCCACAGCCCATGCTAAGATTCCCTGTAACGTGGGTACTATGGACACACACAAAGGCGAATATACAAACACCCAGACCCAGAAATGTAATATAAATCATCATTTACAAAGTTTCTACCTGAAGCCAATCGTAGCGTTTTCTCTTCTGGGGATTAAAATGGTTGCGTCATACGGAAGCAATCCGGTCAGTTAATTTAATAGCAGATGGTTCCGGGTTCAGCAGCTGCTGTATTCTGCTTTGAAGGGTGTGTTGTGTGATGGAGGCACACTTATCTTAGGCATACCAGCTTAGTGTTCAGGGGTAGCAAATCATCTGTGGTCTTTAATATTATATTAATTTGATTACGTTACTTACTTCACGTTCCCTTGCGTTTGTTACTTCAATATTATAAAAAATACATGCGTGATTTAATTCTACTCAAGTCGCTGCGTGTAATTGAAATGAACTTGTATCGATGAAATGATAATGATTCTGGTGATACGTATGCGAACCAGATCAGACGACAGCCGACGAAATCCGTATGACAAGCAAAATACTCTAGTTTTTTTTATTTTTAAAGGACTTTGTCACTAGGCTATTGTCAAAACAAATAAATACAAACGAGGTCAAATTACTTTTTTACCTATATAGCCCTCTCACCACCTCCGACATCGGGGAAGGCATATGTACTCTAGTTACCGTAATTACCGCAAAATAAGTGAATACCTGTTATTTCCCTAGTTAGACGACATGTTTACAACCGACGCGACTCTATTGGTCTGTACTTATCTATTTAAAGGCTCATCTTATGAATATTTTACTACAGAACCTTCTTTTACTTTCCTATAAATCTATTACAGTTGGTGTGTACAGCGGCGCGCGTGACGGCATCGAAGAACTAACAGGAATGCGAAATGCCTATCGCAATTTGTTATGTATTCCGTTCGCTCTATATACTGCATATATTATTCCTTTCTTCATGTTTGTGAATATATTACTGGAAGGTCAAATGGTTTAGGCACATATTTCCTCAATTTTGGTATTTACTTCAGGTTTTTGATAATATTATTATTAAATTCTATAGTATTACAGTAGTAACCGATTACCTGCCGCAAAGGTAAGTGTATCAATCTTGTCCCTGTAGTTCCGAGACCAGAATAGGGCTACAGTATCCCCTGCCTGTCGTAAGAGGCGACTAAAAGAAGCTTTCGGGGTTGCGGGCCGCAAGAATGGGAGCTCGAACCGCCCGGCTAGCGACACCGGAAAGGACGACAGTATGTGTGGTCGCATACCGTCGTATACACCAGGCGGTGTGGTGATACAAACTCACCTGGGCGGAGTCCGACGGGGCAGTGCGCTGAGAGTACTCCTTTCGCGTTCATTTGGAGATCCCGGAGTCCTCTACGCAGCGCCGAGGACGTTCACCGGCGGGGTTTTACTGCGGTATAAGTCCAACATAACCCCGTGTCACCTCCATGGTACCGGGTACCTTTTGAAGGTTTCCCGTTCGAAAAAAAAAAGGTGTATCAATCTTCATACGGAGGGTTCCCAGATCTACCCAGAAGAGGGAATCTACCCAGAAGGGTTGGAATCCCAGCCAGGTAAATAAATGTGGAATTTAGATTTCTGAAATTCTAACACATTCATTCAAAGACCTGAAAGTCTCGGTGATTGTGGCACCACTTACTTGTTTTATTGTGTTATATAGTAGTCTCTGTACTTGGTTTATGACGCTTACCATCCAAACTTATAACTACAACTTTCGAAGCGGACACAATTACTGAACTTCAAAAGCGTCGCGTCAGAAGCATCAAAAGTGACTATGAAGCGATTTCATTTAATTATTTGGCGCGGAGATTTATGTGGCGTGGAGTGTCAACGTCAATAGGGGGGCGACGGAGCGGGAAATAGCTCCCAATTTATTCGTCCGGACGAACTTATAATGTAGCGCGCGCCGACCGGTGTACGACAGCGCTCTTTTGTGCGATGTGCGAGTCCGTGATTGACTTGAAACTTTCTAGATAGGAAAAAAAACGCCACGAGAAATTCTGAATTGAATAGTATCATAACAGATTACATTATAAAAGTAATCTAAGTAATTAAGTTAAAATATACATGATAAAATCATCATATACTATTATGATTTATCACTACTACTTTAAAGATTGTTTCTTTATTTATTTACGAACACCTTAAACTCTGGGTTGCAAAAGAATGAACTGTATTCTTACTGGCAATCTCTACCAGTCAACCTTGGTTATGACGATAATATGTGGAAGGCAATAGTTTTGAGAAACAGTAAATTTAGAATGTTTTAAAGTTTTAAAAGATCCTTTGTAGGCGAGGTTTGTTTTTAACTGACTACATTTACTTTTAAACATCTTTAAACTTTCAAGCACACCAAAGTATATTTGTGTACCAAATTTGGTTGCATCCTTTCGGTCGATTTGTTCGAAGCAGGAATTGGAACAAACGGTACGTATAACTATAATCTCAGATTTTGACAATAGCAGGAAGATCCTAAACAAACCGTCAGGTGGCAGGACACTGTCTGGGGCCGAAGATTGTCTGTCTTCTTGTGTAATTATTGTAAACACTGTTGATGGATGGATGATTTTGTTGGTTTTGGGATGGGTTATTGTTAGTTTTTAAGGGATTGAACGTGGTAGAACCCTTCGTGTTTCGTCTCTAGAGGTATTGCCACATCATTTAATGGTTTAAGAGAACAATCTTAAATGCTGGATTCTGGTTTAAAATGCAGCAAGTGATAAACTCACGAATCATTTCAAATTAGTCGTTAAGAAAAAGCAACGGATTCATTGACAATCTCACGTAGGACTCCAATCCTATTTGCGTTCGATTACAGATGTCCAGAGCGGCAAGATGTATCTTGTATTATGTATAACGTTGTTTTAATTTTGATGTATTTGAAATTTTGATTTAAGACATATTGATTACGTTAATACACATATTATTTAAGACATATTGATTACGTTAATACACATATTAACGTAATCAATATGTCTTAAATCAAAATTTCAAATACATCAAAATTAAAACAACGTTATACATAATACAAGACTGTTACACATAATATACAAAACCTTTAAAAATCTATTCGAGTTTGTAAAGAATGTAAAGTCAAATAACTTTAAAACTAAAAATCCTGACTGAAGCAGGTGGAATTTATATTTGAAAAATTTAAAAGCATTTCGAAAAACGACCAAACCAAACCCGAGCGCTGAAACTCTAAAACTAGATAAAGCACGTTCGATGGTAAAAACTTTTATGATATCATCAACTGAGTTTTTACGACGATTGGCATTTCGGTGCGACAAGCGAAACAGATTGTAGTGGCAGCTAGAATAATGAACTTGTTCAGTATTTAATGTTATGTTTAACAAAACACAATAACTATGTTTTAATACTTGTCTAGCTATGGTTAAAAATAAATATAAAGAAAGAAATTAAAAAAAGAAAAAAAAGGAAAGGATTTTTTTAGAACCACATCGAATATACTAATGTTCTAGATATAGTATAGAAGTAGCGAACAAGCATATAGTTCGCATAATGATAAATAGCTGCTGCCGCTCATATACATCTACAGTCAACGCCAGATAAGATTAGATTTCTACCTGAAGTTAGCCTCAAGTTGCAATCCCTCAGATGAGTATACCTCCCTTACTAAAACCTTCAAAACCAGAATACAGTACAGTCAGAAATAGGTTTGGTGGTGATGCCTAGGAATTGAACCATTCAAAATGATACATGCGTCATTATGTCTTCATTTAATCTTAAATCTATAACATCTTTCTGGCTTACTCGGAATAGAATCTGAAACCAAACATCTACATCAGAAATCTTTGTCTAAATCAGTAGGTACGAGTACTTGTGTATTTTGCTCCATTTCCGTTGCATAGAAATCTATTGCAATAAGTTAGAAACAGAATTTAATATCAGAAGCTACATTCAGTATCTACGAATACCATCTGAAATTCCGGTCGAGAGCTTTATACCTTTACGACGAAACACGAAGGTAACTTACAATTAGTCACATTGGGTGCTAACTTCGATATATACGCTCGAGGTACCTAATGGATTTCTGAATAGGTCTCCATATAAATTGAAATGGTGGTGATGGACATCTGTAATCAACCCCAATAAGATTAAAGTGATGTGCTAGGTAGATGAAAAATGAATGTGTGTCAAATCCACTAATAAAATTTCTTCCATTCTTCATTTTCATTCAATGAAAAACAAACAATCTTATTAGTGTATTCTATACAAATCTATACTTACTCGTAGCTAAGTCAAACATTTCTAATGGAAAGGGGTGCCTTTAGACTGCTATTCTGTTTAGCATTAGGCAAATGTCGTTTTACAAAATTCTCCTTGTTCAGTACTTCGGACTGGCCGAAATACCCATATCTCAGCGGCCAGACTATAAAAGGAAATTAAAGACAAATTTTAAATTTAAAATGTTAACGTTTCAAACGAATGATTCAGTCATAAATCGGAACTCGTCACGGGACGATCTATTTACACTGTTTAATGGTGGTCACGGGACATTTCCAGGCTTTGGACGCGAGTGTCTTTCATAGTACATCAGGTTGACCGATCACTAAGCAAGTGTACGGCACTCTATGACATTTATATTTACACGAGCTTTTGCCCGCGGCTTCGCTCGCCTTATGAAATAATATTTTCATCCCCTATTTTATCCCCTTGGGGGTAGAATCGATCAAAATACTTTCTTAGCGGATGCCTGCGTCATAACATGTACCTGCATGCCAATTTCAGCCCGATCCGTCTAGTGGTTTGGGCTGTGCGTTGATAGATCACTATGTCAGTCAGTCACCTTTGAGTTATATATATTTAGATATTTATCTACCTTGTTATTACTAATACTAGTACACAAGGACTCAAAATTACTTTTGGACTAGCGACCTAAAAACATACGCTTATTCTTCTAACAAACAAATACTATTGCAGTATACTACAGAAATGTACTGAAATAGAGGCTTATTATAAACGGGATATAGTTTCATAGAACAAACCCATACAGCTTTAAGCTAGACCTGAATCTCTAATATTGAATGACCGAGCAAAAACAAAGGTCTTTTGTCTAAGTTGATAACCAACCTAGACAAGCTTGACCAAAGCAAATAATCTGAGGAATATCCGATTCCTCAGTATTAATATCATAAACCTTAGAATTCGGTTAGAAACTGTATGCTCAGTTTAAATTGAGTCAATAAGACGGCTGCTTTTAGAAACGTTTACAGAACTACCAAACGGATTTTATAGGCTAAGATCCAACTGCATAAACACTTCACTCGTCAATTCATTTTTGTCTCACTACTCGGCATGGGCTTCCTTTTACAGTGAGGGCTTAGGCCCTAGTCTACCGCATTAGTCAAGAGTGAGTTGGTACTTTACACATTTTTTATTTTCGCTGAAACTTCTCTTAAAATGAAAGTATAGAATATGCGCTAATATCAGACATTTATAGCTCCAATTGAATCAATGAGACGACTGCTTTTAGAAACGTTTACAGAACTACCAAACAGGTTTTATAGGCTAGGATCCAACTACATAAAGACTTCACTCGTCAATTCAATTTTATCCTACTACTGGGCATGGGTCTCCTAGTATAGTGAGGGCTTAAGCCATAGTCTGCTACATTGGCCAAGGGCGAATTGGTAGATTTTATATATTTTTTTCGCCTGAAACTTCTGTGAGAAATCAAGGTCATTGACCTGCATTTTGTTATTGGTAAATACTATAGAATATGTACTAATATTAGACACTTATAGCTCCAATTAAGGTAGGTTAAGTATCCTGTACTTTGAATATAATCCCTAACATAGGGATTATATTCAAAGTAACAGGTTCTCATAATATTCCGGTAGTAGGGGAAGATGTAAAACAAATAGGGTACCATCCAACTGAAATTCTGCAGTCGACGAAAAATTAAAATACAATGGATAAAATGAACTTTATTTTACGCGATTAAAAGCTCCGACACCTCCCCAGATACCCTTTTTTTGTTTTTTTTTTGTTCACGAGGGGGAAACCTTTAAAAGGTACCCGATGCCGTGGGAGCGACGCAGGGTTGTGTAGGAATCTTACCGCACTAAAACTCCCTCGGTGACTCCGGACTCCGGGATCTCCAAAGGAATGCAACCGGAGTCCTCTTAGCGCGTTGCTCCGCCCAGGTAAGCTTAACGCTCGCCGCACCGTCTGGTGCGTACGACAGTATGCGACCACATATGACGCTGTCCTTCCCAGGGCCATTGGCCGGGCGGTTCGAGCTCCTACTCTTGCCACCCACGACTCCAGAAGTCCCCTTTTAGTCACCCCTTACGACAAGCCGGGGATACCGTAGCCCTATTCTTGTCCCGGAACTACAGGGATTCCCCAGATACCCTGTACACAAGTTAGGTAAGAGTACAAATACCAATACTGAACAATATACGTGCACAGTCCAACACGATTTGTGTGTGTGCATGATGTGCTCTATCTTGGTACGAATGCATGAACGAGCTGTATTTGTTTTCTGTCCATAAGATTGATGTACAGACGACGCCGCGATAATTGGAGTGACGGACGGCTGCTGTACTTTCATAAATCAGAGGACCATAGAGTAGATTTCAACAGAGACTGTGCGAAATAGTCATTATTTTCATAGTGATAGATTTTTTCTACTATCAAACATACGCCACCAAGGTACCAACCAGGCCTTGTGACAGCTGAGTTCAGCAATTGTGCTTTATAGCCTACGGTGTGCTAACGTAGAGATTTGTATCTATATGAGATGTGCCTTAGCTACTTGTTACTTTTACCTCTGAGCACAAGTACAAGAACCTATTTGAGCAATGAGCATATTACACCGAATTAGAGTCCGACTTCTAGTATAAATGGACTTCTTCTGAATAATGAGACATGTAAAGTAAGAATAGGAACTCCTTATATTTAAAAAAAAAATATTATGTGTATTGCATTGACACTTATTTACAAAATGACTTTAAAATTAACAAATCATATAACATTTTTTTAATTAGCAGCAGTTAAAAGTATTTTTTATTAGCCACAAAAAAATAATATGTATGGCGCCCTCTAATTATAGACATTTATTTATTTATAGACATAAAATAATTGAGTTTATGCAAACCTATAGTCTCTACTAGTTTCTAATCTGCACCGATAACAGTTTGGTCTGTGAATGCATTTCATTTATTGCATGCAAGCTCCACACCAACAGCTTGACCTATTGAAAGCACGGGTTTATGTTAGCTCGGTTCCGTGTTCATCGCAGACACCGTACGTGATAGACACGTAACATATGCTAAAATATTATTTCGTATATTTTCTGTGGATGTCTTACACCTTGCGCTAGCATACGCAGTGTTCGCGGTGTACCTTTTTATATTATTGAAGTAGTAAATCTGCATGCAGTCTAACTGATGGTAAGTGGCTAGTGCGGCCCATGGACATCTGTAATTAATCCCAGATAAGATTAGATTCCTACCTGAGATTAGCAATAGATGCATTGCTACTCTTGAGTACTGTGTTATAATGCCTCGAAAAAGTATATCTCCATTACTACACCCTTCAAACCATGAAATAACAACACGTTCTTATTATTTATAACTTTCAAAAATCTATCTGTTGAAGGTTGGATTGTGGATTATCTGTGGGTGTTTTACGTCTTGCGTACGTAAGTACCGATACTCACATTGAAAGGGGTCGGCATCGATTAGCATATTCGGCAAGAATGTTTTGCCCTTTTTATGAAAATGAACTAGAAAACGAGAATACAGTCTAGCTTTTGGTAAATGACAACTGGCATCGATAGACAAAGGATTTCACAAACAGGGCACACACAGACAAAAGGATTGTACAATCTTCAATGTCTACGTGTGTGTGTATCTGAATATGTCTGATTCATTATTCCGATTCACCGATTTCATTCGGTTCTAGTTTAGTTACTAGAACCTAGTATCTTAATTACAAAATATTTGAATGACGCGCGTGCCCTTTGTTTCTTTAACCCTTTTTTCTTTATTCATATCTCATCTGGGGGCACGGCAGTGACCCACCAAGTCAAGCAAAAAAGCGACCAAGCCATTAAAGCAAATTATATTCTCGAAGAGGTATACTTATTCATACCTATTCTGTTCTTTCTATATTTGTTAAATTGCACCCAATATAACATAAAACTTTTATATTATTAAATAAAAAGTATTTTATTCATCTTTTATGTTAGAAAAACATAATTTCTACTAATCTATCTTCACTTATATTTAACAATAAGATATATTAAGAAAAATATAATAAAAAATCTATAAAACGCTTTATTAGTTTATTAATCGTGACCCTCTATTAAAAACTTTTTCACACTCCGTTAAAAACTGTCCTAAACCTCATTATATCTAATTTACCTGTTTTATTTAATTCGTTTCATAATTATTCTCCCGTAATAATATTTCACTTTGCAACATTTGATTATTTATTAATATTCCAAGTAGCCCGGCCAACTTAGCCTAGAATTCAAGATGGTCAGCACTGAAGTACTGAATGTGACAGGCTGATTACACACAACTAACCACTAGCCAACTATTTCTTAGGCCACTAATCTTGTAGGACCACTTGAATGAATTAGTTGTATTACAAGCTTTTATTTGACTTGGTTTGTTAGCTCATAAGTCTGGGACGACTTTGTAATTTAGTTGTTAGCCTTGTTACAACATAAAATTTTATTAACATGTATAAAGAGACATTGAAAATAATTGAAGTATGTAAAAATACCCGAATTTGCATATATATTTTACACTTTTACTTTAAGCTACTACAATATTACATGTGAAGGTTTATTACCATTACATTTTAATTGATTCGTCAGCCAAAACAAAACTGAATAATTATTTCACGATTGTATTAGCATTGGCCTTATCATTACCATAATTTTACGTCAATTAATTGGTTTGATGCATTTTTTTTTCAAATAAATGATACGTACAAAAATGTTTCAAGACGTAACAATACCCAATAAAAATAAAAAGCAAAAACAAAAACCTAAAACGATTATACGCATTTCAGTTATATTGTGTACCAATCAAACGGATAGCAATCACTTTGCAAATAACAACTTTTTCGGAGAAAATAGAATACCTAACCAATACATTTCTAAATGTAATATTTAGAGTCCATCGCTCGGATTGTTTGATTTTAGTGTTATTTATTCATCCCGTGATTTTGTGTGCGTGGAATACCTAACTATATTTATAGTCCTACGTTTTGATCTAGGTTAAAACAGAAGGTTGTACCTTTTTTGCTTTGAAGCGTGTGACAGGCGTATGATGTGTTTCAAATTAGGTCTCAGAGGTCCGAATCGATAGCGAACCAATCGTAGGTCTTTTGTTCTTTTTGTAATTGGTATAGGTGGTAGTATCCACTTAATAACGGGTAGCTGTGTGCTCATGTGCTATTTCCAAGCCGAAAGGTTAATTAGTATACATGTTCAGCATTGGGACAGTATTAAATTAAAGCCACGGCACGTGAACATATTAAATACTTTACGCTGTACTTATTTTTTTTCTCGAGGGGGAAACCTTCAAAAGGTACCTGGTGCCATGGGAGCGACAAGGGGTTATGTGGGACTTTTACCGCACTAAAACCCCCCCGGTGGCCGTCCTTCACGCTGGGTAGAGGACTCCGGGATCTCTAAAGGAACGAGACCGGAGTACTTTATGCTGTCCTAGTAGGAATTCAGCTCTATCTGGAAGTATGTATATGTGAAATATATGTACTCACTACACCCCTCTACACTAGGGTATTTTTTACACCCAGAATCAGAAAAGAAATCTAAATTCATCATTAATATCAGTCTGACCGGAAATCGAATCCGGAACCCATTGTGTTTAAGACCGACATGGTGACTGCTGTGTCACGCTGATTGTCGAAGATATTGTCGCTAACAACATTTGGAATCGTTAGTTCAACCTACTCTTTTAACCATGTCCTTTGAAGAACGTAAGCCATGTTTAACTATAAGCGGTCGCGCATCTACTCTACCGAATCCTATGTCTCATAACTTTCTACAACAGTTTCAATACAAACGCATTGGAACTATGCGTTTTACTTTAGGCATTAACAAACTAAAGTTTTGTTTCCGTAAAGGTCCTAAAAGGTTTAATCGGTAGTTACAAATTTTCAAACAAAATGTCGATGAACTCCACAGATGATCGTCTAAAACTGCCGTCGTGTTGCGGTCTGAACGGGGCGTAATTGAAACATTGTTCGAGATTTATTTGAACTTTAACGGATTTTACGTGGAAATTCTACGTTTGCTTGTGGGTTTGGTTTGCAGAGGTTCGATAATTATTTAAGGATAATTGAAGTTTTCTTAGATCTTAATTAAGCGGAGCGATTAAAGGTCTATTTTGTAAGTTGAAGGTAGATTGTGGTTTACTCTGGAAGTACTGTCGCTGCACTTTTAATAGCAGTATTCTGCTCCGTTCTAGTTTGAAAAATAAACAAAGAAATGTTCATAAAATAGAAACATTCCAACTGAATTATCAATAGCGACGGATTTGTAACGAATCTTGGGCAGAAAGTCATTCTATTTAGCATACATTATGCTGTCTTGAGGCACGCATTCTAATAAATTCACTTTATAAAAACGGATTTCCAATTAATAAGTACTCGACGATGAGAACTATGGTTTTGGTAAATAGTTGGTTATTAAGGATCAGTTTCAGTCTATCTTACATTCAAACAGAACTTCAATTACTCGAGTTACCAATCAGCTGTTAGCTGTTACCTATTTCAATAGATTCCCACACGACGTTATCGGTATAATCAGTTTTAGGCCCATCTCACACGGAACCATTCATATGTAACAGATTTCTAACTCGAGTTACCAATCACTAATATTTGAATGGAGATTCGAATATAGAGCTATCGGTTAGTAGTTAATTAATAAGCCGATTTAAGACAGTTAGCTATTGATGTGAAAATTAAAATTACATTTCGAAACAGGGATATTACAAGTTGAATGAAATATGCTTCTCTCTTGCATTTGTAGTGCATCCTATGTATGTATGAGACAGGGCATCCTATGTAACTTTGTTTTAACACAACTTCCATATAAATTATTGTCGACGTCACTTGATAATTGCTATATTACCTGATATTGTGTGCCTCCTGTACCTAGCATGCTATTTGCTATATTACGGCTGCTATTTTCGTCGTATTCAAACATGTTAGTATACCATTTCGGAGTTGACACTGAGTAAGCAACCTCGGCTAGATTCCAGATATCTTATCAAATTTGAACCAAGATGACATTACCATAATCTCGGCTGCGTCTTTGTGTAATCAGGTCTGGTCTTCGAAAATAAATACCAGTATCTAATCTAGACTTCAAGTGAATTCAGTTATTGGAAAGCTTAATGGGATAAGCAAATATTGAAAATCAAATTGCATATAATTTTCTTCTGTTACGTTTCTCAAATAAGACTATTGTTAGAGTGATATTGATTTGCTTTTTTATAATAATCTTGTAAAAAGACTTTAGAAAAATTAGATTACTTATATTCAATTATTTGAATTTAATATCCAGTTGCTTGTGACAAAGGCCATCGCCACTTATAACAAGTAGAGGCAACATTGATTGGATAAATGCAGTTCTTCTTTTATTATACGAACTTGTAATACAAGTTGTAACGACTTTCGTCCGTCTGTTGTTGCACACTGTGTCAAGAGACTTTGATATGATCATAAAATGTACTACTGATATTTAAAAAAAGTATTAAAGTTTCTGCTACTTATTTTTATATTGGCAATAATACCAGGTGATTTAAATTATAAAATAATAAAATGAATAAGTATTTCATTGCTTTTTATAATACAATAATAAGTTAGATTACCACCTACGATGTATTATGGTATTTTCTTGTCAGACGGGCATATACCCACACGCATGAATTTATTATTTGCAGTCTTCGCGGCCCGTGTGGCACAATATACACGAAAAGTAACTATGAAACTATAGAACACAAGAAGAACACATTCGGACACATGCGTGACAGGAAATCCTGTATACCATATGTTTATTTGAACGTAAAGCTGCATACTGTAGCAAGTAAATAATCAAATACTCATATATTATGCCGCAAGATTTGCAAATCGTATTGAAGTTGCGTCGGAAGATTTATATTTTCGATTTGCATTCTATTCACTGTATTTATTCATCCCTTTCTCTATCGAACCGGAAAGAAACACCGGAGGTTCATCCTTGATCTAAATTCAAAAAGTTTTTTGGAGCCAAAACCGTTCCCAAACAGAAATGTTGGCTGAAACTATTATAACTTGAATAATAGATATTGAAATGGATAAAATGGACAAGATAAATTTAGACCGCTCCAGGTTCAATTAATTGAATAAAACTTTATTTATATAGAAACGAAAGGGTCGTTACAAATTAATTGAAACATGAGGTTAAAGGATTGAATTTATAGTTTTCTGTTCAAGTACCTTAAATTTTCATATAAATGGTTCTATTTTTTAAACCCGCATTTTATTTAGTCGTATATTTTGTAATTTTGACGTGCCTGTCAAATGATAATGATCACCAATCAGAGAAAATACTTAGTCACGATATAAAATTAATAAGTTGAAAATTTTAATATTAACATAATATCTCCAATAATAATAAATTCAAAGGCTTAACATTTGAAATATAAAAAATATACTGAAATAAATATCAGACAAGTATAAAAATAATTCAAAACTCGGTGGAGTTTCTTTTCTTAAGACATTTAACCTTCTAAACTGAACCTAATCTTGTTATTACACTTCCGTAAGATTAAACAAAAATCTACGAGTTATGAAATCTAGTTTAAAAATCTAGTTTTATGAAATTAAATATTTCAATCCCATTCGGACCCGAATATATCCGCAAGGTTGTTTATTGTTAATAATAACAATCCCCTATTATCTTTATTCATCATTTTAACATTTGAAAAAATAGATAGTTAATTCACACCAGAAGTTTTAGCTTTTAGTCAGTAGGACTATATAGCATATTATTATCGGACTAAAGTATAAAATACTACAAGTCTCTCCCAGTTATGGTAAATGGATGAAGCAAGTATAGCTGATAAACAGATAATACAAATTTAGATCTTTTCCATAATATAGAAATAAAAATACTTGAAATTGGGAATTATTTTCTATCATTGAAATAGCAAAGTAAGATGCAGCATGTGATGTTAAATGATCACTGCCTCCTATATTGTTGTAATACAATTTCCAACTCCCTATATCGCTATATAGCTCCCTATAACTTACTAATGCGCTGCTATCATCACGAACTGATGGTGATGATAACGATGATGATTTCAAATAAGACCACAACGATAGACACTGTTGTTAGGCGGCAGAAATATCCACTGAATTAGAATTAACTTGGTAGAATAAATCAAATATCAGAAATACGGAAATAATTCGAAGAAAGTCAAACAGTTTAACAAAGAAAACTTATGTCATCCACAATTTTCACATTCATCAAGTCCGCAGAAAAGACTGATAGAAAAACCATTGTTATCGCGAATAAAAATAAAAGGTACGGAATAATTCTTGCACTCCGCTGCAACTGTTCCGGATCCGATAAAGGATGTTACGGAAAAAAGTTATTTATACGCTAACTAGTTCCTACTAGTTCAAACTGGTTATAGAACAACTCTGCTCCGATCTAAATACAGTTCATTCTTCGATGGAGTATGAAGGAGTTGGAAAGAAAGAAGGCGCTCGTTCCGAAGTTGGAGCAATAAAACGCTTTCGTTCAAGGCGCGAAATCACTGACTAATTGTTGGAGTTGTTCCGATAAAATTAGCTACCTGGTCGGTGGTTAATGTACAAATTGTCTATTCAATAGTTGTCTGTAGTAGAGATTTTTACTAAATCGTGCACAATTAAGACAATGTCAGAGAAAATGGGTCGAGGGTTTCATACTACTCTGATTTCGTCGGCATACGCCAAATAACTTCAATGCAATATTACCCTTTATGGAACTGGGTATACCAAACCGGGTAGTGGGTTTGCTTTGTAAATGTACTAAATTAAATAATAAAATGTACAATCGCCATAGTCTAGAGTAAAATGCTTTTGGAAAATAGCTTTCATATGCAAAGAGGTTTTTTAGCTTCATTAGAAAATCACAATTTACACAGTAATAAGTAATGCAATGGATTTCCGACGTGCTTTCCTTAATTATTTTATTAATATCCATAATTTATTTACTTTCTTTAAGATTTACGACAGTTATTGACAAAGTAGTAGAGAATTCGGAAAAAATATATGGTTCATATAAAACACAGTAGATTTAAATTACGATACAAAGAGTATTTTACTATTCTACCCAAAAGATTTTATATTTTGCACCAGTTAAAAAAAAGTAGCATTTTATTTAAAACTATTTTTTCATTTAGCTATCTGATATTCTCACATCACTACTTAGAAACATAACTTACAAAAAGTAGAAGGGAACTGTCGCCGAAAAGATATCTCAGAATATTTTCAGTGAAACTTTGACCACTAAGAGCCCGGAAGTGTTGGAACTTGGCAAGTGTTGAGTAAGTTTATCTTTATTCCTTCAGCGACGTCGGTTTACGGAAGTATTATCTGTGAAAATGTAGGTTTAGTACCTTTATTTTGACTATCGTGGACGGTTTGTTAATTTACTCTAAGAACTCTACTATTTTGGGGGTCACCTTATAGCGCTATCTGTAAACTGTAAATCAAGTTCGTAAGACTTGATTGTCACGGAGTTTAAATTTAACCTATGTAACTTTATTAATAAACATATAGCTAAGAAAA
Organism: Epargyreus clarus clarus; assembly: GCA_014595695.2. NCBI lineage: Eukaryota > Metazoa > Arthropoda > Insecta > Lepidoptera > Hesperiidae > Epargyreus > Epargyreus clarus. The sequence continues at coordinate 1,570,714 of JACTTY020000083.1, forward strand.
CGAATAAAAGTATCTACTGCTATTGAATATTTCTAGATTGATGTTACAAGTTCGATAAAGGTACCTACGTATAATAAAATAATGCGTAGGTACCCCAGTACACTCGGCTGTAGTTCATTTATAAAGGTAAATATTGTAATATATATATATATATATATATTACAATATTTACCAAATACATACATAAATATATATATATATATATTTATGTATGTATTTGCGTTTCATTAGTAATTTTATAACATCATCATCATCATCATCAACCCATTACTGTCCCACTGCTGGGCACGGGTCTCCTCTCAGAATGAGAAGGATTAGGCCATAGTCCACCGCGCTGGCCAAGTTCGTATTGGTAGACTTCACATACCCTTAAGATTTTTTTTTCTTTTTTTATATCTCTCAGGTATGCAGGTTTCCTCACGATGTTTTCCTTCACCGTTTAAGCAAGTGATAATTAATTTCTAATACGCACATTAATTCGAAAATCAGAGGTGCGTGCCCTGGGATTTGAACCTCGGACCCCTCGATCGAGAGGCCGCGTTTCTTAACCACTAGGCTATCACTGCTTATATTATTGACCAATGGTTAATGACTCGATTTGATCACGGATTAACAAACCGTAGGTTTTGGGTTCGAGTCCCTTTCAGACTGTGTCTGAGTATTTATCTATGCGACTTCGTGTGTGTCTAGTGAATCCTGCAGAAAGGTGTGTGAAAAATTCTCGTGCTCGTGAATCTAGAAATTGTTATTGTTACTGTTCATTTAATAAAAAACAAAAAGTGTCTTTTAAACGTAAAAAACATCCAATAATACAAAAAGGCTTTGTTTGGTAAACGCATATCAAACAGCTTCAACATGCATATTTTGTTTAAACATAAAGGTATGCGGAAGCGTTGTGTAAAAAATCATAAATTCCCTTCCTTTTGTGACGGCCGCAGTGAAATGTGATAAATGTATTACCCACCGTCCGAAATGGCCAACGCTTTGATAAACGACAGTTTTAAAATCACTGCTTTCATATGAAAAAGTGATGAAAATAAAGCATGCAACTCCTTTTTTCAAATTGGTTTCTTTTGTAAATGTGTTGAATAATTTCTTTTTGTTTTTTAGTGTTTTTTAATCAAAGGGTAAAAACATAACCCTATTACTAAGCTTCCGCTGTCTGTCCGTCTGTCACAGGGCTATATCTCTTGAAACGTAATAGATAGACGCTTGCAATTTTACAGTCTATGTGGCCGCTATACTAACAAATACTAAAAGTAAAAAAATGGCGTTATGGAACTCTCCGGGTACGAGTACGGCTTGCACTTGGCCAATTATTTTTTTACAAGACTTAAGTATCAAGTTAATACGCAGTTCAACTGATGGTAAGTGGTCACTGCCGTCGTCTAACATCTGTAACCAACTCCTTCTTGCCAAGCTTATCCCAGATGCTTGGCCATTTTTGAGCTGGGAAGTTTTTTACTTACCATTACTTCCCAGAATTTGATCTTTATAAGTGACACTATCCGATAGTGGAATAGTATAGGTGTGATTTTCTTTCCAAAATGAACTCATTCGATTCCAGCTAGGGGAAAATATATAAAAAAAATGTAATGATGTAATTTTTCGGCAATTTTCGATAATCCTTATAGTTTCGGATTTGGCCCATATAAAAGTTCACCCTGTATGCGAGTAGAGGTAGGACACAAATCAATGTAATCCAAATGGTATTAAACACACAGATCTGCAGAAGATATACCCACATTATGAGAAAGACCAAAGTTCATTGGTCTCTGGTCTCACTTGGTCTTTGAGCGTAAATTATATCATAAAGTACATATCAAGGGTCTGCAGAAGACCATTTGCTGCCTACGCTTACATTTTTCCAGAAAATAAACGATTGACTTTATTTAGCCTAACATACCCAGAGGAAGATATCCTATAAATACTAATAGAGAGAGCATATAAATAGCCCCTGAAATAAGGGTAAGGTAGTGACGCTTATTTTGTCCGTCTATACCTACGCCTTCCAATTAACTATAATAATATTCGTGTATATTTATGCGAATATTTTTGACCTCAATTACTTAGGATAATACAGTTGTTTTTTTCTTCATAAACCTGTTTTGATGTTTATATTTTATAACATAAACATTAATTTTTAAATATCTCTATGAAATTTGTAAGAGGAGTAGGTACTAACTAAGTATGTGTTGAACATGTTCGGCATCTAAATAAACAAATTCATTATTTTTATTATTACCTTATCAAGAATTGAATGCGGAACTCTCTATGAATCAGAAACTATATGCATCACATTAGATCCACAAAAAATCGTCTGTATATTAACAACAGACAGATAGACAGACACACATTATACCAATAAAAATAGTACCTATTGCGCTTAGAAAACGAGCTTACAATATGCGCCTCCAAATGAAATCTCCAATTTAATTTATCCGTATTATATCTACACAAAAGTACTAATTCCAACAAATAACAGACATGAAAACAAAACCGGTAATAAATAAAAGTGGCACTCTATTATAAATAACTTCGAGATGATTTACGCATTCATAAAGCCTTTATAGGTGTCTGAACGTTCAACGTTTTTACCGAAATAACGTCTTGTGAAGCGAAATTTAATATTGCTCGCGAGTTCGGAAGTTAAGCGATTTATGAGGGGTGACTTAGCAGTTGGGGTTGTTCCACTTGGGTACGGGTTCGATTTTTTCCAGAGTTTGTGCTAGGTAACGAATAAGAGTCTAGGGTTATATTTCCAAATAGAGTTGGAAGTATACGAATATTTATTGGGTTTATAGTATTTGATCGTATCGGATCGAAGGTAAGGTCAGATTACAAAGATAAAAAACATATTAACTCGTATATATGAACAATGAACATACTCATTACTAATGAACGAATTAAATATAACAGACCACAAATCACCACATTTTAATAGCAAAAAGTTTGAACAGTGGAATGAGATACGATTACAATTATATGATGCGTTGCAACTTAGTCTTCAGGAAAAGAAGATACGTACAAAAAGTAAGAGATGACTCGGAGATGACTGAGATGATATCGAATAACTACCCCTATAGTCTATAAACAATAGTAACCAATCACCATCAAGTCAATAAAAGGCTTGTTTATTACTAAAACTTTTTAAAAACATCATTGCGTACTACTTTAGTTCTACTACTACTAAAAGTAGTATTTACCCACAGTGTTGTTGAAGTAAAACGAACATTTATCAGAAAGTAGTACACGGATGATCTAAGTAAATTTACAACTTTAAACTTTACTTCCCAACCGAACTGCACTACAAAAGTTTACAAAACAGCCATTAGTTTAAGCAAAGCAGTTGAAATAGCAATTACAAACGGAGTACAGCGCAACTACAAAAGTAAGTCGATAAATCAGTAGGAAAAACAAGCTATCTTGTTTTATAACTATGTTTGTTGCCGTTACAGTCCCAATGCTGGGCACGGGTCGTCTCTAAGAGTAAAACGGGTTTCCTCACAATGTTTTAAGCAAGTAATAATGAGATTGAGAAATGAGAATGATTAGGTCATAGCCCACCACGTTGGAAAAATGCGTATTGATAGACTTTTAATTCCTATGAGAACATCTTTTTTATCTGTCAGGTACGCAGGTTTCCTCACGATGTTTTCCTTCACCGTTAAAGCAAGTGATAATTAATTTATAATACGCAAATAATTTGGAAAGATCAGAGATGCCTGCCTAGTATTCGAACCTAAGACTCTCGATCAAGAGGCCGAGTATCAACCACTAGGCTAACACTATCGTTACTGATTAATCAAAAAAATAGACAAGAATCCGGTTAGAGTTAAGAGTTGCCTATCAAAATATGAGAGTAGTTGTAATTAATTTATTTTTAACTATCTATCTACAAGACTCATTAAATTAAAAATATAATTGATCATCATTATAAGTTTGAAGAAAAAATATAATTATAAGATATAAAATTACATAATGAAAAAGGTAGAGATCGTAGTTTAATTGTGGAGGATGTCACGTCAATTTCGGCTACATACTAGTAAAACCAGTTGACGGGTGCTATTTTGAGATAAAGACGGGATTGAAACATCCAGGGCGTCTTATAAGAGACGTAATGACTGCGTGACGGACCGTTCAACATATCTGTCTGACACGCAGTACTACGTTTAATCCCCTTCATATAATAATGTATTTGGAATTCTGTTCTGGATCTGGCTGTTTTTTTACCTTCTTTCTATCTGTATGTATCTATGGCTTCCACGGCACAGGAAAGATCTTAGTGTGAGAGTGTAGAGCAGTGAGCCTCAAAGCATATGTGGCCAAAACACCACATGAACTCTTTTTAAAATTAATTATGCTGACTTATTATCAAGATGTGTCTTTACAACACTTACACACACGTAGCACACGCACACATGTAAACACACTTAATACTTACATTTCCATACGAAGTAAAGATAGTGTTCCCATTTTCAATTATAAATATTAAACTAACCATCTAACGTCCGCTTGCTCACATAATATTAATACTCTAACGAAGTATTAAAAGGAGATTTCCGAAATAATGGAAGGGAAATAGGATCATGTTGACACGTGCCAGAAACAAAATGTATTGCTGCAAAATTCATCGAAGAGCCAGCTTCATGCAGCTATTCAATAGTTCACGAACATCGTAAACTTCTCTTAAAATTGTGAATTTAATAGACTGGGTTCTATGCTGTGGAATAAGAGTTGAATTTCAACTGTTTTCGGTTTATACATTATTGCACCAGGGAAGATTTAACTGAGTTCATTTTGTTTAATAATAATACACATTTAACTATTTTCCGGGTAGGTAATATGAAATAAGGTTATTAATTCATCTAAATAAAGTCTTAATAAAAGTATACGTTTGTAGTAAATCAGCAAGCAGTTATCTAGTGTGGTCGCAATCGCCCATGCACATCTGTAATCCACCCCAAAAATGGGATTAGAGTCCTAAGAGAAATCGGTTAAAGATACGATAGTCAATAAAGACTTAGTGAGATACGTCTTGCAAGAGCCTGCATAATATTATACGTGGCGGTGGTATCAAAGCACTTAGGCCTCAGCATGGATCTTACTTTTAGAATGGCCATTATAGCTGCTTTTCGAAAGATGCAACAATCTAACGGTACACCTGGCACATGTTTGAGACCTGGCGATTTGAACACGTATATTTGAGAAGATTCGACTTGCATTCAGATCATCTAAAGTAGGCAACACTCTATGGACTGTGAGGTAATGCAACAGTTCATGTCGACAACTTTCGTTGACGTTCGTTAACGTGAACTATGCTCGTGTATTCAGTTCCTAAATAATTTTAGTCAACACATTCATCATAACTCCCAGTTATGTCAAAACTCGTAACTACATATGTTACGAACTTTCATTTGTGATTGTGTGGTTATTATTTAAAATAAAATAATATTACACTTCACACAATGCATTTCCAAATCTTTTGCCGTACAATTCCGGTCGCGGTTGTTACAGACACTGCGCTTTTTGCTCCCCACGTTAACTAGAGCACTCGAAAGTAACAACTAAGTTTGGGAAAATATAAGCAAAAGTCGACTCTATCAACAAGATGTAAGTGTTACTTTAAACCTAGCACTTACTACCATAAGTGCTAATGTAACATTCAGGTAAAATTCCAAAGAAGTACAAAAACTGTAGCCAATTAAATCTTTTCAGTTTCTACGTCAGCGAAAATTGTACTGTTTTAACAATTTTTGCAGAATTTTTTGTTTAGTCAATTCGGTAATAAGAAAATAGGTAGAATAATTCGTATGAATTTATACTAACGATTTTGTTCAATTTATGTTTTTATTGTCTAGAGAATAGGTATTTACTTTTTTGATAATTATATAATTATACAATTATTCCGTCAATAGTTTTCACTCTAGCTTTTACAATAGCTTTTACCTTTGTATATTCTTTATTACGTCTGCTTGTCGTCAATTCACTGGTGGACACGGGTATCCTTCCAGATTGAGAAGGTTTAGTCTACTGCGGTAGCCAAGTGCTGATTCCGAAGTTCCAAAAGTTGATTGATAAGTGCATTCACGTATGAGAACGTTTTTTAAAGATTTCTCAAGTCTTTTCTACATTCACCAACTTAACCCACTTGACTCCGTACAGAAACGCGCAGTACGAATCGTCAACGATCCGAGGATTTCCGATCGGCTAGAACCTTTAAGTTTACGGAGGGACATAGGTTCCCTCTGCGTGTTCTACCGGCTTTACAATGGTGAGTGTTCCCAGGAACTATTTGACCTGGTGCCTACATCACCGTTCCTCCATCGCACCACTCGCCGAAGGATGAAGTTCCATCCACACCAACTGGACTCGTGGCGGTCCTCCACGGTTCGATTTGCGCGGACGTTCTTGCCACGGACGTGCAAAATGTGGAATGAACTTCCTTCTGAGGTATTCCCGGAGCGCTATGACATGGGGCTCTTCAAAAAAGGTGCAAAAAGAGCTCTCCTTCAAAGCCGGCGATGCATTGGCGACTCCTCTGGTGTTGCAAATGTCCATAGGCGACGTTGACTACTTTCCATCAGGTAGCACGTCTGCTTTATCGTCAGGTTCAAATATAAAAAAAAAAAAAAAAAAAAAAATTCACAAGTACAGATTTCCTCACGATGTTCTCCTTCTTAACTTAAAAACTTAAACTTAAAAACTTACTTAAGGTTACAGTATCTCCCGCCTGTCTATAAGTGGGAGCCTGAACCCCCCGGCTAGAGAAGGGCAGTGTTATGTGTGGTTGCAAACCAGGTAAAATACCTACCGCGACGTGATATATTTACTTGTACTAAAAGTAGTTTCCAATATATTTCATACAAAAACCCGGTTACAGCCTACAGTTTGTTTGCAATTTGCTTACCAGGCTTCCCGGATTTGTAATCTAGCTTAAACAGGGCACCACTCCTATTGTCTTAGTTATAGCTGTAATGCAGTGACCACTAAACATTAAGTGGAACGGCGTGCATTCCACTTGCAATATCCATGTAATAACTATTAATTACGGTTACCACAAAGCCGAATATTGTATTTGACAGCTAATCTCTTTGGAAGTCGTAAATTGAGACCATAACTTCCTATATGAGGAGGCGTCTAAGGTGCTTTCCCTACCGGCAAAATGGTGTAACTTTAACTTTACCTATTGAGATGTTGAGACTTTGTTCGACAAGTGGGATAGGACAGACAAAATAATACATATCGTTTGTTGTATGTTTGTGGAACTACGAAGAATCATATTTGGTTGTAAATGTAGTTCTTATTTTATACTTAATTGTATTTTTTTACTAAGTATAGAGTACCAAATACCTAAAAGCTTAAAAAGAAATCCTTACAAATCCTTAAAAAAATTGTGAACTGAGTTGAAATTGGTGAATACGTTAATAATAAAGAATAATTTAACTGACATTGATTACGTTGAAATATTTTAGATAGGGTTTTGGTTGATCATCTTAAAATTTATTTACCGAGAACTTATTTTCCTGAGTTACGTCAGTTTCGTACCTGAATCGCCTACAGTATTTGCCACAAGTATGGGGTGTTGATGAATGCACTGTGCATGTTATAATATGTTCTGGATATATGATTACCTTCGAATCAAAGTTCACTGCCCTCGCACATACATATTTCTGCCTAATAAGAAGGTTTCAGCACTGTTGTGTTTCGTTTCGAGGGTGTGATAAGGGAGGCATACCTATCCGAACCGTTACAACATACTCTAGTAGCATGACAATAATAAATTACACCTTGATAATATTGCTCGAAGCTTTTAAAAATTTTAAAAAGTTTTATCCTATCCTTACTATTTTATTCTCTTCTACTACTTTTTATTCTCATCGCATTTTAAAACATTTTACTTTTCAAATTGTCTTTTTCTTTATGATATTGAAAACGCAGTTCATTTTTTGGTAAATGGTCGATGCCCTAAACCTAATAGTAATAAAGATTTAGGTAAGGTTACCCACAGATGTTGGAATTAGAACTTAGTTAGGATATCTCATGCAAAATGATCTCATACCTATATCTCGTAGCACACATTTTAAACCAGAACACAGCGCTTGACACTAATGCAAAACAGAAATAGGTGTGACGGTGGTGCCAAGAGATTTGAACCAGTGAGGGTAACTTTAAATTTTCTATACTACATACTTATATCTAGACAAACAAATTCAGGGACATAACTTTTACAGTTAACTAATTTACAAATTGGTTCTACTTCAGGTACAACAACCTACTACACAACATATTTTAGCAATCCATCAGGAATAAAGCGGGAAAAGTGACGGGAATTTTCCGCGCGGGAATTTTATTGAAACCATCTCACTCCAAGTGGAGCTATATTTTTATGCGGCTGTAAAAATCGTCATAAATTATTCCCGAACGAAATTGCTCTTTACCTTTCATCACCTGAATTTGGTATTCAGGAAGTGCGTTTAGTTCTCTAGAAGGCTCAAGTTCGTAATACTTTAAATGAGTCACTTCACCTTTGCCTCAACTACAGTAAGTTTACAAAGTTGTGATTTCACACATGCATTTTTATAGTGGTCGTTAATTTAATCTTGATTTGTGGAATATAAGCGAACTTTATGTATAATAAAGCGAACTCTTTTTATAATATAGAAGTAGCAGACGAGCATGCAGTCCACCTGATGGTAAGTGGCTACTGTAGCCGATGGATATCAACCCCAGATAGGATAAGATATTCCAAGTTACTTGAGGTCGGCCAAAGATGCGCCGCTAGCCCTGAGGGCTAAGCTGGAACGCCTTAGAAAAGTATGCCTACCTTACCACCCTTCAAACCAGAACACAGCAGCATTTAACACTGCTGTTATGAGGCTGAAATAGGTGGTGCGGTGGTGCCGCCGAAGTTGAGTCATAAAGGGTTCTACCACCTTTAAATCTATATATTCGTTACAAGATTTCTTTGACTACACATAATGAAAAATTAACACAATTTGGTCCTAAGTGATGTTAAAAATATCGCACTATAACACTACGGCAATCGCCACAATGTTTAATTTATTTCTAAATTATCAGGAAACAAACATTGTACCTATCTTTGCTACTAAACGCATAACCTTTACATATGTGCAAAATTTATAAATTCGCCTTTTTCTCGTATAAACATTATTACCTGTGTGTTTGCATATTATTGCAAAGTGAAATAAATTCGAATACTTTAAAGCCAGCGATAACGTCCCCCGGTGTAAAGTTACGGAATTAATTGCACAGGGAACTTTTAGTTTTTACTACCATTGTATATAGCGTTTGACGTGAGCGTATACTAAAATTGTAAAACAATAATAGAATTTGCTTCATATAAAAATTGGTGTACATTTTTTTATAATTTGTTTGTTTACAAAACAAAGCGTTTGGTATTCCAAACGCTAATATTTTTGAAGTTTGTTTTTTTTTTGGGATAATTTGTTCACTAAATGATCTGTAATGGAATTTCTTGATATTATTAAGAGAAATCATTTTTATTTCATTAATAAGTTCATTGATTCGATAAACGTTAGAGTTAGTAAGAATACTGGTACTGGTAAGAATGCACTGGTAAGAATTAATTTTGGAGTAAGAATAGAGTAAAGCGTAATAGTAGAATTAAGCGTTAGTGTGTTCGAACTAGAAAGGTGTGGTAATACAGACACAAGTGGCGTTCCAATATAAGTAGTCATCAGGATTGAACTCATCACTACCTTTATTATTTATTTACGTTTTGCATTCAAGACTTAAATATATGATATAACGTATATGTTTATGCATAAAACTGACTACACGCATACCGATTAATCTCCGCTTCACTACTTAAAGTTCCATATTAACAAAATATTTGCCAGCAATACCCTAAAACAATTCCACCAAAATTGAAACAAAACGAGCTCCGTCTAAACCAGAAGAAAATCAAACCGAACAACAACCAAATAAGCCAATAAACAAATCCAAAAACCTAAAAGAAGTGCCAGTCACAGGGCATAGTATTCGTAACTTGTATCCATCCTTTTGGCGATAAATAAACAAAAAGGTTCTCCGCAGCGGTCGTAAAATGAATGATTTGGACAGTGAACTAGCGAGTTTACGCGACATGTTTCGACGACGGAAACTATTCGTTATGTTCGTAGCGTCAGCAAAACAGGGTCACAATAAATAAAATATTTACCCTTCTTTACTTTAAATAAAACAAAGCAGTAACTAATATAAGAACTGCATAAAATTACAGTCTATTTCACTTTCAGAATTTAGACAGATCCAACGATTACACATACGTTAAAATCAAAGTGTTAGGGCTGTAGGGTGCGCCAAAGAATGAAACATAGGCTCGAAAAATATAATCTCCCCACTCGGATAAAAAGAAAGCGTGCATAGCTTGAAGACTTATAATGAAAATTATAATTTTTCACTTAAAATAATACAATGTAAGTAATTGATGAGAAAATACAACACGGAACTTCGTGACGTACGTTTTACTTGATTTACCAAGTTAAAGTCAAATGGAGTCGGGAGTTCAATGAGTACTGGTTGAATTTCATACATACTGTCATACTTCAGATTGAATTCGTCAAACCATGGAATCCTTATTATTTACTCTAACATGAGTTAGCAACGAAACTTTTTCTACAGTCTGCCTTCAAGTTGCTTTGTGGAGTACGCATTACGCTGTTTGTCCACCGACCACCGAGCTGGTACCGATAATATAATTAATGACGGCGCCAAAGTAGCGTACATACATTTACTACAGGAGCTTGTCCACCGAACGTCCGTCACCCGAGCACCGTCATCCCGGCCGCCGATATTCCGAGTAGATCGGCGTGACCGCTAGATCGGCACCGAGTTTTTGACGGGCCGATGTGCTGGTAATGTAAAACACATTGGAACTTGTCCATACACTGCCGTCACACGAGTGACAGCTGGAATAAAATAAACCGCTGATATCGGTCGCAGTGGATATTCTATCGCCGTCACGACATAATTAAAATCGGCCCCAAATAATCTCGTTTTCGGTATCGGTGACGGTGCAGTGGACAAACAGCCTTAGGCCTCCTTCAGCATTGGAAAGACTCCTATTTCAGGCAAGGGGACAAAAACGGTCTCCTTCAAACACAGATACATTCAAACTTGAACCTTAGGTTTTTAGGTAGCAACAACTTTTTGTAAATGTTATTTAAATATAAGTAGTGTACAGTTGACACTCCCTTTGTAAGTTTGTAAGTAAAAGTTGCTGCATCATACAAATTATGTTACAAATTTCGTTTAATTAAACAAAATTGTATGGTTCGGACAGTGAATCAGCGACTTTACTCAGCTTTCAAGTGGAAACTACTAGTTATTATTTTAGTTACGTCATGAATGTTGAGAGGACAACAAGTATTATTTAGTAAAATAAATGTCGCTATTTTACTTACCGTATATAACATTTCTACTGTGCTGAAAACTTTTATATAACTTCCCTGTTTATTCGTATTTATGACGGTTTAAAATCTGCAACAAAATTTTAAATGACCCCTAACCAATTGAGCTAAATTTTGCATTATCTTTTAATTTGGATGATAAGTTGAGTGACGTCATTCTGAATCTAATGTGGTGGACAATATGGCAGACGGGCAGAAAGGAAAGAGCGAAAAATAAAATGATGATACATACCTATTACTCAAAAGTTTCTTACGTAAACTTATTCATTGTTGTATTGTAGAAATGACATGGGGTCCATTGTAGTAGAAAGAAGGGTAAATTGAGTTTTATGCCAATATCTCATTTTTCTAAGAGATACCTATATTTGGCAGTCATTTAAAATCAAGAGCTGATGTGATAAAGATATACTTACAGTAATATTTTTCTTCAACGGACCTCACTGTACGTTTCCCCTTAATAACACTCCGTATACCACCTCACATTTTTAGGTCACAATTAAATGCCCTGATTACATTTAATTTACAACGCATTGTTATTAAAATTAGTTACAATTAAGCCGTTTTATTTTACTTGTAAAGGAATAACTTCGGGTTTGTAGCAATTCGTTTTTACCTTTTTCACCCAATCGTTTTGTACCCGTTAAAGTTATTATAATTGGGCTTATTGTATGGGCAATTACGTTTTGTTATTGGGTCATTTTATTTATATTTAACGACCCGCGGTTGCAGTGATAGCCTAGTGGTTAAGAAACTAGGCCTCTTGATGGTAGGGTTCGATGTTCAAATCCCAGACATGCACCTCTGATCTCTCAATGTTATGTGCATTAGAATGCATTAGAATAGCTATGTGAATTAGAAGTTAATGATTACTTGCTTAAACGGTGAAGGAAAACATCGTGAGGAAACTTGTATACCTGAAAATTCTTAAAAAAATGTTTTCAAAGTTATGCGAAGTCTACCAATTCGCACTTGGCCAGCGCGGTGGGTTATGGCCTAATCCTTCTCATCCTGAGAGGAGACCCGTGCGCAGTAGTGGACATTAATGGGTTAATGATGAATAACCCGCGCATCACACAGAAAGTTCCCGGTTTGATTCCCTTCTAGGTTGACACCTAAATTATGTTTGTTTCCTTTCTTGTACTATGTTGTGGATGTGGTCTTTATGTATGTCCACGGCGTTAATTTTTATAAAAAATATAGTTTTGGGAAGTTACATTTTTCTTTCTTACTTAAAAATAAAATAAATAAAAATGATTTATTACATCAAAAGTAGTACATTGTTTTACAATATTCTTGGGTACCCTCTTTTGTATCCTCGTTTGTCCCTTACTTAAAATATAAGTTTTAAATTAACCATTTTTAATCATAGGTACGTTTTGATTTTTAATCTTATCAAAATTTGCTTTTAAAATAGCAGTTATTTTGATAAGTTTTTAAAAATAAAAAGCAATTTAATGAAAAAATATAATTCTATGAGAATAAAGTTTCCTTTAAACACTAGTTTTTCATTAATCTATGAAAGAAGTGAAATGAATAAATCACTCACCTATTTAATTTAGCATAACTTTTAAACAATTTATCGTTTGATCGAATGCAACTTCGCTTCACTGATTGAATACATATTCAGAGGTAAATATCAGTGATGGCTGGCTGATTACGAATTCCAAAAATATTTCCGGTAAGAACCGGTTAAAGTCACTCATTAAAATTATTACGAAGTTCACGCATTTCCTGAATACCAAGTCGTTGGGATGGAAGGTAACGAACGGTTTTGCTCGGAAATAAAATTAAAAGTCTCATATTCTGTAAACGTGCAATCCATCTTATGTAATGATGATGTCACAACATGTGTAATCCAAAAGCAAACAAACTAGGAGAACGTTCAAACCAAAATAGTACTACAGTTGATTATAAATTATTTCAGGAAAAGTAAATAATGCAGGTAATTATATTAATTGATGAATGATGTAGAACCCTTTGTGGTTCGACTCCGGAGACACCATCGCCACACATTTTTCTGCACGATAGTAGTATTTGCTATTGCTTCGTTCCATTTTATTATATTTATTCGAGGTGTTCCATCTTGATCCTCAGGGGAAACAACGCCTCTGTGGCTGACGTTAGGTTCCTTTTTTATTATTATTGCAGATGTTTATGGGAGGCACTAGCCACTTACCATCAGGTGGACTGCATGCTCTCTTGATACTTTAATATGAAAAAAAAGTGTTTACAGACATATGTATTTTATATCGCCCACGGTGAAATCTTGTGAAAATGATCGTTATTTGAAAATGTTATTAAGGTATGATAATAGTAAAATTTAAATTACTACATACAATGAGTTCACGTACTTCCTAAATACTAAAGGCAGGTAAAGAACAATTTCGTTCAGAAATAATTTATGACGATTTAACAGCCGCATAAAAATATAGCTCCTCGACTCGGAGTGAGTTGGTTTCAATAAAATTCCCGGGCAGAAAATTCCCTGCATTTTTCACACTACTTTTATCTCTGATGGACTGGGAATATATTGCGCTGAGCTGAGCCAGTGAAGGTTTGCTTTGGGTGATTTGAGCCGTTTTGTAAACTAGGATTATGATATTCGATATGACTGTGTTCATAAAATATTTAGTGGATAAGAGAGCTGTACAATACTTAATGAATACATTTTCATAAGTACTGGTAGGAGAGTGCAAGATGTGCATTTCCACCCCCTGGCTGGAAAGAAAGTAGGCAAAGAAATCTCTGAAATCTATATTTACGAGTATCAGGAAAAAAAAGCTCTTCAGGAACAAACAACCTGTGAAATGTCGATAACACATTTTTTTTTTTCTATAATATAGGAGTAGCAGACGAGCATGCAGTCCACCTGATAGTAAGTGGCTACTGCCGCCCATGGACATCTGTAATCAACCCCAGATAGGATTAGATATACCTACCTGAGGTAGGCCACAGATGCGCTGCTACCCCTGAGGACTAAGCTGGAATGCCTCGGAAAAGTATGTCTCCCTTGCCACACCCTTCAAAACGGAACACAGTAGCGCTTAACACTGCTGTTATTAGGCAGAAATAGGTGTGGCGGTGTTGCCGCCGGAGTCTAACCACAAAGGGTTCTACCACATTTGTGAAGCTTAAAAAAAATCAATCAATTTTTTAGACTCGGGGCCTTATTCAACTTTCCGCCTCGGGCCCAACATTTCATATGCTATGCAGGTCCCTGAAAATAATGCTGCCAGCGTCTATTAATGCATGGTATTCCTCTTCTCAGAGTGCTTTTTGCTTTATCGTTAATCATTAACTCGCTGTTACTCGCTCATGAAAAATTCACGTTGACTCGCTCATGAGTCGCGTAATTCGATTAATCCAATTTAAGTTAATAGACAGTTAATTGTATGAACTTCGCATATTGTTTCATTAGGCTCCGAGTAATACAGTCGAATAATGGAAGCTTTTCATCGGAGTTAATATTAAAGCGATCTGTATTAACTTTTAATTCAGTTAAAAGTATGTACAAGTATATTTACAAAATATTCAATTGTTTCATACAGTATTCATTCATTGTATGATATTATTTATATAGCAATGCAAAATAAATCATTTATTCATTTATATGTGATTGCAATTGCGATTATTGGTATAACAGTATTTAAAAATGAAAAAGGTTAAAGTAACGTTTTCAACATTTAAAAAAAAATTATTGTAGTAATTCCATTTGTAGATAGATGTAAGTGCCCCTGTAGGCATGTAAAAATAAATACGTTTTATTTAATTCCTTGCGTCATGGGTGTCACATGAACAACAAAAACGAGTTTAATGAAACAGATTCAGAACAGAAATGTAAACCTATGCATATCGGGCTGGTACGGTTATTTTCAAGAATTGAAGTTGGAAACGAGCGTCCAATGGTAAGTGGTCAGTGCCGCCCATGACGGCTATGAAGATGTTCATATAAAACAGGATTTGTATCTGAAATCGATCACAGATGCGTGGCTACTACTGAGGGCAAGACGGTGGTCTCATATGTACCTAATTATCATTCGGCAAACATACGTTTCCGCAAACGCAAGAACTGTTTAATGCTAGAAATATGTCTGGCATCCCCAGTCAAACTATACTGGTTCTACTATCTTCCAATGACCGCCACGCTATATGCCATAACTTGTATATTTTGACCATTTGACGATAAAATTCAACCGGTTGAATCTAAGTATCCCAACCCGCGTGACAGAGCGGTTACCATACTAGTTTGACGCGTAGAGAGCTCCGGGTTCCATCCCAGGCCGAGCAACTAAATGATGAATTAAGGCAACTGTTCTGGGTGTTTGTGTATTCATCTATGTATGTACATATATATGCCCCTGGCACTCACGAAAAGGTAATCCTGATTTGGGGCTGTGAGTATAGAAAGCGTCTAAATAAACACTTTTTTTATAATATAGGAGTAGCAGACGAGTATGCAGTCTACCTGATGGTAAGTGGCTACTGTCGCTACCCCTGAGGACTAAGCTGGAACGCCTCGGAAAAGGCCTCCCTTACCACACCCTTCAAAACGGAACACAGCAGCGCCTTGCACTTTATTTCTAAGGTAAGGTAAGGTATAAGTTAACATTTTAACGAAGACTACTTTGCAACTATGAACATATCACATATAAGTATAGATTGCCTTATTAGCAAACTTCTCAAATAACTAATGAGGAAATCTGACGCCATCCCGTAAAGTTTGATACTCTCATTATTACTTTAATTCTGATAGTTTTCCAATATCTCTGCGAGCGCTAGTTAAAAGGCTGCTCTAACAGAAGTTTGCAGGATTTTTGACTAATTGGGTTGCGTACTAAAATCTAGGTTTATACAGGATGCCACCCAAATTATTTACAAATTATGCCACTACTGCTTAAACTACTACTACTACTACTAAACTAGCTACTTGGAGAATATGTAATGAGTAAAGACATAAATTGAGCTTGAAAATCGAATAGAAGTATAAGAAAACATCAGGTCGAAATTTTCTGTTTATTCCTGGTTGATCTTCTTGTATACAACGAAGAAGACGAGCCTGTCTAACATCAGGCTCACCTGACTAACTACAAACTAACCTAAGCACCACCGTGTACTGCATGGGTTAATAATAGATTTTGATAGAAATCAGACCAGAAAAGGTTTTTTGAAATTCAAAGGCAGTAAATGTTTCCTCATTTTCCATATCTTATATTCGTGGTTTGAAACAAAGTTTCCGCTGTGTTTTTGTAAACTGACAATTTGAATTCGAATGCATGGAAATCGTGAAATGCGTTTTACAAAGAGTTCATGTCTGGATCGTTTTGACAGTTAGTTTTGTTAAACGTATTTGGGTTACCAGAACAAATAAATAAACGATAACTAGGATTTTTTTTGTAAGTGCCATTGCACATGAAGATGAAGATGAAGAATACACAATAAGTAAACTTAGAGTCGAAATCTAAATCTTTTTGGTGCATCGCTCGCCGGGGATTGAACCCGGGTTCCCACGTAGTGCTTATGAAGAAGCTTGTTACTTAGATGCGGCGCTGGCCGGGGTTCAACCTGGATGCCTACGTAGTGCCTACGAAGAAGCCTACGTAATAAGCCTGTAAAGTAACTACTCAATCACGTATAATAATATACCTGAAATTGTATTACACGTAAATGACATGAGATTTCCATTTTAAAGTTGACAATGTATTAAAACTTTCTTGCTATTGCAAATTTATGGTTGCAAATGTTTGTTAAGGTTTTGCTATAACGAATTTCCCTGGTGTATCTATATTTTTTTTTATAATATAGGAATAGCAGACGAGCATGCAGTCCACCTGATGGTAAGTGGCTACTGCCGCCCATGGACATCTGTAATCAACCCTAGATAGGATTAGATATTCCGACCTGAGGTGGCCCACAGATGCGCCGCTACCCCTTAGGACTAAGCTGGAACGCCTCGGAAAAGTACGTCTCCCGTACCACACCCTTCAAACCGGAACACAGCAGCGCCTAACACTGCTGTTATGAGGCAGAAATAGGTGTGGCGTGGTGCCGCCAGAGTCGAACCACAAAGGGTTACCACCTTCAAATATACCACCACCAATATACGACCTTCTATATAATACGATATAAAAAATAAAACTGTGTCAGTTATAGTATGGTATATTAGAACCATGGCTACTGTGTATATGAATAAATGAACAAAGGACATACATAACAACAATGAAGAGGGTAGATTTAATTTCGTCGCCACATCAGACCGGATAGTTGTCAGTTATTATCCTCTGATTTTAGTGTTCACGAAACAATAGCGTCCTCTGAAAGACCTTTCTTCAGTGACAAATGGATGTTAGGTACACTTCCTTAATCCGGAGGGAGTTAAGTTCAGTCGTGAATGTTCACGTGGACTTATTGTGACGCACAAGTTTTAAGATCGAATAAAATTGGAATTTAGACAATGTACTAAATTGAACAAGGCTGTTTGGCGGTCTTACATATACAACAGGAATTCTATCTGGAGCCGATCACAGCCGCGTTGCCACTCCTAAGGAGGGCCTAAAGATAATTCGTCCGCCATCATAGATAAGTATAGATATCTCACCGCCTTGTAATTGTAGGAAGCCATTAAGTGACTTAAACAGCTGACAATTCTGTCAGCCGTTTAATGGCTGTCGTGGTGTAATTTACGCGGAATAATGCCGACATGCGAAGTTAAGACATAAAATCGGAAAAAAGTGCGAAGAAATATCGTTTCATTCGTAAATGATGTAATAACTACATTTTTTAATATTTTTCAAACACGAAAATAATTGACAGTGACAATTGTCAAAGATTTTCTTGTTAGGAGCGAAGGAGGAGTAAAGATTATTTACTAATCTATGTCCGCCCACAGATTAGTAAAGATGACTCACTCCTAACAAGAAAACGTAACCAGTTTTGAGAATTGAAATAGTTGCATAAAAAAGTTTTGCCACGTCTCCGTGCTAAAATGTCCCTAAAATATTTGAAATAATTATTTATTTATTATATAAATTACGCAGTATTAGTTATTTATTCGTAAATTTTCTCCAAAATTGTTTTTATTTGTCAAGAATTCAAAAAAAGAACTTACAAATAAGCCGTTTGTGGCTTCATTCAATTTCAAGGCAGCGAAGTATCTTTACTAATCTATGTGTCCGCCATATTGGATTTAGAATAAAGTCACTAAATCTTGTATTCTGGATTTGAACTACATCTATATATATAAAAGAAAGTCGTGTTAGTTACTCCACTTATAACTCAAGAACGGCTGAACCGATTTGGCTGAAAATTGGTGGAGAGGTAGCTTAGAACCAGGAGACGGACATAGGATACTTTTTATCCCGTTCGACCGCGTTTCCTTGAAGTCATTTTATAACTTAAGAACGGTTGAACCGATTTAGCTGAAAATTGGTAAAGAGGTAGATTAGAACCAGGAAACGGACATAGGATACTTTTTATCCCGTTCGACCGCGTTTCCGTGAAGTCATTTTATAACTCAAGAACGGCTGAACCAATTTGACTGAAAATTAATCGAGAGGTAGCTTAGAAGCAGGAAAAGGACATAGGATACTTTTTATCCCGTTCGACCGCGTTTTCGTGAAGCATTTTATAACTCAACAACAGCTGAACCAATTTGACTGAAAATTGGTGGAGAGGTAGCTTAGAACCAGGAGACGGACATAGGATACTTTTTATCCTGTTCGACCGCGTTTCCGTGAATAAATAAGAGTTGAAAGTTCGTATTAAAGTCCCCCAGTTTTGATGCAAATCTATATGAAAATTGGTATTTGATAGGATTTCGATAGAAAGTAATTAAATATCTATTTTACGATATTTGCAAAATCAACCCTTAAGTTGGTTAAGTAGGGGTTGGAATTTTATATTAAAATCCGTTAATTTGGAAGCAAAAACTGTAAAAAATTGCATTTGGCTTTAGAAGACACTTCGTTTAGAAATCGGCAGATTTTGAAGCAAAGTCTATGAAAATTGGAATTTAGCTTTTTGAAACAAAATAATAGAACACATTTTTCACCGTTTTTGGAAAATCAACCTTTAGGGTCGTTTAATCGGGTATGGAACTTTAATTTAATATCCGTTAATTTGGAGCACTAAGAAAATTATCATAAGACATAATGAAGCATCTGAGTCACTGTTTGTTTTTTTAGATCAACCCTTAAGACTGTTATAAATCGCCTTTCTATTTACACACCTGTTTCAGCATTTTTAGCTATTCAACAACCCGATTAGAGTACTATAAGTAAATAAGTAAACTTTCTTTAAAAAAAACAATAAGTAAACTTAGTACAATAAAAAACCGTTATTGAAGTTATAGGTACTTCTTTTCGCGTGTTTGTAAAAAAAATAACAAAAAATACAACCGACTTCTATGTCACTACAAAGTAAAAAATAATTCGAACGAAATATATTGAGCGCCGACTTCAGAAATATGTACTAAACCAACATTTATTTGAATTATTTTTTACTATGTAGTGACATAGAAGTCGGTTGTATTTTTTGTCAAAATTTTTTTTACCCTTTTTAGTGATGACATAATAACATTTATATTAATACAATATAAAATTGTATAAACGTGATCATGAATTAAGGTACGGTCTGAATTTACATTGATTGGAACCGCCCGCTCGCAGGGCGCTGGCGCGCCCTGCCCGCTTAGTTTTATATTGTCTTATGTGTTCCAACCTAACCTAACTAAATAGTCAATGATTTGCAATTTCATTAGAACCTCCTACACCAAATATCTTCAAACACGACTCAATTATTCCCATCGGTTGAGGAGTTACATATTTTGTCTCCGAGCCACATTATCAGACCCTTAAATAGTCAATGATGAACTGACTTTGCAATTTCTAACGGCGGAGTAATTCGTGTACATACATAAAAAAAGATACCGGCCGAATTGATAACCACCTCCTTTTTGAAGTCGGTAAAAAAATAACAGAGTGCAGAGAGGTAGAGTGAATTTTATTTAATTGTATTTTTTATTTTCCTGTTCTCCTGTGGCCATTTCCTAATATTTACCAGTAGTTTATGGACATAATACATAAATTACACGAGTGAAACCACGAGGTACATATAGTCACTCATAATTAGGTGGTACGAAGTTCACCGGGTCATCTAGTATAGACTATAAAAGTACTAAATAAAAACTTGTAAAAACCGATCAACGGTGAGTAGGGGTATAAGGGGGCATGCAATCTACTTGATCGTAAGTGACTACTGTCACCCATGGACATCTGTAATCAACCTCGGATAAGACTAGGTTCCTGGCTGACGTCAGCCACAGATACGCTACTATACCTGAACACTAAGCTAGAATTCCTCGAAAAAGTATGTCTCATTTACTTCACCCTTGAAAGTAGAACAAAACTGTGCTTATTTTTTTCTGTTCAGCAGAAATACGTATATTAGTGGTGCTGACGGAGTCGAACCACATGGAGTTCTGCCACCTACGAGCCAAGAATCAATAATTAAAACAAAATCCATTTTTTATAAAAAGTAAATACTAAACTATGTGAAAGAATATTGCTGGAATCTATTCCCAACATGCGCGACAGAATATTTTCCTGTATTTTCCACACTGGATACAGAATACGTAAGTCCTATACGGGCCTAAAAGGATTTGGAAGTAACCACTGAAGGCCGTAGCAATTGTTCTATTAACATTTCTCTATTAAGTTCTATTGTGGGACAAACTAGTCGCGTGAGTATAATACTGTTATGAATACTTATGACTATAGCACGAAATGTCCTTAACAAGGAACATACATATTATCCTTATCCAGAACAATGTAAGTTACATACTGCATGGTTTAAAATATATACCATCATACATATTTGTAGCGGATTGTTGCGAAGTAGTTTTAATCTTAACTTAATAATGTAAGTTACATTATGTAACTACATGTAAATGTAAGTTACATTTACGTGCGTTGATAAAAGCGTTCGGATTCAAATCGTTCATTTTTTCTTAGGACTAAGTTTTTTTATAATATAGAAGTAGCAGTCGAGTATGCAGTCCACCTGATGGTAAGTGGCTACTGCTATCCATTAACATCCGTAATCAACCCCAGATAAGATTAGATTTATAACTGGGGTGGATCACAGATGTGTGATCGCTACTCCTGTGGACTAAGTTGGGACGCTTTGGGAAACTATTTCTTCCTTAACGCATCCGTGAAACCAGAACACAGCTGCGCTTAACACTGCTAGTATTAGGCAGAAATTGGTGTAGCAGTGGTGCCGCCGGAGTCGAACCACATAGTGCACTATCTTTCAAAAAAATCTCAAATAAAAAAACGTTGATGACTACTGCGTGCTTTCTTTAAAAAATAAAAACAAATAACAAAAAGGGTTGGTATACCAAGTAAGTTAAACAGACCACTGTAATATATATCATGTTATGTTTGTCTACTAACAAGTCATAAAGAACATACAATATTTGCAGTACATGTGTAGCTCCCATAAAATTTAAATAACGCGGTCGACTCTGTTATTTGGGTTTATCAAAGTACGATGACTTTTTAGGTTAAAAAATAATTCATAGTATAATTTACAGTTACATGATAGTAGGGAATATTGAGCTTAAGTAATTGTTTTGTTATTTTAAAAATGATTTTAACATTATAAAATATGTTGTAGAGTTATTAAAATAACTTCAAAATTATTTGGCTGTAATTCATAACACCCAAAATCGATGGAATTGTACAACCCTTATCAATAACCTAAAAAGTTCAAAAAAGTTATTATATAATTATAAACACTAAATCAAGATTAAGATGATGATGATGATGAAGATGATGTTATCTGACAGACGTGATAAGATTTTCAAACATTATGTTAAGCTTCATGTAATAATTTAATGTTGTCAACACGAGGTCTCATCAATACTAAATATTTATTTTACAAAAAGATAAGTTTGAATATGTTTTTAAGCCTCTTTTCTGAACGCTGAAACAGTTACTAATTAGAAGTGCAAAAGATAAAATTGTATAATGCTATTTATTAAAAGGCTGGTTTTATTTATATTTCATTTAGCTAGTAAATACCCGTATAATGCATGCGTTTACATTGTTCAAAGAAATTCAGGAGCGACGGGTAAAAACCCGCAACCGTCGTCAAACAAAACTTTTTGAAAAAAAACCACAAGGTTCTGATTTTTTTATAATATTGAAGTACCAGACGAGCATGGAGTCTACCTGATGGTAAGTGACTACTGATGAACATTTACTATCAATCCTAGATAAGATTAGATTCCTGCCTGAGTTTAGCAACAGATGCGTTGCTACCCCTGAAGACTAAGTTGAAACGCCTCGAATAGCTATGCTTACATTTTCATACCCTTAAAAGTGTAATACAGCCATATTATATTATTATACATTAATTTATATTGTATTCTACTACAGCACGGTATTGCCAACAGGGAAAGCTCTTTAAATAAAGATTAAAAAAAACCAGCATCGCTTAACATTGCTATTTTAGACATGTGTGGCGATGGTCTCTATGTAGTCGAATCACAGAGGGTTCTACCAAGTTCGTAAAGTTTAATTGTAGTATCGGACTGTTAACGGTAGATATTATTGATTATTAAAATTAAGTAGCAAATAAAGATACAGGTGGATTGTATTAAACTGTACCCTTACCATGAGTTTTCATAACATCCCATAATTTTATGTTACGTTTACTCTATCCATTATTCCGTTCCGTTTGCTTAGTAGACTGAGTAAACGTAACAATAAGTAAGTGCTCAAGTCTTTTTGTCTACCTCACATGTTCACAAAAAAGGGAGACAAAACATAAAGCGCCATTTTGTCAATTTAGACATTTAATGTTACGTTACTGGCTGGGCGCTGATTGGATATTGTATGGGCAAATACGTAAACAAATACCAAAACAGTCATATTTGTCAAAACGTAAAAACTCATGGTAGGGGTACTGCACGGTAAGTGGGCACTGCCTTCCATGAATATTGTAACCAGCTCCGTATATTAACTCTTGAAAACCTCAATATAATTCGACTAATTACTACAAATAATACCGTTTTATGGCTTATTTATAAGTACATATCGTAAAATATAATCTTTACGAACGCATCACCGAATTAGAGGAATGATACTGATTGTTAACCACACAAATATTTTTTCAAGTAAAGCAGAAGCATTGAAGAAAATCTGAAAGCTGAAAGGAACGTTTCAGCAAACTTTACAGTACCTCGGCAATTGTGTTACCGGTCTTTGAGAGCTCCGCCTGTAAGTGCAACGAGACGCTTTTACTTCCTGTAATTCAGGTTTTTCATGCAAAAGATACTTTTTTAAGATTGGAGTAGGAAACGAGATTGTACTCCAATTGATGGTAAATGGTCGGTTGGTCACTGCCCATGGCCATTTGTGAACAATTACATATAGAATTTGTTCTAGACCTGAAGCCGATCACTAATGCATTCACCACTCCTGAGGACTAAAATCCAATCCATCACAAAACACACATATCACAGAACTGATTTGTGCTAGAAATGTGGTGTGGTGCAGTGGTGGTAGAGCTACTATGATTCAATCGGGGTGGTGGTACTTCTCTAAATAGGTCTCTAAAACTAGTAGTTTTGTTTTAGTTACCACGCTTGGCTGTATGTATTGAAGGCTGTAGATTTATAAATTCGCTGGAAACTGCTGCTGCCTGTACTAGATGAAATCTCTTTGTCATGTCCTTTGCCTTTCACGGGAATGACGGGAGTGATAACAATACAAATTCTATGGTCGAACTCAAAATCCCACACGAGCATTGCATGCGTCATTGGTGCCATGGAAATATACATAGACGAATACACAAACATTCAGCACAGAAATCTAAAATCATCTGGTCGAATATCGAACCCAGAACCCGTGTGGTGACCGCTCCGCCACAGTTGTCGTCAATATGTTTAATAATTGTCTGTTAGGAATATTGTCAGGAAATGATTTAAAAACCAACTTTTTATAAGCCGAGAACCTTAACTTTCTCAAATAAAATAACAGAAAAACAATTAAACGCAAATGAGCAACGAAACTGGCAGAGTAACGTTCTTTACAAAGATCGGAATATAACTACTCAGTAGACGATCTACAGTGCCCTTTTTATACGCCCACTTTTAGTTAATACCCGCATTTGACAATTCATTCTTATTCTTACTATCATACCTAAAATGTCAATTACAAATTTAATGACAATTTTGTACAAACTTATTAACCAAAAAACAATTAAGCTTACAAAACTTACCAATTGAATCCAGTATAGACATTCTATGTATCCAGTCTATTAGACAGTTCTAGTATACGTAAAATAATAGTTTCCAGCTCAAAGGAGAGAAAAGTAAACAAGTTCGCTCCGCATTTGCAGAACAAATTTCGTCTTTCCACATTTTGTCGACGTGGAGACACAAACGGAATGTAGGTTTTAAAACAGTGTACGGACTTACGGAGCACTTGATTTAATCTCTGTATAGACCAATATGTAGTAAGGTTGTTTATCTTATATATAAAATTCTCGTGTCACGATGTTATTTACCGTACTCCTCCGAAACGGCTTTACCGATAATCACCAAATTTTATATGCATATTCAGTAGGTCTCAGAATCGGTTACTATCTTTTTGTCATACCCCTAAGTGATAAGGGTTCATCCTTAATTTTTTTTTATTTATATGGCAACACAACGTCTGCCGGGTCAGCTAGTATGTAATAAATGTATCGTATTTTTTTTTATAATATTGAAGTAGCAAATGAACATGCAGTCCTAATAGTAAGTGGTCACTACCGTACATAGACAACTGTAATCAACCTTAGATCAAGTTAGATGTCTACCTGAGGTTAGCCACAAATATTGGAGAACAACCGGATTCCTCCAAGCACGATGCCCCGATCGGGCTCTGCTCTGGGGGAGCAGTTTTCGCTCCTCCCACACCATCTGGTGTTCACGACTGTATGCAACCACACATACCGTCGTCCTTCCAGGGGTCGCTTACTGGACGGTTCGAGCTCCCATTCTTGCCGCCGGCAACCCCGGAAGCCCCTTTTTAGTCTCCTCTTACGACAGGCAGGGGATACCGTAGCCCTATTCTGGTCCCGGTACTACAGGAACAACCACAAAGGATCCTATCACCTTCAAATGAGGTTCAAATGTTATTAGAGGCTTTCTACAAATAACCTGAGCGGAATCGTAGGTAGAACTCTAATTTTATCTATAGGTACTGATTATGTCTAAAAGTTCTCAGTGGATGATAGTTTTTATTTTGCTCACTTAAGTAATTATTTTTGAAATTATCCGCTTTGAATCTGCATTGGACAGTTTCGTGAACTACTCGTATTATTCTAAAATGGCTTTCATTTTTCTAAAACAATACCGATGCAATGAACGATGGATTTATATAGTAACTGACAATAATTTGTTAAAGTGCTCGTAAGCTTATAGTACGAGCAAAATAAATATCAAATGGATATATATTGTGAATATTGGAAAGGAGATAGAAATTTCCGTACTTTTCTAAAAGGTTACGGTGATCCGGTTTAAAAAGTGTGGTTAGCAATATAATACTACTCTATATAAAACATTGTAACTCTTCAGTGGTAACAATGCATCCATGATTTTTAAATGGATCACCTTGGTTGAATGAAGTGAATGTTTGTATGCTATTTCTGTATTATAAAAATGGACTATATAAATCTCTAAAACCTTAAATATACTGTTAAAACATATACAGGTTAGCTATATAGAGGCACTTTAAGACGCTTTTTTTTATAATATAGGAGTAATAGACGAGCATGCAGTCCACCTGATGGTAAGTGGCTACTGCCGTCCATGGACATCTGTGATCAACCCCAGATAGGGTTAGATATTCCTACCTGAGGTCGGCCACAGATGCGCCGCTACCCCTGAGAACTAAGATGGAACGCCTCGGAAAAGTATGTCTCACTTACGACACCCTACAAAACGGAAGACAGCAGCGCTTAACACTGCTGTTATTATGCAGAAATAGGTGTGGCGGTGGTGCCGCCGGAGTCGAACCAATTTCGGCTTTCTGCAGTTACAACCCACACTAAGATTCTCTGTGTCGTGGGTGCTACGGATATACACAAAGACGAATACCCAGGCCAGGAATAGATATCCAAATTCATTATTCAGATATCTGTCCGCCCGGGGATTGAACCCCGAACCCTTTGCGCGTAAAACCGACATGGTATCAGCTCAGCCACGCGGGTCGTCGTAAAATAGTATTAAATTGATTACAACATGAACAACGCTTCGCAAACTTCCATTCGAAGCACAATGTCTACACAACGTTCATTCTTTTCAATTTTCTCTCAATCCCTCAGAAGTTCGTATAAAAGCTGCAATGGATAATAATGATAACACTGTGTTCTGTAAAACGCTTCACTTGATACAGCTTTTGTTCGAAACAATATTGCACCGTAGAAAGGTGTGTTGAAAGGCGTTTCACTTGATAGGTTGAAAAGAACTTTCTTTTAAGCTGTGAAAATTTTCAAATATTATCCGGTTGTTTATGATGGTCTGGCAAAGTGACGCGTCTTTTTGGTATGTAATGTAATATTTTTTCTTATTATATAGGAGTAGTAGGCGAGCATGTAGCCCACCTGATAGTGAAGTGGCTACTGCTGCCATAAGACATCTGTATTCAATCCCAGATAAGATTAGATATTCCTACCAGTTCTATTCCTACCTAAAAGTACTCTTGCTTCCCCACAACCTTCAAACCAGAATATAGCAGCGGTTAACAGTGCGGTTAGCGGTTAGGTGTGGCGGTGGTGTCGCCGGAGTCAAACCACAAAGGGTACAAGTTGTTAAAAGCTTTCTACGGCCCATGTACATTTTTATCCGGCTTCAGATGAGACGCAAGTTTTATCTGAGGTCATTCATGCCTATCAATCCGTGGATTGATATCCCTGAGACTTAAGTTGGAATATTTAATATAAGTATCTTTGTGTCTCATATTATAATCTCTCTGTAAGCGATTACAAAGCAGCATTACGTTAACATTTTGTCACAGAAATACATTTAAGAAACTCCAACTAATCTCTGTAACTAACTTCACAATTGAATTTAGACGAACAATTCTCACTGTGAAACTTAGTAGTTAAAGGGGTCTTAATTCTTTTTACAAAATATTACACTATGTTAGTTATATTTTATTATAAACTTGGTTTTCCAATTATTAGCATTACTTTGGGGAACCTTGGAGAGCCTAACTCTAATAAATCCTCTTTTTATTTCAAACTACAGTTATACTTAGCCTCTAACTTACAGTCCATACACGAAAGTATTTCATAGACAAATTTTATAAATATTAGTACGAAGTACAAGCAGAAAAAAACAGACGCTAATCCACCTGATGCTAAGTGGATACTGCCGCCCATGGACATTTGTAATCAATCCCAGATAGGATTAGGTATTCTTACCCGAGGTCGGCCACAGATGCGCCGCTACCCCTGAGGACTAGGTTAGAACGCCTCGGAAAAGTCTGTCTCCCTTACCACATCCTTCAAAACGGAACAGAGCAGCGCCTAACACTGTTGTTATTAGGTAGAAATAGGTGTGGCGGTGGTACCGCTGGAGTCGAACCACAAAGGGTTCTACCACCTATATGATACTCCTATGACTGTAATACAAAATATACTTCTATTTTGAATTTTTAACCCAAACTACGAAACCCACTCTGCTCGCTGGGCATTCATTATTGATCAGCCATCGCTGAGCATAAATTCATATTTATAGCCACTAATGCTGGCCTGCATTCAACGTTTCATCTATTAAGGTAGGAATATCGTGCACTTCTGTATTTAGTGTTCCTGTGTGTAAAGTATTTAATGGGATTGGTGGTCGATATAAAATGTCCTCCATTTAGTGAGTCCAATCATGCAATGGTTTTATAACTTTGTTTTGTACTTACGTAGGTGCATACTAAATTATTTTCTATGTACCTTTTTAAGTAAAGTGGTCTTTTCAAGTGGTCTACCATTTAAAAAGTCTCTTTTTACACTCACAGCCTCACTCAGAGTTCCATGTTCGTGGGTACCATGAACACATACATAAACGAATACACAAATACCCAGACCTAGAACGGAAACCCAAATTCATCATTTACATATCTGTCTGGCCGAGGATTGAACACGGGACCCTCTGCGCGTCAGGACTATGAAGTCCGAACTATGAATCTAAGGATATTTCGAAAGTTGTAAGCAAAAGAACTTGATTGCAAGCAGCCTAATTTTAGAAGTCACTATAACAAGAGTGCCTATGTCATAATATTATCTACAAAAATGTAACATTCTCTAATGCAATCGCCAAATTAAATCTTAAATCTTTATATTTCTTACTTGCCAATCTTCACGATCCTTTAAATGTCTTTTATAAATAGAATATTTGGAGGTGGTGCTATAATTATTATCAGATCGATCCCCATTCATCATCAACCTTATCCCCAGGTGCCTTCGCTATTTATCACGGCGACATCATACTATCAGACTGAGGCGATTAATTCAATAGCTCAAATTATCAGTGACAACATGACTAATGACTTAATGAAGCATCGGGTGATCTTATACCAGATATGGGTCAGTTTATGGGGTACAATAATGGGTCTTTTATGTTTGGGCTTATTTACTTCTGATATGGTAAATATACAATTTACTTTTGTAAGCATCAGGAATTTTGTTAACCCATAAATCATCTATGTATTAGTAGCTGTAAAGGAAATAATAATGATCTAAATATTTCATTACTTATATTTGTATCGTATTTATACTGACATGAGTACCTAATTTCACATGAATTTCCTATCATTGTCCAAGTCTTGATTTGCCTTAAATTTTCGATCTAGTTGGAACACCGTGTTCATTTTGGACAATATTCTAAAACCTACATATTTCAGGTTATTGTTTTTATCGTTGAAGTAAGTTATAAATAACTATTTTACAAACTTATAAGTAGTAATTTAAGTTTATAAGCAAGTGATAATAAATTTATGAGTAAACGATAACTATAGGTGCGTGTGTTTTGTCATATTACCCTGCGCTTACAGTATGTGAACTCAAAATCACTATAACAAATTTTTTGCGACTACAATACTTAAAAACTTTTTTCTCTATACAAAGCTATAACCTACAGAATAATTTCGAAATATAAAAAAGTTACATGTTTACGAAAGGAATAAATAAAATTTACATCAATCAAATTCAAGTACGTTGGAGTATCCACGTTTCTCATATTCTCCAATATCTTCTCCAAATTGCACTCACTTCAAACGTCTCCGAACAAAATATTACTCAATCGTTGTCACTTCATTTGATCTTAGTACATTATATCTTTCTAAAGAACAGACATTGAAGTACATTCATAACAACGTAATATTATTCGAGTTACTATTTGTTCTAGAAGAATTTTTTTCTTTTTTATATGATCTAGATCATGAATTATAAAAATGTAACAATGGGAAAAATTATTTGAAATTGACATATATTAACGTTTTTACTCAAAAGGTAAAAACGAAACCGTATTACTAGGCGTCCGCTGTCTCTCCGTATATCACAATGCTCGCTCTATTTAACCGTAATAGATAAAATCTTGAAAAAGACTAGGTACACTTTATGTTTTTTTACTTTCGTGGCTGCTGTAATACCAAATACTAAAAATTAAAAAATATAGAAGTTGGCCGTGGTAGGGAATGCTCCATGTGAGAGTTCAACTCATACTTTAGCAAAATATTTTATTTTCATTTTATTGCATATACTCGTATAATGAGCATTGGTTTGATGTTGTAAAATATTTGTTATATTGCTGTGAACAATTTACTTTCTAAAAAATCTAACTAATAAATCTTCCTGTATTTTTAGACAATCTACAGCTTTTATCCGCCAGAAAAATAACTATGAGTGTGTTGGTACTCAGGCTTATGCATATAAACCAAAGCATTTTATACACACTTCAAACCACGATTTATTCAAAGGCATCGAGTAAAAAGTGAGAACCAATAGTAGAGCCCAAGAAAGTCGTATCGCGTCGGAAATCGCGAACTCAATTCAGCGGTGAAACGATTTGCTGTAGCTGAAATGTTCCGACTGAAAGCTATTTCGTTTTCCGACTGAGAAATTGTTGTTTTTACTCACACTGTTTCTCATGTAGTTCTGTGGATTGATTCGCTATGACACGAGAATTCATTGCAATAACGCATGACGTCAAAACTTGCTCGAAACTAAAACTTAAACGGTTAAAAAAAAGAGCGCATAAGACCTTTCTTATTAATATAAAAACAGTAAAACTGGATCTCAAAACTATTATTGAGTGGTTAAATTAAGTATCAATAGCTTTTTTCGCACCATTTTACAAACGCGCTAGTTAAAATCACGTTATTTTGACAATTCAAAACATGCGTACTCTTTTTTTTTAATTTTTAAGTAGGATAATATCCATAGATCCCACGAATTGATTGCCAAGTTCATGTGTCTTTCAATTAAAAACAGTTTCATGTAGTTATTTTTTTTAATAAGTAATTAAGTCGCCCTCAGGATAAAATCCGAATCAAATCTTATCTGATGTTGATTACAGATGTCCAGTGGCGGCAGAAGCTATATTAGACAAAAAAGAGTACAAAAATCGCAACCCTCCGCGTTATACCTGCATCGTGAATAAGGGCACTGCATGCGGTCCGCATGCAGCTGCGACGTCAACATTAGTAATACGCGGAGTGACAATTTTCGTCTAGATTTTAAACCGGGTGAGTTTTGTGTACGTGCGCTAAAAGTGGCATTTTGTCTCGTGTTACTTTTGTTCCAAATTTTTGGCACTGCGTCCGTAACGGTCTGAAGTTTGAGTTAATGACTAAATGTTGTGTTTATTTTTAGTGGATCTGAGTGCTATCGTGTATGTTATATACTACTAATGTGGGTAATAAATAGAAAACAATAAAATGTTATTTTATTCGATGTTCATTTTGTTTAAATGTTCATATTCTTCGTTCACACATTATAAGGCCTAAAATGGTCTTATATTTAACGTTTAACATGCATTGTTTTTCTAATTTTACCAGTCATTAGGAGGATATTGTTAGGATAGGGTATGTGAATCCTTATTCGAATTATTTATATATCACTGTAAGAGTTAAAGTTTTAAGTTTTAATAATAGATTGCTGCTTAGAGATAGGACTGTTAGTGTGCAATAGAGGGATTTTTACCTATCCATCGACTGGTCTATCTATGAACTTCATCCCACTAAGTATCACTGTATTAATAATTAGCTATCAAAAACATGATCATTCGCACTACAAGTGCCACTTGTCCATGATCGATGAAATTTAACTTTAATTAGTGCAAACCAGTTGAACATTGTTTAACATAGACCATGCAACAACAGAATAACGATAATCAAAACGATTACCATTAATCCACGGCTTAATTTGATGACTCTCGTTGCGATTCGAATTAAAGCATCTGTTCCGGGTTATTGCATTCATTATTCCTAATTTGTTATCAATTCATGGTTCAAGCATGGCTGGGTAGTGACGTTTCATCACGGAATGGTATGCGATAAGCGATAAATTTAGCTTTAATTATAATTATAGACACCATCGCTTGGTTGATTTTACTCTGCAAAAGTTGAAAATAAACTTATTCTAATAGTTTTGATCTTTTAAAAAAATCTTAAGAATAATAACTTCCAGTGAGTTAGTAAAACCTTAAAATAAGAAGCCTTAGAAGAATCTATTTATTCCTGAGAAATTATTTCGGTCACCTGTAGGCAGAAATGGATGTTTATATTAATTCGTGATTGAGAAAGGTAACTGTTGATTTTAATTAAAAGGAAATCTTCTTCGTACATTTATTCGGCATTTATAAAATAAAATAAGACAAGTCAATGTAGTAAGCAAAATATATATAAGATTACATTTCACATGTAACATCATGTTGCTACCGAAAATTTATAATGAAATGAATTTCTCGCTTCGCTCGCTTCACTTTCCTCGCAAGTGATCCAACAAGTGTCTTACTACTGGACAGCAATTTAGATAGATCAAAACAGATAAGCGAGTGGCCAAATGACTAGCCTAATATATAGCATGTGAATCTACATAGTAATTAATGTAGCGGTACATAGATAGGTATTTACAGCAAAGATATAGGTTAATAGTTAGTATTATGTTATATACCTAATTTTGTGTTTTATTGCTGAAGTTAGAAGGCCTGAATATCTTGAACCACGTTGCTTCAACACCTATTGGGGTAGAATGTTAGGAAGGATGGATTGATCAGCGCGTATCGTATGTTGTCAAAACACAAATGAGGTTTCACTCAATGTTCTACTGTTAAATTAACCAATAATAACAACCAGCACCGAAGCTTCTCGTACCCTTCCCATTTACTTAACAGATTGGTTATATTCTACTAAAGATAAGGAATTATATATGCTTTTATTTTACAAGTAAGTTTAAAAATAAACTGAAAAACTAACGTAACGCTTTCTACTGTCACAGCCCCACACTTGGAGTGTCGCGATTGTCATGTTCACAGAACGAAAATTATATAAACACCCATACCGAAAACAGAAACCAAAATGCATCATTAAAACTTCTTTCTTCTCGGCGATCGATCCTAGAACCTACTGCTTTTCAGATGGGAATGCACACGGTATTAAAAATGTAATAAAAAACCATAAAATAAGTAGGCACTCACCTTAAAAATAAAGTCTGATACATTGATTGTTTGATTGATACAAGAAATAAAGTGACGTACCTACATAGAATCTTAGTACAATATTTTTTAACTTATTTTATTCTTAAGAGTCACGTTCGTACATAAACTACGAAATAAATAAAACCAAGATTGCATCTTCGATTTGTACATCAGTACAAATAGTTCGTGTTTCTCCAATATTAGATTCCTTTGTTACACGATGAAGGCCGTGCACGTTCTAAGCGCCAAGTAACTAGACAAAGTACTGACAATTGTAGGTTACATTGTAAGTATTGTAGAAAATATAAATGAAAAGCTATTTGAAATATAAGTATTGGATTAAAACGGTTTTATTCGATACACCTCTGTAATTGTTCGAAATTACAAAATTTAATGATAATAATTTTGTAGTTAATAGAAAAATAAAAATAAATGTCGGTACCAGAAGACAAGTAATCAGATATTTTCTAATTAATATTATTCCTAACATTAACACCATAAGTCATAAACGTTTATGAAACGTATAAGAAATTGTAGAAACAGTATGAAAAGATCTATTTTAAATATTCGCATTTATACTTTGAGCGTTTATGCGCAATATGGATGTCAATCGTAAACAAACAACACGTGAAGATCAGTAAACATAAACTACACGTTTCACAGACAAGTTATATAATGCGTCGGGATGCAGCAGCCAGGATACATAAAGACCGAATTACTTATATATATATATATATATATATATATATATGTATTTAATCAAAACAGAATATTACATGTTTTGGATTAAATCTAACCTAAATTAAAACTAACTATCCTAAGTGACTTGCTGGGGCAATGTTAGCACCCAGAGTGAATTCCCACGTTCGGGACTGTACGATAGAAACGGAGCGGTGGTGCGGAGTCAGCGTTCCCACGGCACGGCGGCGGTGCAGGATCGGATGTCTTTCTAGTAATTTTGTTTAAGGCGAATTTATAACTATGGTGATTAAGGCCAATATATAACACAGAAGACCGAGGATAAGACAACACTATAACATGCATTATGTTCAATATATTTTACTTGGTAGACAACATATAATTTGAAATACATTACACACTATTTGATATGCAGATCGTTAGTTTGAGTAAATTGACTGTAATATTTGTATCATCAATTCAGACATTTTTGTAGAGCATTACGTTTCATGCCTTGGAGGATGTTACATTCTTGGCAGTTTTTTTATGATTTAAGTTGACAGTGAATGTAAAAAATACTTTTAATAATAATCTGCATACTAATATCTACCTAACTATGTTAAAATCAAAACTTTACTTATATGCACTTGGCTTTGAAGTGTTGCGTATACCTTTTTACTCTCAAAGGAGAGCCGTGTAAAGGTATAGTAGAAGTGGATAAATTAAATTATTAATTATTAAAAAAACACAAAACCTTTCTGCGTAATAATAATAACCAGCCGTTTGAGCTGTAGGACGAGCCAAAGATTGAAACTGCAGTTAAGTAAAATTGACACGTACAAGACACGTAAACACTCCGTACAATATAAAATTAAATCGTAAACACAAATAACAAATAAACATCAGTAAACATAAACACCTACGTTTCACTAGCACATCGCTCGCCGATTCGATAACATTGTTATACGGTGCAAGGCACGTCTCTCCTGAAGCGCCCAATATCTCCGAACACAGCCCTGTGTGCAGTGAAAGAGCGTTTGTTTATATCTTGAATGTAAACAACGTTTTATGTGTACATTA
Source organism: Epargyreus clarus clarus (assembly GCA_014595695.2). Classification (NCBI taxonomy): domain Eukaryota; kingdom Metazoa; phylum Arthropoda; class Insecta; order Lepidoptera; family Hesperiidae; genus Epargyreus; species Epargyreus clarus. The sequence goes on from JACTTY020000083.1 coordinate 1,605,667, forward strand.
CTCACATGGTTTAGACGAATCCAACAACATCTCATATGTTAAGATTCAAGCCATTTGGGCTGTAGGAGATGCCAAAGAACGAGACTCTGTAGTCGGATGCGACTTGACACGTACAAAACCCGTAAACACTCCATACTAGATAAAATTAAATCGTAAACATAAATAACAAATAAACATCAGTAAACGTAAACACCTACGTTTCACTAGCACATCGCTCGCCGATTCGATAACATTGTTATACGGTGCAAGGCACGTCTCTCCTGAAGCGCCCAATATCTCCGAACACAGCGTTGTGTATAGTGTAAACGAGCGAATAAACGCTTGTTTATATTTTGAACATAAACAGCCTTTTTTTGTTTGTGAGATTTATTTTAACGTAAGACCGACATGACAATTCGAGCGTACATTAATAAGGTCGTAATATTGCTTTGATAAATTGAATTAAATTTAATGTAATTATTACATGGAATTACTTATAAAATATTAGCTACAATGTTTGTACAACTACTGGATCAGAACACCACTTCAAGAAAGTCGTTATCATTGATCAATTTCTACATAAATATTGATTTATAGAAGTTTACTTTTGAACATATTCTTGTCATTGAAAAGGGGGTTTTGCCATCACTTGACGAATCGAATATGCAATATACTGTTAATAATAACGATTGGACTGTTTAATACAATCTACTATCTCGCAGATGGTCCTGGCGAATATTGGAATAAAGTTATTTTAGAACACCACTTCAAGTTCTTCAAATACCAGATAAGAATTTAACTCGACTCGTCTGTCTCCGGAAGATTAAAAACCGCCCGTATGTACTGACCACGCTGAAGCCGAGCATTGGGACAATGAATTTATTGTCAAAGTTTTAGTGCAGCCGGATCGTTGCGGCTCTCCCGTACCGCAAGCTGAAAACGATAAACGAGCGTGTTGCAAGTTTATTTTGTTGTTCGTTTTTAGGTATTTGTCGGTGTATTGTCCACTTAGCGTCGAAATAAATCTACGTCGATACGTAAACAGCTTTAGTGAAACCGGCGCTTCAAAACTAAATTGTGGCTTGTGGCTTGGACATTGTTATAGTGTTGAGTTGTTACGTTTAGCTGAAAGGATTATAGGACTTTATGGTGTTACTGTTATTTGCAGTACCTGCAACTAACATAAGCTTAGTTTTTACTAGTTCTGTTTGATTCAGTTATGAACTAAAATTAATGATTGTTAAGGATATACAATTAAAACTTACAAAAATAATTATAGCAATCGAAATGTGGTTTTATCGAAAAACGTTACACATCAAATGAACCAACAAAAATACTTTTGTGAAGGTGTCTGAAAATATGAAAAAAGTTTTGATGGCCATCAAATGGAGAAAGGTGAAATATTTCGAATAAGTAAGAATAAGACAATATTGTGTTGTTCAGATATGATGCTCATGAGATGCACTGACTAAATTTTATAGAAGATACATGAAAGCTGGCAAAAGAAGATACAATGGCCGAGGAATTGTAGGACTATTATTAAATTAACAAAGTATTAAACCTCTTGATAAGGATAGGATAGGAGATGAAGAACAATACCCTGTATTTGGAGAAGCACAGAACAGAGAAGACGGAACGGAGAAGATAGCTTTTTTTGCAAACTTGTGAAGCTTTATGCAACTATGCATATAATGAGATGAAATTCATTGCACAATTATATAAATTGCATGTAAGTAAGAGTTGAATTACTTTGTAGGAAGATACGGAGATGGAAGCTCGTCTTTGATGTGTACAAACCATACATGAAAGTAGTACTGAATGTAGCAAACTTTTTTGCGAATGTGTAAACTCTTACACTATTGAAGCGCAGTGAATGGATTTTATAGAAGTAAATATTTAACAGAATTTTGGATAGCATTAAGTTCTCAGAAATTGATTTCATGTCGCGTTATGTAAATTAAAAGTTTTCATCAAATTTAAATTCAAATCTCACCTATTCAAATTAATAATATAGAAACTCAATGTTTTTTTTTCAATATAATATAGGAGTTGCAGACGAGCATGCAGTCCACCTGTTGGTAAGTGGCTACTGCCGCCCATGGACGTCTGTAATTAACCCCAGATAGGATTTAATATTCCTACCTGAGGTCGACCACAAATGCGCCGCTACTCCTGAGGACTAAGCTGGAACGCCTCGGAAAAGGATGTCTCCCTTACCATGTCTTTCAAACCAGAACACAGCAGCGTTTGACACTGCTGTTATGAGGCAGAAATAGGTGTGGCGGTGGTGCCGCCGGAGTTGAACCACAAAGGTTTCTACCACCTTTAACTACTGTGAACGTCCTCCAAACAAGTATTCCAAGTCTTATTACCATATGCAACATTTAACAGTTAATTTCAACGCTTCCAGGAAGCTGAAACCAATTGCAATAAAATTACTGAAACAAATTACACAAGTTAAATTAAGCAGAAGTTAATTATATTCATTACTTTGTACTGGAACAATGCCACGATTTTTAGCGAATATTGCGATAAATCTTGCTTGGTTGGTGGCTTGCATGAATAATTTATTCTGAATTGACTTTAATGGTTCCGTGGATATTTCCTTTTTATGAAAAAATTTTTGCATGTCCGTCAGTTTATCATTTGTTCGTTTATCTCTTTGCCTTTTCCAATATTTTAAAAATATCTATCTCGCTTTCCGTCACGGCAAATTTTAAAGTTATGGAAATAATAAACCCATTTTTTTAAGTTTTTACTTATGTAGGCCCACGACTATCATCATGAACTGTCCTTCCCTTCCAGCGCATAGTCATCTTGTCCCGGCTGAGCCTTGGGACCTCCATCCAAACTAAGACAAACAAAAAATACTATTTCTGTGGGTAATTTTAAGCAATTAACATCAGAAAAATATGTGGTTGTTTGCAGTATAAGCTTCTGTATCACACCTAGACTACTGTACTCGTAGAAAAGACTTTTGTAAATTATGTTGGCCACAGTTGCGATATGGTCAATAGCTTTTCATAAATAACCAGCTTAAGGCACTACTACAAAAAAGTAATTAAGCTAAGTACACAAAAATGGTTCACTAATAGTCTAATTGACCTTACTAATTTAAATTAAGCCGTTGTAATTTTTTAACTGTACATAGGATTAACGTATTTTACTTTTACACAAATTAAAGCTATAAGTTAAATTTACGATAATTGTTTAGACATTTTTTCGTTTGTTAAATAAGAATTTTAACGTCTTTTTCTGTGGTAAGTGTTGGTGGTTAATTTATGTGTCAATTACGTTTTATGTAATAAGCAAAAACAAAAGAAAGGCAACAGAAAAATATTTGATGTCTAGTGTGTGCTGATGATTGTATTAGTGATGGCACTATCCATTTTTATCCAGCTCTGGACAATTCTACCTGAAGGCAATCACAAATTCGTTACAATTCCTAATCATTAGGTCAGTGTAGTTTGAACATGTTTTTAAATCTAAAACACAGAAACATACATAATATAAGTCAAATACAGCGCGGCTGCTATATAGACAGACAAGAGAACAATTAAAAATATATTTTTCATGTTTTGTTACTAGGACTCTGTTTTTACCATGCCTATTTAGGGAAACGAATAAAGGCTAGAGGATAAGAAGAAGCGTATCTGAGCTTAGTCATATCTACTTATTAGTCACCTACTGTAGTTACAAACATGCAGCTGAATATGGTTACTACAAAACCCCATTTCTAAACAAACCCTTTATCCAAAACAACTTCTAAAGGTTGACGGGTGAAGAAAATGAATTATTTTAGAGAGCACCAGTTATTTCAAAATAACAGACAATTGTATCTATATAAATTTCCTTCGTTAAAAGACGTAGTGAAGTTGTGCCAAAGCTCTTGTTTATCCACTACAAATTGTATTTTCCCACTTACACTAAACTGGAATCCTGCACGGCACTCCCGTTGTTTGTCTTACTTTGAAACTTTTCCGAGTACAATAACATCGTACGTTCCGTACATTTCGGAAAGAGACGAATTATCTTGATTTTCTATTTAATTGTAAGTTTAAGCTTTATTTTTATCACAGAGATTATGTAGTTCGATAATGGAAATGTTTTCGGTGTTTCTCAAAATACGTGTCAGAATTCATCATCTTTATCATAGTCATAAAATTATGAGATTGTTAGGTTGAAACATAATAAAATTCTGATAAATTATGAAGAACTATAAATTATGTACCTAGTTATTTAAGATTCGTTTACTATTAAAGTAAGTGATATTTTATTTGTTAACTGTAAGTCACTTTTCTTCTCTGCACTTTTCTGCTGTCATTGAAGATTATCTGATGTTATGGTATGGGTACAATAACGTGGAAGTAGATCACTTTTACGAATTCCTGCAACTGGGGAATATAATAGTGCTATATTGGGGAATATAATAGTGCATGCCCTGCCTATATTGTAAGAAACAACTAAACGGAGTGTTCACGGACGGTATGAGAAGAAGTCGAACCGTCCAACCAGCGATTCCGGGAAGGTACATGGATCTAAAAAGGTCTATTTACATTGAGAATTTACTTGGAGAACAATGCATATTATAATCAGCAATATAAGCGAACAGTATTAAAGTTCGCAAGCATATGCGGGTATATAACTAGTTTGAAACACATACTGTAACTGTATAGAAAACTATTTCCAACACGATCTTAAGAGAAACACGATATGCGTGATCCCAGCAATAAAACGCTAAGCTGCTTTGCATTGTTTTATAGCGAAAAGGCAAATATGTAACTGTTCAAATAAAAACATAAAATGTCGTCTTGCTGTTAACCAAATTGCACTTTTTTTGTATCTATTACATCTTTATTTGATCTCTTCTTATGACGCCTTATTAGATGACGCCTGGAGGTAGTTTTTACATGCACCTCCTTAATTTTTTAATCAAGAAGCATCGAAGGTGGTAGGACCCTCTCTGGCTCGACTCCGGCGTCACCATCGCCACACCTATTTCTGCCTAATAACAGCAGTGTTATATGCTGCTGTGTTCTGGTTTGATTTAAGGTATTTAAGAGTGGCGGCGCATTTGTGGGCGACCTCAGATAGGAATCAAATCTGTTGATTAAGTATATCCAATGACGGCAGTAATAGGTGGACTGCATGCTAGTCTGCTACTCTTATGTTACAAAAAAAAGTTTTATAAAAGAAGTTGGACGTTAACCACTTAGGGAGCTTACGGGAGCGGCCACCATTCCGATTTTACACCCAATGGGTTCCGGGTTCGATCCCCGGGTAGATAGAAGATATCTTAATGATAAATTTCGATTTCTATTCTGATGACACAGGCAAATTCCTAGTAGGGTTACTTATAAAACGTTAATTAGACAGCACTGAGTGTAAATAATAATTTATCTACGCGACTTCTACGTGCCGTATACTACACTTACTTGACTATATAAATGTAGTAAACACAAAGCTAGCAAACGACGTGCGTGATCCGAGCTATAAAACACTCGCTTTGCCTCGTTTTATGAAGAGAAAATGGAAATAACTTACCAAATAAAAACATAAATTCTTCACTGAATACGCTAGCGTGCGTCGCTTTGACGCTTACAATGTGGATATGGCGGTACATTGTATATCGTAATACTGTACTGATCTTACTAGTGAGATATTTATACTTTATTGACTGTTCGTTTGTCCGTTTGTCCTGTAGTTTAATAAGTAACATTCCATTGTAGTTAAAAGCTTAAAATATTCAAAACGTAGAAGGGCAGTTTATAATTAAAATTTAAAATCCATGTGATAGATTTCTGTTTAAAGCAATCATTAAAGCAGCTAAACTGACTATCATAGTCTTAATAATAATTTGCGTTAGAGCGACACCGTATACAGTGTACACCACAATATTCCTGTAATTTATTAAGGTGACGGTAGTATCTTCCCAGCCAAACAATGGTGATTCTACCTTTAAATGTACAGAGGATTTAATAAACATGTGGAATATTTCAACGAAGTTTTTTTTTACCTAATATAGGAGTAATAGACGAGCATGCAGTCTTCTTGATGGTAAGTGGCTACTGCCGCCCATAGACAACTGTAATCAACCCCACACAAGACTAAATTCCTCCCCGAAGTCGGCTACAGATGAGCCGCTACCCTTGAGGTCTAAGCTGGAATGCCTCGGAGCGCTTAACGCTGCTTAAGGCTAAGGCCACACTTCAAGAAGAAATCATATGGAAGGACCGTAGGTGTATCCTTCTCGTTCTAAAAGTAGATCTATGCTAGTAGAATACTTAGTTAAAGTAACTTAGTAACAAAGCTTCTAATATGAATACACATCACAAAGCCTAACAAGATCCAGCTAAGCAACGTTTAATTAAAATCTCATTTGTTTAACAAACAGTTCAAGCAGTAATTAACATTGTGCTTAATTAGTTCTTGGTTCTAGACACAACTATTCAGTAAACACTGTCTTCATAATCTATAATGAGTCGTGCGTTAGCTACGACCTGAGTTAACGGGACCGAGTTACACTGGGCGCTTCTTCATGGACGACAACGGCACGACACGGCAACGGTATTTTTTTTTTATAATATAGGAGTAGCAGACGAGCATGCAGTCCATCTGATGGTAAGTGGCTACTGCCGCCCATGGACACCTGTAATCAACCCCAGATAGGATTAGATATTCCTACCTGAGGTCGGCCACAGATGCGCCGCTACCCCTGAGGACTAAGCTGGAACGTCTCGGAAAAGTCTGTCTCCCTTACCACACCCTTCAAACCGGAACACAGCAGCGCCTAACACTGCTGTTATTAGGTAGAAATAGGTGTGACGGTGGTGCCGCTGGAGTCGAACCACAAAGGGTTCTACCACCTTAACAGGTAATACAGACGTAATATCTAAATCGACGACGAAAAGGTATTTCGCGTATCATAAGGGAGAGCAAAACACTTGTAGGTAACAAATTGTCCAATTCGCTATTGCTCTTCTTTAATATAATGATCAGAATAACGTCAGAGTTTACTATATTTATTCATGGCTGTGGTAAGTGCAATAGTTTTCCATTCATCTATTTATATATTTATCTTATACTTAAATGGATTTTCGATTATTTATCTAAGATAGATTTCCCTTGTGAGGTCACGGTATTTAAAATCTGTCAGGCTTGGTTTCATACTGATGGTGGTACACGCACTATCTATTGTTTGTGTCTATATTTGGTATTGACAGAAGTTCTGAGAGCATCGGTGCCGTGCCGTGCCGTGCCATGCCGTTGTCGTCCCTATGAAGAAGCACACATTCTCACAAGTTTTCGTGTTAACTGTTAGGAAACTTTTATCAAGACGGATTAGACCATCTATTTAAATATTGCTACAATGTAATACTTCGAACTTACTGTTTGGTAGTTGAATATGACAAAAGGTATTATATGGTTATGAAGTGGCAATAGGCCGGCCACATCGCTCTGAGGACGAATAACCGATGGGGAAGAAAGGTCCTCAAGTGGCGACCACGCATAGGTAAAAGGAGTTCAGGCCACCCCCGACCAGGTGGGCCGACGACCTGAAGAAGACGGCAGGAAACCGCTGGATTCAAAGGGCACGGGACCGGTTGGAGTGGCGCCAATTAGAGGAGGCCTATGTCTAGCAGTGGACCTCAAAAGGCTGATGGATGAAAGGATGAATAAGATTTATTTAATTGTAATTATTTGTGTATAAATAATAAAAGAAATCAGTCTCAATAAACTCTAGTATTTTCTTATGCGTAGTCTACGCACAACTTAAATTGGTGTGTTTAAGTTTAGGTAAGAAATAATTATTTCTTATTTTTTTTTATATAATATAGGAGTAGCAGACGAGCATGCAGTCCTCATGGTTAGTGGCTACTGCCGAGCATGGATATCTGTAATCAACCCCAGATAGGATTATAGATATTCCTAATTGAGGTCAGGCACAGATGCGCCGCTACCCCTGAGGACTAAGCTGGAACGCCTCGGAAAAGTATGTCTCCCTTATCACACCCTTCAAAACGGAACACAGCAGTGTTAGGCGCTGCTGTGTTCCGTTTCCGTTATGAGGTAGAACTAGGTGAGGCGGTGGTGCCGCCGGAGTCGAACCACAAAGGGTTCTACCACCTTAAAATTAATCCAAATAAATAAATAATAAAACCCGATATTAATACGGCATAAATATAATTTTAATTATATCGCTAATTTATTCTTTTTTTGGTTGCTAAAAATGTTATCTTTCTATTAGTCTATATTCAGTTGTGTAAACTTAATTGCAATAAACAATCGTATCTGAATAAATAAACATCAAAGCCTAAAGACATGAGACGCATTATACTTCACAAATTATTTTTTTATTAACAAAATTAATTTCTGTAGAGACTTTACTTTTCACAATCAAAGACGAAACAAGGAAAGTTGTTTTTGAAAACAAAAGCACCTGTTGCGGAATAATTTAAGTACCCTAACGACTATGGAAATGTCCATGCTTCTGTGCAAATTATTTTATTGTTCACGATGTGGTTAACTTTGGTTGCCTCGAGGCATCAGCCTGGTCTTTTAACATTTACGACGATAAGTGAATCAGTGGTTTAATTTTTCTTAAATGGTACATAATAAGAATTTTTAATGTTTTCCTTATTTCTGAATGTTTGTTGGTTTTGTCTGCATAAAATATAGTTTTCAACGTGGTCGTATTTATGATCGGTTTCAGTTCTCTATTTCAAATGTTTGTTACAGATGACTATGGGCGCTAAGGAACACTATAAAAATATCTGATGACTTTGATGATCTTGTAATAAAATGCTATAACGACAATTGGCATAATTTTGCAATAAACAATGTTGTTACATACATTAATTGTCAGAAATAATATTTTATACTCATCAACATACAACAAAACAGACATATAATTCTTTAAGTAATTACAAATATTGACGAAACAATACGATGCAGAGGGCAGATGTCGCCAATTAGGAGAGGGATGCTGTGGGGAGATTTTAAATTAGATCTTGGAATAAGTCCGACATAATTTGAATCGTAGTAAGTAATTAGAGAAATTATATTGATGGTGGAATAATGTCGTTACTGTACATTGCAAAGTTAATAATTAATATCCGTAAGCGAAATGAGATTTTTATTTATTTGAAATTCCCTACTTTGCATATTTTGTTACAGGTTTGTGTTTATAACTTTGTATACAGAATCAATTTATGATATTTAATATAAAAATAGCATTTATTTGAATGCCATGCCATTGTTGCATGCCATTTGTTTTGTATAAAATATGGTCAATATTAATGTTGCTGTTTATTATTATTTTGTTATTGTATTCATTTTGTTGAATGCAAGTGATTGAGGGAAATTGTCATAAAATATAATAGATTTTAACTAATAAAATTGCAAACTTTAAATAATATTTGTAGATGAGCTAAGGACTTTCATCATCATCAACCCATTACTGTCCCACTGCTGGGCACGGGTCTCCTCTCAGAATGAGAAGGATTAGGCCATAGTCCACCGCGCTGGCCAAGTGCGTATTGGTAGACTTCACATACCTTTAAGATTTTTTATAAATCTCTCAGGTATGCAGGTTTCCTCACGATGTTTTCCTTCACCGTTTAAGCAAGTGATAATTAATTTCTAACCTAAAAAGGACTTTACCTGTTAATAAGAATTGTATAAGTAAGCAGTATATCGGAGTCTCAAATATTTTAGTTTCCTTACGACATCAATACCGTAAGATGCAAAGGAAAGCTTAGAGCTTAGGATATTTGCAGTAAATGCTATTAAGTTTGTTACAGCTGACTAGTTCACAGGCCAGACGATTAAATCTAGTTTATGAAAATAATGTGTAATGGAGTCTGATTTGAATAAGTTTTTATGATCATCATATTACATGTTCATATGGAAGGTTTGTTTATATATACAGAATTCGAAAGACACGAGCCGTGACAGATAAAATGTAGACATATGTAAACAACTTCACATACAGTACGGGTTGTACCAAAGGCTGATTATATGGTAGAGCCCTTTGTAGTTCATTCCAGAACTATCAGCATCCCAGCTATCTCTGCATAATAAAATTAGTGATAAACGCTGCTATGTTCCGCTTTGAAGGGTGCGGTGTGGAAAACATACTTATCCGAGGCGTTACGACTTAGTCCTCAGAGCAACATATCCGTGGCCAACATCAGGTAGGAATTTAGTCTTATCTAGGGTTGATAATTTTTCCAAGGATAGTTACCACCAGGTGGACTGCAAACACATTTTCTACTACAATAATATATTAAAGATGTTTTGCCACTCCTGAAAATAAAAATGGTTGCATTAATTATGAAAGTGAGCCTTTAAGTCGTCTGTTATTATCTTAACATTCTTTAAATTGTACAAATGCTCACGGATGGTTTCCTCCATGTAAAAGCATATAGTGATATAAAATCTAAGCTGTGTTATATGAAAATATTATATCTGGAAATATTTGCAAGTCAACTGTGAATGAAAATAGAACTGTCACGCAACAGCTGGCCAAACAAAATTTCAGTGCAGTTGAACTTATTGTAAAAGTTTTTGGTTTTTGACAACGTAGGAATTTGTATACGTGTTTATGTTCAACCTTTTTCTTTTTTTTTGAATGGATAAAATCTGTTTCCAAGATAAATTAATAAAAATCTATATTTTTTTGTGTAAAGAAAGCGCTCAATTGTATCTAAAGCATAAATTAATTTAAGTTTCTAAAAATTATAAAAATATCTTCTTTTCGTTTTTTTACATCTATAATGTTTACGTTTAATGAATAAAATACCAACGAAATACTGTGAAGTAGATATTTTATTAATGCTAGTTAGACGAAAAATACAGATTTTGGTGGTTAACAATGAAGTACGTCAAAACTAAAACATTATCGGTAAAATTAACTGGTAGAACCACGCCACGGATTCATCAGATAACCGCTCAAATTTATCGTTTGAGCACTATACATTGCTTCTTTTCCTATAAACGTATTTATCAACAGAACATAACCAGCAATGTATTACAATTATTTTGTATTGTCCGTGCTTTTCTAACTATATGCTAGTTAGTAGCTGCGTAAAAATGAACATTATAACAAATTATTAATGTGAGCTGTAGTACTTTCATAGAATTCCGCTTGTGCGTGCCTTTAGCCATTAGTCGAATAAAACTAACTGATAAGCGCCATCACATTCATAATTGGGAGCTTGCTACAAAAACATGTGAATAAATAAATAAGTAAATACGGTTTACACTTACAGAAGAACGCTTAACCTAGGTGCCATTCACACAAGAAGTAATTGTAATATTATAATAATACGTATATTGTAGGTATTTATAGGTAATATAGGTAGGTATAATATTCTACATCCAGGACAGGTATACATAAATCAAATTATTTTTATTGAAATAATATTTTTATTTAAAGAATTGATTCCTTTATAAATTATTTTTATTATTGTCCTGGTGCCCTTGGTGAGGTTATTTAGGTAATAGTTTTATCAGGAATTGAACCCTGTACTTTCTTTTGACTATCGAGTATAGTAGCATAACGTATCAACGTATGATCTACGTACGTAACAAGTATTTTTTAATTATGTCATATTAAAAAAAAACGAATTTTCATTTGTGCCTTATAATGCCATGTGAACTCTACAAGCCTTTACAACACTTCACACCAAAACACAGCAACACTTAACAATAGATAGGTGTTAAGCACTGCTGCTTTTTACCCTTATAACGCTTTAACATGTGGAATTGTGGAGCTTACCTACTTTCATTATGTATTTTACAAATTTCACAATGTTTCCAGTCAGTTTAAAATAAGGTCTTTTTAATATGCTATCTCATAAATCACGATTATTTCCCAAAAATTCATACGGAATACCCAATAAAATAATCTGTCCATTAAAAATTTACGCTCGGCTCAAATTTAAAAATATACGAGTACAATGATTAACGCAAAAACATGAGAAAACAGAGTTTATAATGGGAGGTTAAATTAAAAATCGACCGTACGGGCCTTTTTCCTGTCACGCGGACACGAACCACGTTATAATATAGGTGTGTTGAAATACGGTCGTTAAATAAAGAGTCGGAGGTTCGAATCCGAAGTCCGAATCGAATCGAATCGAATAAACTATGGCCCGTTCGTTTTTACTGTGATAGGATAGCCGTGGCCAGGAATTAGACAGGAATGGATGACATATTCATCTCTTTACAATTGGGAAAGGCATGGAGCAAACCACGCTAGTCCACTGTGGTGAAAAGTACAATTTAGTCCATGCGTTGGATATTTTTATATCGCTCTCAATGCCTTTGGTAATGTTTCATTACTGCTGTCCAATAATAACAACGTACCGACTTTGCGTGGTGCTGCTTATTTAGTCGCTCGCCGTCACCTATCCAAGAGTCCTTTTTACGTTGCTCAACTTTGTAGAGCTGTCACAATGAAACCGCGAAGCCATGCGCGCTTCATACAGTTAACCCTTATAACGCCGTAAAATTACTCAGAGCAATTATTTTCGCACAAAAGGGTCATTACGGTAAGTGGATATGATTTTACGTTTTAGAAATGTAGGTTTCTAGAAAAACATTTCTCGATAATAAATTCCCTTTGGCTACAAAACTCTTTGTTTTAAACGTCATCAACATTATACAACAGCCTTGCGTTTTAACAGTGCACAAATTATTTCCTTTTATTTTGTATATAGCAACACAACTCCCACATAATTATAATAAACGAGCAACATAATGCTTCCATTTTAAAATGTTCCACCTCCATATTTTAAAATATACAACAATTAGTTACGCAATAAACTCGCAAAAACAAAGTTGGGAATGGGACGTTAAAAATCAAATTTTAGTCCCACCGTACACGTGTATTGGCCAAATTAAATTAACCCTTTAATGCTGCAAAATTACACGGAGCAATTAGGTCGAAACGACCGAGTAATTTAGGGTTAGAGTTAAAATATCAGGTCTGTTGGGTCCGGAATTTTCACGGGTGTTTTTTGTCAGTAGCGCTTTATATATTTTTATTACGCAGGGCACCTTTGCTTAATTACTTTACGAAATATAGGAACGATGTTGGTTTCCACATTATTTAATTTTTTCAGGATATTCGATTTAGTCAGGTGTATAAAAATACTCTGTTGCCTACACCCCAAATTAAAAAATAAAAACTGGTATATGAAACCATGATGGTTATCTACAGTAACCAACTCAATGTAACAAATCAAGACAACCAACCAACTAGTAACCAAATCAACTCAACCGATGAAGCTAAGCGTCTAATCTAAGCTGATATCTAAGTTGATAATCGAATCTAAGCTGATAGAGACGTTGGCTGCAAATGATTTGGTGCCACTATGGGCTAAGTTGTAATTTGGATATATGTCGCTCCCTTCCCAGTCTTTCTTCCTACCAAACAGCACCACTAAACACTACTGTTACTTGTCGGAAATAAGTAGGGTGATAATGCCTATGCACATCTAGACTTAAAACCCTTCGTAGACGCAAAGCCATTGTTGATTTATCATCATCAACCCATTTTTGTTTACACTACTGGGCACGTGTCTCCTCTCAGGATGAGATGGATTAGGCCATAGTCCACCGCGCTGGCCAAGTGCGTATTGGTAGACTTCACATACCTTTAATTTTTTTTTATAAATCTCTCAGGTATGCAGGTTTCCTTCCGATGTTTTCCTTCACCGTTTAAGCAAGTGATACGCACATAACTTTGAAAAATCGTGCAGTATAAAAGAATAAGGTGCGTGCCTGGGATTTGAACCTCAGACCCCTCGATCGAGAGTCCGAGTTTTTTAACCATTAGGCTATCACTGCTTTTTGTTGATTTTTTATCTATATTTAAATGTTATAATCCTCTATCGTATTGAGTAACATATTCAATACCTAACTAGAAATATCCTATCACAAAAACACAAAACCGTTACTTTTTCGAACTATTAAAATGCAACACGGCGCTACGGTTGGCGTCGATCATTAGTTTCAGTTCCACATTTTAGCTCGCCGAGCTTTTAACTTAATAGTTGCATTTTTTATACAATAAAAGCGACAAGAGTATTTTTTGTAAGCAGCGTTTTAAATTTTAATTATACGACTCACCTTGGTGGAGACAAAAGGATTTTTAAAGTCGTTGGAAATGGAATATTTTGTTTGTTGTAAATGGAATGGAGTGTTCTCATAACTCGGCGGTACTGGCGTGCTTAAATGATGTGTTATATTTTAGAAGATTCAAGACAAACGAGGATTTTTACCTGTGTTTTTGAGCGATTATTTTACCTGGCTCTTGGTTTGCGTCCCGTATCAGATCGACCTGCGCTTCGAGTGTATTCCGATTTAGTTCTCAGGGATGTCAACGAATTTGTAAAGCAACTCAGATACTTGTAACATAACTGCGGTAGCTACTAATGAAGTTGAAGATTTTTTACAAATGTGGTTGCCTACTACTGCGGATATGTGCTATAGTAATTGAAAATAAAATATGAATAAAATTTTGAATAAAAATCAAATAGTTAGAATTACATTTAGCTATCAACTTGATTCATCCCCTTTCACTAGTCAAAACGTTCTAGAAATTCGTTAAAATGGTTTTTTATATTTATTAAATTCTAATATTTCCTCGCTTAGAATTTTTAATGACACAGGTGCATTAAATGTTTATGGTTAGCGTAACAATTCGTTTGTTCTCGCATGTATCTCACGTTACAGTTAATTTTTTAATTAACTCTTTTCATAGTTCTGTTTTGTTAAATTTACAGCAGTTATAACACTGTTAACTAACTATTGTTTTGTTTATATAACTACTGTTAGTATTTGTTCCTCTAAAGAGCAGGTCACACGGAAGCGACGAGAGACACGGACAGGCGCAGCTGCGTAGCTCCTTTATTTTAATAAACACTTAGACATGTTGCGACTTTACCACATCGTCTGTTGTGCTACGTTTTACGATGCTTTCTATACCGCATCTAACGAGTCTTCTGTTGACTTCGTCGATCTTAGACATAAGTTCTTACTAATTCTTTGTTAATTTTGTTATAAAATATTCTATATTATCAACTCATCTATTTTACATATACATGTAGATTAAGTATTTTGTTAATAATAGTTTCATCAAGGGCTATTAATTTTTAAAAGTTAATAATTATTTTTCATATAAAATTATCAACTTTCAATATATAAATGCACAACAAAACTATGGCTACAAAAACACAACTTACACTGGTGAAATTTCACGCAAGAGTTCCGGACATAATGTAGATTAGTAATAATACAAAATGAAAATAGGAGAAAATGGAGCATGAAAACTTGTATTGAAATAAATCACCAAAATGCCTGTACACTACACAGCAACATTAAAAACAGAAAAAATAATATCTATTTTGTGCTTCACATTTGCAATATTTAATACCGCATTTTTTAAGCAATATTTTACAAGAAAAACATACATTTAGTATAATAAAACAGGTTTTCATAAAAATAGCACACTACATTCAAACATTGGTGATTGTTATTTTAATGACCTCATTTTTTCATAATTACTGCAAAATAAACTAAGCCTATGCTAGAGCTAAAGTGTAATATCTGATTTTTCGTAAAAGGACTAAATAAGAGAAACAATATTACGAAGATTATTTGATGCTTACACGCAACGGTAAAAATATTTCGTAGTTTATATTCGTGGTATTGTGGTGGTCCGAGGTTCAAATCCCAGGCACGCACCTCTGATTTTCAAATTTATGTGCGTATTAGAAATTAATTATCACTTGCTTAAAACGGTGAAGGAAAACATCGTGAGGAAACCTGCATACCTAAGAGATTTATAAAAAAAAATCTTAAAGGTATGAGAAGTCTACCAATACGCACTTGGCCGGCGCGGTGGACTATGGCCTAATCCTTCTCATTCTGAGAGGAGACCCGTGCCCAGCAGTGGGACAGTAATGGGTTGATGATGATATTCGTGGTATTCTAGCTGTAATATAAAGTTTTTTGTTCTAATTTGAAGGGTGTATATTTACTATTTCAGATTCATCTGCGTATTGCTCACTTAAATGTATGAATTGAAGATTGATGAAGTAGGGAAATTTTCAGACTTGAAGGTATGAGGTCACTGCTATCAAAGTGACCAATAATCAAAACCATTTATAATTGGAAGTCTACTTGTAATTTATCAAAAGGGCCTAACTAGTCCCGAGTAATAAGTTCATAAGTTTTGTGTACGATATCTATTAGGAGCGTTCCAATTTCGCTCCAATATTGAACGCGGCAGCATTTCTATGTCATCGATCAGGTAGGATTCCTGTCCTATTTAAGCATAATTATGTCCGGTAACAGAAATAGTACAACATCAGTTAAATTGCAAGCTCATGTTTCCTACATTAATAAAAATGCCCAACTTTAATGCGCGTTCAATTTTACCACCTCGCTGCAACATGCATGTATAATTATTATTTTTCATAAGCAACACAACTATTGTATTGTATATTTTTCATTATAAACCACACGGTTCTATTCCCGTGTCAGTAATAAAAGGCCTCGTAAAGGCTTGATGAATGAAGTGCCAAGTGATTTGTCATGATTACATGAGCGATATAGGCTTTTATAACAACCATGATGGATTCTAGCTGCTTTTACTTATTTTTGATTTGAAGCACTCTAAGTAATTTAATATTAGCGTTTTAAGTCAAGGAAGAAGTAAATATGTAGGCATATAGCCTTTAACACTTTAAACACCCTTAAAACAACAATCTTGTTTACTCCCTACAGTTCATGCACCAATGTAATTGTTGTGCTATTGTATTTAAAAAAATTAATAATTCTTATTATTTATTTATAGTAACAAAGACTCATGTACACTTTTGATACTTTAAAAAAATTTAAATGTAGAAAGCTGCAATGAGAAATATACCTGCAGTCTACTCTATTGCTTATCATCTTCAACAATATATTATTTATCTAACAACCTTCCACTGATCAATACGAGATTCTATATATATTTTAGAGGTTTATTAATTATTTTAAAATATACATAAAACATATCATATTACGTAAGCGACCCGAGTGACGGCCGGATAGATAGCTGAATTTTCTATAATTATATTATAGTCTGAAATGGCTTATAAGTCTATGTGTTTGTGTAATTGTCCTTCTGTGTGCATAAGACACACACGACACAGATTTTCTATAATAAACTATATACCGAAATTACTTCGAAAGTACATAATAAGTATGAGTAAGTATCATCTCATTTATTAGGTACAATTACAATCGTTATTTCAAGGTTTGCGAAGGGTTCAAGAAAGTTTAATAGGTTATCATAAGTTGCGGTTCTTGTGTAATATTCAGGATGAAAATTAATCTAAATCTATTATACTTGTACAAGTATATTATGATATTGTATAAGAACAGATCGTATTTAACTTGTCGGCCCGAGGCCTATTGGCTCAGCGTCAATATATTAAGTACAGCAGAGAGAAAAATATATTGTTTTATTATTTAGTTCCAAGGAACACGGAATTCAATAATGATATATGTTTCCACGTTTTTTGTTTCTTTTGTTACAATGTAGGAGTATTCTAAGTGACGATAAAAGGTTTCTTCCGCTCATTATCAACCCCTGATAAGATTACATTAGTATCTGAGGTCGGCCGCAGGCCATAGAGATAGCAACGTAAGTTTGGCCACAGTATAAATACATACTTATACTGTGCTGTTGCCGACCTCAGGTAGAACTCTAATCTTATCTAGGATTGTTTAAAAATGTCCATAGGCGGCAGTAGCTACTTACCATCAGATATGTACCATTCTGTAATGTAAAAACTTTACCCTCTACCGCAATATCATAACCAACTGAGCATTACGTAGACGAACCTAAAAATACAATAACACTTCACTTTCATAAGCTTTGAGCTTACTAATATTTACCTCAAACATGAAGTATCAATTGACCTTAACGCAATGGAGTGCAATTTGTAAATTGGTTGTTACCTAAAACATTACAAGCGTTATTCTTTATTCTGCCATCCCTGTGCCTACACGGCAATGCTTTTAGCGTTGTTTGGAATAAAATATCTGCCTCTAATAATACTTGGCGTAATAAGGCGGGTGCCTAAGTGTTGACAAGCGGCGAAAAGCGGCACGAATAGCAAGATATAAAAATAAGTTTTTACCTAGTTCTGATGATATTTTGAGACTTTACATATTAAGTGACCGTTTTGAGTGACCTTTATTACAATTTAGTGTTGCATTGTTGGGACGCGGATTTTGTAACATGAAAGAACCCTAATTCACCACACTCACACACAATCAGATGTGGGTTGGAAGAGGTTACTCCCGTTTAAGGACACGCTGTTCAATCTAACAATCGGTTGTTACCTAAAACACTACAAGCGTTATTCTTTATTCTGTGCCATGTGCCTACACGGCAATGCTTTTAGCGTTGTTTGCAATAAAATATCTGCCTCTAATAATACTTGGCGTAATAAGGCGGGTGCCTAAGTGTTGACAAGCGGCGAAGAGGTACACGAATAGCAAGATATAAAAATAAGTTTTTGCCTAGTTCTGCTAATATTTTGCGCTTTTCACATATTGAGTCAGACATTGGAAAGAAAATAAAAGGAAATGAAACTGATATTACAATTTACTGTCTCATTGTAGGGAAGATTTTTTAAAATGAAAGGGTCATAATTCGTCACGATTTTCAGGGTTAGGTTGGCAGAATTTTCACAATTTTAAGAAATATCTGTACAACTCACAGTTGTAGACTTTTAACAATGTTTTTTTTCACTATTAGGGGATAAATACAAGCGAGAACACACGAGTGACAGCCTACGCTTATGACTACCATCGACGGTTGCCGACTGTCGTAAGCAGTCACTACCAGCTAAATCGAAAAATATCATATAGCCTTTTCTTCATTCTAACGTCTAATCTACACAATCGTATAGGTCCCAATGACGCTCGAGTTTCTACACATTTAGCATTATGGGCTCCCCTACTATGACAACTGTCGCCGACGGACACTGGCCGTCACTGTCTGTGGTGAGCGACTGATCATGGGTTCAACGGCGATTGCGTTTTGTCATCGATCACTGACGATAGGTAGCGATAGCCAATGAAAATAAAATCAAAATCATTTTTTTTTATTCAAAATAGGTTCTTTACAGAGCACTTTTTGAATGTCAATACAATTACCACCACTTCACAAGGTGTTTCGTTATGGAGAAGAAGCGGCGAAAGAAACTCCATAACACACATCTTTTAAAAAAAACTATTTTACAATGACAAACTTAACGTAATGGTACATGTGTGGTGTGTGGTAAGGGAGACATACTTTTCCGAGGCGTTCCAGCTTAGTCCTCAGGGGTAGCGGCGCATCTGTGACCGACCTCAGATAGGTATATCTAATCCTATCTGAGGTTGATTACAGATGTCCATGGGCGGCAGGATCCACTTACCATCAGGTGGACTGCATGCTCGTCTTCTACTCCTATATTAAAAAAAAAAAAAATGTGGAGCTAGCGGCGTTTTGTCAGACAAATAATCGCTTAGTTTATAGTACGCTTATTTACACTGCGTCTGTTTAATGACATGTTTGATTTTTTTCGGTGAATTCAATCGCTTTCAGCGGTAGCAGACTGTCGCCGACGATCGTCAATGACGGTCTGTAATTAATAATTTATCGCGAGAAATTATTTCATCGCTTCTCGCTTCACCCGTTAGGTTGATAAGTGGCATAAAAATTAGAAAGCCCCGTACCGCAAAACGCCGCTTCCAAAGAGACCGCAGTATAATTTGCTAAGTACTACGGAATGTATACTTGGATTACGAGGATTTTGGAAGTTTCCAAAATCAAATTATGAATTGGATTTTTCACTGAATTTAAAGTTACAAAGGAGCGCAAAGACTTAATGGTGAATACTTACTGGTCATGGATTTTTGTAATAAAATCCCGCAATAAAATTAAAGTCTGACTTAAAGATGATGGCGACACTTTCTGACTAAATTTGAATGCTTCATGTCTTATGATACCCAAGTGAATTGGTAGATTTCATCATCATCTTGATAACTTTTCATGAAAACCTTACAAATAACTCTAAGACGTACAAGTTTCACACAATGTTTATACTTCGCCGTTTAAGCAAGTGATAATTAATTTCTAATATGCACGTCATATTGAAAATTCCGAGGTACTCGTACGTATGTGCCTGGGATTCAAACCTCGGCACCTCGTTGAACACACAAGTTTGTAACCAATATACAATATTTTTATTTTACATTTAATGTAAAATAAAAATAGCAGTGTGTAACTGTTATTTTCATTGTACGTAAAATGTAAAATAAGAATAACAGTGATTTAAGATACAGTAAATCAAGAAACTGCATATTATTTGTCTACGCCTTTGTCACATAGGAATAATATAAGTCACACAAAGCTTTATTTAAGTTTTAGTAACTAATTTACTTTAATACCCTCTATTATGGCCAGTAGCCTATTACCTGGGCGTACCTTGCACTTAATAATTCAAACACTATTACAGTTGTTGATTTAGTCCACCGGCTAAGTCCAGGAATAAATAATAAGTCCTTAATTATAACCATACGAGTAAACAATGAAAATTAAAATAGGCAAGTAGATTCATTTTTTTATGTTTAGGTATCTACTCAATGAACAAATGAATTTACGTTGAAGTTAATCAGTGAATAATATGAAGGTGGTAGAACCCCCCGAACTCCCACACCTATTTCCGGTAAGGGAGACATACATCCTAATTATATACGTCTCCCTTACCAAAGCTCTTTATACTGGAACACAACAACGCTTAACACTAGTGTTATTAGGCATAGATAAAAGTCCACGGACAACGCGGACTGGATGTTTTCAAACCATATTTAAGGCCTCTGAGGTCTAAATACTGCTATTCATTGCAAATTCTATATAATTAGGAGCTAAAGTTTAACATGTCCAAGCACGGGTCCGTATAAATTAAGTCAGTAGGCATGATCCTGTTGCGTTACTTTGGAGTCCGCAACGTCGTGCTGCGAACTGCCCACGGGGGGTTTGCTGCGGTAAAAATTTCACGTTAGCTCGCCACGTTACTGATTATAATACCAAGGGCATTATCGGAAATTTTATCTCTGAAATTGTTATATATAAAAAATTAAATGTATGAAATGAAAACATCAAATACTGACAATAAAAAGTTACAAATAAAGGGGATGGGACATACAAGAAACCGGTATTTTTATTGTACGGAACCCTTCGATTGCGACTTCGACTTCCACTTAGCCTATTTTATTTAGAGAAGAAGAAAAACATCAATAGTACGATTTAAGAATAAAACTATAAATAAAATAACGCAATCTGTTAGTAGAAGAATCACAAAGGATCAAGCAGTGTATCGCTGAAGCATACATTGCAGTACACCCGTCAGAACGTGACGTTATCGTAACGAGCTTATTGTTTCCGCGGGGAGAATACACTTAATGACGTTATTGTCAGATTTAGACGTTTTTAGACGATGGAACGCGAATGAGGCACCTTTGTCATAGGGAGATGTTTAAAAATATTCTCAAAGAATTGAAGGAAAACAATATTGCGTCCATGTTTTAACAGTTCAGTTACATGTTTTCTTTGTTCTTCATTGATATTTTTGAAATATTGGGAACGTAGAAATAAATACAGAAAGTAGTAATATATACATACATACTTAGAAATATCAGTGTAACTAAAAAAAAGAAAAAAAACATTTTTTTATAAATGTTACAATGAAAATAAATCGAGCATGCTAATTATTATTTTCACGAGTCATAAAATCATGATAATAATAAAATACGAATTTAAGGAACTCTATATTTAAACGTTGGAATATAATAACAGTGAGAATAGCAACAGTATTAGAGTGTACTACGTTAGATCCGTAGATACCTAGATCCGATGATCCCTAGATCCGCAGATCCCCAGATCCGCAGATCCTTTAGATACGCAGACGTTATTGACACCTAGTCTTACGCGTAAGCTACACAAAAGTTTACGGGACATAATAGTTTTATAGAAAATATAGACGCCTGTGTTATTTTGTAGATTTAATATCGATGGCGTTTATTACCTACGGATGAATTTATACTATTCTTTCTCATTTTCTTTCATGGGTATAGATCTGATGATTATAATGATGATATTAATTAGCTACTAAATGAAATAACAGATATTGGTACCAAATTAACGTATCGAATATACTATAATTTATTATTATAATACCTTATTTAATATTAACAGAAAAAACTAATTTCTTAACTATCGATTTTCAATAATAATTCTATAAATAACTTTACAACAACACAACAACATACTTTTACAATACCGGAGCTTCCATAAATACTCCAGCATTGTTAAAGTATTTAACTATTCTAAATGTAAATTAAGTATAGTCCGCGCCAAACTGCTAGTCCGCTCTGAAGTTGTAGTGTACTCCATAACGTAAAGGCACACTAAGGCAGCTATGTACCCGTGGGCGAGAGCAGGCAGCGGACGGGTGCCGGGAGGGTCCTGCGCTGTCTTCATCCCGCTAATATTTGCAATTTGCTATTGACACGACTTATTTCTATATTTGGAACGGACTAACAGTTTGTCGCGGACTATAAATTACTTTGTATAGTTAAAACCTTCCAATCTACAGAAATTTATTTATTCCTTAAAATCCCTTAAATTATGTCATCGTGTAGGCAGTGTCTATCCCTAAGGTAATTATCATCTAAACACGTAAGGTTAATCCCGTATGCTTAAAAGTACAGGTCGGGAATTAAATAGACACCGACAAAGGTTCGAGCAAAGCTTACAAGGGTCGGGTGAAACCCAATTAATACTTTAGGTGTCTATACGACGTAAATCATTGTTGTGCATATGTTTAGCTTATATTGGCTTTAAAATAACAAAATAGAAATATTTTCTTCAAATTATCAAAGAGTTATTCAATTTATACTTCTACGGGGCGTTTGGGCCAAATGATGAGAGCATTTTTTTACAGAACTAACGGATTAATAAGTTTA
Organism: Epargyreus clarus clarus; assembly: GCA_014595695.2. Classification (NCBI taxonomy): domain Eukaryota; kingdom Metazoa; phylum Arthropoda; class Insecta; order Lepidoptera; family Hesperiidae; genus Epargyreus; species Epargyreus clarus. The sequence goes on from JACTTY020000083.1 coordinate 1,628,728, forward strand.
CAAGATTAGTCTATATAAATAGAAAGACAAAAATTAATAAACGGTTTTTATGTTAAGTTATTTGGGTAAGTATATTACAAGTTAGAAATAAAATATGAGTACTTTATTTTATTATACATATCTTTATTAATTCCAAAATCACATGCGATTTCCTACTTCTTCAGATAATCTTTAACTGTAAGGACTGAATCCAGGTTTTACCTAATTGTGCGGAGCTAAGCATACAAGGGTTGCAGGAACCCAATTAATTATTTAAGAGCATTGGCTTATATGTAAGTATAGGGTACGAAGTGTGCGCAATACCTCACTTTTTGTATATAAAATTAGTGATTGAAGCAACTGAGAGTGCGATTAATAATTGGATGGGTGCCTGCTATTGCTAAAATTTCATGAGTGCTTCCGAAAGGAGGTAATGGCGTTGATTCCAGTTTTTATCATTATATATTAGTCGGTAAACCTCGTCGGAAGCCTTATCAGTCATATTTTATATGAGCAAGGGCGTGACATAATGGAGATCCAAAACAGTTGCTTTTACGACTTCAGAACCCAACGTTTTTACGTATCTGACTGGCTGAGAATCGAACCCAGGACTTTTGCATAACCACTTAACCAGTGTGGTGACCAAATGTTGAATAATAGAAAATTAGTCATGTTCATTCGGTATTGTTAAAAGTGTTGCGTTTCACATTTTCGTCACGTGCGACGAAGATGGGATTCTGTAAGTCTAAGCTTACAAGGGTCGGATGGACCCAATTAATTCTTTGGGCGCCTTCGCATATGTCTTTCCGACATGTTTCGGCCCGGCGTGTCCTGTGTTGAACGGAATTTAACCCTGCGAATGCTGAGTAGATTGATTTTTTTTTAATAAAAAAGGATTATGTTGGAAGTATTTTTTGCGAAATATTTGCAATTGAATTTTGATAATATCTTAATTCACAACTATAATATAACATAGTACATATAAAAACATACATAATATACAAGAAAACGCCCGAAAAGCATTACACTCCGCCGTCGGTTAAAATTATAGTTGTCAAATAAGCAAACCATTTGTTGAAAGCAAAAACACACAATCTGCGAGATACTGTCTCATTTACAATTTTCTAACATTAATAAGATATTTTACAAAGGAACGAATTTCATTTTCTTTTCGGCCCATCGTCGTAAATCAACTCTTGAAAGAAAAACTGTAATGTCTAATTCTCCGATTCTAATTCCGCGAACGAAAACATATTTAATCTTCTTTGTTACGATTTTTTCGTAACGAGATTCTAATTGACCAACCGAAATTAATTCTTTAATTATTCAAAGAAAAATGTTCTCATTGTCATCCCTTTACTGAGACAGTTTTTTACGTAAAACACCGCCCACAGTGGAAATTCCTATTGTTAAATCGTCGTACTACAAGTGGAACTCTTCTGTATATTTTTTTTTAACGAGGGGGAAACCTCAGATGGTACCCGACAACGTGCGAGTGACGCCGGGTTATGTGGGACTTTTACCGCACTAAAACCCCCCAGTGGCCGTCCTCAACGCTTGTTGGAGAACTCCGGGATATCCGATGGAACACAACCTGAGTCCTCCGAGCGCTATCGGGCTCTTCATTGGGGGGCAGTTCACGCTCTTCCCGCACACCTGGTGTTTACGACGATATGCGACCACACATACCGCCGTCCGTCCCGGGTTTTCTTGCTGGACGGTTTGATCTCCCACTCTTGCCGCCCGCAACCCCGGAAGGCCCCTTTTGGTTTGCTCTTACGACAGACAGGGGATACCGTAGCCCTTTTCTAGTCCCGGGACTACAGGGACAAACTCTTTTGTACCTAGCTTTAGTCACAAGGGTTTCCATCTTAGTCCTTACTGGTACTAATGATAGATTTCAAATAATACATAATTATATTACTAAATGAATTTGGATAGGTATCCACAGACTGCAATGAGCACTTAATGAGAAAAGAAGAGTGAGAATGCGCTGATTTACTGATAATTATTATTGTTAATAGAGTAGCAGCTATTAATTAGAGTAGCAGTAGTGGACTGCATGCTCGTCTGCTACATTATATCTCCTATATTATAAAAAAAGTAGCAGACTAGCATGCTGTCCACCTGATGATAAGTCGCTACTGCTGCCCAAGTACATCATAAATCAAGTCTAGATAAGATTAAATTCCTATCCAAAGTTAACCACAGGTACGCTACTACCCCTGAGGACTAAGCTGGAAGGCCTCGAAAAGGTATGTCTCCCTTTAAATAACAACACAGCAGCGTTTAATACTGCTGTTATTATGTAGAAATAGGTGTGGCGGTGGTGCCACCGGAGTCGAACCACTGAGAGTTCTACCTCTTAAAGTTGGTAAAATTCTCAGTGCATGTTAGTCTGCTAGTTGAATCTTATACATAAAAGTGCATGTTCGATTGCCATACCCATAGATAAGTATAGATTGTAATTGAAAGAAGCCATAATGGCTTAAACGGCGGAGATCCTGTCAGCCATTTAATGGCTGTCATGGTGTAATTTACGCGGAACAATGCCTACATGCGCTGTTAAGTGGTGCAAAAACACTATATCGAAGAAAACGTGCGGAGAAATATCCTTTCAGTCGTAGATGATCTAAAAACTACATTTATTTTAATATTTTTCAAACACGAAAATAGATGACAGTGACAATTTCAATTGTCAAAACTGGTTACATTTTCTTGTTAGGACTGAGTAATCTTTACTAATCTATGGCTATACCTTTTAAATAAAAAAGTAATTGACTGACTCTAGTTTCTTTTAAACCAAAAACTTTTGTACACGGTTCATTCGTTTAAACGTAAATTGGATAAGTGTCCATTCGAGAACCGTTAATTAGTCAATCGTATTCCGATGTTTCGCAGTCAATGCAATAATGTCGGACTCAATTAGAGCTGTAATGAAAATGTAAGCCTACAGACGAAACGTACTGAATACAAACTATTTAACCAAGATTATGTTTTAACGTGTTTTAATTTGTTGTTGTTTTTTAACTTTATTTTCATTTTGAAGTAAATTGACCGGTAACAGAGACACAATATCGAAAGGTATAACGGTATAAAGAAAGGTAGTAAAGTAAACTTTTGTTTATCTTTGTAGTTCGCCTACATTACTGCTATTCCTATTTCTGACTTAAATAAGCTCTACATTGTTTACAACCTATACGTTGTTTGAAGTGTTCAGACATCCCTTAAAGTTAGCAACGCATATTTTGTAGCTGTCTTCATCTTCAGACTACTCTTATTATTGTTGATTAAGAAGCAATTATTAAAAAAAGAACAAACAGTCAACTGCTCAAGAATATGGCTTTTGTCACTTACACAGTTTAGACGAAGCCATCGAAACCTTGTGCTAAAATTATAAAATATGTTATAATTTTTCAAGCCGTTTGGAATGTAAGGCATGACAAAGAATGAGACATACATGCATACAAGCATATATACATGTGTTAAAAAAAATCAGCGCAGTCGGATAAAAAATAAGGAAAAACAAGCTCCATTATTACTTAAATCCCATAAAAATAATAAACAAATATCAGCTACAAGTTAAAGGTTTACCTTAGAGTAATTTTCTCAAACGTAAACATGCTGCAGATCAGACAACATCCTGTGAATTATTGGAGGCAGTGCCGCCCGCCCGCCAATATTCTCCGTTTGACGGCACGCCCATTCTAATTTCCTGTCAGATTTCAGCAACTCCACGGTAGCTATGTAGCTTGATAGCGCTAGGATATGCGACGATGTATGCGCTTATAAATTGTTCAGGAGTTCTGAATCCGAGGCTATTTCAAAGGGATAATCTAGTTTTTGATCTAGTTGTTGGATTTAAAATACGAGTAGCATATGATCATGCAGTCCACCTAATGAGAAGTGACTACTGCCGTCTTGTACATCTGTAATCAACCCCAGATATGATAAGATGCCTTAAATGCTGGAATACCTCTGAAAAGTATGTCTACCTTACCACACCTTTCAAACCAGAACACGGTGTGACGGTGGTGCCGCCGGAGTCGAACCAAACCAACTGATTTGAATATGAGATGACTCCTAGATGCACTATCGGTTAAAATATCAACACTATTGTTCTCTTATAGAGCTTATCCCTTATGTCTTATCAACTGCACAGAATATATATATATAATTGCCCATACATTTCCAATCAGCGCCACTAGCGTACTGTATCTGAACTGATTGTAAATGTATGGGAAATACGTAAACATATACAACAACAATCATTTTCGTAAAAACGTAAAAACTCATACTAAGGGTACTGAACATATACAGTAAACACTGTATAAAGGTGTCGATAATTGAAGCTCCTGTGGTTACGCCCCGAATCAAAAAGCCATCGGATTTGCATAGATAATTGATTTTAAGCCGCTTCACTTGAAGATAATTGAGGCAGAATAAATTAGGAATTTGCCTCTGCAGTTTTTAGCTATTTATATGTACAAATGTATTTATTTAAAAATGTATGACAATATTTTGTTTTGATATAAAGAAGAAAGAGAAGTTTCATCACACAAGTTTTTGTAAAACTATACAAAAATTTATTTAACCTTAATTTCTACTATACATAATGTAGTATAATAACATAAATAACTCTAATTTAAATTCCAATTCTATACAATTAATTCAAAATTGTACTATAAATAATCGTTTGCAATGTCCCACAATTTGGTAAGGCTATATAAGCCGCGTATTTGTATTTCTGTTTGTGTACAGAGGTTGTTTAATTTGCTTAATAATTGAGAAGGCCTCGTAGGAAGTGTGATGCCTGAAATATTCAAACTTCAAAGGTTGTGTTACGAATAGACTTCCGCCGTTCTGACTGTGAGACTACCAATATCTGTCTATAACAATATTGAAAACTTTTTGATAAAACTAACAGATTGATTTATCGCAGGTCCATTGCGACTCCTGAAGACGAAGATAGTCGCCTCATTTGTAACTCATTCACACACACACATGGTATTCACATCCTTCCATCAAATCCTTACTAAAATTATAAATCCGAAAGTAACTCTGTCTGTCTGTCTGTGTGTCTATCTGGTTGTCTCTTCTTCACGCCTAAACCACTGAACCGATTTTAATGAAATTTTGTACAAAGATAGTCTGAGACCCGAGGAAGAACATAGGATAGTTTTTATCTCGGAAATCCCACGGGAACTAGGGATGGCGATCTAAGATCGATTAATCGAATAATCGATCTTTTGGACCCAAAACATCGATTATTTTAATCGATATTAGTAAGGATTGAATCGTACACTATGAATTTGATCAAGTGATGATCTTTAGCAAAGTTAAAGGTGCGAATTTTCAGTTTTATGTACGTTAGTATGTTATATTTATTAACGCGGGCGAAGCCGCGGGCAAAGACTAGTATACAATAATATCTATAAATAACCGACCCGGCAAACGTTGTGTTGCCATATAAATAAAAAAATGTTAAGGGTGAACAACCTTTATCACTTAGGGTATGAAAAATAGATAGAAGCCGATTCTCAGACCTACTGAATATGCATATAAAATTTAGTAAAATTCGGTAAAGCCGTTTCGGGGGAGTACGGTAACTAATAATGTGACACGAGAATTTTGTATATAAGACAAACTAAATAGGATTAGTCATACCTGAGGTTAGGACGGCCCATTTGAAATGACTGGTATAAGCTTCTCTCCTTTATTAGAGTTTTCAAATAAGAACATAGCTAAACTACTCTTATTAGAAGATTTAAATAAAATAAATAGTGGCGGTGGTCCCGAAACGAATCACAAAATTTCTGCAAACCCAATTTATTTTGAAGTATTTTTTTTTATTTTTAGTATTTGTTTTTATACATATTTCGTAAAAAAATTAAGTCGGACATACTTTGGATGCTTAGCAATAGAGTTCCGTTTTTACCCTTTGAGTGCGGAACTCTAAAAACAAAAACAATTTAATAACACATCAACTTTAAATTCAAATGCCCTATTCTGAACACTCTGCACTAGCTTGTCCGGTCATGTACTTGTCTCTGGGGACAATTTCTGTCACCGTTCTTCACTCCACTCATACGGCGGCTAAAACTATCTACGACACACAAATTAAGTTCCACCTTAAGTCTACGACGTAAAGTATGTATTCCGTTTAATACTGTACAGCTTCGATGCACAATTTGTGTGGACTAGTGTACGTTTATAAGTATACGGGGTATTTCTTTGACAGATGGTGCTAAATTTTCTGGCGTGTTCAGTTAATTATGCATAGCCCTGATGTCTTGGGGGAAGTAATGTTGGAACACGTCTCAAGGAAAGTGGCTAGACCTTGCGCTTCAAAGTAGAAATTCATTTCAAATAAGAATTTGTCAGTTGGAACGTTCAATATTTGAATCGTATCAACCTAATGCCTCTGGTTTCGGTTCGATTCTCAGTAATGGGAAATGTTTGTGCTGTAGGCTACGTCTGTTAATAATCGACCGATTGATGACCCGCGATTGGTGGCGAAGCGATCACCACACTGCACCGGTCTGACGCACAGAGGGTCCCGGGTTCAATACAGATATCTCAAAGAGGAATTTAGGTAAATTTCTTTATTTAGATTTCGTATTCGTCTTTATGTGTGTCATAGCACCCACGACTCATACGACGTGCTAGTATGGGGCTGTGAGTGTAGAAAGCATATTTTCTTTCTTTTATAAATAGGAGGTACTCAATTACGTACAACATTCAAATATTAATACTTAGTGTAAAAAGTAAAAAGATTGTTCATTTGTCAAAGTTCACGAGAAAGCACAAAATATATTTACACAGTGAAAAAACAATAGAATGAAACTAAACAATGAATAAAGTAAAGAGGCCTATGCATTAAACTTTGTAATACATATAAGGTACTTCGACGACCCGTATCTGAAATTAAATTTGCAATATTTTTATACTAAAAACCTAACAAGTCATCATGTTCTTTATCGTCAACCCATTACTGTCCTACAGGGTTTCAGAATGAGAAGGATTAGGCCACAGCTCAGTGCGCTGGCCAAATGCGAATTGCTAGACTTCGCATACCTTTGAAAACCTTTTTTTTTTAATTATTCATGTATGCAGGTTTCCTCACGATGTATTCCTTCACCGTTTAGTAAGTGATAATAAATTTATATGTTGAAAATTAGAAATTAATTACCATGTTCATAATTTCCATGATTTCTAAGTTTGTAAAAAATTAAAGTAACTGCGCCAAAACTCTTTTCGTTTTCAATCTTTCTTTCATTCTTCTAACTATTGGGTATCAATAAATTTTATAAAAACAAACAAAGTCTCATGCAATTGGTGGTGGTTCGTTTCTTTGTGTTTGTTCAGAAAGACGACCCGCGTGGCGGAGCGGTCACAATACCGGTTGGATGGGTAGGAGGTCCCGGGTTTTGTCCCTGTAGTACCGGGACCAGAATAGAGCTACGGTATCCCCTGCCTGTCGTAAGAGGCGACTAAAAGGGGCTTCCGGGGTTGTGGGCGGCAAGAGTGGGAGCTCAAACCGTCCAGAAAGCGACCCCAGGAAGGACAGCGGTTTGTGTGGTCGCATGTCGCTGTAATCACCAGGGGATGTGAGAGGAGCGTAAATTGCTCCCCCCAGGGCAGAGCCCGATAGAAGGGCATCGCGTTAGGAGGACTCCGGTTGTGAGATCCCGGAGTTCTCCACCAAACGCTGAGGACAGCCACCGGGGGGGTTTTAGTGCGGTAAAAATCCCACATAACCCGGTATCACTCCCATGGCGTCGGGTACCTTTTGAAGGTTTCCCCTTCGTCAAAAAAAAAGGAGGTCCCGGGTTCGATCCCCGGTCAGACAGAAATCTAACTGATATGTTTCTGTTTCTGGGTCTGGGTGATTGTGTATTTGTCTCTGTGTGTGTCCATAGTACCCATGATTCAGGGAGTGCTAATGTGGGGCTGTGAGTGTAGAAAGCATTAAAATGTATTCAATAGTGTATCAAGTGTCGCTATAGACCGGTAGAGCAAACATTAATAGGGTGGCGTGTACACCGCTTTACAATATCAAATAAGCAGATGACTCATTTATTGTCTCCATTGTTTGACTTGTCACTGTCCGTCTGTTATAAATGGACTTTAATTTCGTCATCAACATTAATCAATTACGTAAAATTTTCAACAGTTACGCCTTAATAGGCTGAGTTGTTAATTAATCATGTATATTCGAAGGAATGGTCAATTATAAACTTGATACATTTTTATGAAATGTCGACAATGAAAATTGTTTCATTTTATGTTTAACGAGCTTTTGCCCGCGGCTTCACTCGCGTTACGAAGTAATATTTTCATCCCCTATTTTATCCTCTTGGGGGTAGAATTGATCTAAATCCTTTTTTAGCGGATGTCTACGTGCGTCAAATTTCAGCCCGATCCGTCCAGTGGTTTGGGCTGTGCGTTGATAGATCACTATGTCAGTCAGTCCTTTGAGTTATATGTATTTAGATTTACGAGTGAAATAAGACGCTGTCTGCACTCACAGCGCTACACTAAGATTATCTGTGTCGTGGATGCTATGGATATACACAAAGACGAATACACAAACACCCAGACCCTTTATTTTTTTTTGTTTTCGGGGGGAAACCTTCGAAATGTACCCGGTGTCGTGGGAGCGACACAGAGTTATGTGGGATTCTTACCGCACTAAAACCCCCCCGGTGGCCGTCTCGGCGCTGCGTAAAGGACTCCGGGATCTCCAAAGGAACGCAACCGGAGTCCTCTTAGCACGTTACCCCGTCGGGCTCCGCCCAGATGAGCATGCCGCTCACCACACCGTCTGTTACACGACGGTATACGACCACACATACCGCCGTCCTTCTCGGGGTCGCTAACCAAGGTTTGAGCTCCCACTCTTGCCGCCCGCAACCCCGGAAGCCCCTTTTAGTCGCCTCTTACGACAGGCAAGGGATACTGTAGCCCTATTCTGGTCCCGGAACTAAAGGGACAAAACACCCAGACCCAGAACAGATGTAAATATTTCCAGGCCAATTCCACGGAATTTCACGCCAGGGTCACGTAAAATTAGACGTTCATTATATTAGTAATAATACTCGTCGTTATTTATTTTTAATGAAACATTATTAAAAACAAAAACTCACTATAACATTAAAATAACTATAAAAAACATAATTAACAGTATCTTATAAAGGTCTCAAAATAGCATTACACCCGTACCTATTTCTTTTAATAAGCGATTCCTGAGGGGTGATTCAAAAGTTTTAGTGCCACGAAAATAAAATTTTGTTTAATGCTGTCGCGAAGCCCGGAGCGGAATGGCCCATTTGATCTCCGAATAATGGTCTCCGAGCAACAGACGCCACATCAATGCGGTATAAAGACGTTATACATGGATTTAGGAATCTATAGTGAACATGGTAAGAGTACTTGTAGGGTAATGAGGAAAGTGAGTGTGTCTACCTGTTAAGTAGTCACTATCGGTTATATACATCTGTTATCAGCGCCATATAAAAAGGGACTGTATCTGAAGCCGATCACAGATACGTTGCTACTCACGAGGACTAAGATGATAGTCTCATATTATGATGTAAATCAGCCGACATTCATAAGTTGGCGAGATATTTATTACATGATAGGTGATGATGGTAAGAAATAAAATAATTAATAAGCAAGGTAAAGAAATAAGATAATGATATAACAACGTACTTAAGGTAAATGGTAGAAGGTGGCAAGCGTATAAGGAATAAGTTTGACATTAAAATTGGTACGAACAGATCACATCATAAAGACAGCTTTCGAGGCCAACTAAATATACTGTAGGTTGTATTTTCTATAATGCCGCATCCATAACAAGACGAAACTTCAAAGTAAGTCCTTGTCACGTACCAAAGATGCCATTTCGCAAGACTTTATAGCATAAAATACGTAGCTAAGTACGCAACACATTCCAAAATTTACTTCTCACCGTCTACCATGAATGTACTAATGCTTATGGACTTATAAAATTTATGATTTTGACGACTTCGTGGATCGTAACTATTACTAGACTATGATTATGTGTTCTCACTTCGAATCCGGGCTAGGCAGTGTTTTGTATGCAATGAGTGTAATCGTTCATACAGTTTACCTGCCCGCTGCTGTTGGGTAGGTAGAAGATTGCTGCACATATTTCATTATCAACTCATTACTGCATCACTGCTGGACACGGTTAGGCCATAGTTCACTGCACTGGCCAAGTGCGAATGTGTAGCCTTTGCATTCCTTTGAGAACTATTTTTTAAGATTTCTCAGGTATGCAGTTTTCTCACGATATTGTACGTCGTCGTTTCAGCAAGTGATCATTACTTTCTAATACGAATCTAACTTTGAAAAATCAAGATACCGTGTTCATAACCAAATAAATTGGTCTTTGACATTAAAACAGAGCAATTTTACGTCGCTGTTTTAAAATAAAAATAGGTGTGACTACAAGTAAAACCACCAATAGTCAACTGTCAAAATCACAGACCGATACTAGACATCATTTTAACAAAATCGGGCAAAATTAAGAAGCTTCGTGTAGATCTGGATATTTGAGTTCTTGTATGTGTCCTTAACACTTAAATATGAGGCCATCACGAGTAAAGTACCTGCCTAACTTTGAAGCGTTTATTTACTTTTAAGTTGTTTACTAGAAGCTACAGTCTAATCCAATTTTTTATGTACAAACACTGGAATAGAAATATAAAATTAAATTTGTTTATTGATAACATTCATCATGTTTCTAGCTGACAACATCATAAAGTATTCAAGTGAATATGAAACGGAGTTAACGGTTTTCGAGTTCACCAAGTGGAAAATCTCACATGTATTAATATTAATATGATATTGAAACATTAATGAAACATTTTGAAAGTTAAAAAAATACCTTCTGTTTTTTTTAATGGAATTTATAAACAGTCCTTTAATAATATTTGCTATGCATCATGGATTTCGTATTTGAGTAAGGATCTTCAAAACTAAAAGATTATCATTTTTGACAATACGTTTAAAAGAGTGACTGAAGCTTTAAAAGCTCTATCTATAGCCTAAGTTCATGTTTTAAAAATCGAAACAAAAATCATGTCTGCGCAGTATCTAAAACGTCAAATATAATTCGGTTGGGTTAATATTTTCAGGTTATTATTGTCAGGTTATTTAATAAACATAATTAGTGTTTATTATAAAAACTAAAATCCCAGCGACTTAAATATATAGCCCGTGTCACTCCCACGATAAAGACAAATCCAACAACACGTCATCAAGTGATGTTAAAGTCAAGCTGTTTGAAATACGGAGAGCTATACGTACATACATATACCATACTTACGCTGGAATAACATTATCTTCCGCAGTGGGGTAAAAATGAAGAAGTAGTAATGAACCCCACAATGATTAAAGTCCTAGGAGTAAGGCCACGGATGTGTTATTACCGCTGGCAACTAAGTTAGAACGGTGTTTAAGTGTCTTTTACCACATCCTTAAAACCAGAAAAAGACCGCTAAACGCTGCTGTTAAAACACAGAAATACGAAGACTGTTCCCTTAGTATGAGTTTTTACGTTTTCACAAAAATGACCTTTTGTATTTGTTTACGTATTTGCCCATACATTTCCAATCAGCGCCCCTAGCGGACTGTATCAGGACTGATTGGAAATGTATAGGAAATACGTAAACAAATACAAAAACAATATTTTTTGTAAGAACGTAATAACTCAAACTAAGGGTACCGTTGACGTCTTTCTAAACTTTGCTCGCTTCAAAATCAATACGTCTTCAGCCGTCAGACTCATCTGTGTGAGTGAATCTCCGATTGGGAGCAATCGAATGAAATTCAAACGTTTGATTGATTACGCGATTAGCGATTGGTTGACCGACGCCGATCCGTTGTCATAGCAACCTGGCAAGTTCTGTAACCAGCTCCACAAGACCCCTGGGTATAGAGGAACACTGACGTATGCAATAGGAATTGCAGGTCATGTGTCACTGGCGGATCAGTGTGCGGTGCAATGAGCTTGTATTTCGTTGTGATAAGGAATGTATTTGAATGTGTGCTCGAGTGATATTTTGCAAGTTCGACAAGGCCTCTCCACGTGTGTTGATTGGCTCAGTTGACAGTTAAGAAGATAAACGATCAGCGTCATTTGTCATTCGTGTCCCCTTGTGCGTTGACTACACTGTACGCTAAAGTTGCGACAACGCTCATTACTGTACAAGGAATTTTCGTCTCTAACGTTAGGGTAATATGAATAAATTCGCGTGAAATTTTCAAAGCTGTTTACGAAACTTTGTTGTATACTGTACACTCTCCCTATTAAATACACCTAATGAGAATTTTCACCGATTGATTAATGTTTTGTCTGTAGTCATTGTGTTAACGCTCTTTGTAGGTTTTAGTCAATCCTTTAAGTCAGTTTTGATACTTCATCACTATATCTAAATCACCTGACAATTTGTCATAAATGGGGCCATTTGTAGAGAAAATGAAGCCATATTCTTAACTAGAATGCCAGGACGTACCCTAGCATAAAGTTTTTAGTTTCATTTTACACTAACTTATCGCTTAAGTAAAAAATGGATGGATCTACGTTTTTTCCAGCATAACTTTTTCGCATCAAAATCTTAACTTACTCTAGTATAATAAAAAATGTCAATAAAAAATCATAAATGCATTGAAATTCATTCATTTTAATGAATCAAATGAATTGTTTCAAAGAGTGATGTAAAAAGGCATTTTTGAAATGAAGGATTGTTGAAATTGATTTTAAAAATACGACATTTCGTAACTTGATGAATAGATACACTTATTTGACTTTTCCTCAATTTTACAAAGTAGACAATGATGCAGAAGTTTCATAATTGTTTTTGGAGTTTACTCCTTAAGAAACGATTTGAGTTATAAGGCCCGGTACGGAAATTTTATGAGGAGTAAAATCAAGTGTAACACGAAAAGTTGAGGCGTAACGGAAACCAAAATATGAATCAAGAGTGCTTTTATTAATTTAAAATACAGTAAGTTCAAATCCCATATGAAAGTAATTATTACAATAAAAATAATTAGCAATATATAAAACATTAAAACGTCATTAAATAATTTGTTTACATTTTTGCATAAATTAAGTTATAGGTTTGATCATTTATAAACACTGAAAAATATGAACATTGGCGCCATAATATGATTAACAATCTTTTAAGAACGTTTTTAAAGAAGAGTAACATATAAAATCAGTAAGCAATTGAATAAGATATAATATTAGCAAAATAAGTTTTTAACATAAAGAGGCTTTTGTAAGTTACTGATATATTAATTTAACTTATAAAAATGGATGCATTATTGATCAGCACCATCTATCAACGATAAACGGGCAAAATCAAAACAGTATTATTTAATATTTATTACAGAATTATTGCTAATGAATTATGTTCAAAATAAGTTATATAAAATTAGCAATACGTTTTAAATGAATTCTAGAATTATAAAACATTCAGAAACAATCCAAATTACATATAATAACATGTTTATTGAGTCTCATATACATTTCATCCGTAAATTGCAACAAGGATATTTTATAGATGTCAAAGAAATTATAATTATTAAGTTTTAAGTTATAAAACGTTTAACATTGTTTTAAATATAAATAATTATATTATATTAAAATTTACTTTAATATAAACAAATATATTAAGTTACCATTATAATATTTGGAACCAAAATACATAGATTGATAAACTTGCAAACTTACAATTTATAAAACTTGCCACTAGATGGCGCTATTTTATATTATTTTGTAACATACTTTATGTAATACGCATTATTGAAGTAATATAAATAATCCGAATAATTACAGATATATGTTTGTTTCTCTTATCATTTTAGCAGATGCGTTCATTTACCTACCCTTTTTTCTATTCGATATATATCATAATTATCATTCGTAAGGAGTAAACTCCAATCGTGCGTCGTAGCTGACACACACACACTTTTTTTTTATTATATCAGCTGGTATGATACTTAACCATCAACTACTTAACTATTTTTTGAATTATGGTATATTTTCAGTAATAAGCTATTTAAACGACCTTACAAGTTATATGCATATTTCTTAAGAAACACTTTTAAATATAAACATATTTGTAACCGTGATGAAATAAATGTTACTTTATATATGGAACCTTCAGTATTATCTCACATACATTTTACCGCTCTTTTTGTAAGAAATAGCGACAATCTTGTTAACAAAAACGTCAGTTTAGCACTAAAATGTTGCTTTAAAAACTCCCTGAAGTTATAAACTTCTACAAGATTTGTTTTAAATTCCATTACCTTGCTCCTTCGTGGAAAATGTTCTTCTTATTATAGCTTTTTATGGAGTGACTAGCTTCGTTCATTGTTAGCTTATCCATGGTGTTATTTGTGTAAAATCTAGAAAAAATCGACAAATTTGGTCTACAAACCTGCACCTGAGAGTTCTTTAGAAAAAATGTTTAATAAGTCTACTAATTCACACGTGACTAGCGTAATAGACTAAGGCCTGATCATCGCTTACTTTAAAAGGAGATCCCAGAGAAAGGAGCCCAGTAGTGGGACACTAATATGTTGACGATGATCAAATGTCTAATACTGCAAATTCATTACGAAATTATAATTTTATGCCTTTGTGTATGCCTCGCAGTTCGGGTTCAAGCCCTGACTAGACAGACATGTGAATTATAAATTTAAATTTCTGTTCTGGATGTATTCTCGTATGTGTATATTTACGGCGCCTACGATATAGAGGATCCTAGTGTATGAAATATGAGTGTAGAGACTTGAGAGTATGTATTTTTTAATATAAGTGTTCAAGTAATCTTGACAAATAAGATAATAGTATATTATTATATTATGACTGTGGCGATATATTATGATCAAACCACGAAGAATTTTACAAACTTATGAAATGCCAAAAATCTGCTTGACCTTTTCAAATTCTGAGCAGCTTTGAGCTTGAACTTAGGTTAACTTTAGCTATAATCCATTAATATAGCAAAATGCAAATAAAGTGGCAGACATCTCATAACGTTATAAATCTGTCAGGTATGCTCTCCCTCTTCTACACACAACGTTCCCGAAAAATCCCCGCATTCCACCTAAAATTGGAAGCTAAACAACCCACCTTCCAATTATATCTTTCCCGTAATTACAAAACTTCCAATTTAACGCAAATAGCCGGGCAGCGGGCATGTAATCCGTGGAAATTCTTTCCCTACGAAATAATTCGACGCGCCCCACGTTGCTAAACACCAGGTATTACGAACTGATCTCCCCTATGGTCGCCATAATGCGACACTACTGGTTCATGTTCTAAGCGAGCAGCGAACTTAATTTAAAGGTGGTAGAAATGTGCTAGTGCGTTGTTTTTCCACGTAAGATTTTTATGGCAAGTGTTTTTTTGTAGGTAGACACCGCCCCGGTCCAATTTTAACACAAGTTTATTAATGGCAAGTGTTTAAAATTTAGTGGTATTTTTTGAAAGTTGATAAGAAAAACATAGATAGAGGCAACGGTACAAGTTATTAATCGAGGACTAACACTTCTTCACTACTTAGAGTTAGTTAGATGTCTTTAGATATGTTATTTGATACCGTTAAATAGTAGTTACAAGACCTTTTAAAATCTGTACCTATTGTCATCCAGGCAAAACTAGATAGGACAAAATTTTATGAGTGGTGGTAAATTTCCATTTATTTATAAACAATTCTGAATAGTCTTTCATACCCAAGTGAGGTCGTTCACGACTAATTTCGAAATGAGGCTACATCCCTCTGTAGGCTACATCTTATTGACTAATAACAAACTTTTCAGATCACATAGGTAAGCGCAATAGTTAAAGCACAAACAGATTCTCACAGCAATCCAAGTAAGAATTCTTTTTTTTTACATAACGGTCAGATCGGTTCCGCTCGTCCCTTGTACCAGCGAAGTATAATGCAGCGCCTACATAATTTCACGGGCCGGTAGTGTCCCGCAATGAACGCAGTGTTTACACAAAATCGCGTCCATACTGCTATCTCTATAACATTCGGATACTATTTTGTGAGTTATGGAACAAAAACAATGGTGTAACACCATCGTAGATGTCTATGATATGTTAATATATACATTTTATTTTCATTTTATTTATCGAAATACTATCTTTTTTTTATAATATAGGAGTAACAGACGCGCATGCAGTCCACCTGATGGAAAGTGGCTACTGCCGCCCATAGACATCTGTAATCAACCCCAAATAGGATTAGATATTCCTACCTGAAGTCGGCCACAGATGCACCGCTCCTGAGGACTAAGCTGGAACGCCTCGGAAAAGTATGTCCTTACCACACAACACAAATGAAATTAAGTACCTACACCTAATGGTAAGTGATTACTGATATACTCGTAATTATCATATGCCAATAAATTTAAATAGAAAAGACGTCCAACCAGAGCTCTCGCGTTGATATTTTTGGAAACTAATTTGGAATGTCTCTTGAAGGGTTAATGTTTTGATATGGAAAAAGAAGGAAAGAAAGAAAATATCTATTTTTCGTATTAAACATGTGTAGGGCATCGAACCTGGTGTTATTTATATCGGATTAGTACGATAACCGCTGCGCTACGCGATTCGTTAAAATGTTAAAAAGTTCAACTCTATTATTTTAAGTTTTTCTTATACGTAGCAATAGAACCTTCGTCTTTTTTCTTTTATACAACTCTTTTCACTGTTATTTTAAAGAAACTTCCCAGACTTTATTTTCACTATCAGAATTTACTTAATAAACTATTTGAGAATATCTTCGAATATAACTCTTTATAGTTTCAAGGCTGACCACGCCCATCCCTAGGACCTACGATATATATCTATAGTATAAATTATTTATAATATAGATATAGCAGACGAGCATGCAGTCCACCTGATAAGCGGCTACTGCCACCCATGGAATTCTGTAATTAACCCCAGATAGGATTAGATACCTGAGGTCGGCCACAGATTACCCCTGAGGACTAAACTGGACTACCGAGATATCGAGAACAGTTTTTCGTGGACGGCAATGGCCATTTACCATTAAGTGGACTACATGCTCGTTACTACATGCCACATAAATCTTATATGAAAACGTTAGGCTTCTCCAATTGGAAACACAAACATGTTCCCAGTCATAACCCATTGGACATAAAGGGATTTCAGCTAAACCAACATATATTTACAATTTAATATATCAATAACAAGGACCAGATTTCATAATAAGCTCAAACGAAATGAACAATAATACCGAAGACACTCAGTTTCGAGTATAATTTAATTCAAATTCGATATCTTAACTAATGCACCCTCAAATCAAACAGGCTGTGTAAACTAACACCCTTTGGAGTGCACCCCAATGCATATAATGGGAGCGGACGGACCCCAACAATGAGCAATCAATGGGTAAGTTAAACAACTGCCTTACCTTGGTTGCGTAGAAATAATGGGTCTAGAAGAGACATGTGCGTACTAGTTTCTATACTTTGTGGTGTGAAGGTGGTGGAACGTTTTGTCGTTTGACGTCGGAGGCACCACCTCCACAGCAAGGTGTGCTTTATAACAGCACCGTTGAGTGCTGCTATGTACCCCTTTGAAGGGTGGTAAGGGAGACATACTTATCTAAAGCGTTCCCATATTATAAATCTTTAAAGAACATTAAAGTTTAAGGAATATTATATAATCTAGGGTTGATTACAAATGTCTATAGACGGCAGTAGCCACTTACCAGATGGACTGCGTACACGTTTACTTCTACAAAATTACAAAAAAATGCGAGATTTTTGTTCATAATTGTTTAAATTTATAATCTATAAATGAAGTTGTCATATGCAATAAAAACACGATATATGTGGTTTAATAAAAACAAGCACGCAAAAACCCTGATCACGGGGAACTAACTCTATCTATCTATTTTGAAGTCTGAAATAGAACCAGATCGGCAAACTGCTACCAACCTTACTAAACGTATCGTCTTGTCACATCGAGTCCCATCTTGTTTTAAGTCCGTGTCCCCACCCCATGTTTACTTAGCATGAAGATCCACAGTGAGTGATCGGCTTATTTCGGCGTATATAATTGAGTACTTTGAAGAGCGTGCCAAAGGACGTGGACACTACCTACACTTACACCATTATTATGCAAATTTTAATGATTCTCGTTTATGAGAAAAAAGTAAGAAAATTCGATCTTCTATATTAAGTTTCCTTCTTATTCCAAGAAGGTAGGTAATTATTGGTGATGTTAATGGAGAAAAAAATTTGAAGCTGAAGATTTTAAACTACTTTTACAAAGAAACCTTTTTTTTTTTATAATATAAGAGTAGCAGACGAGCATGCAGTCCACCTGATGGTAAGTGGCTACTGCCGCCCATGGACATCTATAATCAACCCCAGATACGATTAGATATTCCTACCTGAGGTCGGCCACAGATGCGCCGCTACCCCTGAGGACTAAGCTGGAATGCCTCGGAAAAGTCTGTCTCCCTTACCACACCCTTCAAACCGGAACGCAACAGCGCCTAACACTGCTGTTATTAGGTAGAACTAGGTGTGGCGGTGGTGCCGCCGGAGTCGAACCACAAAGGGTTCTACCACCTTCAAAAACCTACAGGATACTGGCCATTTTATGAGCAGTTCTAGTATTCACCCACAATTAGTGTTTAATTGCGTATACAATACTATAACCAATTATTATTTTACTACTTCTGATTATCTTTTGAAATGATTTAAAAGGACAATAATAATAATAGGTATATAATATGTTGCTCTTACTTAAACCAAATTGGTAGTTCTATAGTTTTTACAGTTATTAACACTAATATTTTTTAACAATACCTACTAATCATATTATTTTCATTTTTTGTAATGAAGGTGGGACCATTCTCCTATGCAGTTTCGACACGCAAGATAGAATACAGTTTTTACTGCTCCGGAGCTTTTTTATTGATATTGATATAACCCTATACCCTATAGTCCACAATCTAACAATAGTCAAGTAATTAATTTTCAATTCATATTTTATCAATCATATCTGAGACACGAATGTAATCAAATAGAATCAAATTTACAAAGAAACAACAATAACGCACGTCATATTTAACGTCGAAATCAAAACAAGTCAAACAAAGTAAACCGAATGACGAGACTACAGTACGACGAAGAACAAAGGAGTACATAAGAGACATAGAGACATTTTTCCGACGAAGATATTCGACTGTAAATTCGTCGGACTTTACAATGTACTTTTAGAGGCGCAATCGTAAACTGAATCCTCAAAGGAACTAGTATTCTGAGACAAGTGACAAACTACATAAACTTGAAACTTAGGCACGTTTGTTTTAAATGTACGGTTGTAGTTTTGAACATAAATTGGAGCATTATTCTGTAAGTATGATGAACTTTTGTTTTGTTGGATTTCACCCGAACGCCCGAAATATCTTACTATATTCTTATTTCCTTTTTATAATATAGCAGACGGGCATGCAGTCCATCTAATGGTAAGTGGCTACTGCCGCCCATGAACATTTGTAAATTGTAATCAACCCCAGATAGGATAAGATATGCCTATTTGAGGTCGGCCACAAACGCGCCGCTACCCATGACGACTAAGCTGGAACGCCTCTGAAAAGTACGTATGTCTCCCTTACCATTTATCCTTTAAAACAGAACACAGCAGCGTTTAACACTGCTGTTATTAAGCAGAAATGGGTATTAAAGTATGTGTGAGACTTGCGTGTGCTACGCTTTTCAGGAAATATATACTTTCAGAATACAAGGGAAACCACAATTCACGGCGTATAGTTAACTAATTATGATTCAAATCCTAACAATTTTATTTAGGTTTTCATATATTATTGTATCACAACCATCATAATATAATCTGATAAAAATATCATTGGAATTGACATAATTTAGAACTTATTATCCTATAGTACACAAAATGCAGTTATACTCGTATTTATTTGGAAATGATGGCTTGAGTTCTTATATTACGTTGCTACTTACATAAGCACAAGTCGCATAAAGGCTTCTCAATCTTGAGTCGCGAACCAATTTACAATAAACTCAATAGATTTTTAAATTTAACATGTGTTTATTCAGTTTCTTATACTACGTAAATTTGTATTGCAGATATGCTACATATACACGCATCGTTCCCTGTAGTCTACATGTTATTTTTACTATTTACAGAACTTTTTAATTGTAGTAGAGATATGTAGTATGTATGTATGTATCGTAGTACGTGATTCAAATCCAAAGGCAGAGGCTACACCTATTTCGGCCTTATAACAGCAGTGTTAAGCACTACTATTTTGGTTTGAAAGATGTGGTGAAGTACAAATTTACCCGAGGCGTACCACTTTAGTCCTCAGGGAAAGCGGCTTTTCTGTGGCCAACTTCAGGAAGAAATCTAATTCTTTCGGTGGTTGATTACAGATGTCCAGGCGGCAGTAGCCACTTACTATCTGGTGGACCGCATGTTTCAATGCCACTCCTATATTATTATAGGTGAGGAGGAGGAGGAGCTAAGAATGTCAAATAAGTATTTTGCCATAGACTAGTCGAACTAGAATCTAGCACTGTTCTATCACTGCTAAAGTAGAAATAGGTAATTGTAATCATTTTGTGTTTGTTACGCTTGCTATCTTTACTTGTTTCCCATTAATCACGCATCGGGAATTACTGGTAAGTCCCGGGAATTATTCCTATCAGTTACAGTGCTAACGTGCGATTATACTTTAATGGTACCAACTCACGCACAAGGAGAGAATATTCGCAAATATGCTTTCATTTTTTACTCCTCATTGCACTCTATTGTTGGTATATCTTTATGAGTTTGTTGGTTTTTAATAATAAAATCGAAGGCTACAGCCTTAGATTCCTACCTAAGATCGGCCATAGCTGCGCCGCTACCAGTGACAACTAAACTGGAACTCCTTGCTAAATTATGTTTCCTATACCACATGTCGGCCACAGATGCATCGTTACCCCTGAGGATTAAGCTATAACTCCTTGGTATATTATTTTTTCTTTACCACACCGTTCAAGCCAGAACACAGAACGGCAACGGCAGCACTAACCACTGCTGTTATTAGACAGAAATAGGTGTGGCGGTGGTGCCGCCGAGGTCGAACCACATTGGGTTCTACAACCTCCCAAATTATTGTATTATAGTATACTTTCAATTAACATAATTAGAAATCATGCAAAGTACATAAAGGAAGATTTTAAATATAGAGACGCGAAAATACACGTTCGAATACGTGATTACAACACATTTATCTCTATTTTTAAAGGCTTCGTGTTTAAAATTTACTAATCAGCGCAATGGAACACGAAGTTTCATGATAATTACATACAATATACACAATACACATGTAAGCATAGCAAATAACTATAATAACGTTACAAGTTATATTTATCGAAGTTAGTTAACCGTAATGTAAACTTAACGGGGATTTAACATCAGTTCTGTACCCTTACTATGAGCTTTTTCGTTTTTACAAAAATGACTGTTTTTGTATTTGTTTACGTATTTCCCATATACTTCCAATCAGTTCTGATACAATCCGCTAGGGGCGCTGATTGGAAATGTATGGGCAAATACGTAAACAAATACCTATCATTTTTGTCAAAACATAAAAACTCATATTAAAGGTACTGTACCTACTAATTTGAATAAATACAATTTTTTTCTTCCATTTCACTTTTCTAAATGTCACTTACACGCATAAGAAGAACTTAATTTCAATAAAACAACTGTACAAACGCAGCATTGTACACTTTACACTTTTCACTTTCCACGTTTCACTTCCCACTTCACACTTTGCACTTGCCCGAACCACTTGCGAATCGATCCACTAACTTTGTTTGCTAAAACCGCGAGTTTTCTTTTTTCACGTTCACGTGTGAAAATTGAATAAATAAATATGGATACGTTGGCTCAACGCACCGCTGTGTAAAATACGTAAAAAAATATAACCGATTTACTAAAACCGTTTTTAGGTATATAAACGGAAACGTTATGCCAACCAGTTTTATATGAGTTTTTCGGTTTTATATTTTTATAACCAGCGATATGAAATAGTTGCTATTTTTGTTATTGAATTAAACCTTTCTATTCATAATTTATGAGTTAGTTATAAAACAGTGGTATTAAGTTTATATGAATAAATAGTACCTATCTATGTGACTTATAAGTTCATGCTTATAGATGAAAATGATTTTACGTACTTTTATTTTCATTCATTATCAGTAATAGACGATATGTCGATTCGGTTAAATAAATATGACTGCAAATTATACTTGTTAATAAAAAATCTGAGGATAATTTATCTTCAAAACATAACACTGTAATCTTCAAAAATAAATAAAATATAGTGAATAGTTTAAAAACGTTACCTATAATACATATTATTATAACTCAAAATTTAAGTTATATTTTTACTGAAATTTCTTTACCGCTTAATAAACGAGTTCCTTTAAAAACGCACGTCATTCCCTACGCGATACTCAAGATTTTGCTAGTCACCCATCGGTAGCCGTTTCAACAATACATGAGGCGATAGCATGAACCGGTTATAAGTGAGTTATTAATAGTTGTTATAGCGAAAACTGTTATCAAGTAATTCGTTATAATTTATCACTTTATTTATTTACGCGCAACTCACCTGTAACATTTAAATATGTAAGGGGTAATGTGGTTTTTCACTGTGAGCCTTATATGTACACTCAAAGTCACTCAGCGAGCCATGCAGAGGGCTATGCTCGGCATTTCCATTCGCGACATAATCCGTAACGATGAAATCCGTAGGAGAAAGTAAACGAAATAGCTCTCAAAATAAGTAAGCTGAAGGAGCAATGTGCCGGCAGCGTAGTTCTTACGACAAACAACCGATGGGGCAGGAAGGTCGAATGAAGACCACGTCTGGACAAAAGGAGTACAGAAGGTCCCCGACCACGTGGATTGATGACCTGAAGAGGACGTCGGGTAACCGCTGGATTCAGATGGCTCAAGACCGGTTTGGGTGGCGCAGACTAGAGGAGACCTATGTCCAGCTGTGGACGTTTAAAGTCTGATGGATGGATGGGAAGGGGTAATGATAATGAGAACTTTATGCCGATACTTAGACAAATTGTATGTTTAAGGGCATGGATCGTGGCCATAACTTGGCTAAGTGGCCAAGTTTTGGCTAAGTTGCATGGATCGTAGTCGCTCGATTATCGTCAACATTACTATATTATATAACTAGCTAAACGATAAACGTATTAAAATTATAACTCACCTGATATTAATTGTTGACTGTGAGATTGAATAGACACGTTGCGACTCTTGGGAACTGAAGTGGGATGCCTTATGTTCCCCGGCTTTATATCTTTTATACCTGAAAGCAAAAGATTTAAACCATTATTATAAGCTAGAATTAGACATGACACAGCCACAGTCAAACTATGAAGGGTTTGTTGCTACCTAAAACGTTAGTTTTTCGAGGGTTAATAAGATAGTATAGTGAATAGAGTATAGTGCATTCTTACAAGACTAAATTGCTTGAACAAAAACCATACAATTACAGTATGAAGTTGTTTGGCGAACAAACACATAGTACTTGTTAGCTGCAGGTTTGTTTAAACTTTGCGGCAGAATTGCGCCTTGCAATGTTATCAACTGCATAATTGAAAATAATATGATAGGTGTATGGAATTTCTGTTTTGATATTAAATGTCTTGTGGAAATGGAGAGAGTAACGAAGTCATCTTATATTGTTAGTCACTGAAAAGTAGTGTATAGATATTTCATTACTTTAACATGTTTCTATGACGTTATTTAACGAAAATATTTTCAATATCTATTCTATTTTATATAAAAAAGTTCTTTTAAATTTCTTAAATTAATTAAAAAAAGTTTGAACGAGAGAAACAATAATAAAAGTTGACAGTTAAAAACATTTATTAATTGATTCTTCTGTTTCTTGTTCTACTCCTATTAGACAAAATTATCAAGAATAATATGAAAATCATCACCGCATAAAAACCAAAACGACATATTAAAATAAATTCTAACATTACATACATACATACATTACATTCTATTAATATACACAATCCGATTGACTAGATAACATTCTAGGACATTTTACTTTTATATAAGTGTTAGTAGGTACGTTTTTTTAAATATATATACAATTTGTACAATTAATAGAGATTTAAGCCCCCATATATACCTTCAAATGGAGCTAACATAAAAAATCACTAGCAGTGGAATCCCTTTAATATCACAAACAAAATAATATCCCTATACCGGTCCAATCTAATATATTTGTGATAACAAATTAGTTCCGTACGAGTGATCTTAAAAGCCGTTCTTACAAAAATAACACAATTAATCCGGGGGAATTCCATTATTATTATAAGTTTAAAATAGGACGGCGTATTGGAGTTCACAAAGGAATCTCTTCTTCCGAGCGAATGATTCTTATTTAACAGTTTTGGTTTGATTTATAAGCGAGAGCGGAAAGCGAAGCAATTGGGTAATTTTAATTGCAGTGTTGTTTGATAGAGTAACCTGGACTTATCAAGTTCAACAAGTTAAGAGCGGGTTTGATAGATACAATGTACTATTTTTTATTTATATCGGTTACCTTAACTATAAAGAGTTTAAAAGGATGTTATGATTACTCTTCTTATTATTCGTGTCTACTTTACATTAAAAACAGGAAATAAAAATAAAATACATTTATTCCTACAAATTTTGTATTTAAACTTGGTTAAAAAAACTGACGACTGAATTAGAACGCTTCATGTCCGTGTTTACTTATGACATCTTTCAAACGATACGTTTAAATGGCTTTGACGAGGCAAAAAGAGGTGCGATAGTGTTGCCAACCGTAACCATTCCTTTAAGTAATGATTTTAAAACCATAAATAGATATTTCCTAATATTGCAATCATAGTCGAATTCCTTTAAATAATCAATTAAAAATCATAATTAGATATTTTGGATATTTTCGCTGTGCGTTTCTACCTTACACCGCACCTTATGAGGGCTTGTAACAATGCATCCCTGTTTCGCACGTGAGTTGTTTCATCGTATCGATCAAAATGATTTATTTGTATAGAATGAGCTGTTTTTATATGCGCTTTTGATTCTGATCCTAAATACCCTAGGGATGATCTGTGCACAAAAGTTATATTTGCATACTTATTGTTAATAACCTTGATTTAAAACTGCCCTTACTTTAGTACGATGTTTTAATGTGAATTATGATGTGTAATTTTACAGGTCTCTTTTGTAACTCAGAATAATTCAACGAAATTGTTTGAAGAACCTGATTTGGCTGATACGGTATTTAGGGAACTGGTAGCAATTTTATACTGAAAGGGTTATGTTTATGGTTCGTATACTTTCATTGAATTGGTTATAGAAGTGTTAAGACTGTTAGTTATTAATGTAAGCATTATTTATCTTAAATAAGCTAAAGGTGTAACGGGGTAACAGGAAGTTTATATATAAAGTTGGTCTAAATAAGGGATGAAAGTTGAGAATTTAATTCTCAAACTTAATTCAATTTATATCCTAGACGGGCTTTTCTAATACAATATTACTGGTTGTAACACGATGCATTCAAAGTTAAGCCTCTAAGGTTGTAACATGATAGTAAACACACCACGTTTTCTATTTAATATACGCAAAAGGGAAAGGTCTTTCAAATATCGAAGTTACCATTCACTGATGGTAGGTACGTATTAATAAATTATAAGGGTTTTACCTCACTCATGGAAAACTCGTTAAAAATATGTTCTACTTTTTTGTACCTTCGTACCAGACCTAAAAATAATTAATAATTGCAGAATTAAAATCATAAAGTTGATTATCTCTAGATTAAGCTGTTTATAAATTCATAAGATTTTTTTAAACATAAGTATAGGAAATATACTTAATGATATATTTATTTCATAATTCATTCACATAAATGTCTCAAAGATAAGAAATTAAACCTACGGTATCATCATAAAAGAAAATATTATTACTCATATTTTTCCAATAGTGTTGGACAATGGCTACGTAGAAAAAAGTAGGTACGACGGATACGGCCGGATTATCCTTACAAAGTGTGACTCCGTGCGTCCGAATGAGGTCCGACCCTTATCTCGGCCTTAATTCTTTACGTACACCTACAATGGTCCAAAATAAAGTTATTGTATAGGATTTGACCACTTCAGTAAGCAACCTTAAATATCTACCAAATATAGTTTTAAACACCGCCCGTATTGAGTCACGCTTGATTCAACACAAAAGCGATTTCACACAAAAAGTTGGTCGAAAAGGCAAAGGTATCTTAGTGTTATGCCAAACAATATTGGTCTCCGATAATGTACCAACATTAAGGTTGTATTCACGGGGGATTTCTTTTATCGCTTTTTGTTACGTTACTTACAATAATTTTTACCGTAACCGAATACATAGCTTCGTATAATTTTGTTACTGTTAACGCATTGTTATAATGAAAATCGATAGCAGTTGTCGATAATAATATATTTGGTAACAATTTGGCGTTTTTAGGGAAGGTCGGACCCTATAGAAATAAGAATAAAGTAACGAATTTTGTTATAAAAGTAATTTGATCTCCTTTCTACATTATTTATCAATATTAGACGTATAACTATTGTAGAGGTTTTAATATACTATTAAATAAAGGCATTGTTTATGTAATCTATTTAAAGTATATATTTATGACGAAATCTTACTAATAATATTAACGTAGAATTATATATAACTTATTAACCTACGTTTCTGATAATGATATAATTTTATTAAAATTAACCAAGTATTTTAAAAATATTTAAGACGTAACAAACAAACGGAATATTTAACATTAAATCAGTAGAAAATGAAAGTGTTTTCTAATAACAAACAAGCAGGCAGTTCAGCAGCCGTCTATAAATATTTATAATTAACCCCAAATAAAATTCATCTTAACTGAGGTCAACCACAAATGCTATACCTTTCTTTGTTTTTTTTTTTTTTTCGTGGGGAAACCCTTCATGGGTTCCTCTCGGCTGCGGGGGCAGTGGAGAGGATATGCCGGACTCTTACCGGCTAAAACCCCACGGTGTTCCTCTGAACGCCCTTTTTTGGGACCACGGGTACGCTACTAGCACTCGTCCGCGATCCCAATCCCACCTAAATTCGAACGTCTTATTAGTTTCTTTGTACTGTTATTGGATTATCTTTTCTGTGTTTTTCACAATTTTTTTTTATTTATTCTATTTTATTAAGACTATATTAAATACTAATTAAAATAAATTAAACTATATACAAATAATTAAATTACCTAAACATAACCATTTTAAATTAAAATACAAATAATAACAAAATTAGACTTATAAAATAAAAATGTCGTCCAAAACCCTTTCTTGTGGCATAGTGCCCAGAACACTGGCACTTAGTTTCTTACTTACTTTTCTTCATACCAAAACCAAGCAGCGCTTAACACTGCAACTTAAAGTCATGAATAGCTGTTGCCCGTTCATAAAATCAAAATCACACAACTCTCCTGAAAATAGATAACATACAAAAGCATAAATTTGGTACGTCAATTATCAACACCACATTGAAACGCCATACATACCTACTCCATACAATTCAAGAGGAATTCAAAGCAATCTTAACATCTGCGTTCATCCTATCCATTGTTACTGAAGATTGATCACGGGATCAGATTACAATCCTGATACCATTGTACGCTGTCAACATGGTCCGCTCATGAGCTTATCGATTAAGGGACAGTTTTATTTCGTTCATTTTGCCTGCCTGTTGAATGTTTGATGTGGACTGTGATTTATTTGCGCGTGTTTATAATGATTTCTACTCTCATAGCCTCTAGGATTCTTTAAGTAGGTGTGTTGGACACACACACAGACATGAATATATATTTTATAATATAGGAGTAGCACACGAGCATGCAGTCCGCCTGAGGGTAAGTGGCTACTGCCGCCCATGGATATCTGTAATCATCCCCAGCTAGGATTAGATATTCCTGCCTGAGGTCGGCCACAGATGCGCAGCTACCCCTGAGGACTAAGCTGGAACGCCTCGGAAAAGTGTGTCACCCTTACCACACCCTTCAAAACGGAACACAGCAGCGCCTAACACTGCTGTTATTAGGCAGAAATACGTGTGGCGGTGGTGCCGCCGGAGTCGAACCACAAAGGGTTCTACCACCTTCTAAACTTAAATACTATAATAATTATAATAATTAAATATTATAATAACAATTCTAAATTAGACTAATTATGAAAATAACACCAGAAGTTCATCATTCTGATGTCTGCCTGGCCGGGAACCGAACTCGTAATCGACTGAGTATCCAAATAACCATTCTACCAGGGTCGTCTAAATTAGGCACCATAATACAAGAATTTATTATTTCTAAAGTACCTAAAGTTGTTAGTATAGTAAAGTTTTTAACGTTTTAAATTTTTAACATTACCTGGCCGGGGTTCGAATCCAGTACCCTTAGCGTATTAGATTGACACTGTAACCGCTCCGGAATACTCCATATAGACATACAAAGCGTGTTACCTACAAAAGCACTGAATAGGGTTTTGGAACTAAACAGCAATCATAAACCACGCTTTATCAACGACATGATGCTGGCATTAATTATGTATTTCCATTACGAGTTGGATTTGGAGGCCGAATTGCAACGCGGAACTTCTCTAATTGAAACATTCATAATGTCCGGGAGTAACGGGCAATCGCGATAGACTGTGAAGCTGCTGGTCTAGCATGATCAAGATGATTTTTAGGGTTCCGTAGTGAAAGGGTAAAAACGAGACCTTGTTCCTAGGGCTCCGGCGGCTATACGTCTGTCCAGAGGCTACATCTTTTAAACATTTATAGATACTTGAAATCTTTACAAAGTGTTAAATCGTTACTATTAAAACTAATTACTAATTACTTTTTAATTTGTTACGTTACTTGAAATCGTTGCGCTAAATCATCGAAACCAAATACTTAAAAATATTAGAATAAAGAGGTTATCTAAACAAAAAACCAATATGTTTCGACATTTTCAATTTAACTGGACAGTAAACGCAGAATTAAAAACTTGAATATTTGTTGGTACGGAAACATTATGTATACTCGTACATATATCTAAATATGTATGCATTATATAACATTTGCTAAGGAAATAATTATTTATTAGGATTGCTTTTGGGACATCTTCGTATCGAAAAACATTATGAGGAATTCTATCATCAAACGTCATGACCAGAACAGCAAAACCGTGAAATGACATATTTCTCAGCAATGCAAGCCGCACACAAAACCTCATCCTAGTTAATTAAAGCATTCATTTTGACCGAATTGGAAGTCACATATCGGGACGACCCGATTGCCATGCCACGTAAATAATCTGACTAAACAGGACCAATCTATACGCAAATTCGTAGATTCGAAGTTTCGGATATTTCCTAGTTTGGATTAGTTAGGGATGTCTGTCATGATTCATGAAGGAAAGTGGCTACTGCCGCCCATGGACATTTGTAATCAACCCCAGATAGGATTAAATACCTGAGGTCGGCCACACATGCTCCACTACCCCTGAGGACTAAACCAGAAAGCCGCGTAAAAGTATGTCTCTCTTACCACACTCTTGAAACCAGAACACAGCAGCGCTTAAGATTACTGTTAATATGCAGAAATATGTGTGGAGATGTTGCCGCCGGAGTAGAACCTTAAGGGGTTGTACCACCGTCGTTACACACGAGGCGACCATCTCAATTCTCAGGAGTAGAAACGCAATTATAATCGGCTTTAGGAAGAACCTGTTTTATATGGTTGGTTACAGATTTGCATGGACGGCAGTGACTACTTAGCGTCAGGCAGGGCCTGATTAACCCTTAGGCTTATTAGGCTGCAGGCATAGGGCGCGAGGAATTGCGCGAAAATTGTGTCTTCGGCACTATTAATTTCATGCTAGTAAACAAAGTTAAAACGAATATATTACTTTTGAGGTCTATCGTAACGGTGGGGGCGCGTCTTCATAATTAGCCTAGGGCGGTCAGAACTCTTGATCAGTTGCTGGTCAGGTGATGCAAGTTCAAATGCAACTCCAGACTCATATTAGTGTACTTATCCGTGCGTACGTCCATTGCAATCAACACATAGTAAACCACATCGTAAATTATGGATGTTGAAACCGCCATTTTTATCATATAAAAAGTTGTGTATAAAAACACAATTCGTTACCTGTCATTGTCTGCTTTGCAAGTCAAAATGCAAAGCGAAACTTCACTCCGGGTAATTGAAACATTCATTATGTCCGGATTGGGATTCCGGGTATTGGAGCTCCGGTCACATCACGTAAATAATCTCGAATGACACACTAGTGAATTTGGTTTAATGGGTAGGCGTTTCAGTTGCTTTTGAGGCACAGATGATTTTTGTATGAAAAGCCCTCTGATGTGAAGGTAGCCTTCATTTTAAAGTCACTCATAAGCATATGTAGATACTATGATAACTATAACTATAATTTATAAGCTTTGCGTTGCTGCCGTCAAAATCGGCTTCGTCGGAAATCCGGCGATTGTTTCTCTCAGTCAGACCCAAAGACTTTACGTATTTACGTACTTGGTCCCTAAAATATATGTTTAAGAATTACGAATCTAAAATTTCAACGTCAGCAAAGTATAAAATATAAAAACCATTTTACAGACTAAGAGGTACCCTGAATTGATTCATTATTTTCAAAATGTATCAAGTTTCTACTCGTTTACAAATTGTGGTCAAAGTGAGTGTGGTTTACAGATTGTGAAATGTGGTAGCAATTTCATAAAAATATATCGTGTATTTTTATAACTGCTAAAATATACATCTACAAATACAATGGATAACGAAAAAAAAACATTCTCACATACACTACAAAGTTAACCCAACACGCAAATAACAAGAGGCATTAAATATTCAACATCCGATAAATGTTAATAGTGGCCGCGTCGCAAATGCCAATAAATAACAAAATCGACGGGAAGTGGCGTAAGTCTTTCTCTTTTATTAAAGTTTACCCCAAAACATAAGCCTCCCAAATTCAAACACGAATGAAAGTGTATGGGAGATCTTCCCTAATAATCTCTTTATGAAAAAGGGAACCCAACACCATAGCCCTTCGATGACTCGGTTACACTATCTTACACCTTACTGCGTTAAAAATAAGAATGGGGTATAACAAAAGATTACCAACATTACCATAATTTCATAACGAGGGGTGCCGGGATTTCTAATATAACACGTATTTTGATTTTTTTATAGGTTCTCAACAATGAGGATTCATATTTCGCATTGAGAATAATCACCGTAGGATAAAAGCGTATGGGACTATTATGGATTAATATTTTTGGACGTATTTATTAAATCACTTGAATAATATTGACTCGTAATACAATTCAACAATGATTTGTGATGGGTATATTAGTTTATCTCAATAAGCATTTGGTGGTTATGAATTATGAAGTTGATGAAGTTGACTGGTATTAATCATAAATGTAATAAATAACTAAAGAATTTGAATTGTATACTGTGTGTAATCAAAAAATAGGTAGAGTTGTGCCTAGCGATATTACAGAAAATTACTTGCAGAAAAATCAAAGACAAATAAACCAAAAAATATAATTTATTTTTGAAAGCATCATAAAATCACAAATTAGGATAGCGTAAGAGTAGTAGAGTGTAGAGAATTGTAAAATTTAAGGGGTGGAACCCTTAAATTTTACAATTCTCCGCACTTTGTGTTAATTCACCACAACACAAGTGTTTTCTTTTAATGAGTAAGACTAACTGAAATTGCACGTGAGACATTAAGATATTTTTTAACCTTTAAATTTTACTTTTGAGTTTTCTAAGTTCTGTTTATTAATAATAGGTACTAAAATCGCAAGATTCTATAGTCAAGGTCTGAAACATTCATATAAGTTTGTTTTATTAAAAAAATGGCAGTGTGTCTCTTCGACTGGTGTTGGTTCTGTATAAATCTGTTTCCAAACGAAATTCAATAATTTTTTATAAGTCCTTCCACTTTGAAAGAGATAAGCAGGATAAAATATTTGTATCATCATCATCATCTTTAATACCTTATAAACAATGCATTTATATTTATGCCAAATTGTACCTTATAAACGCTTATTATTTAAGCTACCTATTTCATTAATGCATGAGAGTACCTATGGTGTATATTTCATTACCAAATTCTATACACATAACATAAGTTACTTTTAAAATATTAAAAATTTGGAAATGTACATGTACTCGTATTTACAAAACTTCCCTATACTTCTTTAAAGTTTTAAGACAAATTTTACCCACAATATGAATTATATACATACTCCGTTTTTTCATCGAGTGTACAGAACCCTAAAATGAAAGAATACAAGTGAAGTGCCTTTTATATTACGGAGAATTGCCGAGATATTCAACAGCATACATTTTGAGAGGCGGGCAATAAACTATGAGTGTACTTAAGATTTCTTCAGAGTGTAATAAAACTCTTCAGTATGCATAAAACAAAGCAAAGTTTGAACGGTGCACTATTGTTGAGTTTCTCAGTAAATTTGCAGGTAATATTATAAGATAATAGTATTATTACGATGTTGAGTTTGGACGACCTTGTTGAAGTAACACTTGAATCTTATTGTTGAAGTTTCGATTACTTTTTGAACTTTGGAACAATAACTAAAACTAACTGGATTTTCTTAACAAGCTTTTGTTTTCTTTCAACTGTTTGTAGGTACTTGTCTCATTTCATGTTTCGGTATTTCGTAATATAACGCTGACAAATAGTAATAAAATATGTGTAATCAGATTAACAACTTAGGAGTTATTGCTATTATAAGTTTTAGTAAAGATTACTGTATTGAAACAAAAAGTAAAATGCTCATGTTGAAATGTTTACTATATACCTTACAAAGTTAGCAGACGACTTTTTCTGTTAATGTAACGTGGTCATCAGAATTTAATTAAATATGTAGCTATTTTACGTCTTCGTTTCGAAACGATCTCTGCAATACAATTTCCCGTTAAAAGTATTATAAAATTTAAAATTTGTTTGTATTACATTACGTTACATCTTCAAATGCCAAATTCAGTAGCATCGAACTATACGATACGATAAACAATACGCAACTTCCGTAATCGAAAGTTAAACTTCCTAAAGCACCAATAGAAATATATCTTCAAAGAGAACCTAGCTTCATTTATTTCAATACTACAAGTAACTTTAAAGGTGGTAGAACCTTTTGTGGTTCGACTCCGGCGGCACCACCGCCACACCTATTTCTACCGAATAACAGCAGTGTTAGGCGCTGCTGTGTTCCGGTTTGATGGGTGTGGTAAGGGAAACAGACTTTTCCGAGGCGTTCCAGCTTAGTCCTCAGGGGTAGCGGCGCATCTGTGGCCGACCTCAGGTAGGAATATCTAATCCTATCTGGGGTTGATTACAGATGTCCATGGGCGGCAGTAGCAACTTCACTTCACTATCACGTGGACTGCATGCTCGTCTGCTACTCCTATATTATATAAAAAAGTATCTCTATAATACTCTTAAAATATTGAAAATTTATTTCTTAATATAAACTCTACATCTGTACGAAATCATCATAATGTAGACAAGGGTTTAATATCATAAGTGATAGCAGGTGGTGTGAGTCATATCAAAACAGGGGTTGAAACCAATCGGAAGTTATTTTCCGAGACAATAGACATTATGGGTGGAGGGCCACTCCTTATCAGCGGGTATTTATCACCATCCCCCGAAATTGGGGTCTAATTCCATATTGGATAACGTACTAGATTTTTGGTGTGACTATTGCTAGTTTACGTGTTGCAATTTATTGTAGTGGATAACATGGTTATTATTATTATAATGGTGGATAGAGAATTATTATAAAAACACAACATCCGAGTTTATAAATTAAATTTTAAATGACATAAGCTATGTCAGTCCCACAACTTAGACGAATCCAACGACATTTCCATTATATATTTATTTACTTTCTATTTACTGGTATTCTTTTGTACTTTATTATTATACATATAATAGTATTAATTTTGTTACGCAATATTTATTTTAATGTTATATGAATATTATTATTATCAACTTCCAGAAAAAACTGACGATCTCCATTTTAGTCTATTGTATTTTTGACTAAATTATATTTAATTTATTAATTTTATTTACTGGTATTCTTTCCTACATACTTAACATTTATTTTAATGTTATGGTAATATTATTATTATCAGCTTCCAGAAAATACGGTCTCCATCCATGACTATTGAGATTTAATTTACATTCGGCAATTTTTCTTAAGAAATGTTTCCCTTTTAACACCAGTACCCTTACCATGAGTTTTCAAAACATTCCACAATTTTACGTTACGTTTACTCAATCCATTATACCGTTCCGTTTGCTTCAGTAGATTGAGTTAACGTAACAATAAGTAAGTGCTCAAGTTTTTTTGTCTACACATGTTCGCAAAAAGAGAGACAAAACATAAAGCGCCATTTTATCAATTTAGACATTTAATGTTACGTTACGGACACTATTGTTCTGATACAATCCGCTAGGGGCGCTGATTGGAAATTGTATGGGAAAATACGTAAACAAATACCAATATAGTCATATTTGTCAAAACGCAAAAACTCATGGTAAGGGTACTGATATCACTTGCAAAGTTCAAAGTTAGACAAAAGCGTTATTGAATTTCTCGCAACATAATCTATCACTAGTTTTATGAACAACTATAATTAAGTTTCCACTTTATGGATGTAGTGATTACAGTTTCCATCCAAATTGATGTTACAAATTATAACAAAGTACTTTCTGACGTGGGTTTTGTAGCCGGTAACTGTTATTTTGTACTACAAATTGTAAGTTGAAACTGTTATTTTGTGCTTCAAACTTTAAGTTGAAAGCCCACGTTGCAGAGGTCTTATTATAGACGGTTCGTTCCCCGGTTAAGCTTATATCTAAATGTAGAGTTTTGGTGTAGGTGGTTAGCATCATTATAAACGTCTTAAGTATTCTATAACAGGAAGTTTTTTATTCTACGATGTAAGTAACGTTAATAATAAACTAGGCTTTGTTTTTTTCATTTTAAATCATAAAATAACATTAAACATAATAATACAGAAGTTCTTTAAAAATTAAGTTTATTTTTGAGTGACGTAAAAATATCAAAATACTTTTGATATTACTATTTTGTTGATTTTACGTATGTTTTATATTTTTGATCCTAAAATAAATACTTTAAATTTATTCGAGTTATTCATATAGAATTAATTTGATCTGAAAATTTACTCAATGTTTTATTTTATAATAACATCGTGTCATAAAATATTATTAACATTAGGTACATTTGTCTACGAATTTATCTAACACATCATATATCGTTACAATTAAATTAAACAACAGTGACAACCCATTAAAAATCACCAATAATTACCAATTATATGTGACCGAATATCAAAAGTAAACAAAGGAGCATTACTAGTTTGTCATTGTCGAATTCGGGAGTAACCCCAGTCCGCGCCGCCCCAGTTGCCTCAGTACCGTTCCCGCGACCGCACCGTTCGGAACGTTGTCGAAAATTCAGGCCAAGTTCGGAAAAACGCGATTTGTTACGGAAACTAGTGATTACCAGTGCGTGCTTCGGACTTCTGCGTAAGTTTGCCTTTGAGAAGTTTCTGTGCATTTCGCTTTGTAGCTGCTAGAAATGTAGTTGTTTTTAATAGTAGTATAACTCGATATATTGAGATAAATGGCAATAAAAATATACAACGAATACATAAGTATTAGGTACTTATCATAGAAGCAATTAAAATATCTTAGTCAATAATCAAAATAAATCTACTCCGACCTCTATTATGACAATAAAAGTATTCAAATAAATCAATTATTAATATTTCTTCACAGATTTGAGAGAAATTGAGACATTACAATTATTTTGAACATCGGTGCAATTTTGTAAATTTTTAAACAATTTTAAGACGATAAGCTACTTTTAATATACTATATTTACGCGTTTTAGCCTAAATATATACATTATATTTTATATACTGAGTATATATAATGTGTATAGTCGTGTATCTATTATAACTGAAGGCGCTTAATTATTATGAAGCTTATGTTACTTATATACTACAATCAAAATTTATATTTTGTAGTATTTCATGAATCATTCACTTGGACGTGAATTTAATGAATAAGATATACCTAATAATGTTATGAATATTAAAATATAAAAAACAAAACATTATACGATTTTTTCAAAGACTCTTGACACTAAAATAAGCATAATATTTGTAAAATCCAATTATATGCCTTTCTTTCGATATACGTAACACTCGATTTCGACAAAATGTCGTCGAAATTGAATTTTTCTTTTCCGCATTCATTCAGTATTCATTCGAGCGTAATAAGGATACAGTGTTTGTATTCAAACGTAACAATTTATATGGAAGCTTGATTTTGTATGTATTCTATAAATGTATCTTTTTGGGGATAAATAAAACGCGTCGTATATCCTTAAATTTTTAATATTAGCCTCAAGTTTTAAGGATTTTATTAAGATATAAGGAGTAGTAGACATCTTTTTTTAGACACGCTTCATATTGAGCAGATAATAGATTTACAATCATTGTAGTAAATTTAGTTTAATTTTGTTTTGTTTTATTTTGCTAAATGTAGTAATATATAAAAACATATTTTATTTTATACTTTAAGTTTTGTATAGTAAGCTAGAGCTGTAGGTATAATAAACTACTTATAAAAATATATATTGAGTGATAAAAATAAATAAATGAAAGAAACTTTTCCTATACCCCCGCCCATTACTTGCGTCATATTGTCATGAACACATATAATATAAAAACGCTCAAAGTCTAAATTAAATTCTATTTATTTGACTTACTAGAACCCGGGAACCCTTTGCGTGGTCCTTATGTCTTAATAGTAGGAACTTATTATTTACCTTCTTTTGTTATACAACTATTATTTTTGACGCCATCAGACATAATGCGTGTTCGTTTACTATTAAGATAAATCTGGACTTACTCCAATGAAAATAAAATTATTTACTCTCTACCTTTCATACTCCTACATGCATGTGGGTAGAGTTCTAAAGGGCACCCACAAGGCTTCACCCATATTAAGCTTGGCTAAATTTACACCAGTTTCAGATTCCTGATATTCCTCTGAAGGCTAATCAAGTAGTTATATAATATTTACTTCAATTTCCCTCCAAGGGCCTTATTGTTTGTTTAGATTATATTGCCAGCTGTTATTTACATATTAAACTATAATCTTAATAAGTAAACTAAAATACGTACACCATAATTTACCTTGCAACCAAATTCACGTAGCACAGATTGTTTTAGAAAGGTCTGTAAATTTGGATTATCTTTATTGATAAGTCTGTCCAATTTTCGAAATTTGTCAATAACAATCATCATCATTATCATCATCAACCCATTACTGTCCCACTGCTGGGTACGGGTCTCCTCTCATAATGAGAAGGATTAGGCCATAGTACGTTGGCCAAGTGCGTATTGGTACACTTTACATACATTTGAGATATTTTTTTATAAATCTCTCATGTTTGCAGGTTTCCTCACGATGTTTTCCTTTACCATTTACCAAGTGATAATTAATTTCTAATACGCATATAACTTTGAAAAATCAGAGGTGCGTGCCTGGGATTTGAAACTCGGACCACTCGATCGAAAGTTTCTTAACCACTAGGCTGTCACTGCTATCTAAATTTGTCAATACGTGGCACAATCATTCAAATTTGGATCTGTGTTGGGCTAAACATTAATAAATAATGTTAACGATTGTGTATAGACTTGTTTTGTTTAGTATC
Source organism: Epargyreus clarus clarus (assembly GCA_014595695.2). Taxonomy (NCBI): domain Eukaryota; kingdom Metazoa; phylum Arthropoda; class Insecta; order Lepidoptera; family Hesperiidae; genus Epargyreus; species Epargyreus clarus. The sequence goes on from JACTTY020000083.1 coordinate 1,666,690, forward strand.
TGGCGTCCGAAATGGCAGGCTATCTGAGGTTGGCTAATGATTGCAATCCTGGAGGACTAACTAAGAATGCGTCGTATATGTAACTGCCTCTTTACACATTGAAAACAAAACATTTCAGCGACTACCACATAGAGTGGCCTTAAGCGGGACAGAAATAAGTATGATGGTGATGACTACACAGTTCCAAAACCAATAAATCTACCACCTTCAGAACGTACTATATACAATACTATACCGTAAATCGGAATATAATTATTATATTAATATTTAGAAATACACAATATTCAGCGTTCATTATCTGTTTAAACCCAGAACATTAATAACAGATATGAGTATTCAAACAACATTTACGTTCACCTCAAGAAACGGTAAGAGCAAAATTTATCGTTGGAACGCGTTAATTTACCGATTACCTTTAATTAAACTGAACTAATAAATAATTTTCCGAACATAAGCAGCAATCCGATTATAGCCGTGTTCCTCGTTTATTTAGAAGGCTTATATTATATTATTTTATCGTACTTTAGACACGTGTTCTATCGCGCGCGAATAAATATAGGCATGTATTATTCTGGTAGAGACAGAAACAATATTTGACTCTTGGGGAATTTTGTGAGATAACAAATGAAAAATTTCATTTTTAAATAAGGATATGTTATGTAGAACAAGATAGCAAATTTGATTCATCCACTGAAAACACTTTGCCTCTAACATTACTTGTATATAATAGACCTGTTATTAGTATATGCTAGCCCCTTAGATGAGTAAAATACATAGATAGATCCCTCCTAATAAGAAGTGTAATCAGTTTTGAGATTTCAATTTGTTTCGCAAATAAAGTTTTGCCGCGTCTCCGTGCTAAAATTTCTCTAAATTGTTTGAAATACTTATTTATTTATTACGTAAATTACATAGTATTCGTTATTTATACGTACATTTTCTCTGAAAATGTTTTTTATTGGTCAAGGATTAAAAAAAAACTGACAAATCAGAGTTTTGTGGCTTCATCCAATTACAAAGCGGTGAAGTATCTTTCTATTTTATTTATCAAAGGCGAGCCCTTATTTTTTCAGACGCAATGAAGCATGCATAGTCCCATTGTTTTTGTAGATCGTGACCAATCTACAAAGTTAAGTAATCGGGCGCGGTCGTGGTCACTCATGCGCAATTCCTTGGTTTTGGAGCATATCAAGACGTCGTTACGGATTTTTATGGTTAATTTACCGTCGTCAAACTTTGTCTCAGGCCTCATAAGAGATTTGGAAACATTGGACATTAGATGGCTATTAATCCGTATATTACTCAAATAACTGTAAGGTTTTAAAACAGTATAATGCTATCTGGGAGGTATCACCATCATACGTATAATATTTATAAGATATTGCATTTCTTGTGTTTTGGAGGATGTCGGATGATAAGACTATATTTTAGTCTTGAGCAACCTGCATTGTATCTGTGATCGATGTCAGACAGAACCTCTGTTCTGGAGTTCTGTTATGGAGTTGGAGACACATATTCATGGGCGGCAGTGACTACTTACGTTCAAGTGGACTGCATGCTCGTTTGGTACTTCAATCTCATAGAAAACTGCATTGAAGTGACGTGAACGTAGACTATGTGCGTTATGAAGAGAGATTCATGCTGCAGTGAAACATAATATTCGTTTTAGCCGGTAATATCCTAACTCTTTACTGTTACTCTGTCTTAGTACAACTCATACCTTACTCTCTTCTATTATATCAGGTTGTTCCTTAAGAATGGCGTCTCAGCTTATTTTAGTAAGCTGATTTATTTCTCTGATGTCTAGTTCCAGCCTAAACTCATTTCACGGCCAATTCGCCTTAAACGTACCTTCATATTTACCTTAATCGGGCTTACCTTGCAAAATGGTAAGTAAACAGAAACTGAATAAGCAATTCAGGTTTTTGGGCCACTGAAGTCGAATAGGACTCTTTGAAATGGACATTTATATTCCATTTTATTGAGGGATTATTTTATACATATTGTTGGGGATGTTCAAGGTGACAGTTAGATGTTTAGATTAATTTTAATCGCATTAACAAATGAAATCAAATCAAATCAATTTTTTTTATTCAAAATAAGTTCTTTACAGATCACTTTTTGAATGTCAAAAAACTACCACCACTTCACAAGGTGTTTCGTTATGGAGAAGAACAAACGTTGAAAAGGTTTATAGGCAATATACATAGTATCTGTTTGAACCCTTTGTGGTGCAACTACGGCGGCACGACCGCCATACCAAAATATTCGTCATCATCATATCACAACAGCAGTATTAAGCGTTGCCGTGTTCCGGTTTGTATGTTAAGGGAGACATACTTATTCGAGGCGTTTTAACTTAGTCCAAATGGCTAGTAACGCACTGTGGCAAATTGTAGGACTAATCTAATCGAATCTAATCTGTGGTTGATTACAGGTCTTCATGGGTGGCAGTAGCCACTTATAGTCATTTGGACCCGACCACATTTTGAATCTCACAGAAAAAAAGTTCAAACATGTCGTTAACGCTAACGCTATGTAAAAAAGCGTACTATAAAGTAAGTAATGATTTGACTGACAAAACGGTGTGGTCTGAATTAGCTCCAGCTCCACATGTCCCATTACGTTAAGTTGACATTGTCAAAAACATTTTTTTTAAAAAGATGTGTGTTATGGAGTTTCTGTGAAGTGGTGGTAGTTGTATTGACATTCAAAAAGTGCTAACAAAAGTGTAAAGAACCTATTTTGAATAAAAAAAAATTGATTTGATTTGATTTGGACTGCATGCTCGTTTGCTACTCCTATATTAAAAAAAAAGTTATAAATGGAAATCCTGTAATAATTTTAAGCTTTTAAATCTATATCAGTAAGTCAGTGTTAGTTTTATTAAGTAGATGGCGAACCGTAATTCCACCCTTAGGTATGGTTGCGAAGTATTAATATTTATGAACGCCTAATATTATTCCAAGGCTGAATTTGAAAAATCAACAAAGAAAAAATGTTTGCGGGAAATATTATTCTAAGCTTTTCTTCTTCAGAAATATACATATTTCACGGACATTAAATGTCTTCATCTGTAGGATTACCATAATCCTTGCGAAAGTTACCTTACAGCTACAAATTATTTTACCCTACAGTTGTCGGTATGTAGGTAAATGAATTTGCTATTTACGGTTGATGCTAGAGGGTAGAACGTAGCCTATAAATATGTTAATCCTACGCTATATTATTACATACATCAAATCAAATGATACGATCTGTTTAGAAATTATTTTGTTAACAAATATACTAGTAGGTAGGTAATGATGATGAAAGATAACTTCATTCAATATCTTAATAAAGATAAATCATCATCATCATCAACACGTTACTATCCCACTGCTTGGCACGGATCTGCTCTCAGAATGAGAATGATTAGGCCATAGTCCACCGCGCTGTTCAAGTGCGAATTGGTACACTTCACTTACCTTTGATTTTTTTTTAAGATTTCTCAGATATGGTTTCTCAATTTAATAAAATGGTTACATAAAATTTATAGTAAGTATAATGATAAAGGTTTCATATCAGTCACATACGTCTCATGTAAAGCGAAGCCGACGAATACTTTATTTATTTATTTATTTATTGTGTAAAGCATTTAGTACAATAGGTCAATAACAATACATACAGTTCAATTAAATGCTACCTTTACAGGTGTTACACATGTCAAACTTTTGGTACGGTATGCAACGACACAATTAAGAGTGTAGTCAGAACCAGATATCTTGCATGTGGCATGCATACTATGCATAACATACTTCCTTTTTGTCAAAAAGATATTCTGATTTATATCTTTTTAAGATTCAAAATTTACATAAAAAAGATAAAATGTACACATAGATAAGTAGAACGCGATTTTATTGAAGCCTCTCAAACCGTATGGAAGGACGTATCATATGTATAAAGAGACTTGGAGAAAATTTATTGGGAGCGATAAAACACTTCCGTTTTACTCCGGGTAAATTTATTGCAAACTGTTAGACATTTCTGGTGTGGTCCGGTTCTATCCGGATAAATTCGGATGGCCGAAAAGTTTTTACCATAAAAACTGTAAACTTTGCGTCACGCCTCTTGTACCTAATCTTTCAAGGTAAGAAAGGAACAAAATGTAAACATGTGAAACATGTTAAATATATTACAAAATAACTGTTTCGCTTTCACTTGTATTTTGAAGGGGAAATAGGTTACTCGTAAGAATTCACGGAAATCAATTAATTTGCGCGGATCCCATTTATAATTGTAATCCCTTAGTCGTCTTCTATAAGTTTCAGGTAAATAGAGCGAACAGTTTTATTATTCCACAAAGTCATACGTAAGGCTAATTGAGAAATATTATCCCAATTTCAAATGAGACCAAAAGTACATATTTAACCGTATTGTAGACGCTATTGCAGTTATAATTAGCTCACATCATTAGGCCCTTGTTCCATTAAAATTGCGGTGAGATAGTGAATTATTATCGAAACTACTTATTATTTGTACATTCTTTTTAATAAATGTCTAGGTTTAAAGAGTTTAATCTTGGACCTACGAAGAAAGGATCGAGTTTTAACCGATAGACTATGGCCACAGTTATCAGTATAAAATGCAACGTAAGCTCTGTAGGTGTAGCTTATTCCTAGCTTTTACATAGTAATCTCATACTTTCAGATTTCATGCTAAGGAGTATTCGTAATCTTTACGAAGTTACTTAACTTTATAACTTTAATAATAATAATATACAAAAAAAAAATACAATATTGAGATTTGATTATAGAAAAAGATGCGTTTAGCTTGCTTGCTAGATGCTTAAAAGAAATGCAATTCGTTACCCCTTTTTTTGAGGAAATCTTCGTAAAGATACCCGAACACTTAGGGGTAAGGCCGAGTTATGTAAGATTTTATTCACTAAATTGTTCATGACCCCTGGTATCCATTGTAGGATTTAACCTGTGTGGATATCAGTATTGCATTACTTCATAACTAGATAAGTAAAGATTACTCACTCCTTACAAGAAAATGTACCCAGTTTTGAGAATTGAAATAGTTGCGTAAAAAAGTTTTGCCACGTCTCCGTGCTAAAATGTCCCTAAAATATTTGAAATAATAATAATAATAATAATAATATTTTTTATTGTACCCAAAAAAGAACACAAAACAAAACATACAATTTTGGACGATACAAAAGGCGGTCTTATCGCTAAAACAGCGATCTCTTCCAGACAACCTTAGGATGAGGAGTTAAAGAAGAGATGACTTAAAATAATAGGGAGGGTGCAATTAAATGATAGATGCAGGACTAATATATAACATTAAGTGTAAATATAGAGATAGCATACTAAAGAATAAAAAAGGGGAAAGAAGCTAAAAAAATAAAATTACAAAAAGAAAGTTAACACAGTTTTATAGGTGAATAGCAAGAGCACAGATTTAGGGAGGAAAAATAGTTAGAGGTGAAGGTAGTGAGATTTGACGAGATTTTTGAAGGAGTATAAGGATTGGGAGTAACGAATAGATACAGGGAGTTCCAAAGACGGATAGCGGATACAGTGTAGGATTTTTGTAAAAAGAAGTTGAGTGAGAGGGAGTACAGAGAGCAAGATTTTAATAATTATTTATTTATTATGTAAATTACGCAGTATTAGTTATTTATCCGTAAATTTTCTCTAAAAATGTTTTTATTTGTCAAAAATTAAAAAAAGAACTTACTAATAAGCCGTTTGTGGCTTCATTCAATTTCAAGGCGGCGAAGTATCTTTACTAATCTATGACTTCATATTTGTTTTATAGTTGGATGCTTGTGCTCGGACAGTGCCTTTATACCTAATTATGTAAATTTACAGCAAATCCATTTGCAAGTTAAGCTCTCTGGAAACAAATTAGTCATTAATTTGATGGCAAATTTGATAATTTGGCTCCATTCCCTTTGATAAATGGTACGCTTTGGTGCTTCATGTGAGGTTAGTAGTTGAAAATAGTCAAATATTTGTGTGCCAGTAAAAAAAATAACAGTAACCACATTTAGACAAAAGGAGCTCCCTGAGTAGATGGACCAAAGACCTGAAGAAGATAGCGGGAAACTTCTGGATTGAAAGGTCGCAGAATCAGTTGGAGTGGTGCCAATTAGAGGAGGCCTATGACCAGCATTGGACCTCAAACGGTTGTTGGATGTAACAATTTTATACCCATAAAGCTCAAACATTTTAAAAATGCCACTCAATGATAACCAAAAACAACGGTTAAATATGCTCTCCGAAGCACGGAATAATGGCTTATGTATAATTAGCCATTAGATATCCCAACACAAAACAAACTCTATGTTACTCGACTTCATAAACCATAGATTTTTAAAAACCGTTTCAAATTAGCTGATATTATATTATCACGATTTTTATGATTGTAACGTTGTGATATAACTGTAAGATACATTGGATTCTGGCAGGTGGTGTTGATTTTGAAATTTTGGAAATAAATGAAATCGTCCACAACAGTTCACAGAAGACTTTCTGAATTTTTTGTGGCTTTTAATAAGGGCAAAGGCAATTCTTATTCAAAGGTATCTTTGAGATTGAAAGGTTCATTGTGGCCGGAATCACGCCCCAATTAGTGTCACCCATTATTAGTTCAATTTTAAATTAATCTGGAATTCTACAAAATGGAAATGAAAAGTGTCGTGCCTATTTGAAAACGGCTATTTCTGTCCATGGAAGGTTCGTTTAAAGGTTACTAGATCAGTGGTGCAGTCTTCGCTTGTCATTTAAATCTGATCTCTCTGATCTAAAAGTTAAATCTGATCTCATGTACAAATGTAGAGGTAGCGATTGCAACAATTATCTTTAATGTGTTACTAGAGATCTTGTGAGTAACAAATAAACACGAGTGAGTAATTTTGAAGGTGGTAAAACACTTCGAGGTTCGACTCCAGTGGCACTACAACCGCATCTATTTCTGCTTCTTAACACCAGTGTTGAGCGCTGATGTATTCTGGTTCAAGGGTGTGGTTTTCTAAAGCGTTCCAGCTTAGTCCTCAGGGGTAGCGGCGCATCTGTGGTCGCCCTCAGGTAGGAATATCTAATCCTACCTAGGGTTGACTACAGATGTCCATGGGCGGCAGTAGTCACTGTAAGTTCACTGCATGCTCGTCTGCTACTCCTATATTATAAAAAAGATTGATATGCGTAACGCAAAATTACAATTTTTTGCGTTTCGCCGTATTAGAACTTAAGCGATCTTACGTTAAATATATTTCTTAATATTTATTAGCTTATGTCCCACCATCCCTAGTTTTGCTTATAGCGAATAAAACATTCTGCTTTAACTCAAATACACCTGTAGACTTTGCTTCAAATTAATTTCAATGACATCAAGCTTCTAAGCTTTGACCGGGGACATGCTATGCATATAACTTTTAAACTTATTTGACAATTTGTAAATGGAAACTCCAAGCTTCTATCGTTTTACAGTTATTATAAGTGTAATATGATGGAATCCTTTGAATATAAAGACTGCTTTGAGACCTAACTCAAAACGTCTTGTAATTCGGCTTATTTTATCATTACCACACTCTTTTTCAGAACACGCACCGCGATTCTACTTTCACGTAAAAAAATCTTGCCATGTTGTCAAAATAAATATTATTACTGTAATCATTTAACCCACAGCTACGTATAATGTAGCTAAATCTAATATTCATTGAAAAATTATCAAGAAAACTACTCACAATATGATAGACGGACAGACAGTTTATATACTACCTAATTAACATACACTAGTATAAGTAGAAAAGACAAGCACCAAATTACAGAGTCGACCTTACTTCGTCTGATCTATCGGCAAACATAACCACTACCTACATAATATGGTGACAATGACAGGGTCCCGGGTTTGATCCCCGGCCAGACAGATATCTAAATGATGAATTTAGATTTCTGTTTCTTGGTCTAGATGTTTGTGTATTTGTCTATTTGTGTGTCCATGGCACCCACGACACAGGGAATCCTAGTGTGGGGCCGTGAGTGTAGAAAGCGTTTAAGCGTTTATTAATGTTTTATATAGGAGTAGCAGACGAACATATGGTCCACCTGATGGTAAGTGGTTTCTGCTGCCCATGGACATTTGTAATCAACCCTAGATAGAGTTAGCCTCCTACATGAGGTAGGCCACACATGCGCTGCTATCTCTGAGGACTAAGCTGAATTTAAAAGTATGTCAGTTTGTCTCCCTCTTTAAACTACCGTTATTAAACAGAAATAATATAATAAATAATATTCTGCTGACAACTTTCCAAAACGTCAACATTAATACAAAATTATCATTCAATGAAACCATTTGCAATCCAATTAAAATCAATTGTAATTTTAACGTTATTAACACGTTCGGCACCAAAACGAAACAGTAGTTTTCAGACGATAAAACATTAATTGAATTAAACAACAATTCGGTTAAAACGTTCCCCGGCTGTCGTTAAGGCTACATTTGTCGGATCATTAATTTTTAAACCTATAATGATAAAATTTCAACAGTATGTTTGTTTGTTTAATTTATACCGGATTTACGTTGTGGTTTCATCTGCTTCAACGTATTAAAACATGGTTTACCTATATTATTTTGAATTATGCCAATAATAACATCGGTATTAATACCAAATGCACACATACCTTTTTAGGGATCCGTACCCAAAGGGTAAAAACGGAACCCTATTACTGAGACTTCGCTGTCTATCTGTCTGTCCGTCCGTCCGTCTGTCCGTCAGTCACAGAGCTCTATCTCCTGAACCGTAATAGATAGACAATTAAAATGTTTACAGAGTATGTATAATGGTGGCCGCTATAACAACAAATACTAAAAATAAAAAAAGTTGAAAATAAATGGGACTCGCCATACAAGAAACAGCTATTTCTCGACGTTTTTCGCTTTATCTTTTGAACCGTAATAGGTAGACAGTTCAAATTTTCACAATGTTTTTATTTCAACGGCTGCTATAATAACAAATGCTTAAAATAAAAAATATAAAAAAAAAATTGGTGGTTCGAAAACGTCCGTGAGCTAGTTCGACTTCCATTTGGCCAATTATTTATTGACGAACTGCGTGGTGGCGCGGTCACCATACCGGTCTGAAGCGGAGATGGTCCCGGATTTGATCCCCGGCCAGATATATATCCCCCTTCAAACCAGAACACAGTAGCGCTCCTTAAATGGTACGCTTCTTGACAATAAAACTAATAATAGACCAAATATTTTGACCATATTATTATATTTAGTAATTATTAATTTAGTAAATATTAATACTAAGTAATTAAATCAAAAGCTGTATGAACCTGGTTTTGTTCAGTAAATTTTGTGATTTTCCCGCAAATATCCGAATAGTGTGATTGATGACTGTATACTCTATCAATGTTCATATCGTGAGTGGAAATGCGTATTAGCTAATGGTCAAATAGTTAAACAGGATGTTACGGTGGAACATTTAAGCATTTAACTGTAGCGTGTAACTGCAAAATTCCTATTAATTTATTAACTGATTAATTTGAGTATTTTTATCCTGTAATGATTTTTACATATACTTACTGTATAGTAACCTATGTTTAGAAATTATTGATATAAAAATACACATATAATATACAGTATACAAGTACCTAGATAATAACTAACAGGTTCAACTGAATTATGTACCTATAGTAATGGAGACATACTTGTAATAATAATAATCATCGTTCATCAATCATTTGAGAATTAGATTCCATATTATAAAATTATCTTATCCGAACCGTTGCAACTTAGTCATCAGAGGTAGCAACGTATTTGGGACCGACCTCAGTACCCTTACCATTAATTTTTACGTTTTGACAAATATGACTGATTTGGTATTTGTTTACGTATTTGCCCATACAATTTCCAATCAGCGCCCCTAGCGGATTGTATCTGAACTATAGTGTCAGTAACGTAACATTAATTGTCTAAATTGACAAAATGTTTTGTCTCTCTTTTTTGCGAACATGTGAGGTAGACAAAAATACTTGAGCACTTACATATTGTTACGTTTACTCAGTCTACTGAAGCAAACGGAACAGAATAATGGATTACGTAAACGTAACATAAAATTGTGGGATGTTTTGAAAACTCATGGTAAGGGTACTGGTAGGACTCTTATTATATCTGGGGTTGATGACAAATCTCCATGGGCGGCTCAAGCTACTTATTATCAGGTGGACTGCATGCTCGTTTGTCGTACTTCTACATTATGAAAACATGTAATGATTTGTTCTTGATAAATTTAACGAGAAATACAGACACAATTTGTTGAATATGGGAATGTCAGTAAAATTTATTCACATTGTTATAACCTTGAAAGGTCAACGTAATCCAGCTAAGTGAGTTTCGAGTATTAGATTCCGATTTATATCGAGAATAACTACAGAAATAACATTTAGCGACTAATAATTTATATGTAAATGAAAAACAAGAAATCGTCAATCAATTCGAAATACCGAAATAGATTTGGAATTGGATAAACGTTTACCGAATCGGATACCGAACGAATTCGATCCATGAATGATAGATAGGTTAATAACGCCTTACAGGGAACTCGGGGTTTTGCGGGCTGGGAATTATTCATAATACTACTACGATTTAGTAGTTGAGGTAAAATCTTACTTGATTCATCTATATATCGATCTATATATCGATATTACAACTTTCGATTTATTTTACGTATAACTGTAAGAATGCATAAAATTATGTTAATATATTTATTACAAGTGGTGCCCGCGGCTTCGCCCGCATTTTAAAGATATAATATGACATACATAAAACAGAAAATTCGTACCTTCATTGGAATGACAGTGGTGCCATCTGTCGGTTTTACCAACTCCCAAACCTTCGTGGGCTATTGGACAACAACTTTGCAAAAGATCATCACTTGATCAAATGCATAGTTTCCGATTTTATAAAATGTATATAACCAAATATTCATTTTTATATAAATAGACTAGCAGAACCCCGCGGCTTCGCCCGCGTAAAAAAAATATGATATAACAGACAAATACTCGTAACTGTAATCGTAAATTTGTACCTTTAACAATTTTAACGATAAAATAGCATTAATATTTAATTAATAAAAGCTTTTTTTCTTCACTGTGTAACTAAATTGGTCAAGCTTTCTTCAGAAACATACACTAAAATTCTAATTAGTGGACTGTAATGAAACTTTCTTTAAAATATAAGTTTCATGTAGGATACAATAATTATTATTTACTCTATTCTATAGGAACCGTCCATGTTATATGTGGCCTTACATACAGTGGTTCTTTCCAGGGTAGCTGGCTGGGCGGTTAGAGCTCCCATTCTTGCTGCCCGCAAATCCTGAAGTCCCCCTTTAGTCTCGTACGACAGGCAGGGGATACTGTAGCCCTGTTCTAGCCCAAAATTTTAATCCAAGGTCTATGTGTCTATCACATAACCATCACTAATCCACGCATAACCACAACCATACCCCACGGCAGGACAAAATGTTGGCACGCATTGTGTCCAAAGTAGTTGCGATGTACCTAATCAGTATACCAAAATTACGCATTATCATATATGAAATTTGCACCCGTCCACGTTGTCGTGTATTTGTCTGAATAGACGTTATCTGAAATTTTACGTTTCTAACTTCGAACCTAAAAGATTCCCGTATATATACATATAACACTTCTTTTACCTCCTTAGTAGAATTTCAAAAACATTCCTATGTACATATGTATCAATAAATACTTTATCATCAAATTTCTGAAAGCTAATTCAACACCTGCGGTCGGCAAGCCGACACCCACGGGTGGTGTATGGCCCGCGACTTTTCCTTGTGGCCCGCGGGTCTGCGCGTTACTAATAATTTACCAAGTGCAAGTCCAACCCGCACCTTGAGCATTCCGTACAACTAAAATTTTTATTTACACATTTTGTGAAAATTTCAACTGTCTACCTCTAACGGTTTAAAAGTTAGTTGGAAATATATCGAATAGCAGTTTGTTGTATGGGGACCCCTTTTTGTTTTCAACTTTTTTATTTTTAGTATTTGTTGTTATAGCGGCCACCGTTATGCATCCTCTGTAAGAATTTCAAATGTCTATCTATTACGGTTTCAGAGATAGAGCCCTGTGACACACGGACAGACGGACAGACAGTGAAGTCTTAGTAATAGAGTTCCGTTTTTATCCTTTATGTACGGAACCCTAAAAAACCTTCGATGTGCACTTCAACACGCGTAATACATTCCCATGTTAAAAATATATGTTACGATGGCCCGTGGAATTTCACCCTACACTAAACCTCTCTGCACTCTGTTCTTTTTCCAGACACGCCAAAGGAAGTAACTTCAACAACGGTTTTTAAAGAATCTTCCTTTACTTATAGGTTTCTAAAGGTGGTAGAACCCTTTGTGGTTCGACTCCGGCGGCACCACCGCCACACCTATTTCTACCTAATAACAGCAGTGTTAGGCGCTGCTGTGTTCCGTTTTTAAGGGTGTGGTAAGGGAGACAGACTTTTCCGAGGCGTTCCAACTTAGTCCTCAGGGGTAGCGGCGCATCTGTGGCTGACCTCAGGTAGGAATATCTAATCCTATCTGGGGTTGATTACAGATGTCCATGGGCGGCAGTAGCGACTTACCATCAGGTGGACTGCATGCTCGTCTTCTACTTCTATAGTATAAAAAAAAATAGTACCCTAATGGTGGTTGATTGTTGAGTTGCTAAAATGCTGAAACAGATGTGTAAACAGAAAGGCATAATGCATACACCCTTCTATAGCAGTCTTAAGGGTTGATCTAAAAATCTAAAAAAAACTGTGACTCAGATGCTTCATTGATTGTAATGATAATTTTTCATAGTGGTCGCTCCCGCATTAACGCAGTTTGAAATAAAATTCCAACCCCCATTTAACGACCTTAAGGGATGATTTTCCAAAAATAATGGTATAGGTGTTTAATTATTTTCTATCGAAAACCCAAATACCGATTTTTATACAGTTTACATTAAAACTGGAGGACTTTCATACAAACTTACATCCCCTTTTTTACCCTCTTGAGGGTAGATTTTCCATAAATGGTGTTAAAAAGTTCTATTATTTCTAACAGGAAAACCAAATGCAAGTTTTTATAGTCCTTGCTTCCGAATTAACGGAGTTTGGAATAAAATTCCAACCCCCAATTAACGACCTTAAGGGATGATTTTCCAAAAAAAAATGAAATAAGTGTTTAATTATTTTCTATTGAAAACCCAAATACCGATTTTTATACAGTTTACTTCAAAACTGGTGGACTTTCATACAAACTTACAACCCCTATTTTACCCTCTTGAGGATAGATTTTCCATAAATGGTGTTAAAAAAGTTCTATTATTTCCAACAGGAAGCCAAATGCAAGTTTTTATAGTCCTTGCTTCCGAATTAACGGAGTTTGAAATAAAATTCCAACCCCCATTTAACGAACTTAAGGGATGATTTTCCAAAAACAATGAAATAGATGATTAATTATTTTCTATCGAAACCCAGATACCGATTTGTATACAGTTTACATCAAAACTGGGGGACTCTCATACAAACTTACAACCCTTATTTAACCCAAATGAGGGTTCATTTTCTAAACGGTAGAATTATAGTTCCACTGTATCTAACCAGTGAGCCAATGGCTAACTTACATAGTGCTGGCTTTCAAATTGGCAAATTTTAAAATAAGCTGTTAACCCTTATTTTACCAACTTAAGGGTTGATTTTCCAAAAATGGTGAAATAGGTATTTAATTATTTTTAATCGAAAACCTAAATACCGATTTTGATAGCGTTTACATCAAAACTGGGGGAATTCTATACAAACTTACAACCCTTATTTAACCCACATAGGGGTTGATTTTCCAAAAACGGTAGAACTAAAGTTATTTTATATCTAACCAGCAAAGCAATGGCTAACTTTCATAGTGCTGGCTTCCAAAATGGCAAAATTTAAAATAACCTGTCAACCCCTATTTAACCACTTTTAGGGTTGATTTTGGAAAAACCCTTAGATTAGATTTTTATTACTTTAAATCAGAAAGCTAAATACCAATTTTCATCTAGTTTGCTTTAAAACTGACGGACTTTCATATTAACTTCCAACCCCCATTTAACCCCCTTAACGGTGGAATATCAAAAAATCCGTTCTTAGCTGACCTCTACTCGGTGAAAACAATATTCCTACCAAATTTCAAGTCTTTAGCTCTAATGGTTCCAGAGATATCGTGATGAGTGACTATATACGTGGAAATCTCTTATATATATATAGATAGATGATCGACTAACATGGATAAGTAAAGTAACTGTAGGTAAATTATGAAAAAATCGAATTTCGATCTTCTGGGTTGAAAGATCGATTCACTGAATCGATCCATTACTGGAGATCGATTAAAATAATCGATTTTTTGGTTCAACAGATCGATTCTCCGATTAATCGATCTCAGATCGCCATCCCATCCGTAGTTCCCGTGGGATTTCCGGGATAAAAACTATCCTAAGGAAGTAAGGATTTGCTGACGGATACATAATTTGTTTGATCCTGATAACCTTTTTTTTCGCTATCCTCGAAAAAAGATCGAAGACAGAATCAATTCTTAGGGCCTCGATTTTTTTATGAAACTATTTATTGCACTTCGATTCGAATCGATTCAAAAATCGATCTTTTTCGGAAAGAATCGCCACCCCTAATATAATCCCAATAAATCTATATAAACAAATATAATGTTCCAACCGTCTCCGATTGCAAGAATTGATATTTTTAAACTCATGGTTATTTAGAGTATGCCAAAAGACCCACAAACGTAGGTAGGATCCATTATTGCAGACCGATTAAAAAATCGACTTTTTTTGGTCAAAAAGATCGATTCTTTGATTAATAGACCTAACATCGCTATCTGGGATAAAAACTATCCTATGTCCATTCTAGGGTCTCAGACTATCTTTGTACAGAATTTCATTAAAATCGGTTCAGTGGTTTAGGCGTGAAGAAGAGACATACAGACGGACAGAGTTACTTTCGCATTTATAATATTAGTAAGGATATCGATTAAAATAATCGACTTTTTGGTCCCAAATCGATTCTCCGATAGTAGTAGTAGTCCGATAGTTTTTGCCCGCGGCTTCGCCCGCGTTTAAAAGAAAATAATATACCATACTAACATACATAAAACTGAAAATTCGTACCTTCAACTTTCCAAATGCATAGTTTACGATTCAATCCTTACTAATATCGATTAAAATAATCGATGTTTTAGGTCAAAAAGATCGATTCTCCGATTAATCGATCTTATATCGCCATCCCTAGTTCCCGTGGGATTTCCGGGATAAAAACTATCCTATGTCCTTTCTCGGGTCTCAGGCTATCTTTGTACAAAATTTAATTAAAATCAGTTCAGTGGTTTGAGCGTGAAGAAAAGACAACCAGACAGACAGACAAACAGAGTTACTTTCGGATTTATAATATTAGTAAGGATTTAGACAATAAGGTTGTGTGCGAAATTTACCAGTAATAAAAAGTTACTCCAGTGATGTCACAATCACAAGACAATAAATATCTTCCAAATAGTTTTTTTTAAGTGGCAGTAACTTTATTTCTAGAAATGTTTTCCTAAGCTTATATTGAATTGTATCTTTTAAAGGTTACATTAAAATATAAATGATGTTTTTTACATAAAGAAATCTTGTGTCTTTTTAGGCATAAAATCTTTGTGACATCTTCGAGACGAGCAAAAAAGTATTTCAAAGTTAAAAATTGAAAAATGACAGACAGATTTGAATTATATTTATGTTTAATATTTGTATATTAAATTTCAGCTGAAGAAAAATTTAAGAAAAAAATCATTTTACACAGGTCACGTACACCATCAAAAGAATATTTTGTTAAAATTTTAAAATAATAAATTAAATTGATGAATGAAATACTCAAATATTATAGAGTTAGGCATTATAACAAGAAAAGTAGTTTATTTTCTGAACATCCTATTATAAAAATAATAATGAGAGAGAGAGAGAGGGAAAACATATAAAGAGAGGAACACGTTTTTATTTTTAAGCTAACAAACAGAAAGGTAGAAGCACCTATAGGGTGCAGATAAGAAGAAAAGTAAATGAGAAAATCTCGCTGCCAGTAGTTACTATAAATATTATCCTTGTAATAGAATAGGTTTGGAGATTTCCACAGGCAGCGTAATCCAACGGATTCCTTCACTCGATCTAATCAGGGTTTCTGCAAATTTGTTTTCAGGATTCAATTTCTAAATTGGACGTCACGTTTATGAAATTACTCTCGCGTAATTACTATGTATGGGAATTGGTTTAATTTAAGAACTATTAAATGTGTTCAAACAAATATTATGCTATCGAAGCTATCGAAAATGATGGTGATATTAAAGTTGATGATTCTTAATGTGAAATGGATACTGATAGTATTGACAATGTCGTTTCAATTTTCGGTTTGGCATACGAGTAAACGTTAGTGATAACCTTGTCCGTATTTGCCTTAGTGAGTGTGATTACAATGTGTTCAATATTAAAACCATGTAGAAAAAGTGAAATGAACAAAATAATTGCAAGAAGAACATGTTACATATTTCACAAGATTTTTTTTAAATCGCTTGTCGTGGAAGTAAGTAAAAAATTAAATTGCGAAGTGCTTAATCTGAAAAAGTTACTTTATTCGCTAAATAAAAGCAAAATCAATATAAAATATTATTTTTGTAATCCAATAACGAGGTTTGAAGACAACTCCCGCTGTAATGTAATCCAACAGATTCCACTCAATCTCATTAGGGTTCTTGCAAATTTTATCGCGTTTGTACGTTATGAAAATCAGTATGGACGGATAATTTGCGCTTCTCTTACAAGATATTTCCTTTATCGAGTATTCTGAAAAGGTTTCCTGTAAAGTAACTCAGATAAAGGGACAAAAGATTCAAAATTTTCGCAAGTAACTGCCTGTGATGTAAATTTTTTTTATTGTCACTCCAAGGGTCTTCAGATTAATGTCGCTTCGATTCTGGCGCCGTTATAAAAAGCTTTATGATGTCATTGTGTTGAAACAATTGTGAAATTAGGGGAATATTTCTTTTGAAAAACTCAGGTGGTAAAATCCTTAATTGTTTACGTGCGGCGGTACCATTACTATAAGTATGTTTGCTATAAAATAGCGTTTTAAGGTATTGTGTTCCTGCTTAATGGTGTGAGTAAGCTAATAAACATAATATTATTATGAGGCTGAATCTTGCAATCTAATTAAACACTAAATTGCATTGTATGTATTCAACACCAAATAAGATTGATTGTTGGTGCCCCTGAGGACTAAAATAAAACGCCCTATGTGTCTTCGCAAGCAGAGTAACTTTGTAACGAAAACAATTACGTACTCTCATATGCATTATTGTCTCATTGTATATGAGTCTAATTTAAATGCCGATACACTTGGCAGTGTATTAGCATTTAAACATTTTTTTATTGGGTACCTATTCAAGCGACCAACCAAAATTCAACCCCAACCAATGTTCTTTAGGTACCTATAAAGATACCCATGTCCAGAAGTGTCATACTTTACCAACAAACTACTTTCGTTCTTTAATAGGAACATAATCATAATACGTTACAATGAGACCATGATAAATTTTAATTAAGGTAGTTAGTTATTAAGCGAGCAAAAGTTACCTTTATTTTACTTCTCAAAGCAAACACGGGTAAGACAACAATGATATATTTCGCAACGTCGTACACAAACTCATTTTGAAGTTAATGACACTCTGTATTAAATGGGAGTCGAGAGGCAGTCGAAACCAATTTTGTAACGTAAAAATACTATTGTTTGACTGTTTGTGGTGCAAACTCGTTAAGCATTGCTGTCCTACTACTTGGCTTTGGTTTCCAATCAGATTTACAGAAAGACACCCACCGTTTTAGAGAATATTCGGGCGAGTATGTCACATGTCAATATGTTTTCCTTTATACTTTAAGCAAGTGATAAATAATTCGTAATCCGCATACATTTTTTTTATAATATTGGAGTTGGAAAGAGTATGCAGTCCTCCTACGGCTACGACCGTCCTTGGACATGTGTAGTCAAATAATATTAGATTCGTACCTGAGATTGGTCACCGATACGTTGCTACCCCTGAGGAATCCCTCGGATATATATCCTTACCACATCCTTCAAAGCAGAACAACAGCGCTTCATTTTTTGGTATAAGGCAAATATAGTGTATGCAGTGGATACCTATATCGGCGGTGCCTCCAGAGTCGAACTACAAAGGATTCTACCTACCACATAATATGTTTTACAAATTACTACATTTCATAAATTACACACCTACACAGCTCCGTCATAATGTATTAAACCTACACGAAACCACAATAACGTGGGTAGATTAAACAAATTACAGGGGTCTAATTCTACTTTATAATTTGAGTGAGTACACTGATCTTAGCAAAATGGACACGATAGTTAAACAGCTCTGCAAACTAACCGTGCGTTATACCTTCCCAGATAAACAGACGAGCGTTCCAAACGCTATACCAAAATTATAATTCTATGCAATTATAATAAAATTTTTAAATTTTAGTTATATTATGGAAGTGCGCTTTATATTGCTACAAAAACATAGTTAAGCAATTTAATTCTACTATACTTCGTAAGATTAATGAAATGAAAAACATTTTTATCAAGGATATTTCAAGAAAGCGGTTAAACTTTGTTATAAGTTTGAACATAACTACTTCACGAGATATGTCCTTTCATTAATAACATTGCTTATATAAATAAGTAGAGAGGCTTGTAGAAATATAGAATTAAAAGTTATGATTATTTATTTATTTTTAATTTAAAGTGGGATTTTTTCGCTGGGCGAACACATCATCCCGTATAAACTGTCTATTAAGCAATTCATCTCATAACATACTTACATACTTTTAAAAGATTTTAATTAAAAGTTCATTTTTTATTTGTACCCTCAAAATGCATTCTTTCCCATATTTATTAAACCAATTCCCTAAAGACATTTAGTAATATTTTTATCCATATAAGTAATATTGTTTTTTATAAAAAACGCGGTCACTTAAATTAAACCGTAAAACATTATATAAAATATTATTCATTATTTCATTAACCCCGTACAAATTGAGCGTTTTATCAGATTCAGTTATAAAGAAAAACAACGTCAAAAACGCTCGTTTGTTCTACTAATTACCCGTCCTTATCTAGGACAAACAAATCCTAAGCAGTCACAACAGACCTACGTTTCAACGTAGTTTAAGTGATCCCGGGATTTGAAATTTCGAAGATTTCGCATTTTGGGGAAGAGAGTTAAACTACAAACTTGAGATGACTCTTCAAGTCTTGACCCTAATTTATACGTTAAATGGTGTCGTTTTTAGCCTACAACCGAATGAGGCTAATGTTTTCGAATACATGTTTGTATGTTTGTATATAGATAGGCATGTCAGATGTGCGTACATATACGACATACCCAGATAGTTGTTTCCTTTCCTGGCCAAAAACCTTAAAATAAATGGATCGCAATTTCTGTTTTATCGCAATGTGTTTGTTTTTGTGTATCGCACCCAACACACTAAGAATCCTTGTTTCATTGCATTATGTATGTAGAAGCGTTACATCACATCAACATTTCCGTACTACGAAAAGAACATCGAGTTGTCTGTTCATCATTGAATAGTAGTCATTATATCTCAGTAGAAATCAATGTTTTAGAAAATCCGACACCACATGACTACCTACAACCCATTCTTTAACAACACGATCTACAGGCGTCCCCAGGCCTATGCCCAACAGTGGATAAAAATTAGCAAACGTAGTCATTACACATTTATATAACATTTTAATTGGAACCCCAGTGTTGAACTGTCACAAAATTTGAACCCTTTAACCAAAATTAGCAATTTATCATTCAATTACTAATTCTAAATAATTAATTTGTAAACTTTCGTCCGAAGCTTAGCGAGCTTTATTTAGGACGAAGTTACGCTAAGTTGTGTGAGTTGACTTAAATTTAACGAGAGTCAGTTTTCACTTAACTTGTAAACCGTTTACTGGAGGATTTGATTGATGGAACCGGTTATAAATGAACTTCAGTAGTCAATACATTTCTCAAGTTTCCGTTTCTTTAGCTTCTTGGATATATATTCTTCAAGTGATTTTAGTGAATAATAATCAGTTGATACAAAAATTTGAAGAAGGATACTAGTCCAACTAAAGTTATCAATTAACTTTATTTGGACTCTATGCTCATTCGCTACTTCAATTCTATAAAAAACAGTATATAATAGTAAATACACAACTTGTACGAATTCCCCGAAAACGTTCGACTTATTCAAGTTAAAGCTCTCAAATGTTTGTAAGTGTGGGTATGAACGTTTCGTCAGGACCTAGTTCTAAAGTCCCAAGTTTAATTCCCAAGTTGACACGTAGATCTTAGTTCTTGTAACTACAGTCGCTTGCAGCAAATTGGGAATTTAGATCGTGTACATCATCTAGTTCTATTTTGAGGAATTTGCAAGTTAGAACTGATTAACTTTTTAAAATTATAAATAAAACAGAAAAGTTAATCAGTTTCTGTTTGTTTTCTAAAACCGAGGTTACAGTTATTGATGCTCCAAAAAATAAACGATCGAATCGATTGAACAAATTGATTGATTGTTCAAACGATTAAACAAGCAAACAAATGATCGAATGATCAAACAAACAAACAAACCCTCGATTGACTAACCCTGGACCGAAATAAACAATAAACGAATGAACAAAAAAAACAGACATAATCCGTCTTTTATATTTCAAAATCTGTTCTAATTTTGTACAAAGCAGTGGTCGGCAACCTGCGGCCCGCAGGTCCATCTAGAACTTCTCCTTGCAGATTTCCTAGAACTTTCGCGGATCTTCCTAGAATTAACCACTATAGGGAAGGTCGCGGACAGGACGTATAATTGAATTAACGAAGACCTTCTTGTCTAAATTACTTCCAATTATAAAGATTTTAAGGATCCTTTTTCGCGGTTAAATTCCAGGACCTACTTGCAAATACAGCGCGCTGTCAACCTCACGTAGTTACTGTATGATCCGTCTTGCCAAAGATTTTATAACCACTGGTCGAGACTCGAGACAGTTTACATTGAAAAGGTGGATTTATTATCCTAAGTTCCCAAGAAATATTCCAAAAACTAAATCAAATTAAAGTGGTACTTGAAATAAATTCCAGTAGAACTTGTAAATACAGTTTGTTGAACGCTTTGCGCCCATCAATCAAACCATTACGTTGATGTTTGAAAACTAATGGACTTCAGTAACTGGCTACTTGAACCTGACTTATACAGATTTGTAGAAGTTTCTTCCTAGAATACAGTTAATTAATAGATGAAAAATGCTACGTTGTTCTTTTAATGTTAAAGAAGAAACAATCATTAATTCTACTCAGTTTATGACACGTATGATTTTGATACGTAAGTGAATAAGCATCAAAAGTTGATTAAACTTTATTTTTTATAATGCAGTGTCTATATTATCTGTTTATATTGAAACAATTTATTGATAGCCCATCTTGGATAAGATCTCATATAAAGCCATTAAATATTCATTATAGTTTTTTTTATAAACATTATACTTCCGGGAGTAGTTATGGATCTGTGGCAGACATTAGGTAGAATTTTTGATCTTTATTAACTTGTTTTTAGATATCCAAAGCCGACATCGACCATTTAAAATAAGGTAAGGTTTAAAGGTTCCGTGGTACCATCCGTTAACTACAACTGCTCCACTTTTGAAACACGGAAACACATTGTAAATTACAACTAGCGATCGTTCAAACGATTAGCAGCTAGAGCAGCTAATTCGGTATAAAGTAGATTTATTAATACTAGCAAAATATGGTTATTTCTTTTTTTCAAAAAAAAAATATTTATTTCTTTAACATATAAGATAGTTTACATAATAGAAGTTTTGGAGCCGCTTAGTAAACAAAATGTCTGTGTTAGGTATTAGGTAGATTGGACAAGTAGCCAACCGAATGCCTTTAACTAACACATACTCCGACGCATGATCCAAAGTGTTAACGTTCTGTATCATCAACCCATTACTGTCCCAATGTTGTGCACGAGTATACTCTCAGAAAGAGAAGGATTAGACCATAGTCCACCGCGCTGGCTAAGTGCGTATTGGTAGACTTCACATACATTTAAGAACTTTTTTATGACCTCTCAGATATGCAGGTTTTCTCACGATGTTTTCCTTCAACGATAAAGCAAGTTATAATTCAAGACACATTAGGTTTGAATAGAACACTAAGTATTAACTGCACTTCAACCAAAATATTCATCACCGAGAAAACATAAATAAAGCGACATTCTCAAAATTCTTCTCGAAATTGTTTAAAGTCTACTTAAAGCTGTAGTCTGCTAGTCATTTACCCAGACGTACCATCATCAACCCAATCAACGCTGTTGTCTTGGGTTGATGACACTCTCCATCAATGATTTCAAGGGAACCTGTCACATTGTTCGCAAAACGCTTGATTAATAATTTTAATTAATCACAAATTTTAGTTACTAACACAGAAATAGAATTTGCGATGAAAACGCAATTAGTAGGAGCGATTTGCGTCCATCAATCAAACTTCTACGTACATTGTAAATGCTTTATGACTAATTGCCTTACTGAAACTTCTTGAACTCAAGTTAGTTAATATGCATATAATATTATTATATAGTTGTGCGTAGGTTTCATTCTCAAATAAAATCGGATTAGGCAAATGACGCAATAGATGGTCTGACCGCGTCATTTTTGCGCTATTTTGCTTTTTATCTTTTGTAGAAACGATTTTGTAGGTAATATAAAAATAATTGTTAAAATGAAACTTATAAATATTTTTTATACATTCATAAAAGTATAATTCATTTTTGAAATGCAAAACAAAAATTATATATAATTTGTATTTAAAACGGTCTTAAAGATCTTAGAGAAATTGTGATCCATTTTATTTCTTTATAAAATTCCAGTATTCATTTAAAAAAGTTACAAGTATAAAGTATGTTAAAGTATATAATATGTATGACGCCAGTCCTTTATTATGACAATACTATTAAAACAAGTGTAACAATATTATATTTTTCACACAACTTCATTGTAACATTAGTTTAACACGAGCATCACAATTCTCGATAAAGAGTGATGAATTAATTGTCACTTTCGAATATTCCCAGTGGATCATTTTAAAAGCGAAAATTCATCGAATGGACTAAGGGGAATCGTTAATGCATTTATAATTAAATTGCAGTTGCCCGGACAGTTAATGGCATCGTATTAACATTATAACGTGAATGTACCTTTTATTGCATCTCATTGTCATTTTATTAAAACGAATTTAGTGTTTAATATTTTTTCTCTCAATATATCGATAGTATGTATATAGTATATATATTTTTATTGTATTTTTAACTTAGTGCCTTAAATAAATGTAAGCATTTTTACCCGACTGCCAAGGAAGGGTTATGTTTTTCGCGCGTATCTTGTATGTTTGTCTTTCTTTATTTGATCCGATCTAAAAAACGGCTGAATGAATTTTAACAGTTAAGGTGTCATTATATTTGTCTCAATGACCCAAGTGTCCTTAGATAGGTGTTAGTAAAAAAAAATCAAAATGGCGAATTTTTGGCGCGAAATAGTAACACATTTAAAAAAGAAAGTTAACCGAACCTATCGAGTACGGTATCAAATGAAAGAAAATGAAAGGGAGATTATAAAAACATATTTGTATATATATAAAACAGCAAGGTGACTGACTGACTGACTAACTAAATGACTTTTTCATTTTTCAGAAATCGACGTACAGCCTAAACCAAGGACCTTACAGTTCCGAAATTTTGCACATAGCTTCTCTATATAGCATGAATAAGTATTAAGAAAGGCCTTTTGGAAATTTTACCCTTAAGAGGGTAAAATAGGGGAAAACAGTTTTTTTGAAATCCTTTAATTTTGAAGCAACTACTATAAAATTTTGTATTTGACTTTCTGGATAGGAATAAGGACGCGCTTAGTTATTCCCCTCCGAAAAATCAACCCCGTAGAGGGTAAAATAAGGGTTAAAAGTTCATTTGAACAATCGTCAATTTTGAAGCAAACACTATGAAATTTTGTATCAGGCTTGTTGGATAAAAATATTGAAATTCTACCTCTGACGAGGTAAAATAATGACCAAAACTTTGATATACTGAAGTTATATATTTTATAGACCGTAAATGGTGGATTTTTTCGCGAAATAGTAACAAGTTTTAAAAAAAGGTAACCAAACCTATCGAGTAGGGTGTCAAAAGAAAGGAAATTAAGAGGATATTACACATACATCATATAATATATCTTATATATAAAATTCTCGTGTTAGTTACCGTACTCCTCCGAAACGGCTTCACCGATTTTCACCAAATATTATATACATATTCAGTAGGTCTGAGAATCGGCCACTATATATTTTTTTACCCCTAAGTGATATGGGTTGTTCACCCTTAACTTTTTTTATTTATATGGCAACACAACGTTTGCCGGGTCAGCTAGTACATATATACTCGTATATACACGTCGAGATGACTGTCTGACTAAATGAGTGAATTGCTGTGCTAGAGATCAACGCAAAGGGAAACCGCTGAACTTAAGCGTGCTGGAATTTTACACATAGGTTCTTTATATAGCGTAAATGAGCACTACGAGGATAAAATAGGATAATATTGTTTGAACATCTTTTGTTTTTGATGCAGACGCCTACTACGAAACTTTGTATTTGGCTTTCCGGATAAAAATAATGAAATGCCTATTTCACTGCTTTGGAAATTCTACATCAACCTTTTTGGTGCAGTCGGGTTTTTGATTTTTTAAATTAACTACTTGTTATTTGTTATCATTTCGTAATTTTTTATTTACGTTACCTAACTCTAGATACTTACTTGCGAAAGACAAAAAGATTGAAAGAATTAGAATAGATTAGTCTCTGCATAGACGTTTTCAAGTCTCCAAAATTCAAAAATTCGAGTATAGCCGGCCAAACCATAACCATAATTGGTCAATGTAAAGTTTTGTACAAACTTCTCTGTCGCCTTCTCAAATGTTTGCTTCGTGCAAATATCGTGGAATTTAAGTTGCAAATCTGTATAAAGTGTGGGTAAAAGTACCTGTTGGTCCATCCCTATTTCAAACAATTTACCTACATGCTAGTTTGTTTGTTTGCACAAAAAATAACGCTGACTAACATGTACGAACCTGTTCCAAAAATTGCATTGAAATTACATAAAGGACAGGTACGTGATGGATATTAGGAACCGAAAAATGCGTAGAAAAAAATATGACTTACCCATCCCTACAAAAGCAGGTAACACCAACTGTTCTTTTGAATTTACGAGTTTTTGTTTTGGGATTACGTCATTTTGGATACGGTTGACACAAAAAATCTTTTGTAAGTAATATTACCTGATCTGTACTTGAATTTTGAATTATTACTTACTTACCTTTAACAATACTTTAGGTAATTTAAATGAAATAGAACCATAGTTTATCCATCTGAGTGTTAGTAGTGACTACCGCCACGGCATATTTTAATGGAATTGTAATTG
Source organism: Epargyreus clarus clarus (assembly GCA_014595695.2). Taxonomy (NCBI): domain Eukaryota; kingdom Metazoa; phylum Arthropoda; class Insecta; order Lepidoptera; family Hesperiidae; genus Epargyreus; species Epargyreus clarus. The sequence continues at coordinate 1,692,354 of JACTTY020000083.1, forward strand.
CATAGGAGTAGACAATAATATTTATATCTTACAACTTCAAAAGTATGGTCTGTAACTGTTAGGTTTTATTTAATTGATTGTTAGGTTATTTAGGAAAACAGTAAATATCTTTAACTCTCGTAACGAACTTACATAATATAAACGCATAAATAAGAAGATAAAGTTGTAACAAAAAATAAATGAATAAAAAATAGATAATGAATTTTAATTTTGCGTCGAATTTCCGCAACTCGTCAATAGATGTCGTTACATATTTATGAATCACGCTATCGAAGTTTTCTCAACATCATGCATATATACGCTTGGAGTTAAGACTTTCTGAGTACGGCTGCTCCCCAGGCATGATCATTGATCACCTAGATTGGCGGGAGATCCCCAAACCTGAAAAGAGAAAATATCATATGATAAAATAATGACGTGAAAAGAGTGCGTACGGAAGATATAAATAATTAATTATTTCATTCTTGTCGCTCCGCCGGGACTTTCGGGACATAAAAAGGACAATCCTATTTTACGAATTCCGATTGAAAGCTTTAAATATTTATTGTGGTGGCATATATTTTATTATATTATATAAGTTCCTTGTTTAAAATTACGATTAAAAATCATTTCTTTTCAAAAAATCTTTTTCAGTATTTCAACGGTTTTTTATCACTATTTATTGGCTCTTTTATATTAAATATATGAAACTTTCTTATTACATAAGCGTAGTTGAATATGATTTGGGATTCCCCGGTTTATTGTGGATTGTTAAAATTTAGTTCCTCGTTTTATATCGTTTTAACTAAGTTCAGTTATTTGGTCATCAACAAATTACAAACTTTAAGATTACGTAACAAAGTAATGGATAACTCTAATTACGAGGTATAACTAAATACTCGCAATGAACCCCAAATAATATTTGACTCCTACCTGAAGTCAGTAAAGGATACGTTGCTACTTCTGAGGATATAGCCAGAATGCCTCGTGCGTGGTTTGAAGTTTAAAAGGTTTAGTAAAGGAGCTTTTCCTTCATAGTTTGAGGACACACAGCGTATAACACTGTTATTATAACTAGAAATACGAGTATATAGGTGTTGTTATGCAACCACAGCCGATCAACGTTTAGATAAATAATATTCCGGGAGCTTACCAAATGAATATGTAGTACTTACTCTATCTTCCGTGCTAACACCGCTAAGCAAATTTAACACTAGCCCTGATTACGCTAATTAATTCGAGCTTAATTTAAAACCTCCGTGGAGATCCCGAATGATACTTACGTATTTAAGATCTTGGGATCACAGTATTTGCCGGGATTTTTTGGAAGGATTTATCCTTTAAGAACCATGTTCTTTGAGACAAAGCTTCGGGAAAACTACAATTTTCGGAAGATGTTTCATTGGTTTTAGGGATCTCAGTATCAATTGACGCTTCAAATGCTCTTATAAAATATATATGTATATTGTTTGCAAATCCCAAGAGAAAACCAAATAATATTATGTACCTGAGATAAACGCAATTAGAAACAAAAAATAGAAATATTTGAACCATTTTTATTTGGTTAGCAAAATCAATGTAATTTATTATCTATACCTACCGTTTTAACAAAACAATAGTATAATATTTACTCTCTATAATCCTAATGTCAAACCAATATAAATCTCAAGGAATGTGTCTAAAATAGGCACGTAATATTCAAGCACGTAATGATAAGGTCCCATATTATCAGTACCTACGCGACCGAACTTGCTCGACGTCTACAATTATTTATATACACAATTTACGAATATGCAATATTGTGATTATAGAAACAATGCTTACAGCGTGACTTGCTTATAATATGTCGTTCAATATCATCATCGTCATCAACCCGTTACTGTCCCACTGCTGGGCACGGGTCTTCTCTGAGAATGAGAAGCATATGTATTTTTTTGGAAAATATATTGTAAGTAAAACGTTTTAGTTAATTCTGTTAACCCGTTGCCTACAATCCAATGACAAATTTATGGTAAATACACATACCTATCTATGACTTTATAATAATTGTTTTATTTAATATTAAGATTTTTAGAAATAATTAACATTGTAACCTTTGCGCTCTAAAGCAATTTGGAAATAATGAAAATCTTTTTCTTATATCAAAAAAGGTTACGAAAGGTCAGTTATCACAATAGCAAAGATATTTCGTTTCATCTAAAGGAAGCCATGTTGGTAACTGGTAGATGAGATTGGTATCGAAAATTATTTGAAAGCAAAATGTCTAGCAGGAGTAAGACTACGAATAGAAGAGTTAAAATTCCATTTATGTGCATATATTTCTTTAATAACATTATAAAGAATCATAGGTAATTAGTGAAAAATATTTTTAAAACAACCTTTTATTTAAACGCTTTAAATATAAGAAAAAATATTAAACCCATATACGTATTTATTACATTACTAGCTGAGCAAACGTTGTGTTGCCATATAAATAAAAAAATTAAGTGTGAACAACCCTTATCACTTAGGGGTAAGAAATATAGATAGTAGCTGATTCTCAGACCTACTGAATATGCATATAAAATTTGGTGAAAATCTGTAAAGCCGTTTCGGAGGAGTAAGGTAACTAACATTGTGACACGAGAATTTTACATATAAGATACAATTTTCATGATGTTTTAATTGTATACAATTACCAGACATTTATTCTCAATACAATTACAGTCGTCTATTTACTTTCAGTTATAATACACGTACAATCTACATCTATTTGTATACATTATTTATAACAAAAAGCTCCTCAGGGTTCAACTACCTTTAAAATTACAACCAATTTTCATAAATGAACATAGTTTTAGGAGAACAAAGTATAGAATTACTTTACAAACAATAAACTTCTTAATTTGTCTATTCCTTTGTCTGTAAAACAAACAAAATGATCGAACAATGGAAATAGAATTTAAATAAGTCTGGCTAAAATTCTAAACTGTATAAAAGTTTAAAAATATCTTCGAATACAGTGCGGAATATCTCCATCAACCCTTTTCTTTTGTCAAAAGGCGACAAGTCTAAAAAAACAAAAGAAAAATCTAAATGTCAATTTCTATTATCTCGTAAATCTTAGGGCTTCGTCGAACCTCTGTTGTAAGCGAATTATTGATCTACCATCTAATGGACGGATTTGCACCGAAAAGGGACAACTAAAAGTGAAGGCGGTAGAACTCTTTGTGGTACGACTCCAGAAGCACCACCGTATATCTACTTGTGCTTTTTTTACGAGGGGGAAACCTTCAAAAGGTACCCCATGCCGTGGGAGCAACACGAAGTTTTGTGGGATTCGTACCGCCCGTTGGCCGTCCTCGGCGCTGCGTAGACGACTCCGGGATCTCCAAAGGAACGCAACCGGAGTCTGGTGTGTACGACGGTATGCGACCACACATACAACCATCCTTCCCGGGGTCGCTGACGGGCGGTTCGAGCCCCCACTCTTGTCGCCCGAAACCCCGGAAGCCCCCTTTTAGTCGCCTCTTACGATAGGCATGAGATACCGTAGTCCTATTCTTCTCTCGAAACTACAGGGACTTTGTACTTATGTCTTGTCAGAACCCACCTGTAGCCGACCTCAAATAGAACAAATAAGAAAGAAATATAAATATTTCCATGTTTATTAGTTACATATGCATTGGCTGCTTTATTAACAACTTTGACATACATTTACTTCGGACATTTTTTATTGTAATACACCCAACGTGTCAATGAAGTGAACAAAGATTTTTGTTTAATTAAGCGTCCGGGTGAATGGTCACAAAATTTTAGTTCGCAATAAGCTAAGAGCAACAATGGTAATGTTCGAATGACTTTGTCCGTTTCGTCCATTTCGTCCGTTTCTTGATTAAGCTGGCATGAAAAAAGGCAAGAAACGACGAGGAAAGTAAGGTCTTAATTAAATAGGACATTTCGGAGGGTTAGAACTTCGTGCTATTATTAGTGACTAGCTTTTGCCTGCGAATTCGCTCGTTTAATTTAAGTTCAAATATTTTTTAGCGTTACGTACCCAAAGGATAAAAACGGAACTCTATTACTAAGCCTCTGCTGTCTATCCGTGTGGCCGTCTGTCCATGTTATAGGGCTCTGTCCCTTGACCGTAACAGACAAATACTTGATTAGTTGTTCGTCGTTAGCAACTGTATCTCGTATATCTGGGCCTAATCTACTAGAAGTTTTATTTTATACGAACTCGAATCTACACGATGTGCTTATAACTAGAAATACCATATAATTACGAGTTAAAGTACCAGGATTATCGAATACCAGTTACATTATATACCTTACAGATTTACACAATAATTATGCAATACTTCGTTTCCTTGAATAATTCGTTCATCTTTTGGAAACAGAAGTAGCAAACGAACTCCTTAGCAGATTTATCTAGTATTAAGTATTCAGTGCAGCTTATCAGCTGTCTGAAACTGTACTGGATTGCTTCATTTTTAATATTAGAAGATTTTCTTCTTCTATGTTATTACATAGGTTTAGTAAGTTTTGAATAAAGCTTGTATAAATGATTTTTGAAGGTGGTAGAACGCTTTCCGCTTTGTCTCCAGCGGCACCACCGCCACACCTATTTCTGCCTCAAAATGCAGTGTTAAGCGCTGCTGTGTTCTGGTTTGAAGGGGTAAGGGAGACATTTTTCTGACTGTGACCAACCTCAGGTAGGAATATTTCGTCCTGTCTGGTGTTGATTACAGATGTCCATTGGCAGCAGTAGCTTAACATCGGGTGGACTGCACGCTCGTCTGCTGCTCCTATATTATAAAAAAAACTATGTTAATGTTACGAAAATCCGGGTGCTATCAGGAGTTGGTTAGGTGACCATTAGTATTTAAAGTCTATGCGTGCTTTGTTACAATCAGCGGTAACAATCATTAAACTTGGTAGAGGTTTAATGGGCGGTTTACAAAGATATAAGCAGTGATAGCCTGGTGTTTGAAATTCGTCATGCCTGATACTCTTTAAAATATTGTACTATAGTAGAAATCTACCAATGCGCTAGGCCACGTTGATTATGGCTTAAACCTTTCTCACTCTGACAAAAGATCCATGCCATGCCATAACGACGATTACAAACATCTGACACGGATTGACAAATAGCCTGTACCTTTCTTCACCAATCTTCATTGTGCCAATGTGTTAGAATGTGCATCAGGTCTTTTCTAATTGCGGAGAAATCCAGCTTCTCAGACGAAAAGACTAAACATCAGATACCGAGAAAAGCAAAATCCCCTTCAGCGAAATAATATTCCTATCTCATACACAAAATATAAGTTACAAAAATCTAGTAACAAAGAACGTAACTTCTAGATGACTTCCGTCCGTTCCCTGATTAAGCCGAGAAAGGCAAGAAACAAAAGATGAAAGCCAGACCGTAATTAAATACGATGCTTCGAAATATCTAGACACATTACGGTAGTGCTTTTTTAAACAAACTGGTTTCTTTTTCGTATCTTGAAAACGAAAAATGTCCTTTAAAATATCAAAATCAGCTCTTCTGCTTGATATGGGTTTGCAGACTTGTAGACAGAAAGAAGTTTGTAAAACATACTTATAGTAATGATATCAAAATGAAAGATGAAATCAGTGTTGTTCGGGAAGGTACAACCGCGACACCAATTTCTCCGATGAGCCACGTGGCGGAACGATCATCACCGGTCTCACGCGCAGAGGGTCCCGGGTTCGATTCCTGACGAAACATATATCTGAGTAATTAATTTAGATTTCTGTTTCTGGGTCTGGGTGTTTGTGTATTTGTTTCTTTAATTGTCCACAGCACCCACGTTACAGAGAATCCTAGTGTGGGGCTGTGAGTGTAGAAAGCGTGAAGAGTGAAGCAGTTTTCGCGTTTGGAGGAAGCGTGTGATTGTCGACTTAGATATTAAGCGAACCTTTTAGTTCTGAAAAGTAGCAACGTATCTGTGATCAGCATCAGATAGCACCCCTGCTCTATATGGAGTACATTGCAGATGTCCATGAGCAGCAGTCACCAATTACTCAGGTGTATATTCGTCTGCCATTTCATTCTTCTAAGTAAAAATATATTTCTTCATGTACAGGTCTATAAGGTTATTTGTGCCACTTTGCTTTTAAAAACCCTGACGAGCATACTTCGTTCAACGACGCTCAAATACACTCCGGTTAATTTAACAGAAAACTTTAGGTAATTTACTTGATTAAATTCTAGGTAGTCAGTCCGTCTGTACTTCAGCTGTTTAATTTATTACTTCTCCCTACACGCTACAAACTAGTGCCTAGTACGTAACAGTTTTGCAAGTTAACTTTTCTGATTAATCATTCAAACTCGCTAACAGATATCATCGCGTTAGTTTTACATAGGTACACGTGTTTTGTGTTTGTTGGCAATTCAGTGGTATAAATTTTATCTTTCCGAGCCATATGTGTAAATATGGTCACAGTTACATCTGATTTTTCGAAGGTATACTAAAATGAACAAATATCATTGATACTTATTCTATTGCTTACAATTTTATTTTACATTTGGACTTCTGCAGACAATGCCGCAATTAAACAAATCTCTAAGAAAACGAAAAACCCGATTGATTAAAAATAACTAACTGAAAAGGGGAAAATAAGTGTTACAATAATGAAATTATTAATAAATAAAATTATACCTTCAATAGGTATAATTTTATTTATTAATAGAAATTAAATCTTATAAGGTACCTACTGAATGTACACACGTAATTTTGGTAGGGGTTTCTATATTTTAGCCCTTAGCAGGTTATAATAATTAATTATAGAGACTGCGTCAAAGGTTAATAGAAATGGCGCCATTATTCATTACAATCTATATTGAATCAAGTTGTATTAAAATTGTTTTTAAACAAGACCGTTATCGATAGTTCAAAGCTGCTTTTTACGAAGTTAGTTCGAGCGCTTAAATTTTTATGAGGTATTTAATTTTATTGAAGGAACTTGAAGACCCTAATAACTCATAATGGACACGCACAAAACCAAACAAAGGAAAGAATGAGTCATCAACCTAATAAGGGAGCTTATACCCCAACCTTGTCTTTGTTTATCAACTCATAAAACGCTTTTTAGTTCTAGCTTCCATCAAAGTTAATTACATAGTTATTAGGTTTCCGTTGCCGTGGCCAATAAATCAATTTTACTTATTGTAGCTCGTGTAAAAAAGGCCTCGGTAATAATCCAATCGGGTTGTGTATAGGATGCTTTACTTCCCCGCCACACATTAGTCTAAGTGCTTGTCTACTCTACTATACGCCGAATATAAAGCGTTAATGACCCTAATAAAACATGCATAGAACACGTCTGCTGTAAATTAGCCCTCATGTTATTAAAATTCCAACCTCAGCTAAAACCGTTTCAGTGCCGATAAAATAATCAACGACCATTTTTATACTGCATTCAAGAGCTAATTACTCATTAACTGGTACTAAGTTTAATGAATCGTTAACAGTGTTAAGCTTCACCGCAATATAAAATGTTTGTTTTCAACCCTCGGCGCTCAAACATAAGTCTTGTTTAAATATTGGTGCGTTTAGCAATTTCTCACATGATTCTTTTTGTTGCAGGTACTAAAAACTTCGCAGACATGGAGACCGTCGTTAAATATTTACTTTTAGCTCTCGCTCTGACCTCCGTGCAAATATCCTACACCGAGAGCCGTCTAAATGAAAAACGCAGAGATAAAACCGAAAGGAGATTCCACGCCGCCCAAGCTAAGGACAATATGTGTGAAATAGCAAATAGAGAGTCAAAAGTACACTGCTACTGCGAGAACACCGAAATTAAAACAGCTACGAAAGCCGATTGCTGGGTTTTCAACGGGGGCATCGATGAGACTGACCCGATTTGGTCCACATTCAACTCACAGCCATTTTTGGAACGCCTCACCTTCAACGTGAGATCCGATGGCGCACTCAAGTTTGTCCCATTAAACGTCATACATCGCTTAAAAAGGTTACAGAAACTATATATACATTATGCATCGCTAAATAAAATCGAGAAGCGAACGTTCAGTAACATGTCGACGGTGAGGGAGATAACGTTAATGAACAACAAAATAATGGAATTGGACTTCTCTGCGTTCGCGAATCTCCCTTCGCTCGTAAACCTGACTATAAAGGATAATAAAGTGACCGAGATCCAGAGGGACGTTTTCGTCGATTTGCCTAGCCTGAGATATCTCGATTTATCGTTTAACAGTATTAATCTAGCTCACGACGGATGCTTTGAACATCTGAATGTACTGAATGACTTGGTATTGGAAGCGAATTTAATTTCGGTTCTGACTAAAGACACATTCAGAGGACTGGCCAATCTGACTAGATTAGATCTGAGGTCTAACAAGTTGTCAATGATCGGAGACTTGACGTTTACAGAGTTGTGGAATTTGAATGAACTCCTTTTAGATAATAATGAATTGAAATATTTGTCTGAAAGGGCCTTCGATGGTCTCGCATTACTTCAGAAATTGTCTATGACTGGTAACAAATTGCAATCCATCAACGAGGGTCTCTTGGAGGGTGTTAGAGGGCTCGAATTATTGGATTTGAGGAATAACGAAATAGAATTCTTTACTTACGAAACCGTTAAGCCAATTCTCGAAAATTTAAAAATGAAGACCTCCGTCTTATATTTAAGTGGTAAGTTAAACTTAATCTTCGCTAAAGCATTTTACTGAAGTACTTGTTAAATCTCTACAAGGTCAGTTTTGTATAATTAAAATAAGATTTTAAAGACTTGTTTCCAAAAATAAACTGTGATATAAAACTTGAAGGATTAATTATTGTAATGAGAAATTTATCGTGTGTTTCTCGACTATTAAATTCAAATTACTTTTGGGTTTACCTTTTTATGCGAAGTTTTTTTGCGAAGCGTTGATTGAAATAAAAATAGGGTAAATATTATGTATAACAAAAGTAAATTTTTAAAAAAGTTTTGTAACAGTAGGGGTTCTAGTAACAAAAACATTCTTATCCTAAACTAATTTAATTCCAATTATCCCGAGCTCTGTTGTAGAGTAAATTACAGTCCTCTGTTCAGCAGTAACACAAAGCCTATTTTTGGCAACGAAAACATGTTATTTAGGAGTAAATAACACACTTCCTACATAAGTACACTCATGGGAAGATGAATAACTATATTTTGATCAAACAATGGAGCCCTACGGGTTGGAATCCCCTACAAAGCATCAACGCACCCTGCCTCAGTTAAGGACAATTAATGAGTGTAACAGTCCCCTTTATAGAGTCAACAATAGAGTAATAACACGATTTGGGTACAATGAAATGTGAATTATTAAAAATCAACAAACATTATCGGAGCTATACGACGTTTAGCGTGCGTCACGCGTTTTAAAGTTGTAAGATATGAGTAAAAATTTAACCCCATGGTACGAATATCGGCGCTGAGCATGTACTAAATTTTAAATGACAAAAATTTAAAGATAGATTTTATTTTTAATAAGCACTTATATGACCACCATTTGAATCCATTCAAATGGCCATGGGAGTGTCGTTAATATCGATGAACAAAAAATCAATTTAACTAAATAAGTAGTTTAGTAATTCCCCATTCGAACTCTTCAAGAAAGTGAAACAAAAAGATTATTACGAATATCCAAATTCTAGAAACTTAAATTAATTATTATAATTGGGAACCCGGAATCTTATCATGACAAACAATTATGTTGACACTGTGTCACGGGCTCATCACTTATCGGTGTCATTGCTTCTATTACACGACACTGTGTCACCAAATTAGTCATTTATCTTCCGTTATATAAAAACGATAGCCGCATCAGCCGCAAGCCGGGGCCGCGTGACGCAACTCACTTCCATTACGTTTGTTCTCATGATAATTCGTTTTGTGACCGACACGCGTGTCAACTCAAATCCCGTAACGGTTTATTAGGTTTTGCTATAAATCTCGTTAAGCTGGGTTTGCGTTTTTATTTTCATATTTTGGAATATTCCACGCGGATTCTTCCTTTATGATTTTATAAGCTTTCACTCATGATTCTGTTTCATTTAGTATATCATGTGGTACGTGTGAAACCTTTTGTAATAACGATTTATAAAAATATTTTTCAATTTCATTCAGAAATGTTCCCGTTATTATGTTTATATCATTCTTATGTTTGAAATTATTCTTTCGTGTTTTTATAATATCATCTTACGATTAGTAAAACTCTTCTTTATTTCATTTTTTATATCATCATCAAGGTACACGAGTCTTTACTCTCCCTAAGCTTGTTGAAAACCAAATAAACATCCAACTTGCCTCTTTGACAAAAACAATTTCTGTTCCAGGTAACAAACTAAGCTGCGACTGTCGTTTGAACTGGATACAAATTCTACGAAATGAAACGAAAAGCGAACCGCTCAGATTAGCTCTCGATGAAGTCACTTGCATAATGAATCCAGAAAAGCCCGAAGCTGAAGATAACACAAAACCAACGAGAACAGAATTCGATTTAGCATCCAATAGTGATGTCCAACAAGACAGTGATGATGAAGCGTACGATTCAAATCCATCGTATAAATACGAAGCAACAGTACTTCCAGTGGAACAAGTAGCGCTCGTAGATATTCCAGAGAGTCTACCGTGTCCAGGAGAGCTGATTCAGAAAGGCGAAGACTCCTTGATGCTGTCGTCGAAGGACGAAAGTTATTGGCGGCCCAATTCCAGTTTCAGGATCTTAGCAAACTTATCCTTAGTGCTTACACTAGTGTTAATACGTGTAGTTCAGTAAAGGAAATCAGTGTGTGGGACATGTATAGTGACTATTTAGTATTGAGATTATAAATAAGGGACTTGTTTCTCCACGATCGAGTAACTAGTAAGTAATGAATTAAAAGAAAATATGTGTGTGTGTTCTCAATTATGTAACCAAGAAAGTCAATTCAAATGAATCGACATTTTGTCGCGTAATTTTTTAAACACTGTTTCATGATATCTTGTACTCGTAAGTTATAGTTTATTTTCTATTAAAAGCCATTTCACTCACGTGATTTTTAAATTGTATATTTCTCTGGATATTACATAGTTCTTCGCTCACGTTCGCAATCATACAAGTCATTTAATAAGTCAAATTGTGTAAGAAAAACTTATAAAATATTTTCTGGTTTTAGCTTGTTTTATAATGAAAGACTGGTTAAATTTTAATTAAATTATGCTTTAGTAGGTAAATAAGCGTCTGATTACGGTCGCTCTGTGTAAATCGGGATGAGTCCGACCAGCTTCTGATGTGGTTTGGAGGGAAAAAACACAGAACGCGTAAGAAACAGAAATGTCTGACGCATTTTTAATTATACATCTCAATGTTTGTCGGCTTTTTTATTATAGACTTTAAATGTTTTTTCAAATCAAATCAAATCAATTTTTTTTTATTCAAAATAGGTTCTTTACAGAGCACTTTTTGAATGTCAATACAACTACCACCACTTCACAAGGTGTTTCGTTATGGAGAAGAAGCGGCAAATGTAACATTGACATTGCAACTGTAAAAGTATTTACGAATGAAAATATGATATGCCATGCAATCCTTAGAAATACATACAGCATAAGACTTTTTGTGTGCTGATTTATTTAGTCTGATATAAAATTGAAAATTGAATCGGTATGAATTATTTCTTCAAAAAACTATTCTGTAATGTAAAATTTTGAATACTTTACATTTAATGACTTTATTCCACCAATATCAACGACTATGATAACAAATATTACTATGTAATCTACTTGGCGCGTCTACGTCATTTCTATATGATATGAGGTCTATGGTAACACGATTACGTATCAACTTGTGTGACGTTCCTCTCGGGATTAAGTGTCAGGAGTTGTGCTAATTGTGTTTTAGGTCAAGTGATATTACGTATGGAATTATATTTAACTCCCAAAATTAGTTATTTATTATCTAAGGAGTTTGTTACAGTATTTTTACCTCGTATCTATGCAAATAAAAAGAACAATCTTTTTTTTTAATATAGTAAAAAACAATGTAACCCATTTGATGGTAAATGGCCACTGCTGCCCATTCCCATCACTAATGTACCCCAGATAAGATTTGAGACATACCTGAGGTGGGCCACAAATGCGTTATCTCTGAACACTGGGTTAGGTTTCTAAGTGGTAATGTCTCTTCAAACAAGAACATAACAGCGCTTGACACTCCTGTTATTAGACAGAAATACATAGGTCAGTGGTTTTTATAAAATACTGCCATACATTGTTTCCTCTACTAAACGAATAAAATAAACGACCATGCAGTCCACACGATGCTAAGTAGCCACTGCCGCCCATAGACATTTCGAGTAAGCCCGAAATAAGATTTGAGTACTATCAAGCATGTTCGTGACGCATTTCACTCCATTTCCACGCCTTCCACTTTATACCAAACGAAATCAGAATGCTATTCCATAATTCTTTTTTCTTATAATATAGGAGTAGCAGACGAGTTACCACACCCTTCAAACCGGACCACAGCAGCGCCTAACACTGCTGTTATTAGGTAGAAATAAGTGTGGCGGTGGTGCCGCCGGAGTCAAACCACAAAGGGTTCTACCACCTTCAAAATTCGTTTATACAAGACTGCTACAGCCTTTATTTTTTTAAATTGCAGAACACAACCAATAGTACTCGTACATGGTTTCAATTGTTAGACTTCCATTTCCAAGAATCATATCAAATGAAAACAAAACCTGTATTGCAATAAAAAACGTAATTGCAACATTCAATCGGAAAAGCTTTGTCTATCTGTCTTTGATCTAAGGGTACTCATTAGCACATAGAATGTATAATTTCCATTTCCATACAACGATATGGAATATAGAATGCGCTGATGAATCCATTGTGGAGAACGGTTAGCATTGACGGTTCAGTAAATACTGTTACGATATAAATGGCCGTTAGTTTATTAGCTGTGTTAGTATAGTGGTATGAATTTTGACCTTTAATCTGGGAGGTCTAGGATTCAAATCCCGATTGACTGCATGCATTATTAAAAAAATACTTGTGAAAGTAAAGAAGGCAAAGTTTAAAAAAAGTTTTAAATATCTGTTCCGTTTTTATTTTCTATTTTCTTTCTTTGTCCCTTTCGAACAACTTTTTGATATATCTGTGTAAGGATAAACTTATAAATACAATAGTAATAATGGACAGCAATACTTATTTCTGTTAAACAAGTTCCGTTTAACAAGTTATCCTAACTTCGGTAGATATTCACAGATTTATTTTTGCTCACAATAGACATAATCATTATTAAAAATGTTTGAACAGAATAATTTTAATAACTTGACTATAAATACCTGTTTAGTATAAAATTAATTGAAATAATTATTTAGGTTACCTAACCATGTATTTTTAAATATATGTATTGTTTATATTGTATAAAAGTGTATTGCTTTTGGACTGTGTGAAATGTATTCTTTTTACATAATAAATGTTTTTTTTTTAAATAATAAATAATTGAGTAAGAAATTGTAAAATATTGTTAAGGCCAAATGTAAGTATAATAGATTATGGAATAAATAAATAATTTAAGATTCAATAAAATAAAGTTTTGATGGAAGATAAAATGTTTTTCATTTTAGGACTCAACGTTGAAACCGTTCAGTTTCTTAGATGAAAAGAGAGAATAAATTATTTTCAATTTTGATGATATTTAATAACTAGTATAATGCGATCAGGCAGTCAATCTGATGATAAAGGGTCATTGAAGATCAAGATCATTTGAAATTAACTGAATAGAAATCATCATCAACCCATTACTGTCCCACAGCTGGGCACGGGTCTAATCTCATAATGAGAAGGATAGGCCATAGTCCACCGCGCTGGCAAAGTGCGTATTGGTAGACTTCCCATACCTTTGAGATTTCTTTTTTAATAAATCTCTCAGGTACGCAGGTTTCCTCATAATGTTTCCTTCACCGTTTTAGCAAGTGCTAATTAATTTCTAATACGCACATAATTTCGAAAAAACAGAGGTGCGTGCCTGGGATTTGAACCTCGGACCCCTCGATCGAGAGGTCGAGTTTCTTAACCACTAGAATAGAGTTTACCAGATATGCGTTGCTACCCTTAGAGACTAAGGTAGAGCACGGCAATGACTAACGATGCTTTTAGAAGGCAGAACTTAGTGTGCCGGCGACACTTTTACAGAAAAAGTAGGTAAGGCACTAAATAGTGAATTGCTGGATATCTGTATCCATATCCGCGAATATCCGAGGGAAAAGCAAAATCCGTATTCCTTATTTTTTTACTGAACTTGACAGATCTTTTTCATTAAATAAGACCGCATGTGTGGAATATTCAGTATCCTTATTTTCGGATCAAGACACTAATGTTCCAAATTCGCGAAAATATATCTTTTATGATCAGGCACTGTATTTTTTTTTTATAATTATACCTAAACGATGAAGCAGACGGGCTACCTGATGGAAAGTAGTCACCGTCGCCTATGGACATTTGCAACACCAGGGGAGTCGCCAATGCATCGCCGGCTTTGGAGGAGAGCTCCCCATGTCATAGCGCTCCGGGAATACCTCAGAAGGAAGTTCATTCCACATCTTGCACCGCAAGTATCCGCGAAAATACATTTTTTTATGATCAGGCACATCCTCACTAGTACCGGTACCTTCATAACAACGAGAAAGAAACCCGGAATTAAACGCTAAGATAAGAATATAACAGGATAAGTTCTTGCAAACATCTTGGAGCAGTTCTCAAAACCAACAAGTAGCAGTCGCGAATAATTTCAGACTAATTAGGGAAGTTCTGGAATAACACGAATTATACTGCGTAGGTACTTTGTGAAGTTTCTATTCGTATGTTTAATGCTATGATAAAAATACTAAAAAAGTTTGAAATAATGTAATGTATTAGCTCTCGTTGTCTCATTAAAAGACCCAAATTAAAAGATGGTAGAGTTATTAAAGTTTGTTTGCTCGCCGTTTCACATCTAGATAGATTTGACGTATAGACAGATGAGCTATAGACGTTTTTATCGTGCAGGAAGGGTAATATACATATTAATACACGGGTATGTCTTATTGGCTCGTCCTACAGTCCATAACACTTGATCGATTTCACCGTGTGAGGTATCGTTGGATTCGTCTAAATTGTGGGAGCGACATAGGCAATATTTTTAAGCAGCCGAATTTTTATTTTTATATTTAATAATACTGTTGTATCTTAAGTATAACAACACTGGCTTCAAGAACACCATAATGATTTTTTACGAGTAGATTGTAGTATTATTATATACATTACGAGGATCTTAGTAGTCGCGAGCGGCATTGCCTCAAATTGAGTTAAGTAGATTTTCAATTTAAATATTGCTATTGAAAATAGCTATAAAAGCGATTTATTTGTCAGTAACTTAATATCTAAATATTATTACACGAGAGAATATTTTCATCCCCTATTTCATCCCCTTGGGGGTAGAATTGATCAAAATTCTTTCTTACCGGATGCCTACGTCATAATATCTACCTGCATGCCAAATTTCAGCCCGATCCGTCCAGTGGTTTGGGCTGTTCGTTAATAGATCACTATGTCAGTCAGTCACCTTTGACTTATATATTATATATATTTAGAAGATTACCGGCAAATTAGTCGCCTACAAAGACCTTATTTTGAAGTAAAAAAAAAACGTCATTGTTGTCATGATTTTATTACAAGACGGATCTATTTATTTATTCGTTATTAGATTAGTCACAAAATTTCTAGAAACACTCAAAAATTTTGAAGGAAGATGTAAACAGATCCAAAGAAACAAATAAACAATTAGCGCCTGATTTCGTTGTGCTCGAACGGCACGGAATTATAATGAACGTAACTTTAGCGCGAACAAGTTTGAAGGTACAGTTCTTGGAAGTCGTGATCTGTCAACTGTTACCTAATCAAAATACTGAATAAGAAATAAAGTACTCGGCAGGCGTTTTTTTTGGACAAAATATTTGCGAAAAATGTCAACGAGATGTTTTTATATAGTACAGTAGCACTACCATGAGATGGCATAGAAACGCCACTATAGAAATTGTAAATAGAAAACTATTGTCATTTTGCTAGTGAATAACATAACTACTATCGTTACGGTATTTCTTGACAACGTCTGTCAATTTGTATGGCAATAGATCATAATGACATTCGCTAGCGATTTGATTTCGATAGGTTTTTTACGTATCGAGTTACGCCACTACGGATTTTAGTTCTACGAGTAACCACCAGAGGCGCTGTACAATTTTTCATACATTTATTTTACGCAGTCGCTAGCGAGTAATACTTTTGTAAACTCATGGTAGTGCTACAGGAGTAGTAGACGTGCGTACAGTCAACCTGATTGTAAGCTACTGCCGCCCATGGACATCGTTCATCAATCCCAGATATGATTAAATTCCTACCTTAGGTCGGCCACAGATGCGCCTCAACCTAAGGCCTCTACTCCTGAAGCCTTTAAGGCGCTTGCCTCAGAAAAGTATGTCTCCCTAACCACATGACTGGCAGTTACATTAGATTTGTCTGTAACTTTTGCTACTAAAAGATAATTTATTTTGCTAAAATTGTATAAAAAATGCATTTATATTAAAAAGTTAAGACACCCCAAGTCAAATGTCATCATTACAATTAAACAAGAATATCTCGTAACACAACAATATCAGTGTTCCACGTAGAGGGGGGATACCGGTTCGATCCCAGCCAGCGATCTCATAAATTGAAAATTCTTTACCGGATCTTAGTTTTTGATTTTTTATGTCAAATGCCATAATTCAGAAGCTTTCTACTCTCACATCCCCACACTATGATTCCCTGTATCATGGGTGCCATGGACACACACAGAGACAAATACACAAACACTGAGACCCAGAAACAGGAATCTAAATTCATCATTCATATATCTGTCTGCCCAGGGATCGAACCCGGGACCCTCTGCGTGTCAGACTGGTATGGTGACCGCTGCGCCACGCGGGTGGTCAAACAGAAATTGTTCTCATTAACGCTAAATAAAAGTAAAAGTTAACAAAGCAAAATAAATTCATTAAGCCAAATGATATAGAATTTAAACATAAAACTACAGACGTCATACTAACTTATGAAACAAAATGACTTATTAAAACTCGCCCTGTTTCATCTCGTCCGTAATATAGCGCGGATTCTCGGATATAAATATTTCATCTCATATTCTTTAAAACCCCCATTTCATCATTCTCGTACTGTCAAAGTAATCCTCAAAAACACCTGAAGGCACGCCACATTGAAAAGACTAAGATTTTTAAAATAACAACACTAAGTAAGGCAAAGGGAAAGAAACTCGTCACCTTAAAAAATCCTGAGGTATTTTTGTTCGTCCTACTGGGATACCCCTACCATTGGTTTGTTACCTTTTTTAACATATTTATTTTCTATGAGTAGCAAATGAGAAAACAGGTTATTTTATTATATTGGGTGGTCATTGGCACTGGTGTATCTGTAAATATTGACTTCGTGTTCAATCACAAATGGTTGCTGCCGCCGAGGACTGAGTGAGCCAAACTCACATTAGTAGCTTAGTCTCCAATAGGTCTTACTACACACTTCAAGTTATAAAACAGCAGCTTACAATTTATATCGCCGCAGTAAGAGTTAAACAATGTTAAAAAATATTACAAAAAAATACGACCAACTTCTATGTCACTACAAAATAAAAAATAATTGAAATAAATGTTTGTTTAGTACATATTTCTGAAGTCGGCGCTGAATATATTTCGTTTAAAATCCCACATAACCCTGCGTCGCTCCCACGGCGCCGGGTACCTTCTGAAGGTTTCCTCCTCGTGAACAAAGAAAAAAAAGGCAAAAATTAATGCACAAAAGGTACCGCTGCAGTTATACAAGAGTTGAAGAATGTTAAAATGTATGTTAGTAGCTAAAATATAAATAATCAGAATATAATTGCACGTTTTATATAATATTCATGTTAGATTGGCAATAAGATGTTATTATCAACACAACACAAAAATATTACTTTCCACTTTGAACGTAACTTCAAAAACCCATGGTAGTGGTAGTCCTTATTCCTATTCTAGCGGATGTTAATGCGTCGCGTCGTGATAGCCACCATTTACCGTTATTACACTCCCAACGAAACCTCTCTATCGCAACACAAAAATGAGTTTCGCCGTAACTCATTTTGGCGAGTTTCGACTGAACTCATTTTGTGAGTTTTGGCATAACTCATCGCGTCACCTCGGAGCGATTTCATCGCATATTTTTAACATTATTCACCCTGATTGAGTTACTTATTCGTTTAAGCCTGATATTGTTGGGTTTTCCTTTTGATACGAAATATTACGTTTTAATATTTAAATCCCAAGCCCTGTCCTACGACTCGCAATAATATTTTTGAGATGGTTCGTCACACAACATACCACGCAAAATAATACAAGAAAAGCTAGAATTTTCTTCTTTTGACCTTTAAAACGTTATCCTAGGTACAATAAACTTTCTATAAAAGCATTTTTGCAAATCTTTTAGCTGTATCTCTATAGCCTATTATGATTATAAGAAGATTATATAACTATATTTTTATACTTTAATCCTATAGTTGATATATTTTTGATGCGTCTTATTTTCTACTAGCTGGACCCGGCAAATGTTGTTGCCATATAAATAAAAAAAAATAAGGGTGAACAACCCTTATCTTTTATAATAACTTTTTTAATTAGACTTTTTTAATTTTAATTTTTTTTTTCCGTCATACATCATTTCTGTGTAGCTTTAACCATTAAGGTTTCACACGCGACGGAAGCTTAAAAAATGGAGTAACTTCTCCCGTTTTCCCAACATTTCCCATCATGCTCTGCTCCTATTGATTGTAGCGTGATGAAAAGTATACTATAACCAGCTCAGGAGTATGAAAAATAATTGTACCAAGTTTCATTAAAATCCGTCGAGTAGTTTTTGTTTCTATAACGGTTATACGGACAGACAGACAGACAGACAGACAGACAGACAGACAGACAGACAGACAGACAGACAGACAGGCCGACGGACAGACAGACAGACATAAAATTTACTGATTGCATTTTTGGCATCAGTATCGATCCCTAATCACCCCCTGGTAGTTATTTTGGAAATATATTTCATGTACAGAATTGACCTCTCTACAGATTTATGATAAGTATAGATTGTGTACTAAGTTTTTGTGTTCTATAAAGTCTTTTTAAAACCTTGCAGTATTGATTGCCTTAGACGTACAAAATTACGAAAATATCCAGTATCATTGGGAGTTGGAAGGTATGAAATAGTATGGGATGGCAAGTGATGAAATGGGATGGGTCAAGATGGTATGGAATGGGATGGGATGTTTGGAATGTAAGCAAGGGGCTGCGCATTTCCGTACATCGTAGGGCTACTGTATTCGGTTCTGGTCAGTAATTAAATTATGAGGAGACCTTATAGGTTTCCAGCCATTTAACTCAATGGCATGTGGTGAACTTCAGGCTTCTACCTATGAGGAGTGATGTGTGCTCAACTGTGAAAATGTATAGCAACTATTTTTAAAAAATATTAGAAAAAAGATGAATCATCACATACATAACCTTTATGTCGTTACCTGCGAAACATTACAATTCACCACATGAATTACGGTCTTTTAAAACGAAAATGTGAACACTTGATTTAACGAGTGAAACCCAATCTGATTTGCGATGCAGTTTTAACGCAGAGGTTTTACTGGTAAACCAAATTTTACATTACTTCGACACAATGTTAAATAGTCAACGAAAAATGTTCTCCATTTTGTGCTACACTTGTTTTAATTTTGATATATTTTTTTGTAATGAGTTTTCATTTTGGAATATATACATTTAAAGAATCAATACATTTACGTGGTACATGCATTCAAGATTAAATATAAGCAACACGAAACAAAAGGAACAAATTTATATTTCAACGCTTGTTTGAAAATCAATTCCTGATTCCAATAACAGTCATTACTTTCATAACTAAAAGTTTTACTAAACTTTAATAGTAAAAACTAAAAGACGCTGACATTTTAAATCAACGGCAGATAATCACATCCGTGGGACAAATAGCAAATAGTGCATTAAGAATTACCTGCTATGCCAATCTTTCAATTTTTGTATGCCATAAATTGCCTGACAATTATTGCCTAAAACAATATCTTTTGAATGTGAGAAGGTAAAATTGGTTAAATTGATTATTATTATATACGCATTTATAAAAGATGAAGTCTCACTGTTTTCGTCAAATTTTGACTATTTTGAATGATTTGTCATAATTGTGTTACTTAGTCCGTGTGCTAAACGCTACATAAAAAATGGGTTATAATAAGTTCTTTCTTCAATGATACCACTAATAAAAGTTTAACAGTTGAAACAATTAAAATGACGACGGACTGATGGCAATTACGATCAATTAATATTATATAAGTTCGAGCGAAATTGCTATTTCCAAGTATTCAATTACAAGAACAGTTAAAGTTAAGACTGAAGATAGTTGCATTGTGTGGCGCAAGTGATAAACTTAGCGACTTAGGTACTCGTATAGTCCCCTGAAAACTGCTAGTCCGCTCTGAATATAGAAATGAATCGCGATGCCATAGCAAATTGTATGACTACACCTGCTCACAACAATTTCAGAGCGGACTAGCAGTTTGGCGCGGACTATACCTACTTATAATTATTTAATACATAGAACAGAGGTGCATTAAAATATATATTATTATTATTTTATAAATATCGATATTCGCTTGTCTAAAGTAACATAATATCATATTTTTATAATTAAAAGCGTTTTATCTATTTGTCAATTAATACACATTGTGCTACATATAACTTTGTAGGATAATTTCAGAAAGTAGTTAAATTATTAAATACCAGAATATTATATTATTTGGGCTAGAAATAAGAGAATCTTATGAACAAGTTCATGCTAATACATGCGCTATCAACTTCAAATAACATTAAGTCTCTAAGCAACCTACCTGCAATATGCTACGGAATTAATTAGAAGAAGTAGAAGAACTCTTATAAAGAAATAAAATGAAATATTGTGACAAATGTAGACACACCATAGAGAAAAATATCTTTGAAAATAGACTTATATGTAATCATCGCGTCGACAAAAAATCTATACTAATCGTTACTATAACACAAACAATATGAGATAAAATAGTCCATGGGAAAATAGCGGATAAAGAATCACTGTTGACTTTCCTGTCGGTCAATAATAGCGAGTGTAAACAAAAAGGGTCTAAACACCCACACATCTCTATTGTTAGTAGATCTCTATATATAAAATGGAACGTTTGTCTGGCTATAAAATCATATAATTTAATTGTAGCAGTAATTCTTTCGCAGTATACTTATTGTGATTTCTTCCTGATCCTTTCTCTGATAACTCAATTGAGGCCAAAATTTTCGCAAATCTTACAATTTGCCTTAAAATTGAAATACATCTGGCATCTTCTTAGGATCCAATAATGAATTTACGAGTCAACATGATGCCACTTAAACAAATCCTGTGCCTATGAAGTCCAAAGGCACTCACTCTAGATATAGAAGGCAGTCTATTTGTTTTCTTAAATCCTAAGTCCTAATCAAAGGATAACTATTGTGCATTGCTTCATTACTGGATTTTTGTTCTTATAAAATTTAGCGGTATTTCATTGTGTAAAATTCCTTACTTACTTTAATAACTGACTTACTAATAAAATTAAATAATGTCGATACGTATTAAAATTGTATAACTATTTCACTGTCAAATTATGTTTGAGAACATAAATAAAAACAAAAATATATTACTATGAATCTAATATGAAAAGAAACAAAGCCACGTCCATAGCATTGTATCTATAAAAAAACCCACTAAGACGCCGGGGGCTAACTTGACCTCGCTGGACAAACATTTGCCCAGGAACAAACAGGAGCTAAATCGTTAGGGAATTTGGACGATTCCCACGATATTTATGGGAATAATCTTAGGAACTACATGATATATTAATAAATAATATGTTTTCAGTTTACCAAAATCTATTTATAATAATATAAATAGCAGTAATAGACTAGTAGTTGAAAGTCGGCCTCTCGATGGAGGGGTCCGAGGTTCAAATTCCACGGCACGCACCTCTGAATTTTCAAAGTTATGTGCATGTTAGAAATTAATTAGCACTTGTTGTAACGGCGAAGGAAAACATCGGCAGGAAACCGGATACAATTTCATCGACATATCAATCATCAGATTGATCAAATTACTTCCGATTTCCTCACGAATCTTTCAGTCAACGTTTAACTAGGTGATAACTAATTTTCATACAGGAAATGTGTTGAAATGATATTGAAATGTGTTTTATTAGATTACACTTAAATATGTATATTGTGTGAGTTTATATAATATTATAAACGAATCGAATTCCGTTATTAATAATTCTTAATCAATGTTTTGCCAAAAATCGAAATTTGACAAGTTTTACCTAGTGGAATTGTCAAATGTCTATCTTTGCTAGGCAAAAGATTGATTAGATTGAATATTAATAAAGATCATATGCGAAGAAAAAACAGAAACATAACTTACAAATTGTACCATACATGGTGAGTATTAGGCTCTTAATAAGTGAATAGACGGAAATTGTCAACCGTTCTTGGTGCATAACGTAAATTACCGACCATACCCAGTAATTACCGGGCCTGGTAATTATCGTCAAACTGTGCAATTTACATGGAATATTAACCGAAGAAAAATTAACACTCACAATTGCTTGCTTTCTTGGAAATACCATAGAATTATGTATGCGTCAATTATTCAGGCGCTGAGTGAAAAGTTTTAATTTGGTCACGTTTTTCATTAATTACAAAGAAGTGTTAATTTCTATATTATTTGATATTGTTATAACACGCATATGTATATTTTCTAATATTATAGTATTTTTGAAGGTGGTAGAACCCTTTGTGGTTCGACTCCGGCGGCACCACCGCCACACCAATTTCTACCTCATAACAGTAGTGTTAAGCGTTGCTGTGTTCTAGTTTGAAGGGTGTGGTAAGGGAGACATCCTTTTCCGACGCGTTCCAGCTTAGTCCTCACGGGTAGCGATGCATGTGCGGCCGACCTCAGGAAGGAATATCTAACCCTAACTGGGGTCGATCGCGGATGTCCATGGGCGGCAGTAACCACTTACCATCAGATGAACTGTACGCTCGTCAGCTACTCCCATATTTTATAAAAAAAAATGTATTTTGTAGACTATATTTATATGATTTCGTTATTTTGAGTAAAAATCATGTTCGACTGAGACGTCAACAGTTGCACACTTCGTTGACAGTGGTTCGTTCGTCGTTGGTCAGCAATAGTCGACAGCGATGGCGATTGTCGACAGTGGTCACCGACACAGAAAGGTCATATCGTTCGTTACGTTCCTTATTCATAAATATCAGATTTGTCTTACCACTGCTTAACTTAAAAGAAAATTGAGAAAAAGTTGTAGAATCATCTACGATATTTAAACTTGTGGCTACTTCCCGCTACTCGTCAAGAGATTGCACTACACGTATTCTGAACCACGCTATCGAAGTTTTCTCAACATCGTGCATGTATAAGCTCCGAATTGAGACTCTCGGAGCACGGCCGCTCGCCGGGCATAATCACCAGCCCAGAGGGAGATCTTCCTTTGCCAATACTCATTAACAGTTTTCCAAAAACTCGGTAACAGTCAACTTTCGCATCATTATTAGGTCTAAACAAGGGGTGTTGAGTACACACATACACAGTATAGAAACATACACAACACTATTCAGTAATACCCTAACCAACAATACAAAGACTTAAAAATCTTCCACTTTTAGAAGCGAGTGGTGACCGGTAACAAAACACCTCAATATATAACAATACCTACCCATTGTTATCCCCCGGTGGGGTTGTATTGTTATAGCATTATAACTGTATAACAAGGGAAGAATAATCCCTAACATTATTTAACTATTGTGCAGAAACTTTTATGTGATAAATCAAGTAGGTATTAAAATATAAGTATTTGTATGTCTCGGAAAGCCGTTGACATCTTAAAGAATATAATAGAAAGGAATATTATTTTGTTTATGAAACACTTGCGAAGTGGCAACTAAACTTTTATTTTAAATCTCTAAAGAGTAATGTGGTAGAACACTCCGGTGATACCACCGCCGTACATATTTCTGCCTAATAACAGCAGTGCCTAATACCCATAACAGCGCTTATGTTGTGTTGTGATTTGGCAGGGGAAACAGACTTTTCTGAGGCGTTCCAGCTTAGTCCTCAGGGGTAGCGGCGCATCTGTGGCCGACCTCAAGTAGGAATATCTAATCTTATCTGGGGTTGATTACAGATGCCCATGGGCGGCAGTAGCCACTTACCATCAGGTGGACTGCATGCTCGTCTGCTACTCCTATATTATAAAAAAAAAAAACCTATGGCCAATCTCGGAAAGGAATCTAATCTAATCTGGGGTTGATTACAGATGTCCATGCGCAGCAGATCTTAAGTGGCTAACATTCACCCAAAGGACTAAGTTGGAACACCTCATATAACCTTCATAACTCCATCCTTCAAAGAAGAAAACAGCAGCGTTTAACATTGCTGTTTATAGGCAGAAATAGGTATCGCGACGGTGCCTCCAGGGACGAACCATAAAAGATTTTACCATATTCAACTTATTTACTACTTCAGTATTCTTACTTACTTCTACAAAATGAATGGTAATACTATCCACTAAGCGTTGTACCCAAAATATTTACCCTCTAAAGAATAGACACTTGAATAACAGGGTTTACATAGAACTCACAAAACGGGGCTTTTACCGACGCTAAGGGCGGAAGTCATTTGACAATTTCGAACCCCAATTGGTAATACGTGTGTCCTTTTATGTGATCTGGTGGAGCGGATAAAAAGTTACATAAAGTGTCTCTATACTTTGTATTTCATGTGAAAAGGGTAATTTAGTTTGGGTTTGAGAAAATATAAGCAACGATCGTTAAAGATAACGATAACGAGATATTGACTAAATATTAGATATTGTTATAAATGTATTAAGATTTATTAGAATCTAATAAGATGAGGTCGGTGGTCCTAGGATCAAATCCTAGACCTCTAGTTTTTCAGACATATGGGTATTAGAAATAAGTTATTACGTGCTATGGCCTTGAATGCAAAATATCATGAAAAAACCTACTGACACACCTGAGACTTTTTTAAATGCGCTGTCGAAGGCGTGTGTAGTCTATAAATTCGCATTTGGTCAGCGCAGTGGACTCTGAAATGAGTTTCACGGGTGTCCTGGGCACATCAGAAGTATACTTCATAAAGACAAAATACTGAGCAACCCTTTTGAAGCTCTACTTTTAACAACAGGTCTCGCGCCACATCTGGGGTAGAAATTTCGGTTCTGACGTATTCGTGAAAAAAAAAAAGCTTTCTTTAAAAAAATAAATACACGATAGAACACATGAAATATTTATCACCATAATCACTGCTCTACGTAGTTCATTATTCTTTAGCACAGTCGAATAGTGTACGAAACTCGACGAATTCCGACTTCCGCTGTTTAGACGAGCTCGACCACACTCGACGAATACGACTAATAAGGGGACGAAGTTTTCTGATTCATTATAATTAGTTCGGTATGTGCTTTTCTTTTAGTTACTGGAATAATTGGCAAAGTTACTTACGTTGTTACGAACAAGTTAATGCCAAATGTTATAGCTTCGTCTATATAATTGCGTAAGATTAATCAATTATTAGTGATAGTGATGTGGAAAAAGATTCGACGTCTATAACTTTTGGGGTATAGGGTTCTTATAGTTGCATTATTTTTTTATTTGCTACAACGACGACCTGGGTGGCCGTGGTGTTCCAGGTTCGATCCCCGGCCAGACAGATATCTGAATGATGAATTTAGATATGGTTTCGGTGTTTGTGTATTCGTTTTTGTGTGTGTCCATGGCACCCACGATACAGGGAATCCTAATATGTCAGTGTAGAAAGCTTTTTTTTTCTTTATCTAGTTATTACAATAACCAAACCGTGGTTGAAGAAGGTACCAGGTATTATTCAACTCGTTCCATACCTGTTTACTTCGATATGAATACTATAAATTATTAATAAGAAGTCCTGTCTAATATTAATAACCAAAATCTAATATTTTGTCTATGCATGTACAGGTTAAGTGCCTATTCACACTTACCATAATGACATCACACTGCAAAATAATGTAATCATGGTGGCGTGTGAATAGTCTCGCTGCGACGTTTTGTAGCTGCGTTGTAGTGCCTACAAAAACGTTTCATTTCGATAGAATAACCAGTCTCTCATATGTGGTGTTGCTAGTCGAATTGTGGCTGCGATGTGGTCAATATCGTTCACACTTAATTTGGCCGGGACCATGTGGTCTGTATGAATAAAGATCTTCGACTTCGAAGGCACCACCGCCGGCTGAGAAATTGTTAAGGGTTCCTGCCTGAGTGATGGGAAACTGCTCACCTTTATTAAAGACAAATTTTCCTGTCCCAATTCGCATTTTCTCCACATATTAATAATACGTTTATGACCTTGTGAGGACACGATTACGTCGCGCGGAGGCATCAATCATTTACGATCGTATCAATTTTCGGAAAGTTCACAAAAAACTTGGGATGCTGTCATTTGGAAAATTACTTGGGCAAAGTTCGCTCGGCAATATGTTGACAACATAATATAAGGAAATTACTCGAAAAACACTTATGCGCGTTTCAGTTTTTTCTTAATTTGACTGCATGAATCACTAGTTTGGAGATTGCAACTTGATTTCTATGGAAGTTTATATTTCGAGGTGGTAATCTGTTTGTGACTGGAAGAAAAGAAATAGAATTTTAAAACTCAAAAAGAGAGTCTGATTATAAAGGTTATAAAGTAGTGTGGGTTGACCGATGGCACGCCCATTGCCAGATAATTCAGTCTGTCTCATAGTCCACAAATGATGTTCTATAGGAACCACACCTTTTATATCGAAGTTGTCATCAAGGCATCAATACACAGAAATAAATAAAGCTATGGTTTCGCTGAATCGAATCACTAGTTTTTCGTCTTTCAACTTATTTGATGTAGATTGAACATTATTTTCTGGAGAAAACGTATTTTGTACCTCTGAAGTTACTTGATACATAACTGTAAGATTTTTTTTTATGTCAGAGTTGTCTTGGTATTCACACTAGAATACACTATCAGAATACTGTTCTAAGATGAAGAAAGCAACGCACAGTCCAGTTTGCATCAGCTTATTATAGAATACAAATGGATGGATGAATGGATATATAATAGAAATGGATTGACGATGACGACTGGTATAGACCAGTCGTCATCGTCAATCCATTATAGATCTACAGTACCTATTGGGTACGGTTATCCTCTTAGAATTAGGTCATAGTACACCGCGCTGGACAAGTGCATATAGATTGACTTCACATACTTTTCCCAACTTTTTTTTAAATCTCTTAACTACGCAAGTTTCCTAGCGATGTTTTCTTTCACAGTTAAAGCAAGTGAAAATAAATTTATTATACGAACATCAGTCTGAGAACTTAGAAGCGCGAACCTGAGATTTGAACTTTGGACCCCTCGATCAAGAGTCTGAGTTTCCACTTTCCACTTGTACGATATTACTGTTTTTTTGCATCTATACCAGTACTTGGAGCTAAGAGCCCTGCTATCAAATCCACCATGTTGAGCTTGTTGTACGAGCTTGATCATGCACTACCGTGATTAGGTAGTGACATGTTAATGCAAGTTAATTATCGATTCAGCAACAAGAACAGAACTAGAGCAATGTTGATTGAATGTTGATGGTGAGCAACACAAGCAAACACTTGTACCCACTTGTCTGAACAGAAACAACACGTTCTATATCTATGATTGATTTGTATTGTTTGTTGATCACATTATAGTTAAAACTAATATCAAGTAATTTCTTGTCTGTAAGAATTCTTGATTGAATGAACGTATTAAGATTGTCTGCTATGCTATTCTGTATATTTTTAAAAACCAATTTACTATGAAATACAGAATTCAAAAGTCCATAATGCCAATTCTTTCAAGTATAAACTATTGCGCTAGAAAAAATCTGACTTTTCATGTATGACATTACCGTCCTGAACGTAGACTGACTATTTACGAAAGATTTTGGTAATTTACAAAATTTTCCAAAAGATGCTTTTAATAGTAACTCTTGACACATTTGACTATATCTTCATACTATACAATGCAAATTTAGATCTTTAGTAGTTAAGCTTTGGATAGTTTGATTATTAATAAAACGTGATGTAATTAGTAAGTGTAGTATAAATAAACAAAAAGGTACACACTAAGTAAGTTTAGATAAATAAGGCCTACTTAGATATGAAACACAACAACAAGTTTCATGTACTACTTGTATCAGAAACAGTTCACGAGTATCGGTATTCTACATTGTAGAATCCCCATTTGTATCTAAAACTCACTTGAATCAAATAGGTCACGTCGCAACTCCGCTGTTTTGATGAAATTTCTGTAGCAGTAATAACTTACTCGGCTCAAAACTACATGAAGTTGGTATAATTATTGTGGAAATCGAACGTGACCCATTACGTCGAAAGTGCTGAAGTTTACTAGAAGTACCTGGAATTTGGAACCTGTTATCTGAAATCATAGAGTTGACATGTTATTGAGAAAGTTACTAAAGTGTAGTTATGAAATACAAAAACAAACAGGAGTTAAGTATTACAAAAACCTCTCAGAATCTGAAACCTTGTATTTGAAAGGTCAGAGTTGGCGTGTTTTTGAGAAAATTAAGAAAGAAAGAACTATCAAATAAACAAAACTAATAGAAAAATGTACAGAATCTAAGTGGCTCCGACGTCAATCAGTAGATCACAGATTGACAAAAGGATGAAATACAGGACAATATAGGAAACCGTGAAACATAGGATCAGTCGATATAATAAATTTGAAAAGATGACAATGAAATGAATGTTCGTAGTAAATTAATAACTTCATAGAGACACAGTTCTGCATATTACCTGAACTTACTAACCCCCACTATTAATAACCAATCCATTTTTTCAAACAAAGTATGAAAAAACAAATACATTGCAGTAAAATACTTAATGGAGGAAGATTTAATGTTAACCAAAAACGTCTGTTCAGATTCTCTCAAAAATAAATTCTAGGGAGGTGGCTAGGGGTGGTCTAATGCGGTTACAAGCAGAATCTCGTAATAAATAAGGACACTCCACCGACAGACCAATACTGGCAGCCCTGATGTGGTATTCCGATATAAATCGGCATATGAATAATTCGGAATACCAACACTATTGGCTTCGAGAGAACTTCAATATCCGCCACGAGTTCATGCTGTTAGGCTTGATTTGAACTTGCAGCTAGAAATTCTACACTTTTGCGATTTTATATAAAAAGGCCTTGATGTCTAACTAGTATTTAGTTTTTTTATACGACGGGCTACCTGGTGGAAAGCGGCCACCTTTGGAGTTGCAAATTGAGGAGAACCGCCATGGGTCCAGTTGATGTGGACGGAACTTCATCCTTCGGCGTGTGGTGCGATGAAGGAATGGTGAGGATGGATACAATTGTAAAGTGATAAATTATGTTAGTTTGATCTATTCGTAGAATAAAACAACTTCGTTACATGTAGATTATCTCCACGACGACTACGGGATTAAATCTATAAAATAGGTTGCAATATCATCACAAATACAAGCATTTATTTAATCTATGGCAAACCTATATTTCTAGAAGTTGTATGTACAGCGTTAGAGAGGAAAATTTTAGTCACTGCTCTCCTTTCTTTGTTATCTTAATTATTACGTTTTCTCAGTAATACTAATGACAGTTGATGTAAGTAAATGTTTAGTTTAACAATATTTCATTATATTATTTGAAAGAAGAAAAAATGGCTGTTATTTACTGAGATGTTGATTATTCGGATACGTGTTTACTCAGACAAATTATCTAGAAACATTGCTTTATTTTCCATGAAGCAATTTTTAAAGGCTAAAAAAGCATTTAACGTAAACATTAAAGACGTAATGAGGTATAAACTTATGTTTGTTTTTATGGGCTATTTACTTTTTACTGATTGAACTTTTTTATTTAGAAAATTCTCAATGTCAACGTGATTTTTAAATGTACTTTAATTTATAAATAATTTCTTAGATAAACTAATCGCTAATAGATATTATTATGGTTTCTGAAATTATTATTACAATTAATGAAAGCAATCAGGGGGGTTACTACCATCTCTTAAAACAATATTATTTTAATAATAATTTTACTTTTGTTGCAGGAAATTTAACTCTTTAAGCAAAATATGACACTTTCAGTTGGTTTTATACAATGGATAAGCGGAACATTAATAAGGGTTTAAGTTTGTTCAACTGTGTATGACGGAATATTTTACTGTTTTAAGGAGGAAATAAAACTCTCCTGAACTATGATGGTTTTTAAGAGATGGTGGTAGGCCACCAGGATTCAATCAGGCATAAAATATATGATAATAACATCAGATGACATACAATTATTGTGTTGAATAGATGACGTATGACCGGAACTCAATCTGGAACAAGCTGCAGGTGGCAGGTGTTGCTTTATTATGATACTGGCATATACAATTTTCTTAAAACTATTTAATTCCTATTTCTGCCGTGCGACGATGACCGAAAGTCGCTGCAGTTTAGCTTAAATTAACGACCTTAATTAAAACTCAATCTATCTAATACTACTATTTTGTCTACCAAGGTCATCATTTCACAGATACTCTGTACTGCATACTAAGTAGTATTAAATAAATGATGTCTTACTTATCAGTAGTAGCCTAGACTATTATCTTTGATTTCACCAATACCATTCATAAAAACAACAAGACTAGGCGTTCTTACTTCTTTGAAAAAAATTGTCATTTTAGATCCTTGAACACATTTTTATCGAGTCTGTTTCGAGCCTAACATATCGTTTTGACTTAATATAAATTTGGCATTTTACTCACTAGTTTCCAATATTAGTAGCTTTGCAATATTGAGTGAAGATTCACATTTGCAGCCAAAGGGTTTTGCATTGCATTGAATAAGAGAGGGTAGTTGAGATTTAACAGCATTTAGTTAAGAGTTTGCTCTGCTATTCATAAATATTTTATCATACGCTTGATACTCCACTTAACCTATTTTACGACTCGCAAAAATTATTTCGATGAAAATTCGTTTCAAATACATATTACTTTCAAAATAAGTGTTTCTCGTGAATTTCATGACAAACATTCGTTAATAATTGCTGTGATTTCTCTTATACGAATAAGTAAGTAAAATAAATTGAAAATTTTATAGTAAATACCAGAGAAGACGCGTGCCCAGCAGCGGGACAGTATTGGTTGACAACGATGATGACGATCAATTATCATAATTGCTATATTTTAAGCATTATTATTAGAGATACGCCGAATATTCGGTATTCGGTATTCGTTGTATTCGGCATCTTTTTTGCTATTTGTATTCGACCGAATTATTCGGTTTTGGTGCCAAATGTGTTCGGTTCGAATATTTCTATTTTCTTGTATACACGACGTGGTACAGGAATAAAACACAATATTTCATATGCAAGATATATGTTATATTATAAGTCAAATTCAAATCCTATAAAGAATGTGTTGAATAAAGCTAATAAAATAAAGCAATTAAACTTCAAATCAACATTTATTTTAAAACCTAAAGTCAACACATTTATTACTTAATATATAGTTAGTATAGTCAACATTTATTTTAAACCTTAAATCAGTATTTATTTTTAAAACTCAAATCAACATTTTAAAGTGTTAATGAACACAAATAACTGGCCAATTGACAATAAAGAAATAGTAAACCGAATAATTCGGCCGAATATTCGGTTCGGTAAATATCCTAATAATCCTGGAGTGCCTAATAGCAGTGTATAACTATATACTTACACACGATACGACAAGAACATTATTAAAACAATTCATCTTTCTCTATGCTCTTGCCAATTCTGAAAACTACTGACCTGTATTGACGCTTGGGAAGATGCGCAGGATACTATAGGTGTATTCTGTGATCTTTCTAAGGCATTTGATTGTGTAGAACATAAAACTCTCTTGTTAAAGTTGGAATATTATGGTATACGCGGTACGTCTCTAAAACTGCTTAGGTCTTATCTAGATAATAGAGTACAACGAGTTCAGGTTAAGGGACACAAATCGTTAGGTTCTGGTGTTAAAGTAGGCGTCCCACAAGGCTCTATTCTGGGGCCATTCTTGTTTTTGGTATACATTAATGATCTACCGTATGTAATGCAGGACTTATCAAAGGTTGTGTTGTTTGCTGACGATACTTCCTTAATATTTAAAGTTAAAAGACAATCTAACGACGTGAGCGCTGTCAATAAAGCACTTGACATAATTCACAACTGGTTTAGCGCAAACAATCTTGTATTAAATAATAAAAAGACTAAATGTGTCCGATTTGCTCTGCCTAATGTTAAAAAGCTGACGATGAATGTTACCCTTAACAATGATCACTTAGAATTTGTAGATGAAACAGTTTTCTTAGGGATAAATTTAGATTCTAAACTACAATGGAGCCCTCAGATAGCAAAGTTATGTAGTAGACTTAGTTCGGCAGCCTATGCGGTAAAGAAGATAAGACATCTTACCGATATACCAACCGCTAGGCTTGTTTACTTTAGTTATTTTCATAGCATTATGTCTTACGGTATTCTGCTGTGGGGTAACGCTGCTAGCATAGATGTCATTTTTATACTTCAAAAACGTGCAATTAGAGCCATTTATAGTCTTCGCCCCCGTGAGTCCTTACGAGAACTGTTTAAATCTATAAATATTTTGACAGTGCCTAGTCAATATATTTATGAAAATATCTTATATGCTCGCAAAAATTATTCTTCTTTGGAAAAAAATATAATAGGCACAGTCATAATACTAGAAATAAAGATAAATTGGCCATACCTCAATTTAGATTAAGCAAGGTGTGTAATTCTTTTATGGGGAACTGTATTCGTTTCTATAATAAAATACCAAAAGACATTATCGATCTATCCGAGAAAAGGTTTAAATCTACTATAAAATTAACTTTATGTAAAAAAGCTTATTATAATGTAAATCAGTATTTAAATGATAAATCCGTATGGTATGACAACTCCAGCTCCAACATCAAAAATTAATTATATGTACCACTATGTAAAATTGTATATTATTTACTCTTTAAAAGATGCAAATATGCACACGTATGGAGTTTCTTGCGCCGCTTCTTCTCCATAGCGAAATACCTTCCGAAGCGGTGGTAGTTTGTTGACTTTCAAAAAGTATTCTATATGAATCAATTTTGAATAAATGAGATTTGAAATTTGAAATTGAATTTGAAATTTGACGGGACTTCGACAAATATTGGCAATTTTGGCATAAGACATTTTTATTCGAAAAAGGTATTTCGCGTCTAGATAAAACCTGAAAAATACCACACGGACCTGCAATACTAGCAACTCTTCTTTATTTTGGTTACTCAAAAAGACCGATAAAGGGACCACTGAAAATCAGGTGCATTGCGAGGATGCCTCTACATATTGGCGTCAATGTTGTGTTTTCCGAAAGTACTCCGATGTTTGAGTTTTTTTTGTTTTTTATTTTTTTATTTTGCTTTATTTAAAATCAGAGACGTTTCAGAGCGGAAAATCTTATTTATGTTTTGATAAAAAAATCTTAAATATTTAATTGAATAATTAAAATATGGTTACAGAGGTACACTGACTTATCAATTGTTTAGTTATTGACGCGATTACTATCATATTAGAAGAGTTGTTCAAAAACGTATTGCTCAAACCCAGCTGTTGTTGTTTCGAAAAATAATAAAACAAGTGTTTATTCTAAGAGCAATCTTGGTAAAATGTTCATATATAAGCACAGCGTCGTTAGTTACTGTGGCCCTCTTATGTGCGGCGCATCGTCTCACATTTTGAAAATAAGGTGCACTTTCTTTGAGGTGGTTTTGCGACTATTATATTGTTACTTCGTTCATTGTTACCACAAAATATCAATTTGCTTCTAAAACAATAATTCTATTTGTTTAGTAACATTTTCAGTTATTCCTACTTGTATTCTCTCAATGTGGAATCAATCTCAATGGTGGAAGAACTTATGAACTTATAGCTTTGACCGAGGAATTACAACTATCACACTTATTTGACAGTTGCACAGTTGAGTAAAATTTCCATCCGCGGCGGTGGTCACTTTCCATCACCATTAAAGGCTCGTTTGTTCCTTCAGTCATAACTTAGTTTAGTTATGTATTGAATATTATTAGGTATACTTAATTTAATTTAAAATTATTTTCATAATAAATATTATCAACTTAAGATTTATTACTCAAATTAAAATGATAAAAAATGTCATTCTTTATGGATTTTATATTAATATTAATGGTTTTTAAATAAACATTTCATTAAAGTATTTACACATTAATGCTATTTAATCAACAATTGTACCAACCAATCAACTTTTGAACTATTTTATTATCAGTCTAATCACATGAACGTCGACTATGCCATGCCATGAAAGTCCTCCTTAGCTGGTGCCAACACGAACGTGTGAATAATAAAGATGTGGGAAGGATCTCCCGTCTCGCCACATTTGAACTGAGGTGTCTATCACACTGTGTTAGTTTGGAGTACCTTATTTACATTCC
This sequence comes from Epargyreus clarus clarus, assembly GCA_014595695.2. NCBI lineage: Eukaryota > Metazoa > Arthropoda > Insecta > Lepidoptera > Hesperiidae > Epargyreus > Epargyreus clarus. Next base: position 1,727,114 of record JACTTY020000083.1, read on the forward strand.
TACTCCTATTCTCACGGTATTCCTACGTATTTACGTCATTATTATGGACAATGGCCAATTTAATTCTGTTTCTATGTATAGGAAGAGGTTTTAAGCCACACTTCACTATGCCAATTGCTGGTAAATGTTCCATTATTGGGTACAGATCATCTTCCAGAGTTATAGATAGTAATTACCATGTGAGCCATGCGCAGGCAAACTACAGAAGGGTCTATATCCGTAGTCAGAGGTTACTTAAGTAAGGGTGAAAAAAGACGGCAAATTATTTTTACACCAGTTGTTTTTCGAGCTTCTGTATGTAGGTATATATGAAAACCATCAAAAGGTACCCGATGCCGTGGGAGCGACACAGGGTTATGTGGGACTCTTACCGCACTAAAATCCAAACGGTTTGACAGGTGTTAACATATGAGGTGTCATTGTATTCATCTAAGTTTTGTTAGTAACATACATTACTTTCTTTTTCAATTAACTATTTTCAAGCTCTCGAGTTTCCTCTTTCTACAAAAATACATTTATTTTGTTGAAACAAATAAATACTCAACTTGGGCTCTGTTAAAAAATTAACGAGGGCCCCAAACCGCTTCCAAAACTGCTTACAAAGTGTCGAACTGAAAAACATTTGAGTTTTTAAGACGTTCAACAATTCGTTGAATTATTGAAAAGAGCCAAACTTCAGACAGGACCAAGCTTGTTAAAGATTAACAGGACAGTGTGCCACCTGATAACTTTATTACGCTCGTTTACTATCAACTAGTTACTTGAACGAGTTAGAAATTTTATACGATATTTTATGTCGCTATCTTTTCTTAGCTTGCGATTTCTTTCGCGTGATATATAATATAACTTTTAATGTTGTAATGTAACTTGTAACAGATAACCCCTTTGAATTGTAACATATAACGCCTTTGAACATTTTTCGCTATTCTCTATAGTTTCAACCTTGGTCATCCAAATACACTTGAAAAATAATTCTATTTTTAATAGGGTAATAGAAAACAGTGAAGTGAAAAAGCACCGATAGCCTAGTGGTTAAGAAACTCCTCTTAATCAAGGAGTCCGAGGTTCAAATCCCAGGCACGCAACTCTGATTTTTCAAAGTTATGTGCGTATTATAAATTAACTATCGCTTGTTTAAATGGTGAAGGAAAACATCGTGACCTGCGTACCTGATAAATCTTAAAACAAATGTTTTCGAAGGTATTATACTTATGTGAAGTCTACCAATTCGCACTTGTCCTGTGCGGTGGCCTTATCTAATCCAATCCATCTCATTCTGACAGGAAATCCATGCCCAGCAGTGGGACATTAATGGGTAAATGATAATGAATAAAAAAGTAAAATGTTTTTTTAAGATATTCAATAGTGAATATGGTTAACTTTTTATCACTGGACTAACTAGCAACTGGTTTTGCGACAAATTAACTGACTAAAAGCGTCAGTAATAAATGTGTTGTTACAAAAACAGTCATATCATCCTATCCATATGGAAATATCATTTCATAAACACTCGTTATGTTTTCGCATGGAATACATATCGATGTTCCGTTTGGTTTACGATCACGGTGGCTTTAATCCCATAATCCGAAATGTCATCAGATGCGGAATGGCCGTTCTACGCTCAACGCATAAATGCGGTTTCCAAATCGATATTGTACATGTAATATTTCCGTTTCTATATCAGATTAACAATATAATAACCGATGTAAAACGTGTTGATGAATATTTATTGACACATCTACAGTAGTATCTATAGTACTGAAGGTGGTAGAACCCTTTGTGGTTCGACTCCGGCGGCACCACCGCCACACCTATTTCTACCTAATAACAGCAGTGTTAGGCGCTGCTGTGTTTCGGTTTGAAGGGTGTGGTAAGGGAGACAGACTTTTCCGAGGCGTTCCAGCTTAGTCCTCAGGGGTAGCGGCGCATCTGTGGCTGACCTCAGGTAGGAATATCTAATCCTATCTGGGGTTGATTACAGATTTCCATGGGCGGCAGTAGCCACGTACCATCAGGTGGACTGCATGCTCGTCTGCTACCCTTATATTATAAAAAAAAAGTATATAATTATTCATATTATTATGAATGTCCCCAAATTCAAGATATAAACCTGTTTGCATCCCAAATACTAGTGTACTACTTGTAGGTACATCAATCACCAAGATTGAGACATGTTCATGAAGCTATTTGGGGTACCACGAAAACAAACATAAACCGCGAACAAAAACCTTTAATAAGATATTTGAATAGGATCTAATATAAAACTCGGATGAAGCCTATAGAATATGCATATTTGTCTATTCTTTTCCTGTCACAACCCTTGGGTAAGCGGGTATAGACAGGTAAACAAGTTGGCCTTACTTTCGATTAGTATGTTATTTTTCTATTAATGAAATCTGTGAAATGTTTCAGAAAAAAAACATATTCTGTACTGAAATTTTTAAGTCTACCTATTTGCAATATACTTTTTGACAATTGTAATTTGATATAAAAAACGTTTCATCCATTAAGTAGCTCGTAGAAGGTCGTCTTATATCGGGATATTCTACTAAAATGAAAGTTAAAAGTTAGGCTGAAAGCAGAAAAGCCAAGGCCGTATATTACTGTTAAAAATATAGTCACTGTCACTTGTCGAAGTTGTGTCCCGTTCAAATGAGGCACGAACATCTCAGTGGTATAATAATATCTAAGAGGGCAAAGTAACCTTAAAGGGTTGTTTCCTTAGATGATGAGCGTTGCGTCGGAACTCCGCATGGCACGTGATCTTCTTGTGATGATTTCTCCCTTTCGCTCCTTCCTCAAAACGGTACCGTGTGAGGGGGACGGGGTGAACGATATTGAATTCTTGCGCATTTTACGGTTCAGTGGTAATCATCTTCTTAGGTAACTCTCAACGGGTGTATCGGTTGTATGTATCGATATGTTTCAGAAACGTCTGCATGGTAACTAATATAACACAAAATGATGACGTACAAATACCTACTATCGTACTTATACAAAATGGTGGTATTCTGTTAGTAAGTAAAGTTCAAATGACACGTTGTTAACCTTAGTTGTATGACTTTTTTTCTATTTGTACATGAACAGACGTGCATGTGTACATGTATTCAAGAATGTGCGCGTGCGTCTTTTTCCAAAACATCGATGACAAAGGAAAACCTGATATACTTATGATAAAATATTGTATATATATATATATATATATATATATATATATATATATATATATATAAAATATCTACCCACGTTTCATTAAAAGGAACGAATCATGAAAAGTTAAACATTAAATCTCACATCTGGTACCTAAATATTTATACATACTGATAAAATGAACATCGCTTAATTATTATACCGAAATGCTTTTAAAAATTAATTGTTCCTGGAACTTGTTTTTCTTTTTAATTAATGATAATATACAGAGTGATCGTAATTCCTGGGTGACCCGCCAATCCTTTCTTTAATTATAATTTATATCATGAATATTGCTACTACTAAAATAATAATTAACACGGATTTGCGAACGTTTTATAAATGTATAAATACATAAAATGCTATTTAGCATTAAGTCCGCCTTTTGCACCACATTGTTTTTAACATGGTCAATAAAGAGTAAATAAATAAAATGTATATATATGTATATTCGATGGGTTAAAGTAGGGACTCATCTATTCATAACAGCTATGTCTATTATAAGGAAGTGTATTCCCAATTGCTGTTATTCGAAGGATTACAAAAATTCAATAAGACAATGTAAGTATACACAAAGTTAGGATATAATCAGTTAGGACATCCTGTATACAAAACTTTGTAAGCAGTGTTTTTTTAATAAGTATATTTCCAAATGTTTTATTTAATTAAAAACTTTCTTGTTCTAGGAATGTATTGTTTAAAATAAAAATTACAAACAACAACAAAAACGGATTGGCAAATTAAAATTTATGGTATATTTTTCGCAATTTACGTAATATTATGTACATTACAATTTTTTTTTTTTTTTTCAAAAAAAGGACAAGTATAAATTCTCCTTACAGGTTAAAGTAACGCAGGAAAGACATAAGTTATATGAAGGTCGGCGGACCACGAAAAGAAGATCGCGGGCCCCATATGGCCCGCGGGCCGTGGATTGCCGATCGCTAGCCTAGTAGTAGCCTTTTAAGTATTTTTTGGCACCAAGGTTTCTTAATCCCATGTTCAATAATTTAATAGTTCAATAATTATTTATTGCCGAGATTTTGATACAATTGCAAAATTATAACAGTGAATACGCGTTGGATATTAAAATAATTCTAATATACCTAAATACAAAGATAACTTAATTCACATGGACATAATGGTGTTTCGCTTAGTTACTTCAGTAATAACCTAATAATTATGATATAATATATTATGACCTTGATGCTTCACGCTTCTGATCTGTAATTGCTAATACAGTTCATTGGGTAGATTATTGCATTAATTGCCATTTGAGTATTATCACGCTTGAGTTGTATCTATATTGACCTTATACCTACCGAAATAATATTATTACTAACCTGCTTATCTCTACCGTACTTATATAAGTATTCAATATCAAGACGCATTGGTTTATTTTTTTAAAATATAGGAGTAGCAGACGAGCATGCAGTCCACCTGATGGTAAGTGCTACTGCCGCCCATGGACATCTGTAATCAACCCCAGATAGGATTAGATATTCCTACCTGAGGTCGGCCACAAATGCGCCGCTACCCCTGAGGACTAAGCTGGACCGCCTCGGAAAAATCTGTCTCCCTTACCACACCCTTCAAAACGGAACACAGCAGCGCCTTACACTGCTGCTATTAGGTAGAAATAGGTGTAGCGGTGGTGCCGCCGGAGTCGAACCACAAAGGGTTCTACCACCATATGATACGCCTATTTAATTCACGTAGAACTCCCATTCTAAAAGTAAGCTTGTCAACCAAAATATTGACTTCTTTTAAAAAAAGTATGAACGTTTGGTACAACTATATCCAGTACAAACACAAAAATACCAGTTGTTTCAACACAATCGAATTATAAGAAGATTTACCATATTTTTTATTGAACAATAGCGTATGTACGCGGAAATTTAATAACTGTGTTAGCACAAATAGCTGTTTTAAAACTCTTTGTGTAACGCAAAAAAAGATTAATTCCCCCCCGAGCAGATACCATCATAAATTGCGGGCGTATATTAAATATCCATTAATAAAATAATTCTGTTCACAATTCGGTTCTGTTTTCAATACGGCAGTGTGTGTTTCGTTTATTGAAAATGTTTTCCGCGAAATTTCCTCTTTTCCTTCTCATTTCCGTATATTTCGCCCGGGCCGATATCATTGAAAAAACATCGGATAACTATGTAAGTTAAATTCCGTTTTTCGTAATTATTATTCCCCTTTTTTGTACATATTATTATGTACATAAATATAGTTATTGTAAATATGTTTTTTTATAAATAATGTAATGTAGATATATTTAAAGTTTGTTGCAATAAAGAAGTACACAGAATTATTGCTTGCTCGTTTGGGTATCTATACTTTTACAACTTTAGTCTAAACTAGGCGTTAAATAAATATAGTTTAAAAAACTAAAAAACACGCTTTTATGATAAATCAACTAAAAAGTAGAAAATCATTTTCAATCTAGGAATCAATTAAGGTACAGTAAATAGTATAATTGTGGAAAAAGGGTGGAGCGCTTTTCGAAAAGTGATAAATGGAGCACCCCACGCTTTTTGATAATGTTGATAAGGACAATGGCACAAAATTATTAAAATCGTGTATTGTCATCGGTTTTTGATAATTCTTCAAAATTTTGAATTAAACTGAGTGTTTAAAGTGAATAGAAATCGGGTTCAAAGATTCCGTTACACAGTTACATACATGTATACATACATACAACCCAAGCTAATAAAAGCGAAAATAAGAAAATATATATATATAAATAAACAGAGATAAAAAACTTCTAAAAATGGTTTTGCTTATAAAATTTTGTAATTAGTAGGTCTGGCAGTTGCTTTCATGAAACTAAAGTATCAAAAAAGCATGCAGTTCATCTGATGATTACTGATATCTCGAATCAATTCTATATTGTATCACAGTCTTACTTTTAAGTCAGATACATATATCAGTAGAACCAAAATCAGGTGAATTTTATATTTGTTTGCAGTTTCAAATTAATAAAATAACTTTAAAGACCAAAATGAAACGCCTATTGAAATGCAACATTTAGTATTATATGTGTAATTAGTAGTGTATATGCAATCATGGTAGGTTCTGCCTTACAACTATATAACGCAGAAGCTACCACGAAGGACCTTATATAATGTTAAGGATACCTTTATGCAGCCTCCTGCTGTTATTATATTGTATTGCATGTTTAACAGGGACCCTACACAGTGGAGTGGGAGCAGTATTACAGCTGCAGAGGTCCGAAACTTACCAATTTGACCGAATATACCACAACGCTAGTGAAAGAATCAAATTTCTACAAAGGAGCCATTAACATCACTTTTCCAAATGATACAAAAGTTGAAGATGTAATTATGTTTTATTTTTTATATTTCTTTACTATTGAATTTATTAAATTATAATTATTAAAATAACTATCTTCTATCCCTTACTATCACTATCCCTATCCCTATTTCTATCCCTTACTTTCTTCACCTTCTACACTAGCTGCTGATATGTTCAAAGATAATTTTCGAGTCGGTATGTATTACATTTGTACACCCCTACCTGTATTTCTTGCATATATATTGTTTTCTTTCAACAACTCTAAGGTTGTCTGGAAGGACGCTTTTAAGTGATAAGACCGCCTGTTGTACCGTTCATTATGTTTATGTATATTTTTCGTGTATTCTTTGGTGTACAATAAAGCATTTTTGTATTGTATTGTATCTTCACAGTTCACCTGCTGCAGCATCACTTTGCATTAACCCTTAGAAAACCTTTAATATACAACTTATATTAATTTGTATTTTTATATTGAGTTTACAAACTATCATCCATCTTGTTGTAAGTGGCTACTGTCCCCCATGGACATCTGTAATCAACCCCAGATACGATTAAAATCCTACCTGAGTTCGGCCATAGATGTGTTGCTACCCCTGAAAACTGAATACTTTTAAAATCGTAGACTTCGTTAACGTTTTCAACAAATATATTGTTTTGGAATGTGTACGTATCAAGAATTTTAAATTAAATTATCATTTAGGGCTAGCTTGCGGGACGGTTCGGACAAATATTTGATCTAGTTTGAACATAGACTAAAAAACCAATAGAATGTTCGTTACATAAAATATATTTTATATCACGTAAAACCTCCTTAATAAGTTTTAGAGAACAATATTTTCCTTAGCTCAAGAAGCTGTAAACATAAGCAGCTGCTCTTAATTACATCCGCTATATAATATAACACGTAGCGTAATAGTTATATTTGTAACGCGTGTATATAAGAAATTATATATTATATTACTAAAGATGTAATAAGTAGTTTTAAAAACATCACAAATTAGTCTAAAGAGTAGCGACTAAAATAGGATTTTTATTTTTCGTAAAGTAGATTATGGATATATAAAGATTATGTTAAATATATATGTATGTATAAAGATATATGTTAAATATGATTCCTTGTGTTATTCGATATTATATATGTAATGTATGATTAAAATATATGATAACATATCTTTATTCAGTCTCGTGCACGCATATCCACCATTTGTTAACCCATCTCCTTTTACAGGTCTGCTGGAAGATATTTCGTTAGGAATAAGCAGTACCTTTGCACGACATTTTATTTATAAGTCTTTTATATGAACTATGTATGTGTGCATAAATAAATAAATAACATTTTTTATGACTATAATGCAAAAAAAAAAATATCATTAGCTTTTCGACAAACATAAAAAATATATATTATTGCTTTATTTAACAGCCAGTCTAATATATTATGTGATCTATGTCCCTGAATATCTTACCCGCATGTAAAATATGTTTAATCTTGTGCCCATAGTTATACAAACCGCCTAATGAATTTAGGTTCTAGATATCTAAATAGAACAGTCGCCTGGGATCATGTATAGGGTGTGTTTTAAACTAGAATATTTAAATATGGAAATTGGTTAAATCCAATTCAGTTAACATAACATTTCTGAAATGCAAAATGAGTAATAAGTTTTACATTGCCAATTGTTCTCCACTGAAAAAACATTAATTAGCAAATTAATGTGGCCCTTAAATTTCTACCGCGAATAATCACTCCGCACATCATAATAATAAAATCATATGAATATATAATTTTTTTCTATGTCGAATATTTTTTATAATTTTTATATATGTTTGAGCCTAACGAAAAAGCAGACGTGCTACCTGATGGAAAGTAGTCAACGTCGCCTATGAACATTTGCAACACCAGAGGAGTCGCCAATGCATCGCCGGCTTTGAAGGAGAGCTCTTTTTGCACCTTAATAATTAAGCAGCAGAGTCTACAGTTCAACTGACGGGAAGTGTGCATTGAATTGACTTCATAGTTCTGCATGAAATTCATATTTCTGCAGCCAATTACAGATAGAAGGGTACTACCTAAAGTTGATCAAAAATTCGTTGACCTTTCTGAAGACTAAGATGGTAGTCTTACATGTAAGTCATGGCATCCACACTCTTTCACCGAGACGAAAGAACCGCTTCACGGTAAAAGTACGTGTCGCTGTGGAAGTTTCGTAGGCTTTGTTGTATTTATAATACCTTTACTGTTTAAATAATACTTTTAATCGTAAAATTCCAGGTTAAAATGTGCGTTTATTCCATTAAAGGGAATCGCAAGACATTGCTATATAATAATATGATCAACAAGCCATGTCAGCATTACTTGATGAGCAAGGTCTTCGAATCCTACGTGGGAGCACAGAATTGTTTGATTAAGAAAGTGAGTAGAAAATTTACATTGGCTGGCCTGTTCGCTTAGTGGTTAGTGACACTGACCGATAACTCGGAGGTTATGGATTCGATTCCTATCCAGAGCAAGTATTTATGAAATGAGTACGAGTGATGAGGGTTAGTTCTTTTTTGAGTGTGAAATTAACTATTAAGTAATTGAAAAATATATTTAAAATGTTTCTAAGCTTTTTGGCTACCATAGTATCTGGTCGTGTTAATTCTTCCTACTAAGATTTTATTTATTATTTATTTTTAACAGGATATTTATATAGATGAAAAAGAATGCCGGGGTAGTATCTGTGAAAACTTTCCATGGGATCTCATCAAGTGCTTGTAAAGGGCCAATTTTCATCCAAATGTAAAAACAGGACAGATGGCCATAAGGGCTTATTTTCAACCAGGATTGCACCTAATACCTCCTGCATATCACGTGCCAGTTCATAAATTCTTATTTTCCTATTTTTCTTTTTCAGGGAACCTATATAACTGAGTTAAACTTCACGGAAATCATCCAAAAACATCTGGGCACATCGTTTTTCTACGGGGAATTTGTTTTCAAGGTTCTTGTGCTTTCTAAGAAAGGGAATATTATTTGTCTCATGTTCAATCCGATTTTTAAGAAAAAAGTTTGATTTGTTTAAATCACTTTTATGAATAAATTTGGAAACTTTATCATGATTTATTATACTATTACCTAATAACTGTGATTTTTATTAATTCATGGATTTCCGCAAATTACCTAACGCCTGATACAATTAAGTATCTAACTGTTTTAAAATTAATTATTTGTTTTAAAATCTTATATTACTCTTACGTAAGAAGTATTCTTGAATACTGTAGTCCTATCTGGAATCCTAGTTATGTAACTTATATTAAAATATTAGAACATTCAGATCAAATTTATAAAACACCTCAACTATCGATGTTCTCATACATTCTTAAATTATGAGGATTCATGTTTATATCATCATCTCATGCCTCTTGAGTGTAGGCGCAATGTAATTGATATGGCCTTTTTGCATGGTATTTGTAATGGGTACATAGACTGTCAAGCTTTGCTATCAAAATTTTTGAGTTTTAATGTTCCAAAAAAGCGTACAAGGCACGCGGGAAAATCTTTATTCGCTGTCGCTCAGACCAGTACCCCTACCAGGAGTTTTCAAAACAACGCAAATGTTTACGTTATGTATGCTCAATCCATTCTTCTGTTCCGTTAGATTCAGTAGAATGATTTGTCAAAAACGCACCACTGAGTAAACATAACAAAAGTAAGTGCTCAAGTGACCTTGAACTTTTTGTCTCCCTCAAATGTTCGCAAAAAAGTGAGACAAAACATAAAGCGCCATTCTGTCAATTTAGACATTTAATTTTATGTTTTGAGTATTACTTGTACCGCGTCAAATGTTGTACCACATTATATGAACATTATGCCAAAATATTATTGATTAATTATATAACAAATATTTACAAAAACACATTTGCAAATTTAAATAATTTAAAAATGAATATTTTAATATAAAAAACAATATAACACTTTAAATAAATATTTGGACTAAAAGGTTTATGTTGCCGCCTTAAAAAAAAAATTCAAATACAAAGTTTCATTGCGAAGTTTGTAACTGTCAAAAATAATAAAAGAAAAAACTGTTTGAACGAGAAGGCATCGTATTATCGACAAAAAAAAACTGGATATAATATAATGAGGACAAGCACGTCACAATTTGAACGGATGGTGGATGATGATGTTAAAGGTTGGAAATGAAAGTGCCGGGTTGCAGTTCATACTTTTTTATTCTACCACTGCTTCGGAAGGTATCTTATCTATATGTAGGAGAAAGAAGAATAAGTAAAATAAAAAACTATGTGGTTGCTGCGTGTAGCCTGGTAGCCAGCCTGTCGCGTATCTGGCGACCCAGGAACAGCATGTCATCTTCTGCCTGCTGTGGATCCAATGAAGGCACAGCAATGACTGGAGTTTCTGAAAACAAAATATTTTATTATGTACCTTTTAAAAATTAAAATTGATTTCATACAAAAAATATATATATTACAAGGAATTTAACAACTACCAAGTATTTCTTCATCAGACAGGAAGTCTTTAAAGTCTAGTGCAATATTATGTAACACTGAACATGCAACAATGATTTTTGCACATTTGTCTGGCTTGTAGTGCAATACTCTGTCTTTATGCAGACATCTCCATCTGTTTTTGAGTCGTCCAAATGTATTTTCAACTATGACTCTTGTCTTGCTGTGTATTGCATTAAATGATTCTTGAGAAGAATGTGGTGTTGGGTTTATGTAGGGCGTCATGAGCCATGGTCTTTGAGGGTACGCAGAGTCACCTGTAAAAATTAATGGAATCGAAATTATTAATAAGCATAATAACTGAAACCTGACCTACTTATTAACATATATCGCTTTACCTAAAAGCCAAACCGATTCGCCATTCCGGTGTAAAGATTGCATAAATGTATTAATGGTGCTATTATTCCATATGAAGGCATCATGACTTGCTCCACCAAATTTGGGATTGACATATAATATTCTGCCCTCATGATCCGAAACCTGGCAAAACAAAAACTTGTATGTTTCAATTTAGTCACTTGCTATATAAATTTCATATTAATGCCTATACTTACTACTTGCACATTAATGGAGTGATAATGTTTCCTACAGAAATAAAGGTGTTCCTCGTTCCTTTTGGGTTTTTTTTATTTTGAAATGGGAGCCATCAATGCTTCCTAAGACACCCGGGAAGCCATACTTGTTGTAGAAACTAAAAGTAATTCAAAAGGTTATTCAAATTAAAATTACATGTATCCCTAAAATGTAGATGGTATAAATAAATTGTTAAATACTGACTTTTGTGTGGTACGCTGTCTATCTTCAGGCAAACATGGAAATTTTATAAATTTTTTTGTCACATGAGGGTGATTTAATGCCTCCGTGACCTCTTGCACGTACCCGCTAATCGTCTCTTGCGACAGGTAATTAGCCTCGCCAATGACACGCTGGTAATCGCCATTGGCGTAGAATAGTAAAGCGCTAAGAACCTAGAAATATAACAATTTTGTACATTGTATTGTACGACAAGTAACTATTAGGTATCTATAGAAAACAAAATCTTACCTTAGTCTCCAGCGACACCCTTTGTGATTTCCTTAAATCAGTATTTTCCCTTAATACTGTGCACAAATAGGTAAACCCCCTCTTTGAGAGCCGGTACAACTGGATGAACTTCTTCTCCGAGACACGAGATACGTTGCTCCGTTTCTTTAAATATAGCCGCTGCCTCGCCCGATGGTCTGCTTCCTCCTGCTGCTCAATCATCTTCCCAGCAAAATGGTATTTAGCGGCAAACATTTTCAAACAAAATGAGCAAAACACAAAACACGGCGAAAAGTCCGCTGACTGACAACTCGGTTGTCCGTTAATGTAAATGTCATGACGTATTTTACGGATTGATAATTGTCAATAATGCCAAATCGCGATTTGACGGCTGTTTATGTCTCAAACGTAACGTAATTATTGTAAAAAAACCGTTTTTGTAACTCGTGTTCCGACACTATACTTCGGAAACAATCCGCTAGGGGCGCTGATTGGAATTTGTATGGGCAAATACGTAAACAAATACCAAAACAGTCATTTTTGTCGAAACGTAAAAACTCCTGGTAGGGGTACAGAAGTAATTATGCACAAAATTCACTCGTCATTAGATTACAAAAAAATTATAATAAAAGATTTAACACAATAGACATTTTCAATACAAGTAAAAATAGTTTTAAAAAAGAGGTAAATAAAGTCCTTAATAATCTGCATATTAACGACTAAGTAAACGTACAATTTAAATATTATTAGTAGGTATATAAATTATAATTAACATCTTTAGTATATAGATTATTATTCATATGTGTGTGTTTATCTTTAAAATTAATTATATATTTATATTATTTATACCTGTATTTATATATATTAATACCTATTTATAAAACCCTTATTCGTGCTGTTATGTTTAAAAAATTGTAAATCCGTAATTGGCTGTAAGAAATACTATATAAGAAATGTATTTGTATGATTTTAAGAGCTGTGGATTTTGTAATAATTAAATAAATAAATAAATAAATAAACTGTGATTTTGTTCAACTAATTTGTAGATACTGAAATCTCTCATACATCCTAAGTATGAACCCATATCTACTTTATATATTATGCGAACCATAAGTATTCCGGCTTATATTAATAATATTGATGGATATCTTTAAGCAGTTCTTTAACACAAGTTGGGAGTTGGATGGGTGGCACTCCCACTTCTCTTTTTGGAAAAACACATAAAATAGTCGGTCTCGTTTGTCGTTACTTGATGAATCTTTTTCAGAACTGAAATTTAATTCATGATGTTCTTATATTATGCTTTGTCTAGGAAAAACTATGTCCCGAATCCCTCTACGTCCCTCTATGTCACACCTCAAGTGTACCAAACTGGATTTATTTATTTACAATTGCAATATATTTGACGAATGATGAATTTGTATAAGGAGCATTATATTTTAGCGACTTCATATTTCGCAGCCGTTTCATATAATTTATATTCGAGCTCCTCATGTGTTACGATAAATAATTTACCTTCCCGCAGTCAATTGTGGCCTTATCGAGCCTAACCACCGCCTACGTTTCTACGATTATATTTATAGAAAGGGATTTTTAACTACACCTCCATCATAATTTTGCAGTCACTTCCTTATATTTAGGGTTTTGTATATAAATGTTGTCGTTTCTGTCTATATGTCTATCTCTCAGACACAACTGTTTTACTCGAAGACTATTAATATAAAGATAAATTTTTCAAAGTAGTTTATCACCTACGAGAAATATTTTATGTTCAACACGGATAATCAAGGATTCTAATGGTAAAAGATTTTTTCAAATCGGTCCAGTAGTTTCAGAGCCTATTCAATACAAATAAACAAACACTAAAATCTTTCCTGTTTATAATATTAGTATAGCTACCTACTTGTAGTAGTGATAACATTTTAAGTCAGTAGATTGAGTTACGCATTAATATGTTATACCAGAGTCAATAATCTTTCAGTAGATTCCAAGTTATAAGTAGACTTGCCTGACTAACTTACTGATGCTACATCTCAGAGCTTTATCCATTAACGCTAAACATGAAAGGACATTGAGTTTCTATTATGATTTAGAGCTGAGGAAGGATTTTATGATAATCCACCCCTAAGGGGGTAAAAGAAGGGATTAAAATATGTTAATCAACATTTTTGAAGGAACCACTTTGATATTTAAGTATTGAACTTACTAGTTAGAAAAATAAAACAACGGTTTAAAAAAAACCCTGATGGGTTAGAATAAAGGATGAAAATTCTTATTATTAAAAAGTTTAATGTTTTACTTATAGTTAGCTTAGAAAATGGCTGCCATTTTAAAATGCTTACGTCACCACACGCTACGAGTACTCGTTTCTTTAGCAAACCTATACTTGAAATAGAGCCTGACTCAAACGGCAAAGTCTTGCACTCGAATTGGTCGTCAGCTCAATCAATTACCTCAAAAGGACCGAACAGTGAAATTATTTGGCACTCCGGAGATCGTTAACCCGCGCTCGGTCACAAAAGCGACTGATTGCACTACGGATTAGAGTCAGGTACTGTACTGAATTAATTTGAAACGTGCCAATGATTTACAACCCTGGTTTAGGTAATGTAGTTATGGCGCGCGGTTCGGTGACTCAGTGAGTACGATTAGCATTTATAGGGTTAAACGATACTCCTCTGAATTGAAATTGCAAGTGCTTTACGTTATGAGAAGCGATGCCTGACGAATGCGTGGAAAGTAATTTGCCGTGTAAACGTGTAATATAGTAAGTTAATTTAGTAAGGGATTGCATTTTGTTTGATGTTTCGACGAACTTATTTCTGTGATAAAGGTTAATTAGTAAAGTACTTATGTACGTACTCTACTAATTTGAACTTAAATAATGGGCTCTTTGTGGATCACCTGTTTGTGTACTACCAACCCTTTCGCTGCCTATTACCGCAATTTTTACGCTCACGTAGGTATAAGTTTGCAGGTATAAAATGTGAGGTCTTTAAACTTTGTCCATGAGGCACCAAATCTACAATCAACAGAACTATAATCGACCTCATGTTGAACTTCTGATTTAACTTCAATTGGAGCTAATTGTATACCCTTTTCATTGTGTAACAAATATATTTTTGTATAATATTGAAATAACAAACGATCACGCAGTTCACTTGATGGTATGTGGCTGTCAACCTTGGACATAGCAACTCTAGATAACATGAGATTGCTGACCTGGGATCGGCTATAGGTGCGTTGCTGACTAAGATGGAACGCTAAGCTGCTGCTCATTCCCTAGATTTAACCCTTAAGTCGCTTACGACCTTAGGAAAACCTAGTTCATTCGGGTTACCATTAGCTCAACGGAGATAAATATACCTTATCCCTTAATAACAAAACTCGAGCCCTAAAACTGAAATCTATTCAAGTAATGGAGGCTTGTAACGCAGAGGGGTAATTAGGTAAAATGTGGCTTGTCGTAAAACGCACAAACTTTTGTCTCGGTGTAACGCTAACCACGTGGCTGAGAAGGGTGAAGTTACAAGGGTTAAGGTACGGTCTCACCTGGAAGTGGTAATGACCTATGTTTAATCGATGTATAGTCCGCGTAAAACTGCTAATCCGCTCTGAATATAGAAATGAATCGCGTCGCCATAGCAAATTGTATGACTACGCCTGCTCGCAACAACTTCATACTGTGGTTCTGGCGGCAAGAGTATTTATTTATAATATAGGAGAAGCAGACGAGCATGCAGTCCGCCTGATGGTAATGGCCTAATCCTTCTACTTCTGAGAAGAGACACCCGCCCAGCAGTGGGACAGTAATGGGTTTAATTACGTCATTCAAAATTTAATATAGCGGACGCCTCAACACCTCCCATTACATAGGTAACGAATGATAGTTTCTTAGAAAACTCTTTTCAATATAAGTTTCATATTTTTTTTTTTGTACAAAACAGTATAATAGTAACACCTACTCGTATTCCG
This sequence comes from Epargyreus clarus clarus, assembly GCA_014595695.2. NCBI lineage: Eukaryota > Metazoa > Arthropoda > Insecta > Lepidoptera > Hesperiidae > Epargyreus > Epargyreus clarus. The sequence continues at coordinate 1,743,137 of JACTTY020000083.1, forward strand.
CTACCGCCCATACCCATCCGTAATCAACTGCAGGTATCATTGGATTCTTACCTGAGGTCTGCCACAGATGCGCCACTACCTCTGAAAACTAAGTTGGAATACCTCAAAATCTCTATACCACACCTTAATATAATGAAATGAGTACACAAATTCTCTTTTTACAAAACACTTCCAAGTAATTTAATTCAATGTAAGGTACTCTTAAGGCAAATTGCTGCTACTGTGAATGTACAGCTATTTTTACTGCCACCCCAGAAGTGCGATATGACAGGTTTAATACAAAGTCTTACTTCTGAAACATAATTTTATGACTTCACAATGAGAAGTAATTTTGCATTATATTGCCTAAATGTTTATGAGTTGGAAATTTTAATACTATTCTGTTCAACGTTTCCCTTACGTGTAATTTGGTTAGTCTTCTGTTTTATTTTGTCTCCACTTATGTGAATGATAATTTTGAAAATCGTAACTCTTAACCGTTTGAACTTAGTAACTACTGATGATTATCTTAAATATTATCATGAGTTGACATTTTAATTTTATTTTGATTTATTAGAGGTATAACGACTTTTTACTAAAGTGACCTTGGCTTGTTATCGATCAATTTGAAAACCTCATAAATCAAGTTGAGTCCTTTGATTTTATGTCCGTCCTTGGTAAAAAATTGTGTATGTTTAACATATATTACATGAGTTTAAATACATTGTATGTGAAGAAATGCTGCAAAAATTTAAAATACCATATCGTTCGATCAAACGAAACTAGACAGAAAATTAAGTAAAGCCGCGGCCACACCTCTCAGACGACAACACGACGATGCGATTTTTTTTAATCCTACTAACATAACGTTACACGTCCCATACGCATACAATGCTTGGTTCACGTCCGGGAATTTTATTTATGCTGGAACAGTCGCATCGCTTTTACCTTACCAATATGGACGCGTCCTAATACCATCGATTTCACGAGCTTTCAACGGCAGAGTTTTCAAATCCATAAAATTTTACTGCAGTGTTGCGGTAATATCGAAGAAACTTTTCCATTACCTATCTTAATTCTTGTTTGGGTTCCGTATAACGACTAGCTTTTCTGTTCCTTTGAATATTTGAAACTTTACCTAACGTTACTTATATAATTAATCCGCTTAAAATGTAATATAAACGTTATGTTATTAATAACGAAAACAAATATTATATAAACAAAATCCAAGACCTCTAAGATGAAGACACTTTTATTAATACCTATCAGGGAAAAATAATATGTCCAATACATAAATCAGCTGGCCTGAAATGATGATTAAATATATTTTTTGCAGATGATGTTTTGGTTAGGTTGGGTAGGTTGGTTGGTTAGGTGTTTCTTGTCGAAAAATAAAAGTGCTTAAACATTTTAAATTTTAAACCGGAATGACATATTGACGAAGCAACTTAAATAAAATCTTTTATAAGTAGGTAGGTACATTATTCATACGGAACTCATAACATTTTCTGCTACTTCATCTTTAAAATCTTTCAATAATATTTTTACAGCATTACTTAGTAAGATCACAAAATTTTCTGAACATCTTACGAGGCTTCGAGGTTTTAGGCTAATAAAATTTTATTTTTGGCAAGAGTATATTTTAAGGATTATTGTAATAAATAGTCGGGAAATCTTATAAAGACATATTTTTTTAACTTTTATAGATACCGTGAAGTGTTTTTATAACAAATTAATTTATGATTGTTTAATTTATTATTATCGATCTTAGTTCTTGAGATATTTACGTAAGTAAATCCAAGTTTGAAAATGTAGATGTTTTGAGAACTTGCTTTGCACTTATTACAAATAAGAAATAATTTACTTATCTTTTTGTATATTGTTTGTTATATCAAGTTATTAGCTAAATTATATGCTTTTCTTGTCACGCGTACTATCTGCTCGTGGCACGCTTTTCTAGTCGCGCGTGCTTACGTCCGCGTGTGCGTGCAACTCTCATTCTATCGTTTTAGATACACGCACATAGATAGAGAAGAGATTGAAGCGAGTACATTTATGTGGGCAATTGGGACTCTCACACACGCGGCCCTACCGCATGCATGTTACTTACATTCGTTCGTTTCATAGGCACACGCATACGAATAGCGAAGACTGCAGCTTGTTAGAGCACATTTCCCGTCGCGCATGTTTACACTCACATATGCATATCACACGCACACTAACAATGGAAATGAAATCATTAAATTATGAATGAACTAAATGAACTCGAAGTGAAATCATTGAATTCATAATGTTTATTATAAAACATCTTTGCCTCGCAGTCTGTATTAGCAAATTAATAAAGTCAGTGTTAACTCTAAACAAATTGGAATGATTAACGACGTAGTCACTCCGTTAACAAATTGAACTTAAACGTTTCAAATAATATATTTCTTGAAATAATTAATTTTCATTAAAATTCCAAGCAATTTTCATGCCAAGTTTGATTTAACTGACACAGTACTGACGTTCAATTGTCCCATTGTAGGTACGTAAACTATCAAATTTCGTTTTTATATATAAACTAGCTGAAAAAAATGTTAAGGGTGAACAACCCTTATCACTTAGAGGTATGAAAAATAGATAGTAGCCGATTCTCAGACCTACTAATTATGCATATAAAATTTGGTGAAAATCGGTAAAGCCGTTTCTTAGGAGTACGGTTACTAACATTGTGTCACGAGAATTTTATATATAAGCTAAAAATATCCATTTAATGGGTGCTTCTATATTTGAACGACAACGGCACCACCACATTATGTACTTTGTATACAAAAAGGTATTTCGTGTATCAAAAAATTGAGCAAAGAAAGCTCTTACAGATGACACATTGTAATTGACGTTACGAGAAGGATTATTATAATGAAACCCAAATGATTAAACATATAGTCTATGTCTGGCTAGTTAGACAGATCCTCATATATCAAATTGTCAGGTTGTTTGAGCTGAAGGGCATGCCAACGAATGGTCATACATACACGAGTATAAATACATTTTATTTAGCTGGAAAAACATTTTAACAGTCGGTTAAAAAAGCGTTAAAACAAAAAAAAACCTAAAGAATGTTCGTCTCGACGCGTCTCGATTAATTAAGTATGTGACATTAATCCACCGTGTTTTTTCCTTAAGTTACATAGAATTAAATTATCTTCATACATAATAATATCATTAAACTAAAAAAACTAAAAAAAAAACTAACTTTTAACGTCAAAAAATAAGGCATAAAAACACTATCTTTGATTACTAATGTAGTTAATTAAACTTTACTTAAACAGAACTTTTTCAATTAAAAGTTTTTTGCAGATTTACACCAATGCAAATAGATTAATTTCTTTGTTATTAATAATAATCAATCTATCTGTATCTACTTAATTTCTATCTACGAATTTTTGCCTACTAATAATCTGCAATATTTGATAGGTAAACATTCGATAGATAGATTATTAATAACGGGTGCAGCTCAGTCACATACACAAACCAAACGTGCCTTTCATCTACATGTATGATAATAACAAATATTCAGGAAGCTCCTGAGAATGGCTTATCAAATAAGTTAAACTCGATAAGTTTCCGCGGCGTCTCGTGGGAGTCGCCCATAACTCCACCTTACGGAACATGATTTTTTGGTTCGAATATCAACCAATATTTTATTTTTGGAAAGGTCCAGAAATATTTTTATTACTTATATTTGAATCTAATCATAAACTGATTTTGTGAACAAAATATTAAACATTTTTGTGTATGAAGTGATAAATATTATAATTTTACATTATTGTAAAACGTTATTGTACGTATTATTGTATTTGTAAACATTATTGTACGAAGATTTAGTGTAATCTGCGTCACATAGAATCTCTGTTCCATATAGATTTGGTTTTTGATGTCTATGGACAGCAGTGACCACTTATCATCAGGTGGAGTGCACACTCATTCGCTGCTTTAGTCTTATACAAAACGTCTTTAGAATATCCGATTTAATTATAAATTACAATAGTAAAAATACTTTAGTGTTTTTAATTTTTTAACATGGAACATATCCTTACTATAACCACGGTAATAGTATCTTATAACTTATTACGTAACATTGGGAATTGAGGCCATTACATTACACCGTCAATCCTTTCTTATACCAGTCAAACCCTTTTTACGCGGCGCAATAAGGGCTTTTAAAAAGTCTTCAATCACTTCCAATCGTTACAAAGACCTCTTACCTTCAGCCTCCCTTCGGCAATAATTAACGCGTTATTAAATCCCAGAGCTGTCAATTCCTTGTCTGCTTTACATCTTTTAAATCGGTGTTCTCTTTAAAATATTTTTTATAATATAGGAGCAGCAGACAAGCATGCAGTCCACCTGATGGTAAGTGGCTACTGCCGCCCATGGACATCTGTAATCAACCCCAGATAGAATTAGATATTCCTGAGGTCGGCCACAGACGCGCCGCTTCCTCTGAAGATTAAGCTGGAACACCTCGGAAAAGAATGTCTCCCTTACTACACCCTTCAAACCAGAACACAGCAGCGTTTAACACTGCTGTTATGAGACAGAAGTAGGTGTGACGATGGTGCCGGAGTGGAACCACAAAGGGTTATTATCAAACCGCCTTGTTTATTAATTTATGTTTATTGCGTTTTTTGTTACACTAATGACAAATCCTATAGCTAGGTTCTAATATACGAGTGCCAGTCCGCGACGGTAATCGTCGCTTACCGTCAGCGACAGTAGCTCGAATGGCGGCGACAGTCGCCGACGGTCTCTTGTGACTTTCGCCGCTTGTCGTCAATGACGGCAAAACACGATCTTACGAAAAATCTACGACCAACGACGATGATCCGCTATCCTTTAGCAACTATCGTTGATAGTAATCAGTGAATGTCGAAGTCCGTTGACCATTACCGCCAATATAAGCGTCTGCAGGCGACCAGACTACCATTTTTGATCCCCTTGTTCACTTAATTCCATAAACTACTTCTATAAGATAAAATGTAATTTATTTAATAAAATGTTGAAAGAAGCTAAGTCCCCCAGTATTAATATCCAGCCTACTTAAAGTTCAATTAGAGACTGAACCTTTAGTTCTTTTAGCATTATATTTTAACTTATTGTACCAAATTTGTGTACAAAATTAATAATTATAATACCGATTAAATTTGTTAAATATTTCTGTTTTGATTCCATAAACTCGTATCTTTGTCTAAGATACGAGAAAACGAAAACTATGATTTAGAACATTCTAGAGTATAATTTAGGGCGATTCTCTCAAAGTATGGAAGAAGCGAGGATACATTAACAATGGAACATGAAGAGCCATTCGTGAAAGTCAAATTGTCATCACATTTAAAACTCGCGACTATCTCGGGGATTTCATTAAAGTATTCCGTCAACGTGCAATTAAAATAGTCTAAGTTTAAACTTCCCCTTTTGTTCCTTTGGCGCAAACAACTTCTTCCCTAATTTGAATTTTATTCGTTCAATCTCCTGTCGTCATCATTATCGCACTTCTCTCTCACTGATGGGCCGTAGAATCCTTTCAGAACGGTGTGTTGATTTATCAAAAACATCCAAATTGACCAAGTGCAGAGAAAGGTGAAAGGTTTGAAGGTAAAAGGTTTGAAGGTGGTAGAAAGGTTTGTGGTTCAACTCCGGCGGCACCGCCACATCTATTTCTGCCTCATAACAGCATTGTTAAGCGCTGCTGTGTTCTGGTTCGAATGGTTTGGTAAGAGAGACATACTTTCCTGAGGTATTCCAGCTTAGTCGTCACAGGTATCGGTGCATCTGTGGCCGACCTCAGGTAGGAATATCTAATCCTATCTGGGGTTGATTACAGATGTCCATGGCTGGCTGAAGTAGACACTTACCATCAGGTGGACAACATGTTCGTCTGCCACTCCTATATTATAAAAAAAAAATACCGAGTGCATAAAAAAACGGCGTGGAAAACTTTATGGAGAAATCTCAAAGAAATAAGATTAATTAAGCTATGTTCCTTCATCGTTGAACCAAGTGTTCATTAATTTTCGATAATTCAAGCCACAAGGGTTCCACCGCTTTAACTAAGATTACAGCTGAATCGAGAGTATCCTTCTTTCCAGAGTCGGTGATTTTAAACTTTTACCTTTACCTACCTTTTCCTAATTTGGATACCTTTAACTTTTCTTTTTATTTCCAACTTTGACTTTAATGCACAAGCGTTAAAGTCAATGTTTGACTTTAATGCTTGTTATTCTTTGGCAAGCAATATTTTACGTCCTTATTTTTATCATCCCGACTATATTATTCTCTTATCTACCTTAAATGTTTAAGATTAGCTTTCTACATTCCTTTGACGTTGATTTGATACTGAAATATGTAAAGATGAAGATTGCAAATAAATGCCAAATATTATTATCAGTACTTGTTATTACAGCGATCTTCGTAAACTTTAGGTACAACTCAGTCAGCAAAGGGTTATAATTGAAAACTGATAACAGTCGAAACTTTCCGGATCTACAATTGAATATTTCGGGTAAACCACCCTTTCTTAGTACATCGACATCCCTTTATTGAGGTTTTCCATTATTATTTAACTAGTCTTCGTTTCTGGTTATTTCTATCTCGCTATTAATAATTAAAAAGTATTTTTAATAATACAAACCACCATTATAAACAATTAAGCCACATCAGAATATTATTTTCTCACTGAAAGTTTTCATTCAATACGGGAAGTGTTAGACTCTTTCACCTTATTATATATTTATGATAAAAAATATTAAAGGTCTAATCTCTATCCTATTATTCTGTTCATTAATTGGTGGCTAATTTTCAAGTACCTAGAAAAATATTATAACAACAAAAACCCAACTGCTTGAACATACGTTATTTTACTCTCACAATTTAGATGAATCCAACGACACCTCATATGACGTAATTCGTAAAGCCGTTGGAGCTGCAAGGCATGCCAAAAAGATCACATACGTATGCTCTAAAACATTATCTTTTTTCAGTGGAGTAAAAAATCAAGTAGAAAAACATTAATTACCGTACAACACATGAGTACCAAAGGAGTGGTTTCGTAAAACACAGACAAACCAAGCGAGTTGGATGTACGCGATTCCCAGTTCTTATTTACTTAGGCCCGCCTTTGTTCCAATTAAATTAAAACACGCACTGGGGCGGGGAAGAAACACAATAAATCCATTTTGAGATATCAAAAGCCGTTGTACTAAACTCGAGCTTTTAGGAAAGATCACGATTTTCCAATGTTTATCACAAATCCCACTTCACCTTATAAAGTGTGTGGGTCACTGCTGATCGTCTATAAGTTTTCTTTATCGATACATTTTTAATTACTAATATACATTAAATGTTAAATATAAACTAAAAATGGACTTATTTACAAAATATATACAAGAAAATTATAAATAAAATAAGCCATCTAAAATTGCCGTGTGAGGCATGGTTCCCAAAACGCTGGCGGCGTTTCCTTGCTGCACGGCAAGACTTAATCTTTGTGCAAAATAGCCGCCAGCTTTTTGGTCACCGGAAGCAGTGACAAGTTTGGTCGACATATCTGACATGAATTTTTTCATGTCAGATGACCATGGACCCATTGTCTCTAAAGCAAGCGCCGCAAACAAGTAATTGTCTAATAAATTACTATATTTACGACGCTTGAGAGTATGGGCATGGTCGGCTGCAGCCCCCGCTTTCACTGAAGTATTAGCTAGGTGAGAGGGGGCTAAGGTATCAACGTACGTTGCGTCCCATATCAGGGGTCGTCCGAGACTCCATGGAACTAGAGTGATTCCATCAGGTCTCTTGCCATCGTCTCTAAAAAGACCTGGGGGTTCTAAAGTCGCTGGTATAGAGACGGTAGCAAGAGCCCGACGAATCAAACTGTTCAGAGTCCCGTGACGATATAGCCTGCCGGCACTCCTGATACAGGACAAGCCATGTCGACCCAACGTCCACCTCCTGCCCACACGGACAAAAGTGGGACTCGCAAATCTTGGCACCGAGCCGGAGACCTATAGAAATGCGTAACGTTATAGGATCCAGCACGGTGCCAATATTGTTGGAAGGGAGCGCGTGTAGCCAATGTCCTGATTCACTTTGGGCAACAGCTAATAAACGGGCCCTATCAGAGTTGTCAGAACATTGTTCCAGAAGACAGGCAAAAACAGACTTAAGAGCCGGTGTATCCCAAACGGATTGCTTGGTTTTATCTGACATAGATATATCCTCAGCCGGAAAGCAACCACTCCAGGCCTCCTCAGCCTCTGGCATGTACGTCACCCGAACATCATCCAAATTAGAGTTTAATATATCGGAGATGAGGGCGATCGTACTATGACAAGAGGCCAAGAAAGCCGGAAGCGCCAAACTTTCCGTGGTGCGGACACCTATGCCACCAAACCTAACCGGAAGAGTTGCCTGCATCCAGGAACGATCATCAAATTTTAAATTTAGAATTTTGGATAAGCAATTTTGTAAAAGCGTATCTAATATGTGAGTGACAGATGGGAATTTCCAAAAAGGACAACAACGAAGTAAGTACAAGAATTTTGGTGCGAATAAACAAAGGCGCAAAATGTACATAGCCATATGTGGTTTTAAATCAAAAAGTCGCTCCGAAATATTTTCAAAATTATGTAATTTTGAATTTACAATGGGTAAAAATGCATCGTCAAATATTGGAGCACCTAGTAGTGTCAAATTTTCTTTTTCTAAAATAGATATGTTCGGTGATATTGAATTGAATTGACCGTAAATATGATGACATTGTTCAACTGATAATTTTTCCGAAAAGAATATTTCACATTTATTGAAATTTAAACTCAAACCAATATTATTAAAACGCCGGATTATGATTTTTAGGTCCTCCAATACAGTTGATGCATTTCCTCCCAAAGAACCATCATCTAGGTACCATACATTAAATTTCGAATTTAGTTCCATGATAATCGGTTGAATAGCCAAACTGAAAATTACTGGGCCAAGAGGGTCGCCTTGCTGACATCCTACACACGATTCGATGACATTATCACCAAATAATAATTTTGAGGGGGTACCATAACATTGCCACATGTAACCGAAAATCTCAGGCATTTCTTTCTGAATTTCTGCAAGAAGGGCCCCCCTATCTACCGAATTGAAAGCATTTTTAACGTCTATTTTTAGAAAAACCTCGTAATCTTTATTATTTAAAAATGTGCGAGCAGCGTGTACTGCTGCTTCGCAGCCACCCTTGACTCCGAAGCCGAGCTGCCGTGGCTTAAGCCGAATAGCCAATAGCTCACTATAGTTACGGCAGCACAACTTCGAAGCCAATCTTCGGACCGTACACCCAACAGCGATGGGTCGAATACCCCCATCCTTCTTTTTGAGAGCAACAAGGTTGGCCCCGTAAAGCACAGGCGTAATTTCGGGAGGAACTACACCTGCCAACATTATATTAATGAGGGCAGTGAGCTCCTTCACCAAATTTACGCCTGCTTCACCTAAAGACGGATCTGTAAGGTCTTTTAAGTGTTGCGGTGTAAGGCCGTCTAAGCCACCAGCAGATCCATTCGGAAAAGAACGGATAGCGATCTTGGTGGCTTCCTCGCTGACTCTCAAAAAATCGCGCTGTGAACTGCGCGGTGGACTAGGAAGCTGCGAAGATGTGGTCGGTGTTGGGATGCTTCTCGCGAAGTGCCCCAAGCGTTTCAGACGAGCGCGTAGCCATAGTGTCGTCAGAAAATAAAATTTTCGCAGCGCCTTTTACATCTCCATCGGAGAGTTTGTTTTCGATTAGTTTCAGAATATTGTTACGTACGGAATTAAAATTGACAGAAGACGTATTAATAGGAAGGACATTTTGGGAAATATTTTGTTTAATTAAATTAGTTAATGTTTGGTTTTGAGTTCTATTGTTTAAATGTAATTTTTTAAATGTGAATAATAATAGGTCTTTCCAAGCATTGAAGCTATTTTCTGCGACTACTCTGGCCACGTGCTCGGTAAGACATACAGCCACGGCATGACGCGCTCCTTTAGGGATTCGTTTGACCACCCTAATGTTATGTTTTAGATTTGCGAGTCTCTTGTGTAATGGTTCGTCATTACGGTCCCTATCTGTGTTATTTATATAATTTGAAGCAGAAGGTATATTTATTTTTTCTATACGTGGGACATGAATGCGGCTGCAATGAATTTTTAATCCCCGTTGGCCTTTATAAAATTTATTATCAACACAGATAGGGCATCGCAATAACGAATCACTAGACATCTATTAATTAAGATAGAATAAAATCTCTAAAAAAAACCTGTACAAATAATAAAACACTATGACTATGTCTTATTCTAAAACTTATGATTTATTTAAAGTAAATGGGCTATATTATTTATAATTATATACTAAATAAAGTTAAAAACACAGTTTTCTGGTACAAAGAAAATAAAAACAACAACACTTTTAACTGCTTTCGAACACTGGACTGGACACTGGATAGTTGCAAAAACAGAAGATATAATAGTCGGAAGATATTTTTACGATCACGAGAAGCACTTGAATAGATTTTTGATTTGGTTTTGTCCTCTTTTTGTGGTGTGATTGCATCCTTGTCAAATTCTTTTCTATTGCAAACAATGGCTAAGATGATGGACACTGTATTGGCAGTAATAGTTATAGGCACTTATAGCACTATTTATTCAATAAGTATAACTTATTACAATCACATAAATATATTATTTTATTATTTAAATTATAAATTTTTCGGAGCTTTAATTTTTCCGTGACACTGTCATTGTCATTTTTTTTTTGATCGTCTTAGGTATTTGTTTCTTACTTAAAATATAGTTTTACTTTGATTAATGCACACATTTTGTTTGATAGGTCTGTTTAGTTATTTATTGTTGATTGTTAAACTGTCAAAAAATACTAATAATAAATTAGTCTTTCAATTTGAACAATTTTAGTCGATTACGTATTTTCCCTGCTTACTTTCAAGAGGACTGTATACTATATACTTATGACTGTACACTGCATGCTACTTGGATTAAAATAAAATTATCTATAACGTCTCTTTTGAAAACATCTAAATAAACGAGTTCAGAACACACACGGATTGTCAAAATATAGCAGCAAGTACAATAGCTGAATTTCTATTAATATTCAGCCATAGGTTTGCCCTTTTCTGTCAGAGCAACGCAACCACCAATGAGACATGTTCAACGCGCCGTGAACAGGCAATAATCGGACGGGTTAAACAGTTCGTGCGATACGTTACATGCGCTTTAAGCATGAGACATAGTGAATTGACCATTAAAAAACTGTTTTCTTCTAATGAAAATAAAGTGGCTAACAAGTGTAGATTTATTAAAGCTAAAGGATACTCTCTCACTTACTGATTGACTAATCGCAAAGTCTAAACTATTGAAGCTAGAGCTATGGAATTTAGAAATAGGTTTATATTAAGATGTAGATGCTACGCGTGCTCGTCTAATAACGGATTTTATGATAATCCAACCCTAAGGGGGGGGGGTAAAATAGGGACTGAAAGTTTGCATGAAAGTTCGCCGATTTTGAAGCAACATCTATGAAAATTGGTATTTGGCTCTCTGGTTGCAAATAATAGAACACCTATTTCACCCATTTTGCAAAATCAAACATCTAAATAAACGAGTTCAGGAAATACACGGATTGTCAAAATACCGCAGCAATTACAATAGCTGAAATTCCATTAATATTCAGCCATAGGTTTGCCCTTTTCTGTCAGAGCAACGCAACCACCAATGAGACATGTTCAACGCGCCGTGAACAGGCAATAATCGGACGGGTTAAACCGTTCGTGCGATACGTTATGCGCTTTAAGCATGAGACATAGTGAATTGACCATTAAAAACTGTTTTCTTCTAATGAAAATAAAGTGGCTAACAAGTGTAGATTTATTAAAGCTAAAGGATACTCTCTCACTTACTGATTGACTAATCGCAAAGTCTAAACTATTGAAGCTAGAGCTATAGAATTTAGAAATAGGTTTATATTAAGATGTAGATGCTACGCGTGCTCGTCTAATAACGGATTTTATGATAATCCAACCTTAAGAGGGGTAAAATAGGGACTGAAAGTTTGTATGAAAGATCACCGATTTTGAAGCAAAATCTATGAAAATTGGTATTTGGCTCTCTGGTTGCATATAATAGAACACCTATTTCACCCATTTTGGAAAATCAAACATCTAAATAAACGAGTTCAGGACATACACGGATTGTCTAAATACCGCAGCAATTACAATAGCTGAAATTCCATTAATATTCAGCCATAGGTTTGCCCTTTTCTGTCAGAGCAACGCAACCACCAATGAGACATGTTCAACGCGCCGTGAACAGGCAATAATCGGACGGGTTAAACAGTTCGTGCGATACGTTACATGCGCTTAAAGCATGAGACATAGTGAATTGACCACGAAAAAACTCATTTCTTGAACATAAAGAAGCAAATGAGAATGCCATAAATTTAATAGAAAAGAAAATAGTAAAGCAGCATTGCCGCGTTATCAACTCCAAATAAAATTTGAACTTCTATCTGAGGAACGGCAGATAATTACGTTCTACCCCAGAGGACTAACTTCGTTTCGCTTATAAATATCTCCCTTACCATTCCCGTACTGAACACAACACGTCCTACCCGGCACGGCGTCTAGACTAAGAGTGACGTGTCAGATCAACTGACATCGAACTAGAAGCCAACTGCTCGACACTACCGCACGCCACACCAGTACTCGTGTCTATATTTAGTGTCTGATTTTGAGTGTATTTACTAAAACACTACAATACCCTAAGTAGCAAGTACCCTAAGTAGTTCCTAAATGATTAGATGTCCGCGAATTTATTTATTTATTTTAAGGACTACCAACATAACTATATGTTATACATGACTGACAATGTTATTTTCTTAAGTAATATAGCTTAGTACACATATTTCCATTTACAGGTAGTCACAACATGCAAAATAGTAAGTGCTTATACAATAGGTAGCTAGTACAGTTGCTTCTAAATTAGCGTTTGATTATATTTTATACAAAAATAAATAAAGTATGAGATTGCAAGTAGTTGCTGTGTTACTGATAGTCTAGTGGGAAACCAGTACTCGTATTAAAATTATTCTTATATATTTTTATTTTAATATTATAATACCTAATAAGAACTTAAGAGTATATGACACAACAAAAAGTTTTAACGGCCAATTATGATTAAAAGGTTAAATTCCACTTGATTGGGCAAAAAATAATATTTTCAATTTGACAAATATGTATTTAAAAGTTACTCGACCTTTTTTTTATCCGTGAGTATCACTCGTATACGTACCTTCAATTAATTTTCCACTTGATCAGTTACCCGACTTTTTCCCTTTTCAGTTCCCGTGGCAAGTCGACTGTGAGGTTATTGGCCTGCTAAGAATTCTAATAAAACTTAGGCGCATCAACGTATTGGCTAAGTGGCACTTGGATTTGATAAGTACGGATTCGACTTGAGTGCTTGTGTCGTCATCTCTCTGCTGGGCTCAGATATCGTCTTAGAACACGACGACCTTAGGGTTCGTACACAAAACTGCGATGCGACGTCGCATCGCAAAAATCTGCGAGCTCCCTCGACGCATCGCAAGAACTTGCGAATTGATTCGCATCGCACAGTGGTTGTTGTTGTTGGTCACCCTGAGAGACGCTACGCCGCACGATATCGCATCGCAGCAATTCGCATCGCAATTTTCTGCGTTGCGAATTCGCATCGCGTCGCATCGCAGTTTTGTGTTCGAGCCCTTATACCTTATACCACTAAGCTGGCCAAGTGCAATTTGGCAGACTTGACACGCTATTTAAATAACTCTCATTTCTTTTTCGCTTCATGATTATGTTCGTCAAAGCATGCGATCGATGAACAAAATTGTATTTTTTTTTAATTCAATTAGAGTAAAAGCTCGAATTCTAAACCTATCATTACTATTTCTTTTACGTACTTATACTTATTTTAAAGAATACTTTTTGCAAGACATTTTCGTAAGTGGTGTGTTATGCAATGTAATGTTATTGTTATTACGTTATTATAAGCAGACGTTTTATAAGCCACGGGTAATGTAAGTACATTTTTGTGGATAAAGACACCGTTTACATTTATGTGAACATTTTTTATGAATATAAGAGCAATTTTGATGTGAAATATCTATAGCCGCACGTAAAACCGATTTCTGGCGTGGCGACGCAAACCGTGGCGACGTCGTCACGCTATACGATGGTATATATACAGTCTATATGCAGTAGAGTGTACGGTGTGGCGACGCGTCGTCATGCGCAAAAACCATAATATTTTATTTTATCATTATGACATATTTAGTTCCTATCACAATATGTTCTTTTCTGCATATTACTTTAACAAAATAATGTCGATGTTTCACATCTGCCAGGCGTCCCGTGGCGGCTCACATTGTTTTTTATTCAAATTCCGCAATAGACGCGTGTATAAACGGTTTCAAGTTCGGTATAAGAATCAAGAAGGAAGAAATAGGTGTTTACTAAAGTTTCATTTCATTTTTTATAAGTTTAAAGTAGCAATCGAGCATGCAGTCCACTTTGATCAGTACGAGTTTACCACGAGTTTTTACGTTTTGACAAATATGACTGTTTTTGTATTTACGTATTTGCCCATACATTTTCCAATCAGCGCCCCTAGCGGATTGTATCAGACATATAGTATCAGTAACGTAACATTAAATGTCTAAATTGACAAAATGGCGCTGTATGTTTTGTCTCTCTTTTTTGCGAATATGTGAGGAAGACAAAAAGTTCATCGTCACTTGAGCACTTATTGTTACGTTTACTCAGTGGTGCGCTTTCGATAACTAATTCTACTGAAGCAAACAGAACAGAATAATGGATTGAGTAAACGTAACGTAAAATGTGGGATGTTTTGTAAACTCGTACTAAGGGTACAGCGACGCCCATGAATGTCTGTAGTAGATGCCTTGCAACTCTTGGGCACTAAGGATGAATGCATCTTACTAAGTCACTTACGAGTAGCATGGACCGCCACAAAAACTACTTCTCAAGAGAAAAAGGTGTAGCGATGATACCTTTTTTTTCGGTAGTATTCGAGATAAATAAAAGCATTGAAAATATTTTGAATAATCCTAACGCCGATGGAAAAATATAGATACACTTGTTTCTATGGTTTGTAATTATCAATCTCAATGTTAATTTTGTTCGAAATAAATAATGCCACTTGAATATTTCATAAGTACCAAAAACAATCAACTGACAAACAGCGTTGTTTGTTCTGCGTCAATTTATTTTAGAACAAACAATATAATATTAATCATTCAAATGTTAAAACATAGATATAGATTGAAATAGAAATTTCCATTTATTAAAAAGCGTGAGCGAAACGTGAGAACTTATGCTTATCTGTCGAATTTAATAAAAAATAAAGTGCAATTTATCTACGCGTGCTAGAAAGGAAAGTAATGCGAACCAAAAAAAATATTTCACTTACGTAAACTAACGTCCAAAAATTAGATGGGTAACCGTTAGTGGCATCTGTACTTCAGAATGCACCTTAAGCAGTGGCTCCTTTGGATAAACAGTCATTAATTTTTTTTGGTTATTAATTACAATCTTAATGGTTTGGTTTGAAAGCATCCAGCAAGGATTGGTCAAAAACTAATACGTTGCTTAAATTCCCCTGTTGAAGAGTAGGCAGTATTATATGTTCCATAACTAGCCTACTAGATTTCTTTATATTCACCGAAGATAATAAAAAACGAATATCCTTGCCATTTCTATCAAATATTCTTTGTCAGAGATATGTCTGACTTAATTACAAGACATTGTCTCAATAAACAACCAGTACAGGAAATAACATGAACAAAGAAAAAAGATCAAAAGGTGAAATATGTCATTATTTACTTTCCTTGTAACGTTTTGGAGCAATACTAGATATAATAATATGATTGACATTATTATATACAACGTTACGTTTAAGTCGCGAAATTGACGTACCCTATTTAAATTATTGTACATATTTCCATTGTATACTTATATACAAAGGAAGTAGAAATCTGATGTTTTCATATAAATATAACAACCTATTAAATAAAAACAATCGTTGTCGATTCTCTACTAAAAGACTGCCTCTGATAAAGAGATACCTACAAATTGAAGGAAAAAAATCAAATATATGATTTTAGACTAAAATTATCGCGGAATTGAGACATTTTATTATGTAACGGGTACTCACGATATGCGTTTTTTTTGAATTACACAAACCTCAGGTGATCTTCACTTAGCGTCATTACTTTCCTCGTTTAGTAAGAGTAGCAATAGAGATCAAGAAACATCCTAGGAACTTCAATAGAGAAGATGGTTTTAAGTTAGCCCAAACGTGGAATCCAGTGGTTAGTTTATGCAAGTCACAAATAGTGCAAAGTACGGTGCGTAAGGATATTGTCAGTGTTGTGTGTCGTGATATGAAACCTAGAAAAGAAAAACGAACTAGACGTAGGGTAGATAGATTAATCTACCACTAGTACTTGTCAACGGTTTCTCCCCTCCACCTCAGTTTCGCCGTGACCACGATCCATGCAACTGGGTCGAAATATCGGCAATAAAAAACGCATATCGTGAGTACCCGTTACATAATAAAATTTCAAAAAATCAAATATATTATTATTACTTACAATCCACGTCTTATGATCGATATCCAAACAAGTACCTCCCATTGATTTTGTTTCTTTTTTTTATAATATAGGAGTAGCAGACGAGCATGCAGTCCACCTGATGGTGAGTGGTTATTGCCACCCATAGACATTTGTAATCAACCCCAGATAGGATTAGATATTCCTACCTCAGGTCGGCCACATATGCGCCGCTACCCCTGAGGACTAAGCTGGAACGCCCCGGAAAAGTCTGTCTCCCTTACCACACACTTCAAAACGGAACACAGCAGCGCCTAACACTGCTGTTATTAAGTAGAAATAGATGTGGCGGTGGTGCCGCCGGAGTCGAACCACAAAGGGTTCTACCACCTTCAATCACTTCATCTTCATCACTTTCTGATGACTAAGTTATAATGCATCATGTAAATTCGTACATTTCAAATCAGTAGCTCTTAATAATCTTTAACTCTAATATAAAAGTCTTTATGATGATGTAATATTATGAACTATTTCTACCGTAGCACCGGTAATTCAGAAAATATCTCGTACATTCAGACAAACAATAGCTGTTGTAACACTTACTTCTTTTATCAAAGCGCGCTCGAGATTATCTCTGAGAGCTAAGTTTCAAGTTAAAGACAATGTTTCTCATATTTTAGAATTTACAACTTCATTTTAGTTTGTTGTGTACCGATGCCACTCTGAAGAGCATGTCAAATGGAGAACCCGTTATTGGTAGATTTGAACTCAAGTTAAATAGAGAAGAATTTTCAGAATGCAAATGCGTTGGTTTTAACAATTGTTAAGGAAAGCCAAATTTTAAGTCAAAACCCGTGAATGAAAAAGTATTTTTCATGTACTAGACACAGATATACTATTATTGAGGCCAATGTTGGTCATTGCACAAGCCGTTAGCTGTATGGGGCTTGAGAAATAAATAGTCGATGGATAAATGGAAAATGGAAGATAAATGGAAGAAACATGTTTGGAGGAGGCCAAGAGCAAACTTTTTCAATGAGAATTAGTTTTCATAAGGTCTCATTGTCTCAATTCACGGGCAAGGTGCAAAGAAATTTTACCTTAAAAATTAATAAATTCAATATTAAGACATAAAAATACTAAACTTTAATTTCAAATAAAATTGTCCACTTGACAGACAGAATCCATGTTTTCTCAAAAGGCTTTATTATTTATTTATGTAATGCCGAATCCCAACAAGTGTAACCTATTGCAAATCAAATTGTATAATCAAAGGGATTCTTTGAGACTTCATTTTGTCAAAAGTCTTGCGTAGTTCAGTGAGCGTGAAAATTTTTGCTTAAAGTTTTCATACGACCCCTTTAAATAGAATTTAAATAGCATATTTCAACAGCTTCGTCTGTTTCCAACCTTGTTACGAGAATTTGTTTCGAGTATTCAAGGTATCCCTTACCAAGTGCGTCATTGTCTTGTGCAAGACTTTTGCTTTGCATTTCTTTAGTTGGTACAAACTTACAAACTCCTATTGTTTGACCAAAAATAAAGTGGTTTTGTGTTATTGCCTTATATAATTAAAATTAATAAAAATATCTATAAGAACATAAAAACAAAAAATAAAAACTAATGCATATTTGGAGGTGCGTCTGTGAGCGTCCATGTTTGTATGCATATGTATGTGATTGTAAGTGTTAAATTCTGAGCTTTGCAACAGCTTCTGAGTTTCAACAATGTAAAATCTAATGTTATAACAAATACATATTATAATACCAACACATGAATTTTGTTTAAATTGTAGACATTGTTGCGAAGTACACAATACATAAAAATATTTTCACATATTACCATTGTTACATTGGAAACAAACACAAAAGGGCAAATCGACCATGAAAGACAAAGATAAAGTAAGGTTTCCAATCCAACAATTGATTGATAAAGGACAACCTGAAACTCAATGCCTGAAACTGGAGCAAAAAAGATAAAAGGAATGACAGATCCTCATGAGAGGGATCGTTTGGACATTGAATATTTTATAGAATTGATCTAAATAGGGAACTTGAGCAGAAATGTCAGTTATAATTATTGAGTGAGTGCCGCCTGCGTATGAAACTTTTTAGCTGATTTTTGAGGGTGGTTCGAATTTTGATCGCACTACCGCCATACCGATTCCTGCCTAGTAATAAGTGTTACACGTTGCTGTGTTTCGGTTTTAAGGGTAAGATATACTTACTTGTCTGAGGCGTTCTAACTTAGTTCTTAAGATTACGCACGAATTTGCTGCAATCTAATCTAGGGTTAGGTGAGACCCTCAATGTCCCTGTAGTTCCGGGACTAGAATAGGGCTACGGTATCCCCTGCCTGTCGTAAGAGGCGACTAAAAGGGGGCTTCCGGGGTTGCCGACGGCAAGAGTGGGAGCTCAAACCGTCCGTAGAGAAACCCCGAGAAGGACGGCGGCATGTGTGGTCGCACGCCGTCGTAAACACCAGATGTGAGGGAGGAGCGTAAAGTGCTCCCCCCAGGGCAGAGCCCGACCGGGGCATCGCGTTCGGAGGACTCCGGTTGTGTTCCATTGGAGATCCCGAAGTTCTCCACCAAGCGCTGAGGACGGCCACCGGGGGGGTTTTAGTGCGGTAAAAATCCCACATAACCCGGCGTCGCTCCCACGTCGTCGGGTACCTTTTGAAGGTTTCCCCCTTGAAAACAAAAAAAAAGGTGAGACCCTCAAAAGAGTCTTCATTTACTTTAAAAAAACTTCAAAGAACTGTGAAGTATTCGCAGTTGGCTTGCGCGGTGTACTATGACCTAAACTCCTCTCAATTTGAAAGGAAACCCGTGCCCAGAAATGGCACGACAATGGGTTGACACCGACACATAGCCATATAAAGCGCAGCATAACATACTGTAGCGACTTCCCGCTACTCGTAAAGAGATGGTGCTGCTGAATCACGCTATAGAAGTTTTCTAAACATCTTATATACATATACAAGCTCCGAACAGAGACTGAAGAAGCACGGCCGCTCCCCGGGCATGATCACATAGCCCGGCGGAAGATCTTCCTTTGTCAAAATACAATATATTATCATAATCCTTTTGGGTATTAAAGTTCAAAGTACGTATTTAGCGCACAGTCGACTGCCTCGGTTGCGATATCGGATCGCGCCGCACACTACATTTAGCAATTGTTCCGCGTTCCGGCGGGATGTTCCGGGGCCGGCTATGCAAATTGTTTTTGAATTTTGCTTACCCTTTTCCAAACTTCAGGGTAAAAATAACTAAAATAGTCGATTTCTTTGTAAACAGTATCGGAAATTCTTGTTTATACAGTAAAGTATATTATTTGTACCCATTATACGTATTATTATTAATAAATATTTTTAATTGTAGAACTCCATAGAGAAGTTTATGTTGAAAATTTGTGACCGTTAATTTTTAGGTAATAGGTATGAAAATACTTTTCAGATTTAAAACGAAAAAGATGAAGGGCATCAAATTATAAATAACTAAATCACAGATAGTCATCATGTTCACATCAATTAGTTTAGTGTGTGAAAATGCTTCACTGAATTTAGGCTAAGTTTATATATTTTTTTGTCTAAGAATACATTCGTTTTGTACTCTCTCGCAAAAATCTGGAAAACGAGGGATCAATATTTGCTTAAAAATGTATAAACTGTGAACATTTTACATTAATGATTTAAATTATTAATATATTTCGTATTAATCGCGATAAGAGGAGTTATTACTGACTTAAGTTATTTATGACCATCATTAAAACTGAAATTTATTTAACGATGCTTAAATGATGTACTTATTATGTAAAATTATCAGTATCTTGTCTCATACCTCAATGTTTTTGTGCATGATTGCATCCCGAAATTTTTGGGTACATAAAGTTTATCTTTCAGTGCTAGTGGTACAATTTCAAGTCACAGTCCCAGCCGTCAGGTATCGAGTTTAGTTAGGTGTCGAGTTTTATTTTTGTTTATATATTAACTTTTATCCACATTAAATAAATGCAAATGAAATCTATCAGTTGTGAGACAACATTGATTATACTACTGGGCAAGTGTTTCTTCTTAGAATGAGAAGGATTAGGCCATAGTCCACCGCGCTGGCCACTTGCGTATTGGTAGACTTCGCATACCTTTGTGATTTTTTTATTTTATATCTCTCTGGTATGCAGGTTTCCTCACTATGTTTTCCTTCACCATTTAAGCAAGTCATAAGAATTTCTAATCCGAATATAACTTTGAAATATTAAAGGTGCGTGCTCGGGATTTGAACCTGGGACCCCTCGATCGAGAGATCGAGTTTCTTAAGCACTAGGCCATCAGTGCTATTTCGTGCCATGCGATAATACAATCGATTAATTGTAAAATTTTCAGAAAATATATAAAATGAAAGCTCGGCGGCAAAACGTGTGGACAGAGGATAATATTGTAAAATCTCCTTACGTCGACGTCGAAATACCTGATATAACTCTCCCTGAATATATTTGGCGCAATATTGAAAATTGGGTCGACAAAACTGCCATGGTTTGTAAAATTCATAATAGTTTTTTGTAACATTAAAATATATAAGGTGTAAAGAAAATATTGTTGAATTATTAATAAATATTTTTTTGTTTTTGTTTGAAAGAACAAGCAGATATTACACTTTATTGTCCACAGGAAACATACTACTAATGATAACTTTAATATTCATTTAAATTTTAATTCTTGTTGATTTTTTATACACCGCCATTATTGTGGAGAAAAGCAATTTATTGTCTTTCATTTCGTTGCATTTCATTTATATTACTTTCTTAATTATTAAATTATTTCTATAATTAGCTGCAATGTTAACTAGTGTTTTCCGCGAAGAATGTGATCAGGCTGACGTTCTTAGATAAATGTCATCTCAGAGATACTATAATACCTATCACAGACTTTAGATGGAAATCTTCTATTGAATCGGTTATTAATCTTCATTTCAGTTGGAACTAAACGTAATAAACGGAGTTATTCTGAATTAAACGAAGATAATAGTTGTTTTTCTAATAACACTTTTTTCAGGTCTGCGGTATCACGGATAGATCGTATACGTACAGGGAATTGTACGATTACTCACAAAACTTTGCGGCAACATTACGATCGCAGTTGCACATCCAAGATGGTGATGTTGTGGGGCTAATGACGTACAATTCAATAGAGTATCCCATAGCCTTGATGGGCGCTATTCAAGCCGGCGCCATCGTTACTACCTTCAGCCCGGCATTTACGACAAGTACGTATAGATTACATGACTATATATTAGGATAGTTTGTTCTTTTGTAGAATTGAAATAGCAAAGAATTATACAGTCCATCTGATAGTAAGTGGCTACTGCATTACTGCTACTCGGACATCTGTAACCAACCCCTAAATATGAGTCCTAACAAAGTCAACAGGTCGGGCACAAATGCGTTGCTCCGCCTATCTTCGTACGTCTACCTCCCTTGCCACGCAAAACACTGCTGTTATTAGGCCAAAATTAGCGTGGCGTTGGTGCCTCCGGAGTCAAACCACTTAAGGCTCTACCACCTTCAAGGGATACTATAAAAAACTGTCAGATACTATTTACCCAACTTCTCAATTCAGATTTAAATTGTGATCTGTATAATTACAAAAAAAATGACCAAGCAAATACTGAGGCTTCCATTAATGTTTTTAAATCTTACCTTTTTATATTTTATTTATTGAAATATACACATAAGACTACTATATAAATATTTTTGATTATAGACGAAGTGCACAGACAACTGCTACTTGCAAAGCCGAAACTAATGATTGGTTCACTAGAAACAATTGGAGTTATCAAAGAAGCTATTTATTTAACAGAAACTTCAATACCTATTATAATAGCAGATAACTTCGAAGTCAATGCACTGTCTGGGACTCTATCGTTTGCAGGCCTTTTTAATAATAATAAGATTGATAAAAATATTTTGAATGAAGTGAGAAGAAAGCCAGAAGATGTAATATTTTTACTTTATTCGAGTGGTACTACTGGTTTGCCAAAAGGAGTGGAACTTACCAATAGAAATCAAGTAGCGAATTTCATACAACAGGAAGCTGAAGGTTTGAAGCATTTTAAGGACACAACAGGTAGGTTTTGTTTTAGTTTTATATTTAAAATTAGAATTCGAAATTCGAAAATATTACCCTCCGCAGTCTGGTAAAAACGAAAAACGCCAAAATGTCTTTGCTTCTGTATTCTTGATGGTGGTAGAACCCTTTGTGGTTCGACACCACCGCCACACCTATTTCAGCCTCATAACAGCAATATTAAACGCTGCTGTGTTGTATTTTAAAGGGTGTGGTAAGGGAGACGTATTTTGCCGAGGCGTTCCAGCTTAGTCCTCAGGGGTAGCGGCTCATCTGTGGCTGGCCTCAGGTAGGAATATCTAATCCTATCTGGGGTTGATTACCATGATTGTTGGGGGTCAGGTCCATGGGCAGCAGTAGCCATTTGCCACCTGGGACTGCATGCTCGTCTGCTACTCCTATTATAAAAAAAAACTATGATTTTCAAAACATTTTCAGGTGAATATCAAGATTCGGTTTTGGTAGTCATTCCGTTATATCACTCTTATGGCTTGTCAATTTCTTTGCTCCACAATCTAACAGTCGGCGCAAAAATTGTCGTTCTTCCTAAATTTGAACGCAAAACATTTTTAAATGCTCTAAAGAAACATAAGATTACTTTGTTATATTCGGCGCCACCTTTATGTAAGTAATTCCTTTATTACTTATTTAAATATAGTTTTGGTAAAACCGCCAATGGTAAGTGTTGGCCAAAATTATTAGTATTTTATATTTTACAGTTCAGTTTTTGTGTACCCATCCTGATGTAACGAAATACCACTTAACCACGTTAGAGAGAATAGTATGTGGAGCGGCACCGTTAACGACATCATATATAAAGAACCTCTTATGCAAAGCCCAGGTATAAAATTTTCCTTTACAAGTTATATTAGACGATAAATTAAATATAAATCTTATTGTATAAGTCTTACTATTATCTTAATTGATTTATTTGGTAACTGCACTTTACGAGTTAGTACAAGATTATTACAAAGCATAACCAAATCCAAACAATATTTTTACAGCCAAATCTGCAAATCATTCAAGCGTACGGTTTAACAGAAGTATCTCCATTCGCAACCAGTATGGTTCCGGGTTCCCGTGACTACGCTACTATAGGGGTTGCTTTGCCTAATACTGAACTCAGGGTCGTTGACTCCAGCGATCGTAATTTAGGACCAGATGAGGTAAATAAGTGAATAATATCAAGTTTTCTCAATGAAGTCATTTTGAAAATAAAGATGTAAAGTAACTAAAAGATATGTCTTTTAACGTTAAAAATTAATAATATTCACAATAAGGATATAATGCAATTATGTGGAAGAATATATCACTACCCCTGATTTTTAAGATAGTAGAAAATATACCTTTTAGAAAATTTCTTTATATTTTGGTCTTAAACTAATTTGATGAAATAATAACAAGATATTCTTATATATCTAAAGATCGGTGAATTACATATCCGGGGTCCTCAAGTAATGAAAGGATACAAAGATAATCCAGAAGCAACGATGAATTCGATTACCGAAGACAAGTGGTTCAGAACCGGTGATTTGGCTACAATTAATAATGATGGTATTGTCACTCTTGTTGGTAGAATGAAAGAGCTTATCAAAGTAAGTTATTAGTATGCATTAAAACAGAGTAAGTTCTCGTAAATATAAATGAGCCATTAATTTATCAAACATATAACTAATAACAGTACGTAATTGGATACCCTTTGATTTAACAATATTATTAATGATGTAAGTTGTAGTAAACTAGGTGATTAAATATCATATTTTAATTAATTGCAGGTAAAGGGATATCAAGTAGCACCTACTGAATTAGAAGATATATTAAAAGAACATCCAGATATCAAAGATGCAGCAGTCGTTGGTATACCAGACGAAAGAAAGGGTGAAGTTCCTAAAGCTTTCGTGGTGCTTAAAGATGGACATAAAACAACTGCTACGAATTTAATTAACTTTGTTAGTACAAAAGTTGCAGAGTACAAAAGGCTAAAGGAAGTAGAATTTTTAGATGATCTGCCGAAGAATCTTGCTGGAAAGTTGTTAAGACGAGTTCTGTTGGAAAAATATTGTTAAGTTTCTTTAGTGTATGGCAACTTCATATTGTGAATGATGTGAATATTTTTGTATTTGTTATAATGAAAGCACTTTACATTTTTATGTATGTTTTTGTAATTTCGGATTAAATTAAATTTTTACGCCTGTCATTACTTAGGTCCTAAAGTTTGAGATTAAATAAATCAAAATAAACGTCACTTGTTCGTCGATGTTCAATATCATTTGTAAAAGAAACTCTAAATTAAGAAGAAGATAAGAAGATGTATATTATATGGGCGTTTGTCTTAGTTCGTTTATGTATTAAATCAGTTGGCATGTCTAAGTCCTTATTGTTAATAGCCTGAAATAATATTTCAACACGTGGTTCTATTTAATAAACACCATCTAGATGTTTTGTAGAGCAATTATTTCCGATTACAATAGGCATTTATAACTTATCTCAAACTTGGAAACTAGTACTGCGTACCTTTATAGTTACTTGAATAAATAAAAGAAGTTCATCAGAACATCAGTATCATACGCGTTACCATATAACATATATATAAAAGTTTGGAACATATAAAAGTTTGGAAAAGGGTAAACAAAATTCAAAAACAATTTGCATAGCCGGCCCCGGAACATCCCGCCGGAACGCGGAACAATTGCTAAATGTAGTGTGCGGCGCGATCCGATATCACAACCGAGGCAGTCGACTGTGCGCTAAATACGTACTTTGAACTTTAATACCCAAAAGGATTATGGTAATATTATATAGGATACAGTAATATTGTAAGCTCGGCTTGGAAGTAAGTGTTTAATATGACATTACAGTGTTCCATTTTAATTTAAAAGTACTAAATCTAGTCTATTCCGTATTGTCAAATTCTACTTCATTATCACTATAAATAAAATATTCACTATAAATTCGGGATGTGTTTGTTGATTTATACTGATTTAATGTAATATTACTTAATGAAACAATAATCAAAACTGTCATAGAAAGGCTAAAAGCAATCATATCTACAGTAGAGTACAATTTAATACATAAACATCTTTAATATATGTTTAATGTGTGCATCGAAGACTACCGACTTTTAAAATAGTTACGTAAATACTAGAAATTTATGATCACAATTTATTATACCAAAGGTTTTTTTTGTATTTATGAATAATTAAATTCCTTTCTATGAAGTGCGTTATGAAATATGAATAAAAAACCCAACTATTAAATAAAAATATATTTTATAAACGGGTCTATTACATTCCAGTAACCAACTAAAGATAAAATAATTGAAGTCTTTTTATCCATAGTATATTATTTCAAAAATCCGAAATATTTATTATTATCCAAGCTATTTTGATAGAAAATAGGCGGATTCCCACTATTTGAACTAAATGCGCTGGTATTTGATTTTATACTGAGTAAAACATGAATAGCAGAATTTTTTTCACCGCAATAGCGGTAACTAAATATTCATTTAGACATATAATATTTATCATATCGACAGAATACGTTGCATACAGACGTCAATATACCTAATATTCTTTATGAATATATTTGGGAAAATATTTCATAATTGGCTGATAAAACTGTTTTTTATCTGGACAACAATAACTATGATAATAAGTAAGCGGTTTAATTTTTCATTCTTTATGAAGAGGCAACTGACACCGCCGTACTTTCTTCTTAACAGCAGCCTTAAAAGCAGTGTCATGTGCTGTATTCAAGTTAGGAGAATGTGACAAGACAGATGATAAATTTATGATGATGATGATGAAGATAAATTTCAACCCTCTTTGAGGTTAACTATAGATGTCTATGGATATCAGTAACAGCTTAACTTCAAGCAGATTTCACGCTCGCTGGCGACTTTAGTAAACAAAATTCCACGGCCTACTCCATCCGGCCTTCCTTCCTTCCTGGGTATGTCCCACAAAAATATATGTCGGATGGAACCACTAATATATCAAGTGCTATTAATATCTCTCGTTCCATACTATACCATGAGTGTATATTAAAAAAAATCCGCAGGTATGCGACGTCACGAATCATTCCTACATACCGTAAATTGCACGAATGCTTCAGAAATTTTCGGAAACGTTACGCACACATCCCAAATCAAAGGTGACGTGATAAGGTTAACGATGTGCAACTAGAGTTTTTGTTCTTTGGAAGTACTCTATAACTCTCCCGCAATTTAGACGAATTGAACGTCAACTCATATGTTGCAATTCGTGAAGCATTTTGGGCTACACAACGTGCCGTAAAATAAGGCATACGCGCAAGAAACATTGCCCTCTGCAGTCGAGTAAAAAGTCCCTGTCTGATTACTAAAATATTTTTATATTTTTTATTCATCTTTTCAGGTAATAAAAAGTGACAAAAATATGTTTTTACAGAAACTACACATGAGAATGCATTCAATAAAAACATAACCCTTCCTTGGCGGTTGGGTAAAAATGTTACTTGTCTATTTAACTTCATTAGAATAAGAATACTGTGCCAGCATATTTGTAAAAGCACAAAAACTGAAGGATAATTTTTAGATGATTATTCTGTCAAAGATTTTCAAGATAAAGATTACTTGATAGATTTAAAATAGAGACGTGCTTACTGATTTCATCATTAATTAGATTTGTGTCTCCCATTAATGTCCGGGTCTTGATCAAATGCTAGGATCAACTAGAATTCTTCTATCAAGGCAATGTGGCCAAGTACTTTACATTTTATGTATCCAAATATTCAACAAACATTTGAACAAACAACCGCCTTTGTATACTACTCATTTATTTAATATCCTAAATTGGCGTACAAAAAGACAATGTTTGCTATTTCTACGAAATTACGTCATGTAATAGGGACTCGCACTTGTCCAATTAATTATAACAGATCCTATATGTCAAATGTCTCTCTGATCTCTCAGAGACAATTATTTATATTACATCCTATACAGGTATGTAAATATTCTATTACATGTAATAAGAACCCGTGTACTATAAATAACCTTTTTATCGTCGTTATCAGTTCTAGGTTACATTGAAGGTTCTGGTTCCTTGAATATTCAGTTATTTTAATATTCCAGATGTAACTTGTTTCAATAAATAATGTAAAATAAAGTAGCGGCATTTTTATTTCCCTTCTTTTCGTTTTCTGTTCTGTTGTGTTTTGTTCTTAACGTGTTTG
Organism: Epargyreus clarus clarus; assembly: GCA_014595695.2. Taxonomy (NCBI): domain Eukaryota; kingdom Metazoa; phylum Arthropoda; class Insecta; order Lepidoptera; family Hesperiidae; genus Epargyreus; species Epargyreus clarus. Next base: position 1,771,140 of record JACTTY020000083.1, read on the forward strand.
CGAGAAACATGCACAAAAACAACCAACCATCTTAAAGCAACCATAGTCTGTAAAATAAAAATTAAAGTTGTTATAACAAGAAATACTAAAAATAAAAAAGCAAGAAATACTGAGGAGTTTAATACGACATATCGGTATTTTTAGATTACTAATAATAACTTTCACTTATTGAATCGTAATACACACACTTTAAATTGTCACAATGAATGTATACTCTTATATAGCTACTGTGGTAGTAAATACGAAATATACCATTGTTTTAGTTTATTGTTTAATTTATTACTTTCCTTACTTTAAATTTCATGTATATAACTTGCTCTTTGTACAAATATATAAAACAACCCACTATCGTAAAAAAATGTTTAGTGTTAATATTTCATGATAGTACGGAACCGTCCATGCGCGTGTTCGACTCGGAATTGGCTAATTCTATTTTAAACGTTTCACGTTTTGACTCGAAACGTACCGTGGCCGTGTTAAGATAGTTTTGTAAACCTGATATGCTTGTTTATCATAAACTAGTCTATCATTATTTCCATATTTTCCACAGTAAGTAAATAATATTAATATGCGAAATATTCATTGAGATAGGAGCTTTGAAAATGTAAATAATAATACTTTGTATGTATTATTTAATGGACTTCACCTACATACATATCAATATGGCCCCATTTATAATAATTTCAATTAAAATTCCTGATTAATAGAATTATTATGAAAGTTGTATTTTTATATTGTGTTTACTTATGTTCGAAAAATTCGCATTTGTATCCTGCGTCTGATATAACTTTTCTTCATAAAATGTTGACATTCAAGAACAGTTTTGTATGACCCGATTTCGAAAATACAATTTGAGACATACTTAATAATTGACAACAAATACCTCAATTGCTTAGCTGATAATCTCTTATACTTTTCGATATGCTACCTAATAGTTATTGAGAAGGTGTTTTGAAGGTGGTAGAACCCTTTGTGGTTCGACTCCGGTGGCACCACCGCCACACCTATTTCTGCCTAATAACAGCAGTGTTAGGCGCTGCTGTGTTCCGTTTTGAAGGGTGTGGTAAGGGAGAAATAGTTATCCGAGGCGTTCCATCTTAGTCCTCAGAGATAGCGGCGCATATATGGCCGACCTCAGGTAGGAATATCTAATCCTATCTGGGGTTGATTACAGATGTCCATGGGCGGCAGTAGCCACGTACCATCAGGTGGACTGCATGCTCGTCTACTACGCCTATATTATAAAAAAAATTAAGAATCTAACCTTAAACTCCGGCATCAGAAGCTATAATTGAAATGGTATATATACACTTTGCAATAAATGCACTTTTATATTCCAGTAGGTACCAAATTGATTTAATGTGAATATTTTTTAACCCTAGTCATTAGAATAAATTACAGTTTGAAGAAGGTATTACAAGTTGATTAATTGAGAATTAACTAACAAAAAACCAAAGTCGTTTCCTTTCAAATTAGTTAGAAAGAAATATTGCAAGAACTACAGAAATATTAGTAGCCTTTGTACACCTACAATTTAGACGAATACAACAGAAGCTGGAGGGGGTGCTAAAGAATAAGATATACATACGTTAAATAATTCGCCAAGTAAGAGTCGAACTCGCACATGGAAGCTTCCGTACCACCAAACGTTCATTATTTTTTACTTATTTTTTTTTTCATTTTATTAAAATTACGATATTAAAATATGTTAAATTGTTCTTATTTGTGTTTATTATAATAGCAATTATAGTAGTAAGCGCATTGTAAAAATTCAACTGTCTACCTAGTGGTTTAACAATTAGATCGAAAAATGCCGAAACACACCAGTTTGTTGTATGGGGACCCCTATAATATTCAATTTTATTTTATTTTTAGTATTTGTTGTTATAGCGGCCATTGTTATGCATCCTCTGTCAAATTTCAAGTGTCTATATATTACGGTTAAGGAGATAGAGCCCTGTGACAGACGGACAGACAGCGAAGTCTTAGTAATTAGTAATAATTCCGTTTTTACTCTTTGGGTACGGAACCCTAAAGACATTACCCTCCAGTCGGGTAAAAAAATGTTGTATAAGATAAATAAAAAAATGTTAAGGGTGAACAACCCTTATGATTTGGGGGTATCAAAAATAGACAGTAGCCGATTCTCAAACCTACTACGAATATGCATATAAAATTTGGTGAAAATCGGTAAAGCCGTCCGGAGGAGAACGGTAACTAACATTGTGACACGAGAATTTTATGTATAAAATTATCTACTTATACAAGCCATCCAAGCCCATCGTTTAATAAATAAATTTGCAATTTAAGGTCTTTGTTAAAATATTCCGTGTTTAACCGACCTTAAAAAATATATTTCATTAAGTAATTTTAATTAAAAATTACTTATATCCTCACGAATCATTCCTAATGAATCCAACGAAACTCAACAGTAGTGTTGAGTTAAAACCAACATAAAGCAATTTGACAATATGAAAAAATATAACTATTAGTTACTCGTACATAATATTATAATGATGCACGAAAATAGTAATCATTATTTATTCATTATTTAGAGGATGACATAGATTAATGATATAATGATTCTACTATTAGAATAGTTGATTTTGCGTAAATGTAATTTTAAAAATTGGCTAAGTACGAGTCGATCTGGCATGCTGTGGGTTCCGTACAACCAAAGCTTCTTTTACATTTAGTATTTGTTATCATAGCAACTACAAAAGTCAACATGAGTAGAGTCCTGTTACAGACAGAAAGACAGCGGACGCACAGTAATAGAGTCCCATTTTTATAATTTGGATACCTAACCCCAAAAATAATATGTTATGTTACGCATCTATTTTTCACCGTGTTTTTTACTTGAAATAATATTTACATTTCAAAGGGAGCTAACCATAAACATCATTAAATTATATAACTACTTGTATATTTTTAAGCCACTTATTAAATCATTTTCCCCGTTAATATTTTATTTTTATTTATACCTAAATACAATTTTACGTAAATAAAATTATAGATGTTTTTGCGTCATTAAATAAACCTGCTAAGTTTTAATCTGCTGTGATTTATATTAGGTAAATGTACTTTGTACGCAGGGCCAGCCACGTGTCAATGAAAACCCAGTCAGAACTTTTATATGGAGTTGGTTAATGATCGTTGTTAACCTATTACTTTCCCACTGCTGGGCGCCGGTCTCCTCTCAAAATAGACTAGGCCATATTCCACCGTGCTGGCCAAGCACAAGGTGGCAAACTTCACATAACGTCGAGGACTTATTTTTTTAAAGTTCCCTCATTTATAAAGGTTGTCTCAAGATGTTATCCTTCTCCGTTTAAGTAAATTATAGTTTATTGCTACTCTGAACATAGATTTAAAAATTATAGATGCTTTCCTGAGATTCCAACCTCAGACCCCTTGATTGAGAGGCCGCGATTCAAAGACCACGCTTACCACTCAATTTTTTTGCAATTTTTCAAGGGAATTTCCTTTGATTGGATGCGATGATAATATAAGAAAGCAATTAACTGGCCATTATTAATGCTCCCGTAAGTCGAAAATAAAGATATTGATTCATTTAGTTCCAATTCCATTTTAAATATTTAATGCAAGTCAATGTAAGAAATAAGCCTCTCGGCAATAACGAGACGATAGCAACAGCGCTACCTACTATAGATCACAGCACGGAAAAAATCTTTTAGTTAGGAACATAAAATTTAAACGTATTCCACATATAATTTCTGGAAATGAAATCCTTTCCTTTTTTGAGTTTCCTACGCGTATCGTGCAATTTTCATTTAACGCATAAATTCTTAACATTTTTTATGTAAAAAATTACCCACGTCACTCACATAACCATTTCCAAGATTAGTCATACACGTAATTACAGTTTAGAAAAACTTTCATCATTTTAATAGGCGAGAGTATTATTGATTTAATTTATTTAGTAATTTATGACTCTCCTTTGGTCCGCGACTTTGCGTGGACATTAGTACAGTAAAAATATTGTAACACTTTCATTTGACAAAACACTTGAATAAAGATTTCATTGTGATAGATTCAACGTTATTGGAGTCCTTATATAACCAACAATATCTATTTATATATAAAGTTACGGATAATGATGTCGTTAATCAGTGTCATTTAAAAAAACTACTAAATAACACGATAATTAAAGTTGGATTAATTCCGAGTTGAACATTGAAAATAAATGGACAACACGTTTAGGCTCCAGTATGTTAATAGTCTTGCCAACAGTCGGTCTGAGTGTCCACAAACATTTTTATATTTAACACCAGTGGAATAAACATACCTACTTCGTATACTGAGCTATATTTCTTGCATCGGATTTATTTTTGCAATAGTTCGTTTTGTGTTTTTTTGTTTACTTTTTTAGTCTCAGGTGAGTTAACGTTAACCTGTTTTATACATAAACAATATTATATTTAACACCAGTGGAATAAACATACCTACTTCGTATACTGAACTATATTTCTTGCATCGGATTCATTTTTGCAATAGTTCGTTTTGTGTTTATTTGTTTACTTTTTTAGTCTCAGGTGAGTTGACGTAAACCTGTTTTACATGCATGGATCATTGGTGATACAAGCTCTTATTGTATTTTTGATCAATTTATCCTCATAGATTTAGTTTGACTAATATTAAACGAATGATATAAAATATATAAAAATATATAGAGAACTAGATATTCTTACGAGAGTAGTAATTTAATCATCTAAGAAGTAAAAACTACATTTGCATTAAATACATCAGTAGTAAATATTTTAAATAATTAATTACTCTTATTTATTTATTTTAATGACATTAGTGACTTCGTTCTGTAATATATTCAATTTGATGTAATAAATTAATGTGAATATAATTTATTTATTTTGGTACTTTATCTGACTGAGTAATAGAATTTAATCACTCACTCATTAATCATCGTAGATATGTATATAACTATAATATATATATATATATAACAGTGATATAGCAGTCATAAATAAGATATAAGTGGTGTTTCGCAGTCGAACTACGAAGAGTTGAACCTTAAATTTATTTAGAGTTTATAATATTTAAATATAAAAGATGTCTGACGGTATTTAATCATTACAATTTTTCTATATTTTCTGTCCTCGAATAATGTAACGTACGGGACATTTAATAAATCGATTGTAAATTATAAATGAGTACAATGTTTAACATTTCAGAAACAGAATACACAATGAACGGCCTAGCTCGTTTTCAAAGATTAATAAGTCGTGGATATGTGGCCCGAGCTCAAAATGTGTGGACGCCGGACAACATTGTGAAGTCCCCTTATGCGCCCGTCGAAATACCCAACGCTACTGTGCCTGAATATATTTGGAGGAACATCCACAAATGGGCAGATAAAACCGCTGTGGTGAGTAGTTTTAGTGTCGACCATTCTGTTTGTTGGATTTTTGAAGCATACAGTTGATTTAAGCTTCATTGATTAAAATTCTTTATACGTATGTTATTAAAAAATATTTATACGATTAAATACTCTTTTTTTGTCTTATATTGAAAAACATTTTTTACTGTGAAATATTTACGAGTATAAGGTTAGATAAGGTAATAATAGGTAAGATCAGCCACAGATGCGCCGCTACCTTTGAGGACGAAGCTGGAATGTTTCGGAAAAATATATCTCCCTTACCACACCCTTCAAAAAAAAACCACAAACTTCAAAACAAAACCAACGCGGCAACACTGCTGTTATTAGGCAGAAACAGGTGTGGCGGTGGTGCCGCCGGAGTTGAACCATAGAGAGATCTACCAAAAATACATATTCATTATTAATTGTAGATTTATATATTAAATTCAGGTATGTGGCATTACAAATCGTTCGTACACATATCGCAAGTTACACGAATATGCCCAAAATTTCGCGGCGACGTTACGTACGAGTACACAGTTGCAAATCAAAGATGGCGATGTTATTGGTGTAATGATGCCCAATAGTCCTGAATATCCCATAGCCGTGCTCGGTGCTATGCAGGCAGGAGCTATAGTCACTACATTTAATCCTATTCATACAACTAGTAAGTAAGGCTTACAATATTTTTAAGCGTAAGTTTAAGTAATTGTGACTACTTATATAAAATAACAAGTGATTACTTTTTAGTCTATTCTTCAATAATGACAAAAAGTCAATTATTTACAATTTCTTTTCAAATTTAACCTTATTTAATATCTCGTTGATAGAAATTACTCGGTTTCGATTTTAAAACCCTAAATTAACTGAAAGTTGCTTGTGTGACGCAAGTTACTCGCAATGACTGAATATTAATGTAAAATATTATCATATTTTCTCATATTTAAGTTTATCATTTTAATGTCTGGCTTTATGGCTAATTCATAATTTTAGGTGAAGTTTATAGGCAGTTGCTTCTTGCGAGACCTAAAATAATAATCGGCTCACCAGAAACAATTGGAGTTATAAAAGAAGCGATCAGTATGTCAAATAAGGCGATACCTGTTATAACAGTAAGGAACCCAGAAGACAATCTGCCATCTGAAACCATAGCGTTTGAGGAACTCATGAATAACAACGTTGATAAAAGTGTATTGAACGATGTGAAAAGAAAACCAGAAGATTTGGTGTTTCTGCCATATTCAAGTGGAACCACAGGATTACCAAAAGGAGTAGAACTCACTAATAGAAATAAAGTTGCAAATTTTGTCCAACAAGAGGTTGAAGGCGGGAGACATTACATAGAAACGACGAGTAAGGTTTATTTTGTTTATTAGTTGTTTTAGCTGGCTGCATTTATAATTTGACATTAGGATTGATCTACCCCCATCCTTCCATCGGTCCATATAAAGTCCACATATACTCAAAAAGATAGTATTACTATAGCCGCTTGGTAATGCGTATTGCGAAACAAAGTTAATAAACTACATTCTATGAAGATTATGTTACCTTTTTCCCTTATGTCTTAGTTGCCTCTCACAACACCTATCAGAATTGAGCGGTCAATCCCAATTTAGTGCATCTTCCCAAACACGACAAACAATAATAAAAATAGTCATTTTGAAAACAATATATATAATTTGTCTTTAAAACACATTTAATTTAAAATTTGACTTTTTCAGGTGAACATCAAGATTCTATCATGGCAGTCCTTCCCTTCTATCACGTCTACGGCTTATCAATAATTCTACTTCATAAACTAGGCATTGGTGCAAAATTGGTCGTCCTTCCAAAATTTAAACCTACAACGTTCTTAAAAGCTTTAACTGAACATAAAATTAATCTATTATACACAGCGCCGCCATTAGGTAAGTCATATTATTAGAATAGGAAATTTTCAAAATATATACAATATTAAAAATATGTGAAATGCTTATCGATCAAATAACTTCCATTAAATTAGGATTAAGACCACTTCGCAACAATCCAATAGCATGGATTTCCCCAAAGTAACGCCTGATACAATTAACTAAAATAACTTCCATCATTTTCTGACACTTTTTACCACTGCTAAAAATTATATTTTAATTATTTCTCGGTTTTCCTTATATATTCTATAGGCGAGGACAGGGCCCTTACACAAACAAAAGAGTATCTAATAAATTGTGTATTGAGAGCAATTGAGAATATTTTCTTAACATTTCAGCATTATTTTTGGGTACACATCCGGACGTAAAAAAGGAGCACTTGAATTCAGTGGACAGAATAATCTGTGCAGCAGCACCAATATCGAAATCGGATATACGCAGATTATTGGACAAGTGCCAGGTAATTTCCATGAATAAATAATCTATAATGCAACTTACCTAAGTTGCATTATCCGCAGTATCAACTTACATTATCAAATTTAAATAGGACCTCAATCCTATTTTTAAATGAAGAAAGATAAGCCTATGACTGAATGATTAAAAGACCTTTCGTACAGGCACCATCTCTACATTTATTACTGAAAGACAGAAATGCCAACTGTTCTTCGTAATTAACGAATCTTTACAGTATCTTTGAAGGTGTTAGAACCCTATGTGAACGTCTCGGATAAATGTGTCTCCTATACCACACCCTTCAAACCAGAACACAGCTGCGCTAAACACTGGGGTTATTAGGTAAAAGACGAGTGGCGGTGGTGCCTCCGGAGTCGAACCACAATTCTACCATCTGCATCATTGTTTGCTACTCACTATATTGTAAAAAGTTTTTGTAATATACATAAATATTTCAATTTTTTTGACAGCCAGATATAAAATTCTGTCAAATATATGGTTTGACAGAAGTGTCACCGTTAGCGACTACCGTGGAATTTGGTTCCGACGACCACACTTCCGTGGGCTACGCTCTGCCCAACACTGAACTGAGAGTCGTTGATCCTAACGATCGGCATTTAGGACCTGATGAAGTAAGACAATTTATATTAATATTATTGATAAATTAACAGTAACATTAATTAAATAAATAAGAACGCCAATTATAGATAATATTTCATGATATCGTTTTATATACCATCTTGAAAAAGGACAAGGTGGGAAAATAAGGCACATATTTGATTGATAAGCATTAGCCAGGAACGTCTATACCTTTGAACGTCAAAAGTAAAGCACCTAATATAAAAGAGGTCAGCAATGCTTTGTCAAAATCTAAAATTCAGAACTAATGAAGACGTAATACTAAGAAAAATTAGTACCATGCTAATATTAAACTTGTACGTTAATAACGGTTAATAGATTTAAGTAATTGAAATTTCATATTTCACCAAGTAGCAAATTTGCGACAAATAACTGTAGACATTAATATGCTTCAGAGATTGAAAATACACTGTTCTCTCTATGCAAATAATAGGCAAACCCATTAAACCAAAACGATCGCTAAATTTAATTCGACAGGTCGGTGAACTGCATATTCGGGGTCCGCACATAATGAAAGGTTACAGAGACAACCCCGAAGCCACGAAAACCGCAATTACCGATGACGGGTGGTTCAGATCCGGTGATTTGGTTTCAATTAACAAGGACGGCGCTGTCACCATAGTTGATCGAATCAAAGAACTCATTAAGGTTCGTTGTAATGATGGTAGGAATCCTGAATTCACTGTAACAATTAAGATATAATTAAAAAATAATTACAATTTATTTCCGAAACTGCAGTAGAACGTAATTAAAGAAGCTATTAGAAGGCGATTATAATTCAACATTTATTTATTTATTTAATCATATTTACAGCTAACATTACAGGTTTATACCTAATGCGTTAGAGTAAGAAATAATAATTGCATTACATTAATACATTTTGTGAGTATAATAGTAATTTTCAGATTAATTGGTAAAATTATATAAAATCAATTAGGTACATCGTTACTTATAAATCAAAATTAATTATTATATATTCATTATCTAATTACATTATACTAAATTCAAAATTATTATAAGTTACATAACAATGTCAATAATAATTAATAAGTGTACTCGACCATGCCGAGAACGAATAAAACATGAATTATTTGTACTATAAAAATACTAAAATAGGTGTCAATTTTTATTTTAATATAACTGATTTCTAAGAATAGACACAAATAAAAAACATACTTTTTTATATACAATTTAGAGTTCAAAATTATAATGAAAACCGAAATAATAACAAAATACTTGTACACGTTGCAGGTGAAAGGTTATCAAGTACCACCAGCAGAATTGGAAGGCATATTACGGGATCATCCAGATATTCTTGATGCAGCTGTAATCGGTATACCTGATGAAAGAAAGGGCGAAGCCCCTAAAGCTTTTGTAGTATTAAAAGAAGGACATAAAACAACAGCTACAAATATCATAGAGTTCGTCAGTAAACAAGTTGCAGAATACAAAAGAATTAAAGAAGTGCAGTTTTTAGATGAACTACCAAGGAATCCTTCAGGAAAACTCTTACGAAAAGTTCTGAAGGAAAAATATCAGTGACTGTTTTTTATGAGATAACTTTTTAATTGCATGGCCTAAATGCTAATTAATCAATTCAGCACTGGTGTATTTCATATCTACTGTTAATGGAGATAAAGCTATTCATTTACTTTACAGTAAATTTATTATTGTTAATGAACGAACAATAAAAAATAGATTATTTATCTTTATAGTAACTTCGGACTTTTACTGACTAATACTAATTAAATGCTTCATATTTGATTCCTATTCAATAAACCATTTCGTTAATGCTACTTTCATTGATAGCAATCATAATTGACAATTCGGCGCTTCATTAAATTAAATTTAATTAACTATCATATCCCTGACTGGGGTCGATTTGATTTACGTAATATGGTAACCATATAATCTCCTTACGATCATGATAAGCTGACCCGAGAGTTGTTAAAGCTAAATATAGGCACAGGGAATCTTGGCCACATACTACACACAGCACCACTATACGCAGTACAGCTTCTGTTTGTCTTGTCTGTATACAGATCAGCCTATCGCCCCCAGTGAAGAACGTCACGTTCGTGCCTAATAACTGAAGTTTCTCAATTCCGTCGTTTCGGATGGACCCGTGAATGTAACGGAACGAGGACCGCGCTTTGAATTTGCGTCCAAACAACTATATTTGGTACACCTGTTTTCCTGTATTGACCATGACTTGAAAACAATTTATGTATATTTACAGTGAGTTGTTAAGTCTCTAAAATTATTTTATTTATATTTTATTATTGTGTTAACATTATATTTATTACTTGTTTATTTTGTAACCTTAAAAGGCAATTGATTTTTAGTTACTTTTTAAGAACATTCACTCAATTATTGGTATCCACGTGCGTATTTAACAAGTTGAGTTTGGCAATTTCGACGTTTCCCATGGACCCGTGAATATAACAGCATTTTGGATCCGTGTTCAAACGGTTGCAATACACCTGCCGCCTGGACTTAAAATGGCTTATAGGCTTTCTTGCTTACATTACTAGCGACACATGTGTCTACATTATATATCTGTGATACATGACTATGAACATTTGATTGAACAGCAATTTATTCTAGTAGTATTTATTTATCAACAATTTGTAAGCACGTTTTACAAAAGAAAAAAGTAATGTAGTTCAGATGAATTTTCTGTTTTAATGAAGGTTAATTGTAATCAGAACATCGTCTCTATTATTATCGAGAAATTTTATATTTATTAATAATTAATTGGATAATTTCATAATTTGTTACTTGTAAATTTACTGTCTAACAATCTGGATATAATTGTTTTAATAGCGCAAGTTGAAGAAACAAAACAATAAAATTATATAGCAATTGTTAATTGAAATTTCTTAACATGAAATTTATTGCTTAACAATCTGGATATAATTATTTTTAAAAAAGTGCAAATAAAGAAACAACACAAATAATTATATAGCAATTATTGATTGCACTACGCTTGTATTCACACTAATGTTGTCACACATTTAAGCCAACCACGTGCGCGCCTGACAACTAATGTTTCGCAATTCGGCCGCTTCAACCAGACTTGAATGTAAAACAGAACAAGATTCGCGATAAACATAAAATAAGTGTAGAAAAATGAGTGTTTCTCGTTTTTTAAATTATTCATAGCATTCAAATTCCACAAACAGTTCACACTAAAGCCAGTAGCAACCGAAACAAAAATAAGACAAATTAAAAAAAAAAACTAACAATGTTTATAGCAATCAGTCATTACACTCACACAAACGCAACATTGTCACACACTAAAGCCAATCACGTGCGCGCTTAACAACTTAAGTTTCAGATAAATTAAAAAAAATAACAATGTTCATAGCAATCCCTCATTAAACTCACACAAATGCAAAATTGTCACACACTAAAGCCAATCACGTGCGCGCTTAACAACTAAAGTTTCGCAATACCGCTACTTCGCACGAACTTGAATATCAAACAGAAGGATCGTGTTATGTAATTCCGCGTCCAACCGATTCTATTTAGCGCACCTGCCCTGGACTAATAGCATCTAGGTTTAATGCTCACGTTAATATTTATACACGTATCTATATAAAAGGAACGTGACAGAAATTAAATGAAGCTAATAATATTGAAATAATATACGAGAATAATGAAGACTAAACATAATGAAATTCAAATATGGTTAAAGTTATAGAACTTTTGACAGATCTGTTAAGCATGTAAGTAGCTGTTTTAAGCATGTCAGAATCAGTTTAGTGGTGTAGTAATAATGAGAATAAATATATAGAAGATAAAATGTATAGGTGGCACCACCTTCGATGGTTCGACTCCGACGGCACCACATCTATTTCTGACTAATAAGAGCAGTGTTAAGCGCTGCTGTATTCTGGTTTGAAGGGTGTGGAAAGGGAGACACACTTTTCTAAGGCATTCCACCTTAGTCCTCAGGAATAACGGCGCATCTGTGGCCGACCTCCGGAATCTAATCTTATCTGGGGTTAATCACAGATGTCCTTGGCCTGTCGTAACCACTTACCATCAAGTGGACTGCATACTCGTCTGCTACTTCCATATAATAAAATAAATATATTTTTATACCAAGCTTAACACGTAACAAGTAAACATCACCCAAAGCGGCAAGATCAAATAAACCACAGTTCGTCTTCACCCGAAACGGGAAGTGTTTGCAACAAAACTCCTTCAAACAACTGAAGACAAGCGAGTTGGAAGCTCGCCAAATACGTATAGTATTTACTACTTATTCGACTTGGTGGCCCTAATTCTTAACAGTGATATCCTGATGTACTAGAAATATAAACGGTAAAGAAATCTTGATTATTGATAATCTATTCTAAATTATACGCATGACAGAAATGGAAACTAAAGAAATAAAACATTATCATCACGTACAATAATCACTTTGTGGAACTGTGGGATCAACCATCCCCATTACCAAAACTTAGCCCATTTTAAAGGAGTTTTTCTCTGCTTTGTCTTGTGTCTGCTTTATGCACTTCGATATTTGCCTGGAGAATTCCTACTTATCAGGTAGGATCCTTGTCTGGAGTTTATCGTCAATCCGGAATAGCTACTTATCGTCAGATAGTCTGCAAGCTCATTTGCTACTTCGGTATTTTACGAAAAATCAAACCCGATACGTAAAACCGTTACAAATCGTAGCTAAACCATAACATCCCCGAAAACAATCGGAAACACATAACTCACACGTGGATCATAATCGCCCCATTTCTATTCGTTTACTGCGCATTCGGAATTAAATTTTACCCCAAATCGGCTTATTCTGTTTAGATAATAGAATTCGATATTGCCGGCTCAAAACATATTGTGAACGGGAGATTTGAAATGTGCGGAATTATTTACGATTATATTACTATTGCAGTTGCATTGGTTCAATGATAGGGAATTATGAGTCATTGTTTTTAACTGAAAGGTTGATAATTTTTACTTTTATAAGGACCGGTCTTCCATCACATCTTCCTAAGTCTAATCAAGCAACCATATTTAATTATTGACGCTGGTGCGCGCATAATCACACTAAGGATGAAGATTCCTGCCACATGGCAGGAATCTCAAAAATGTTTACCTATGCTTGACATCTATCAAGCATAGGTTTGCACATTTTTGAGATTCGCACAATATAAGAAATACCTATAGTAACAAGTAACTTTTTATTTATTTTAACGAAGCTAATAAGTGAACAATTAGTACCTTAAATTCGAATTCAGATTTTAGAAAAGAAGAACAAAATCAATCACAATGTACCATGACTCTATTTAAAAAAATGCAAAAGCTAATAATAAGAGTATATTCAACGTCAAAGATATTAACATTGTGAATTTCAAATGAAATACAGTCAGTAATACTTAGCGATCCAGAAGGGATATTGGACTGGAGAATTCCTGTCAGGAACATACGTTTCTCTTTAGCTAAGCCGAATTCGGAGACTTGCCAAATCCTACCTATGTGTCATACTACAGTGGGTACCTACGTGCTATACGTGAGACTAGTGACCTACGACTGACACGGTGTCACGCCACTTGACAATGACGAGACAGTGACGAGACATTGACGATTTCATTAAGTTGGGTCTATCGCTTCGAGTAATTGTGCAGTTAATTTGAAATTTCTATGAGGAAAGTATAAAATTATCCTTCTATACACAATATAGGGATTTTCAAGCGGCTATTAAATACTTAGGCCCCCTGATATTATATGATCTCCGACATGGACCTAATTTGATTATTGTCATATGTAATCCACCTAAAAATAAAATATCAAGATGAAGGCTACATTGGAACGCCTTCTGTAAGTATCTGCAAAGGGTTCTACTGGGTTATATCTTGACGATCTTAGTATACAAAACCGTATATATGTATATAATATAGGAGTAGCAGACGAGCATGCAGTCCACCTGATGGTAAGTGGCTACTGCCGCCCATGGACATCTGTAATCAACCCCAGGTAGGTTTAGATATTCCTTCCTGAGGTCGGCCGCAGATGTGCCGCTACCCTACCCTAGCTAGAGGACTAAGCTGGAATCCTTGGAAAAGTATATCTCCCTTACCACACCCTTCAAAATGGAACACAGCAGCGCCTAACACTGCTGTTATTAGGCAGAAATAGGTGTAGCGGTAGTGCCGCCGGAGTCGAACCACAAAGGTTTCTACCACCTTGAATAATTATATTAGACCGACATGAACTCATGATATCATGCCAACCGAAATATCTTCAGTTTATGCTAGTAATGTACACTTGGAATATTCCAATTTCATATAGTATGTCCCATATTCCATTTGAAATTCTGATACCATAATATATGAGCAAGTATGTGGCAGATTCAATAATTCGGGTCATGATTTAGTAGCACGTAGAACTCATTCCATTCTAAATACCATATTGTACCTAATACCGTTATGAAGTGATGTTACCCTTCTAATTAAAATTATATCGAGTTTTAAGCTACATAGAGTAAAATGGTAATATTATTAATAGAAAAAAATCAAAGGTAATTAGGATGAAGATTATTGTGTAAACTGTACCACTTACTTCTTTTCTGAATTAACTTTATCTTAAGAATAACCACATCCATGATCAGTTAGGTAGGTAGATACTTTTTTATTCGGAGTTAATGAAAAAGTTGCCTAAGCCTAACTTATTAATAAAACTATCAGCAAATGTCAGTCTAAATCATTCTTTCTCAGTTAATTACCTACTAATGCATTGATATTCATTGGTTTTTCAACCAATGACGTATAAAAAATAGAGTTTGAAATTCAAATGCGGCCACATCCCGAACCGTCCGCACTTTTCCAATTCCACTATTGCAACTAATTAAAACTTTAGTTAATCCGAGACCACCATTATGCTTTTCTGGAATGGCGACGGGTTAACCCAGAGCTGCCGAGGGAGAGTTGTGTGGGTGACGTTACACCGACGTGTAATTGGAATTTTAAGAAAACGTGGAATCAGTGTTTTTTGTTTTCAAATTAGGTATAATACAGCAGGGAATTACTTATTTTAATTATAAAAGGTTTAATTTCATTTACGAATGTTATAATATATAGATGGAGAAAAAAAATGTAATAGATAAAATGATTAGTAAGTAAATACACCTAATTAATAAGACTTATTATAACGTCGTTAATAAAGATTCAAACAATTAAGAAAATACAATATGTATATCGAGTAAATAATTAATTAATTCAAATAATACCAAGGTTGTGAAGTATTTAGAATAAAACAACAATTCTCCCGAAATTAGTAAGCTGAAACACGAATAAGGTAAAGTTACAAACAATCTCCTGACAATAATAAAAATCACGAATTTCCCTAAGCTTTACAAGATTACAACAGCTTTGCAATAGAATACAATACATAAGTCCATCTACAAACGTTGGTAATATCATTATGCACATATATTAGGACCAATCGTAGCTTAATCTAATGCTTGAAAGCATATCAATATACAATTGTTTTACGATACCGAAAGAGATATCACCAATGTATTCGCATCCAATTCTGTCCAAATCAAATAGCAATTTGCAAATGAAACAAACAATCACTAGATCACTACCAATCAGTTACGTCAGCCTTTGTACGTACCGTGAAGGAATACCGGAGAACGTAGACCAATGTTTGCATGACGGAGAATGTTTGTTCTGGTCTCCAATGTTATCTCTGAGTGTCTCGGCAGATAAAGTAGGTACGACTAATAGATATTCGCACAAATGTAATGGATTGGTTGAATACGATTTTTCAAATGAGCATACATGCTCTTGATTTTGCGTTTGCCGAGTATTTCTTATGATATTCCATTTATTGCAGCTTTTTTAATATAAGTATTGATCTCAACACCTTATTGTCATCGTTGAACAAAATCTATGTAAGTAAAAATATGGGATGTTTTACTTTTTACACGCTTTTTATTAGCTTCACCTGTATGTTTGTATGTTTGTTTGTATGTTTGTTTGTATGTTTGTAACCGACTTCTTTGGGCGCAATTTTGACCCACTTTAAACGGCCAGATTTCGTTCAAACTTTGTAGATTTATTGAGGACCGATGAAAATACACGATTTTAATAATTTTGTACCATTGTCTTTATCAATATCCTCAGGATTAACGATTTTCGAGGCGAGAGAAAGCGCCTTATGGAGCGTTCAGGCAAAGTTACTAGATTGATTTTTAGCTTTGGAAAATAATAATATTATTTCCCTATAACTCAAATGTACTGAAACATATCTATAATGCCATCTTGTAGAATGATTTTTAGGATTCCGTACTCAAAGGATAAAACGAAACCCTCCGCTGTCTGTTCTTGAGTCACAGGGCTTTATCTCTTAAACCGTAATAGATAGACACTTGATTTTTTTACAAACGATGCATGATGGTGGTCGCTATAACAACAAATACTAAAAATAATAAAATAAATATAGTTTAAAAAACTAAAAAACACGCTTTTATGTTAAAATCAACTAAAAAGCAAAAAATAATCTTCAATCTAGGAATCAATTAAGGAACAGTAAATAGTATAATTGTGGAAAAAGTGTGGGGCGCTTTTCGAACCTGATAAATGGAGCACACAATCACTAGATCACTACCAATCAGTTACGTCAGCCTTTGTACGTACCGTGAAGGAATACCGGAGAACGTAGACCAATGTTTGCATGACGGAGAATGTTTGTTCTGGTCTCCAATGTTATCTCTGAGTGTCTCGGCAGATAAAGTAGGTACGACTAATAGATATTCGCACAAATGTAATGGATTGGTTGAATACGATTTTTCAAATGAGCATACATGCTCTTGATTTTGCGTTTGCCGAGTATTTCTTATGATATTCCATTTATTGCAGCTTTTTTAATATAAGTATTGATCTCAACACCTTATTGTCATCGTTGAACAAAATCTATGTAAGTAAAAATATGGGATGTTTTACTTTTTACACGCTTTTTATTAGCTTCACCTGTATGTTTGTATGTTTGTTTGTATGTTTGTTTGTATGTTTGTAACCGACTTCTTTGGGCGCAATTTTGACCCATTTATCAGGTTCGAAAAGCGCCCCACACTTTTTCCACAATGATACTATTTACTGTTCCTTAATTGATTCCTAGATTGAAGATTATTTTTTGCTTTTTAGTTGATTTTAACATAAAAGCGTGTTTTTTAGTTTTTTAAACTATATTTATTTGATTGTTGTTTACTAAGGAAATGAAAGCAAAATTTACATGATGTAAAAATCTTTTACCCTAGATGTACACAGGGGTAATTTTTTTATATCTTAAATGAAATGTATTTTTTTATATAATATAGGAGTAGCAGACGAGCATACAGTCCACGTGATGGTAAGTGGCTTCTGCCGCCCATGGACATCTGTAATCAATCCCAGATAGGATTAGATATTTCCACCTGAGGTCGGCCAAAGATGCACCGCTACCCTTGAGGACTTAGCTGGAACGCCTCGGAAAAGTCGGTCTTCCTTACCACTCCCTTCAAACCGGAACACAGCAGCGCCTAACACTGCTATTAATAAATAGAAATAGGCATGGTGGTGGTGCCGCCGGAGTCGAACCACAAAGGGTTCTACCACCTTCAACTTCACTCTTACAACTGTTATTATTATTTTAACCTCGCTATAGTCGAGATATTATTTGTATTCACTTGATATTTGTATATAAATCCCTACGTAACATTGAACGGCTGAAAATGAAACATTTCCTTACGGACAAATTCTAATATTTTCGCAATATTAAACACCAAAATCGGTCTGAATAGACTCCGATTTTATCGACTCGCACTTCACCAGTTATTTGTAAAGAAGACCGATTTAAAGAATACCAATATAACACAACGGTGTGAGCTCCGGTAAACTTTTAGAGGCAAACGAATACAGTGCGACTTAAATGCTCCTCCGCAATTCCGTAATGTGCTTATTTTCGCCTGTTGACATTCTGATAGTGACTTCAGCGGTTACGAAGTCGTTTCAACTATAACGACTCGCTATCTTTCTCATACAAACTAATGCTGGCCTGACCCACATTGTGCTCTGGGAATTTCTAGGGATATTTATTCCACCTTTGATATAGCATTAACAATACCAATACCAAGTATATAGGAATTTACAAAATGAGTAAATTAGACTAAAAAAGCTAGACAAAGCATATCGATCAAAATTGAAGCCTATCGCATTCTGTCGGTTTTTTTACATTTAACTGCAGAACATATCGGTTTATTTCGGTAGAAAGAATCTCTAAAGGGACCTTATATTTTCGAATGTAACTTAATGGATGTACAAATCATTAAAATATAATTATGCGTGGTTTAATAGGCAAATATTATTATATTTACACAACACATAGAAAATTAAATAGCACACATCTACAATAAAATTCGAAGTTACTCACTAAAATGCAAATAATGTTTTATCCCAATGCTCTGCAGGGCGTTCTGTCTTTTTGGTGTGAGGGGTAAAATTTAAAAGGAAGTACGTAAACGCCGCGATATTGTGTATCTGTTGAATGGCGCATGCTTTAATAACATGACTCTGCCAGGTTCTCTTCCTAGCTGACAATGACAGATAGTTCACGTGACCGGCTCGAGATTACTTCACTGATGTTATTTTCTGGAATTCGTATTGGCAATCTATGCAAAGACATCTAACTATATAGCAGCAATAAATGGATAGACATATGGATTGCAGGGAGGATGAATATCATCTACAACTTTTCATCAATTGGTAACATAACAACATAACATACCCTCTAAGGTTAGATAACCTTACACACAACCTACCTAACCACACAAGGTATCGGAAGGATTTTTCCATTACGAAATAATCGAATGCTTAAAATAAATATTACTGACTATTGAGTTTACTCCCTGAAGTACAAATACAAGTAGGTACTTTTTGGCCTACGATTAAATATAAACGTTTAAAATATTTTAAACTCAGCTCAACAAATATTTTAAGTAATCTCAATGAGCGATTTCATGAATATTTTTGACGATATAATTTTGCTGGTTGGCTTCGTTTACGCAAATAAACACAGACTGCGCCGCATAAAGTAAAAATATTTATTCGCATGTTTAACGTGGAAAAGCAGAGTACTAATTTTCTGTAAGGTTTACATAAATCAGTTAAGATAATACATTATATAATGATGCCCATGAAAATGTAAAATGCAATAATAATATGATTCATTCAGTTACACGTTTTTTTTATGTAACACCGTCATACCTATTTCTGCGTTTCAGTGTCAGGAGAAGCTGTATTCTGGAATATGTAGTAAATAAGAGATATTTAAACAAAGTATCTCAATATAATTTAAGGAAAATTAAGCCTTAAGCCACTTCTACGGTCTATACACTTGGCGTTTGCCGCAAACTCCAAACCTCTATAAATGTTTGGTTTGAACAAAAGCTATGCTACAAACACTTGCAAAACTACATAAATGGTCAAAGGTCAAACGCTCTATCCACACATTTGAATTTGTGACTGACATATGGAGAGAGAGGCAAAAGATGCTAATATTTTCTCCTACCACACACACAGTTTTCTAAATCTTATCTTATGAAGATGCCTGCCTAACCTGGAATCAAACCCACAAACCAGTGCACACTAGACAGCAACTCGATGCACTAGCCGTCAAATAAATGACAACTTTAAACTTCAAGAGCCAATAACGGAGCGAACGATGGATCAAATTCTTTCATCCCCTTTCAACGAGGGGTTGATTGACACTAATTGCTGAGCGCGGGCCATTACTGCGCCAGCTTTTTTAGCTTAATAGAGCACTTTTAGCTTGTGATATTTTGGGCTAACTGGAAAGTAACATACATGGAAATACATGGAAGCGATTAAGCCGCATTATATCGGCAAAATCAAATACTTTTTTCAAAGCGACAATTTTTATATTCAAATGAAATTGAACTTTTTTGAGAAGTTTAATTGGTGGAATTGACTACTAAAAACGTAATTAAGTTGAAATAGACAGTTTGATACAGCAGTACAATTATAGGCATCAAATTGTGGAAGTAAGTAATTTCTACAGTGCCTCTCTGGTTTGAAGTACCATCCACATGAACTGGACTCACGATGGTCTTCCACGTTTCGGTTTGCTTATTATTTTTGTCGCATACTTGCAGGATGTGAAACGAACTTCCTCTCGAAGAATTTCGGAAACGCTATGATACGGAATATTTCAAAAAACACACTAAAACAGTCCTGCAATGCATTGGTGACTCATACGTGACGGAGAATTCTCATCAAGTAGACTTAAGTACACCACCTGCCTTATTGCTGTTTTTTTTAGAATACTTTTAAAAATATTGAGCACCAAAAACTTAAGTAAGAATCACATCACCCCATCACCTTTATCTTCACTTCTTTATCTTCATCAACTTTTCATCATCATCTTTTGCATCAGCTAGGCGATATAATTATATCTGTCCAGAATTATATCTATCTGTCTGGACTAAAGAAAAAATTTGTAAAACTTCGATAAGCAATAAAAGGGTTATAAGTGATATGGATTACGACATAACCAGGTTTAAAATGTTAAAAACCAACGTTCAAAACGATAGATGGATTTCCATCGCCGTTCAGTTTAGGCGTGATTGATACTAATTGCTTAGTGAGAGCCATTACTATTAAGCTTTTTTGGCATAGACCAATTTTAAGCGGTAGTAACTGGAAATTTTCGAAAATTTGGCGCCACAGCATTACTCAGTTTTATGAACGAAGCGGGTTCTATATTTCGGAAATTACGTATCACACAAAAAATAATGGAAATGAAAAACTGATTAAGAGCTATTTATGTCAGTGAGGTGTTTCTAGTAAAATGTATGTGCATATATTATTTTGTCATAATATTCACTGGCGCCTATGAAAAACTATAGCTAATTAACCCCAAATACGAGTAGGTAAAGCGTATGCTCCAACACCTTTAAGCCAAAACTCCACGCCACTGACCAATACTATTTTTGCAATACTAGAATAATTGGTAGAACCCTTTGTGGTTCGACTCCGGCGGCACCACCGCCACACCTATTTCTGCCTAATAACAGCAGTGTTAGGCGCTGCTGTGTTCCGGTTTGAAGGGTGTGGTAAGGGAGACATACTTTTCCAAGGCGTACCACCTTAGTCCTCAGAGATAGCACCGCATCTGTGCCTGACTTCAGATAGGAATATCCAATCCTACAGAATGGGCGGCAGTAGCTACTTACCATCAGATGATCAGATTTGCCACTTCTTTTCCATAACGAAATACCTTGTGAATTACCACCACGTAATTGTATTTACATTCAAAAAGTGCTCGGTAAAGAACCTATTTTGAATAACAAGTAATTAATTTAAAAAATCAAAAACCCGACTGCACCAAAGAGGCTGAAGTAGAATTTCCAAAAGCAGTGAAATAGGCATTTCATTATTTTTACCCAGAAAGCCAAATACAAAGTTTCATAGTAGGTGTCTGCTTCAAAACCAAAAGATATTCAAACAATATTATCCTATTTTATCCTCGTAGTGCTCATATACGCTATATAAAGAACCTATGTGTAAATTTCTAGCACGCTTAAGTTCAGCGGTTTCCCTTTGCGTTGATCTCAGTCACACAGCACAGCAACTCACTCATTTAGTCAGACAGTCATCTCGATGTGTATATACGAGTATATATGTACTAGCTGACCCGGCAAACTTTTTGTTGCCATATAAATAAAAAAAATGTTAAGGGTGAACAACCCTTATCACTTAGGGGTAAAAAAATAGATAGTGGCCGATTCTCAGACCTACTGAATATGTATATAAAATTTGGTGAAAATCGGTGAAGCCGTTTCGGAGAAGTACGGTAACTAACACGAGAATTTTATATATAAGATATATTATATAATGTATGTGTAATCTCCTCTTAATTTCCTTTATTTTGACACCGTACTCGATAGATTTGGTTAACTTTTTTTTTAAACGTGTAACTATTTCGCGAAAAAAATCACCATTTACGGTCTATAAAATATATAACTTCAGTAAATGAAAGTTTCGGTCATTATTTTACCTCGTTAGAGGTAGAATTTCATTATTTTTATCCAACAAGCCTGATACAAAATTTCATAGTGTTTGCTTCAAAATATGAACTTTTAACTCTTATTTTACCCTCTACGGGCTTCGATCACTAATAGGAACTAGATACACAATCAGCGACGACAGAATGACGCGACGAAAAGCGCGCCCAATTTGACATTTGGGCGCGATTTTAGGTTAGTAGTGTTTGAACGATCGGAGAATAAACATGCCTCAGTGCTCGTTTAAAAACTGCAAAAATCACACGTCTAGGACGTTAAAAAAGGATGGAATATCGTATTTTCGGTAAGTATTATTATTATAAGTATGTAATTGCTATCACTTAATTATAAATACTGCTATATCGTGCGTAATTAATTTATTTTTAAGTTTTCGAAATTGTCAACAGAATGTATAAACCATGTAAATTGTAAAGTCTGTTACTAAGCGTACAATTATTACTATTGCATGCCCACTTGATTTGTTCGGATAACATGGTGACTCTGTTCTATTTTGAATGGAGTCGCTATTGTTTTATATTTTTTTCTTTAATTATTTTTTTCTTTTTTTTGTTTTATAAAAATATTTGTTTTGTATAATAATCAAATATATGCCTGGTTTACCTAAAAGGTTAAGCAGCGGTTTTAGATACCAAATGTAAATAGGAAATGAGTAAAATTAAATTATTAAGTAAAATATTATATAATATATTTTTAGCTTTCCTCGAGATCCCTTGCGTTGTGAAGAATGGATATCTATTGTAGCACAACAAAGATGCGAGGAATTCTTTAAGCCATCTCAATACAGCGTTATATGTTCGAAACATTTTCTAGAAAGTGATGGATATATTACCAATAAAGGAATCAAAAGGCTACACAAAACCGCTGTCCCTCAAATAGTATGTAAAATTATAATATACATATTGTGTTCACTTATTAGCCTTTAACATGGATTAGTATTTATGATTTTTTGTTCATAGGAAGGAACTGATAATCATGGAGATGAGTCTTCTGTTGACAAAAAACCAGAAAATGAACATTGTTGCTTGCAAGTACATGTATGTGTTTTAAAAATGTAATCATAATATCAATCTGCAAAAAATATTTTGTATATTTTACAAGATAATATTTTATCGCATATTTTATTATAGTTTATTTATTTTCAGAAAAAAAATGAAACAACAGTTGCTGTCACTTCGAAAAGTCCAACTTCATCACTAAGCATTGGCTCGATTCTGGACACACCAAGAAAAAGTCGTATAAAAAAGGAACTCTTTGCTTGCCAAAAAACTTATAAAAATAAAAGACATTAAGTTATCTAATTTACGAAAGCAAAATAGTAGACTAAAGAAAAAATATAGTAGTTTGAAGGGTATCATGACTAAATTAAATAAACGTCAAACAGTAGATCAGTCTTTACTTCATGATCTATCAAAACACATAGAAGTAACAGAGACATTTAATGCTATGTATTTAAAGAACGTAAAAGGGAAGAAACGACCTTTTGCTCAATATCCTCCAGCTGCAAGAAAATTCGCAATTACGCTACACTTTTATTCGCCCGCAGCATATAAATACATACGAAAAATGTTTGACACTTGTCTACCCCACCCAAATACTTTATGTAACTGGTACAGAAGTATAAACGCAGAGCCTGGATTTACAGGAGAATCATTTGACAGACTCAAAGAAAAAGCACAAGTAACAAATAAGGTAATAATAGGTGCTATTATCGCTGACGAAATGTCGATTCGGCAACAAAAGATATGGACTGGTAAACGCTATGAAGGTTTGATTGACATGGGTTTTGGCAACATTGATGACACAAATGATATAGCCAGTCAAGTGTATGTCATAATGTTAGTAGGAGTAAATGATTCATTTAAAATCCCTTTAGCATATTTTTTTATATCGAGCCTGACAGCTGAAGTAAAGGCAAATTTACTTAAAATTGCTTTGGAAAAATGTCATTCTGTTGGTGTAAAAGTGATATCGTTAACTTTTGATGGGTGTAAAACAAATATTTCTTGTATGAGAATCCTCGGTTGTAAAATAGACAATTGTTCAAACATGAAAACCCATTTCAAACATCCTTCAGGCAACTACGAAGTAGCAGTGTTTCTAGATGCATGCCACATGATAAAACTAATGCGCAACACATTTGAGTCCAAAAAAAATATCAAGGATGCCAATCAGAATCTTATAAAATGGGATTTTATCCGTCGCCTTCACAACTTACAGGAAGAAAAAGGACTACATCTTGCCAACAAATTATCTCATCGTCATATAGCATTCAGAAATGAAATAATGAAGGTAAAATTAGCTACTCAGGTCTTGAGTCGAAGTGTGGCTAAAGCTATTGAGTTTTGTGAAAAAAGCCTTAAACTTACCGATTTTAAAGACGTTAGTGCAACAGTAGAGTTCATTTTAATTTTAAATAATATTTTTGATATATTAAATACTAGGAATCTAAAACATCATGGATATAAAAAACCACTAAGTGCTAGTAACGCTGACCAAATTATTCCATATTTAATTAAAGCTAAGCAATATTTAATATCTTTAAGTGTTGATATCCGTAGGAAAAAAACTGTTAAAACAAAAAACGAAACGAGGGTTGTATACAGTTCGGAAAATACTCCGTTATGGAAATGTCAAGCCAATACTGGTGTGATTGGACTTTTAGTCTGCATTGAAAGCTTGATATATCTATTTAGGACTCTAGTTGAATCTGATACCCTTTCTTTTCTTCTAAGTTACAAATTTAGCCAAGATCATATCGAATTGTTTTTTAGCCACTTACGAAGTCATGGAGGTCATAACAATAACCCTAATGCAGTGCAGCTAAAGTCCGCTTATAAAAAAATGCTAATGCATTTAGAACTTAGTAATAAATTTACAGGAAATACTATACCCCTGGAAAATATTCCGATTTTAAGTGGTAAAAATACAATACCCAGCCTTAACTATACTTCAGTAGGATATCGCGCAGAAAATGAAAACGAAATAATCAACTCCAGCAATACCTTTGAAGATATAAATATTGAAAAAAACTGTGAAATATTATCGTCGAAACTTAATGATTCCGAATGTAGGTCTGAATATGTTGATCAAATCGTGGGATATACAGGGTGTTTTTTCAAAGGGTACCCAAATTTTTTTACCATATTCTAGACATCAATAATGTTATGTACAAAATGTCAAAACTTTAAAATCCCTTTTAATTATTTAATTACATTAATTCTAAGTTATTCCAAATTCTGCGTACATTATGGACAACCATTGCATAGTACGCGCAGTCATTGATAATGACACTAGCACTAACGCACACAAACTCGTAATACAAGTATGCCGACGCGCGGTTCTTCATTGAGACTGACACGCACACAAGGCCTTAGGACCATAATTAACAAATACACACTACCCACATTACGACTTTATTGTTTTAAAACGAATGTGCATGTTTAATTTTTATGGGGTATTAAAAAAAAATGGAATCAACTATTTACAACAAATTAACTTACCTAATTACATAATTATAGAACTTTC
Source organism: Epargyreus clarus clarus (assembly GCA_014595695.2). NCBI lineage: Eukaryota > Metazoa > Arthropoda > Insecta > Lepidoptera > Hesperiidae > Epargyreus > Epargyreus clarus. The sequence goes on from JACTTY020000083.1 coordinate 1,797,166, forward strand.
TTTAAGTCCCTTTGTAAAACACACTGGTATTTACATTGTCTACATATCACTGGTATTTCAAAAACTGTTCAAAGTGGAGTCCATTTCTCTCAATACAAAGCTGAGCACGCTTTCTAAAATTGTTTTTTAACATTATTTGTGTCTGAACACTTTTCACTTCACTAAAAGCTGTAATTATTTTATTGCGTAGGTCCTCATAACTCTGCACTTCCTTAACGTAAACAAGTCTTTAATTGCTCCCCATAAATAAAAGTCTAACGGAGCTAACGGAGTCTAACGGAGCTGCTAAAATCGTCCTCGTATTAGGTACTCTTAAGTTATTTCCATGCATTTGTTGTAAACGCGGTAAAGAGTTACTTTCATAAAGTCTTTGCGCACCATGTAAACTTTCACCATTTAAAATGTAGCACCGTACCATCTCATAATACTCGCGGTTCGTATAACTTATTTGATTTTGTGCCGCCATTTTCACTCATAAAAAATAGCAAACGCATTCGAAAATCGGTCACGGTCGACTGGCCGGCGGGCGGCGGTTGCGCATCACAGGTGTCTGCGAGGGCGAGGGGGAAAGGGGTTGTGCGAAACTAGGCGATCGCTAGCCGAATATTACCGATATCTCCCTGCATAGTTTTTTATGTTTGTGTGCGAGCGCTCAGAGTAGTGTGTGATAATAAATAGCAGAACTTATGAATGAAAGTTTTCGTTGTTGAAATCATGTCCATGAGTTCTGTATTTAGGGGATAAAATGGTTCAATATTTCTTAATATTTTTTTAATTTTTTTATTTAAAAAATCGGTTATATTACCGCTTCTGAACCATCTGTGTCAATTTGGGTACCCTTTGAAAAAACACCCTGTATAGCTGGAGATGTAGTACGTTATTTAGTCAAAGTTATGAAATGTGATGCATGTGTAAGTAGTTTGTTAGCCCACGATAGATTGTTCTTTCACAATCTTATTGATGTAAAAAATTTAGGCGGTCTGTTTTATTCATCTCTAGACGTTTTTCGTGTTTGCAAAAAAACAGAAGTTACAATTAGGCTGTACCAGACGTGTTCTAACAAGAATTTAGTTTCTATAATTTCCACCAAAGTATTATCATCATTTTTGGGTGATGATGTCTTTTCACTTAACTGCCGTGACAATTATCATAGAATTATTATAATAAAGTCTATTGTCGAACGGTACACTAAAATAAGAATGCATTATATAGCCAAAAAAGATACGGAAAAAAATAAAAATCCATCGAAAAGACTGTTATACAATAAACTCATTTTATTTCAAGGAAATTAATGACATCCTCTTGATTCCGTATTTTTATTTTTACCCGACTGCCAAGAAAGGGTTATGTATTTCGCGCGTATCTTGTATGTATCTTTATAAGCTGACTTTAGCTGCACTGCATTTTATTCCCTCGAATTCAACAAACGGCTGTGTGAATTCCGACAGTTAAAGTGTCATTATATTCGTCTCAAATACCCAAGTGTCTTTAGATAGGTGTTGGAAAAATCAATTTTTTCAACAAAACATATACTTCCGACTTCTATGTCACTACAAAGTAAAAAAAATACAAATAATTGTTGATTTAGTACATATTTCTGAAGTCGGCGGCAATATATTTCGTTGGATAACGACATAAACAGCGTAAAGTCCAATATGAGCTCAACACAACATACACAACACAATATACAGCACAACACAATATGAGCACAAAATATAATATCGATGGATTTTTATTTTTTCGTTTTTGGTTATGTAATGCAATCTTATTTTAGTGTATCGTTCAACAATAGACTTTATTGTAATAATTCTATGATTATTGTCGTGGCAGTTGGATGAAAAGACATCATCACCCAAAAATGATGATAATACTTTGGTGGAAATTATAGAAACTAAATTCTTTTTAGGACACATCTGGTACAGCCTAATTGTAACTTCTGTTTTTTTGCAAACACAAAAACGTCTAGAGATGAATAAAACAGACCGCCTAAATATTTCACATCAATAAGCTTGTGAAAGAACAATTTATCGTGGGCTAACAAACTACTTACACATGCGTCACATTTCGTAGCTTTGACTACATAACGTACTAAATCTCCAGCTCCATATCCCACTATATATTCACTATTCAGATCTACATTCGGATTCATTGAGTTTCGACGATAATATTTTACAGTCTTTTTTCAATATCTATATCTTCAAAGATATTGAATTTCGACAGTTAAGTTGTCATTATATCCGTCTCAAATACCAAAGTGTCCTTAGATAGGTGTTGAAAAAAAAACAAAATTTTTAACAAAATATAGACAACAGACTTCTTATTAGTGATCGAAGACCCCACCTCATAGTTTTGGTTAACTTTTTTTAAAAACGTGTTACTATTTCGGAAAAACATCCACGCTTTATAAAATATATAACTTCAGTAATTCAAAGTTCTGGTAATTATTTTATATCGTTAGGGGTAGAATTTCATTATTTTTATCCAACAAGCCAGATACAAAATTTCATAGTGTTTGCGTCAAAATTGACGGTTGTTCAAATTAACTTTTAACCCTTATTTTGCCCTCTATGGGGTTGATTTTTCGGAAAGGGATGAATAGGTGTGTCTTTATTTCTATCCAGAAAGCCAAATACTAAATTTTACAGTAGTTGCTTCAAAATTAAAGGATTTGAAAAAAACTGTCATATGTTTTACCCTCTTAAGGGTAGAATTTCCAAAAGGGCTTTCTTAGTACTTATTTACGCTATATAGCGAACCCATGTGCAAAATTTCAGAACTCTAAATTAAGCGGTTTTGGCTGTACGTTGATTTCTGAAAAATTAAAAAATAATTTAGTCCGTCAATCAGTCAGTCACCTTGCTATTTTATATATATACAAATATAATAATATTACTATTACGCGCCAAAAACCCGCCATTTTGATTTTTTTTTCTAACCCCTATCTAAGGACACTCGGGTCATTGAGACGAATATAATGACACCTTAATTGTCGACATTCATCCAGCCGTTTGTTAGATCCGATCAAATAAATAAAGAGAAATATACAAGATACGCGCGAAAAACATAACCCTTCCTTGGCAGTCGGTAAAAATAATTGAAATAAATGTTGGTTTACTACATATTTATTTAGTCCATTTCGTTGGATAACGGCGTAAACAGCTTGTTGATTTTTTAATTAAATTACTTGTATTTGGTTATATTTTAATTTTAAACTTATTATATTTTTATTATAATAAATTGTGACTGCATATTACTTACTTTCATTGATAAATTATTATTATGTTCATTAAAATTAATTACTTCAACCTAATAAAAATATTAAAAGTAATGACAGTTCGTCTCCACTAATTCCTTGTCCAAGTGACAAACCACGGTCGTCAATTTTTTTTTTTCTTTGTTTTTGACGTCAATTTGACGCCACTTTTTAAGTTCTTTTTTGTATGGGATTGTGTATCTAGTTCTTATTAGTGATCGAAGTCTACAGGGTTGATTTTTCGGAGGGGGATAAATAAGTGCGTCCTTGTCCCTATCCAGAAAGCCAAATACAAAATTTTATAGTAGTTGCTTCAAAATTAAAGGATTTCAAAAAAACTGTTTTCCCCTATTTTACCCTCTTAAGGGTAGAATTTCCAAAAGGCCTTTTTTAGTACTTATTCACGCTATATAGAGAACCTATGTGCAAAATTTTAGAACTGTAAAGTCCTTGGTTTAGGCTGTATGTTGATTTCTGAAAAATGAAAAAGTCATTTAGTTGGTCAGTCAGTCAGTCACCTTACTGTTATATATATATATATACATATATGTTTTTATAATCTCCGTTTAATTTCCTTTCATTTGATACCCTACTCGATAGGTTCGGTTAACTTTTTTTTTTAAATGTGTTACTATTTCGCGCCAAAAATCCGCCATTTTGATTTTTTTTTTACTAACACCTATCTAAGGACACTCGGGTCATTGAGACAAATATAATGACACCTTAACTGTTGAAATTCATCCAGCCGTTAGTTAGATCGAATCAAATAAAGAAAGACAAACATACAAGATACGCGCGAAAAACATAACCCTTCCTTGGCAGTCGGGTAAAAAAAATATTTGATTTGATTTTGATTGGATGGACTACATGCTCGTCAGCTACGCCTATATTTAAAAAAAAATATGTCGTTGAATATAATGTAGAAAGCGTTACTCGCTAAATTGTCTATCTTCACTCTAATTTATTAATGCAATTAATAATTCAAAATGAAAGATCGTGTTTTAACAGCGTCTACAGTAGGCAGCGAAACAAACTTTTCTTTCGCTTATTTCCGTAAAAACTTCACAGTGTATAAGATAATAATATTTTTATCTGGTGTTCAAAAGATTGAGAATTTGTTTTGCTCGGTTCCCTCATTAAAACTTTCCAGAGAGGTAGTAATGGGAGGCTTCAGCCAATTACTGTCAATTAGGCCATCGGCCGGCAGACTGAAATGTGAGCGGAAAACAAATACTTACCACTGACTTATATAGTCCACTTATATGTTGTTAGAATTGACTTATACGTGGATTAAGTTAGGTTATTTTTTGTGAAAGTCGAACCCAAGATTATTCTATCTGAAGTCAGCTGTTGGCCGCATCAGTACGCGCTACCTCTGAGGACTACGTTGGAATGTATCGTGTAAATGGTAGTATTATTATTATTATGATAATTAAATATACCTACTCTTCAAATAAGAACACAGGTACCTCTGCGGTCGAACTACACTAACTTTACCACCTTCCCGATTAATACACACAACAGTTACAAACTTTCCTGCATAGTAGTAATCACACACACAACATTCTGTTTAAAATTTTACGGGATAGTAGTAATCACAGAAAATCAATTGGGCTGCATTTTCACTCCCTTCTTCCATTACAAAAAAACGGTATTACGGCCTTATCCTTTACAGTATTACAATCTTATTCTTATTTTGTTAGCAGTAGGCACAGGCTAACCATTATTATATTGAGATCAGAAAAAGTTTCAAGCGATAGCCGTTAAGATCCTCCGATTGACAGTAATTGGCGTGCTCCGCCGTTACGAGCGCTCTTAGAAATTAGAGAGGATGTAAAAGGGTGTAAAAGGATTTAAGTAGTAAGTAAACAGTAAGTATGTAAAAAGAAAACAGGATACATAAATAAACGCGTCAAGAAATGAAGAATTATTTATGGCTTTCATTAAAAAATATCTATCTATCTGCTTTAAAAAATATCTATGTACTTTGCCTACTCACGATCGACCTTTGACAATTTTTCCTACTTGATATTGTTAAATTCAACCTTGGAAAGATAAAATTTAGAGGGATTGAATATTAATAACGAGCATTGAAACGTTATGTTCAAGATGGTGACCGTCTTTTTTCGCAGTATGGAAAATGGTCACAAATATTTTCATCGATGATAATTTTAATATTAATCGGAGCGGTAATATCGGCCTGATATGCAAAAAAATCCGGGTTCGATCCCGGGACACGCAAACATTAATAACGAAATGTCTAACATGATTTAACCACTAAACAAGGATAAAAAGCCTCAGTCTTGTAAGGCCTTATTTCATAACACCATTATTTTTAACTAAGTATTCAAATATAATTTAAACAAATGATATTTCGTAGGATCACTAACAATACTATACAAACAAACCTCTGTTTCTGCTATAATTAACTTAATTGGATGTTAATTACCCAAATTAAATTAAGTTTCCATCATACAGTCAACAAATCGCCTTCCGGAAGACTTCCGCTAAAGGTTACCCGCAATGTTGTGTGGTACGTGTTATAAGCGACAGAGATTTAATAAAATATTTAAGTATTATACATAGATGACATTTTAAAAGCCAAAACTTATATATTGTGATAACGATTCCGACACGATTAATGACTAGAATCTTTATGATAATAATAAATATGTGATAGACAAATTAACCTTTAGCTACCAACTATTATTTTAGTCACATAAATACCTACCTGGATTATCTCAGACTCTGCTCTGCTCAAGTGTTGATAAGAAAAACGTTATGACTTCAGAGGATAAATTTAATAAAAAATCTTGATTTCGGAATTTTGCGAACTTTGCGAACCTAGTTACGTTCGATTCCATTTGAAACATGTTAATCGGTTTTGATATCGTCGAATAATCGCGGTATATAACTACACATATCTTGAAAAAATATTGTATATACGTAACAAATACATAACCAGTCACTATTTGATATACCGCTGTGTTCATAAAAAATAGAATAAACACACATTTGGTAATAAGCTTCTGACTTAGACCATACTTCAACTTACAGCCCCAACAATATCGCTTTAATTGGACTTCTAGGAATCGCTGAGCTTCAATAACGCTTCAAACTTAAGGGTAGGGGCATCCGTTTAGGTAATGACCTATAAGATTTAGGAATACCGAATTAGCTCTCAACAACTTCGAAAGTACGATGTACGTAATAGGCCACAATCTGAAAACGGATCTTTTGGGACTAAATTTTCAGATTTATTTTTTAATAATTATGTCAAGGGTTTTTACATACTGTTTAACATTTAGTAATGAAAATAAGCTTAGCACTTAAAAAGGGTCAACGGCAAAAATTAGGTCCTGAGAGTAGTTGTGACGTATACACATGCCTCACCCACCTTCCTAACGATATACCGTCGTTGTTTAATCAATCAATTAATCATCCAATTTTAGAAAAATGACAATGCTGAACATAAAGATATTGCCATATGACGATTTTTGGTGGGCAAGTCATTGGACAAATCGATTTAATAACGGGCGATAGTACATTGTAATAAGTATAGAAATGTAAGAGATATAACACAATCATCCTAGCAGATAAATAAAACCACCAACCTTGCCTTCCCATACGGTCTGCAGGCTAGACTCATGCCAGGGGTGACGCACGGTGCCGTCTCAGGGCTCACAGAAGTAGGCACGGCCTGATCTTCCTGAGGCGTCTTTATGCGCTTCACAATACACACACGATAACACGGCTAGTCCACGTGGACAACAGGAGCGACAGGACATACAGAACGTCTGTACGATCGCGCCGAGTGCAATATGACGACAAGTCGCAAGAAGTGACATTAAACCATGCTGTTGTTTTTTAACATCTACCCACATAAAGTTTATAAAGTTCTAATAACTGTATTAGTAGATACCAAGATCATGCCACAGACATACAAAAACAATTGCGTAAGCACCTAAAAACTTGTCCCATTTGTAATTAAATATTTATTTATAAATATTTCATCAATGTAGGTAATTGGCATTTATAATTAAATTTTGTAATTTTTATTTTCGACGAACGTGTATGAATCAACCTTGTTTGCATCGAAAAAAAAAATTAAAAAGCAAGCAAGCATCTTAAATTAGAGTAAGTAGACACTGCTATCCATGGTCATCATCAACGCTACCTTACTTCGACCACCGTTGCGTGTCTAACCTTAAAGGCTAAGTTGAAATGCCTCAGTATCTTGCAATATTTTGTTGGAAAAAATAAAATTAGTAGCGTAGAAGGATTCCGACTCAATTTTCCAATCAAATGCTAACCCAATAAAAGAAACAAGATGGCGTCCGGTAATCCGCTTGAATTGGAGCAGTGATATTCAGAAGAAAGTGTTCCGTATAGAAGAAGTCGCGCCAAATCTCTTTGCCCCCATTCTGTTTCACTTGCTTGCAGTATGGATTTTAAAGGTAGTCGCTTATTCGAATTTTAAAATTTTAAAATTCGTAAATTTTTACATAGGTCTTCCTTAAAATACTTTACTTCGTATGACAAATCAGATATTGAGTCTACCTAGTCAGCATATTTAGAAATTATGTCCGTAGAACTCAATCCTTTCTATAACAAGTTACATTTTAGGGTTCCGTATGAAAGACCATATTACTAAGCCCCTACATGAAGTCCGTCTGTTACAAGGATAGAAACTAGAAAGGTAAAATTGATAGATACTTGAAAATTTCACAACGCATATACTTCTATTCTGATAGACATACGAGTAATTTAAAAAATACCGAAATAAAATAAAAACATAAATTGTGACCTATCTTTCCTGCTTTGATGTGGATTAAAGGGTCTGGTTAATAATTTAGTTTATTATATTAAGTGGCTAATGTTTATTAATATGTCGTACGCTTTCAAAGAATAAGGGAGGTAAAACACGAGCGAAAATTTTAGTTGGCGAACGTCGCCTACGATCGCTGGCAAGTGTCGCGGCTGTCGGCGGTGCCATCGCTAGCAGTCGCCTGAGTAGATTGTTATTCGTGTACACTTGTATAGACTCTTTTAGCTCTATTAACAAAGTACAAATTAATGATTTAATAGGTCTACCCAAAAAATAATTAATTAAAAAAAATATTCACACCAATTAATTTATACAAATCCTAAACAAGCGAAAACAATTATAACAACAAAAAAATAATTTCGCTTAATGTTAAAAATACAGAGGAATTTTAGTAAAAATCTTAATGAAACAACGAAGCACTTTCAGCTAACTATCTGTAAACAACAGGGAGACGTGAGATGACTACGAAAGAGTTACAATGAGGCTAGGAAATGTTGCTCGGGCGTTATTTTTTATCTTTAGTCAGTAATAGATGTGCTTAGATCAAAAAAATAGATAGGCTTTCGATCGAAGTATGGTAGAATTCATTTCTGCTGATTATTTTTATGATAATATAGGAGTAGCAGACGAGCATACAATCCACCTGATGTTAAGTGGCTACTGCCGCTCATGGACATCTGTAAACAACCTGAGATAGGCCACAGATGCGCCGCTACGTCTGAGGACTAAGCTGGAACGCCTTTAAAAAGTAAGTCTCCCTAACAACTTTCAATCCAAAACACAGCAGCGCTTAGCACTGCCGTTATGAAGCAGAAGTAGGTGTGGCGGTGGTGCCGCTGGAGTCGAACCACAAAGGATTCTACCTTTAAATAACCTATTAACCTTTAAATTATGTAGAATCTGATTTGTGTAGGATACACTAAGCATACATACAATACAAATCATGCATATTGCGTTCTGTACGAAAGATAATCATGGATAAGCGGTTACTTTTTAACTATAGGCTTTGAACTTAGCAGTCAAAATTATATTTGTATATAATATTTTAAAAGGTGTGGTCCACGTTGTAGCATTGTCTTTAATGTTTTTAGTCTGAGTAGATATCACAATATGGAGCCTGTAAAGCAAAGTAACTTTACGTGTTAACATAACGTAAGGCGAAAAAAAAAATACGTTGTATTCATTGTCAAAAATCATTTCGATTCAGCTAGATGAAAAAAAGTTAATTTCAGTAATAACCTTAGTGGCATGCATGCATACAATAGAATGGACGCCTGGATAGCCTGGACGTCGGTAATCAACCTCAGATAAGATTAGATTCCTACCCTAGGTTGGCAATAGATGAATTGCAACCACTGAGGACTAAGTTGGAACGCCCTTGTAAGAACGTCTTCTTTAATGCACCTTTTAAAAGCAGCACTTAACACAACTGTTATTAGTCAGAAATAGAAGAAGCGTTGCAGTGGTGCCTTTGGAGTTGAACCACAGAGGATTCTACCACCTTTAAGTTTACCTACTAAAGTCCTTTCCACTGTGCGTCAACCCCAAACAGTAACAGATTCAACTGTGCCCCCATTCAGTCTTGTATTACCATTTCGCTTTACAACAATCGCCCAGCAATAACGCATGCGATTATCGCGCCTATACAATGGTAATGTGGCATAATTCCTCGCATTATCATCACAAAGACGATGCGAATGATTACGAAACAGTTGACGGAGCAGGTCTGTATGGAGTTGTGTGACGTCATAGTGCTAATGAGTTTAGGTTACACTTGGTTCGTCAGAAAACTCAGTATTTGATGCTTACACTATAATTATATCACGTAGTTGTATAGTAATGAAGGCCTGATGGTTTAAAATTATACCTTAGATTAGACTGGAGAGTCGGCCATCAACTTTCAACCCAAATATACACACCTAAGAATTTTGGATAAATGAAAACCCAATCTAAACAATCTCTACTTAGACAGCGTGGTAGACTAGGGCTAAAGTCCTTCTCTCTCTGAAGAAGACCTATCTAGCTGGAGGACAGGAATACGTTGGTGATGATATAATCGGTTTACTGTAAACGTTTCTGTATGACGTTAATGTTTACTTCTAATATCTATTAAGACGCTGTAACTTAGTTCTCAGCAACAAATAGATTTCTACTAAAACCTAGTTCTGTTTGGTGTATGCTTCGAATAAGTATGTGTTCCTTACCTTACGCTTCATACAGGAATATTGGCAACTCTCGAAACTGCTGTTATTAGGCAGCAACATGTGTGGATTTGGTACTCCTAGAGATGAAATGAAAGGAAGGTGGTAGAACCCCTTGAGGTTCGACTCCGGCGGCACCACCGCCACACCTATTTCTATCTTATAAAAGCAGTGTTAAGCGCTGCTGTGTTCCGGTTTGAAGGGTGTGGTAAGGGAGATAGACTTCTCCGAGGCGTTCCAGCTTAGTCCTCAGGGGTAGCGGCGCATCTCTGGCCGACCTCAGGTAGGAATATCTAATCCTATCTGGGGTTGATTACAGATGTCCATGGGCGGCAGTAGCCACTTGCCCTCAGGTGGACTGCTTGCTCGGCATCTACTCGTATACTATAAAATAAAAAATGAACCACAAAGAGTTCTTATAACAAATGCCTTTCGACATCAATGGTACCTGCTCAAGATTACGTTGCCTGACAGATTGGATTTATAACATATATAACATATCCTACCTAAAACCATCTATAACCACATTCTCTAATGAACTTAAGTTATTCAATATATCGCCAATTATACACTCGGTACATTGGAATTCAGCATCTAGTTCAGGTTCTAAACCAAGTTTCAGTTCATTACATATTTCAACGCATATTCGAGTTGAAGAGTTGAGGTACCTAAAGACATATTTAAAGATATCAGACTCGTAAATAACTTATACAAAAGAGTATAAATAATAATTGAGTATCGAAGGTCTTTGTTAATTTTCAAGTTTTTGAGGACTAAAATAGCCTCTTTAGCCATATTAAAAATTTCGTCCTTATTATTCCTTACCCGGATTTTTAATTAGAACCTCGGACCCTTCGATCTAGAAGACATTTTTTTTAACCACTAGGCTATCACTCCATATGATAATTAACATTAATTAATAGTATTTAAGAACTTACCACTCCATCCCCTTCTTACTCCTACTCTATCGATCGACGACAATAGAACTAAGTGCATTTTACTTATACTAAGTTTGAGTCGATTGCAATGTTCAACGCATTTGGGAACTGAATTCGCTGATTTACATTCTTGTAAAGCTTCTATTCAAAGTTCATGCAGAGCTTTCTGTGACGGAATAAAGCTTCTTAGGTGTACTTTTGCACGCCTCAAGGGCATGTTTTAGTAGCGTCTGTAAACATAGAATATACTTATTTTTAATAAAGAAAAAAGTGACGAAAAATATGACTTCATATATTTAATCTATCTCGTATATGTACTTGTATGTACTTAAAAACTAACTGTACTATACTGTTCTTATATGTTTTACATACCTTTGATAAACATATAAATTTTGTGATTTATTTCATCCTGTATCACCATTATAAATTGGTAGCAAATGAGAAAATAATTTGCAATCTTGTACGAATGTACAATTACATCTATTATTTCGGAAATTCAAATAAGGAGAGGTCTCAGTAATTAAAGAGATGCTCGATTTATAGGGGGCGGACTTTCAGGCGGGGCTATCAGTTTCGAAATATATCGTCTAAAAGTTAAAAATTCTTCATATCACTATGGCATAACAAAAGATTTTCACAAAAAGAGTTTAACAATTTATTTTTCATTTCTGAACACTATTTTAATATTCAATCAAAATTTGATGCAAACACAAAAGAATTCGGTTTCGTTTTACTTTTCCAATATCCGGCTTCGACCTCGGCACTGTCAGGGAAATCAACCACGGAAAAACAATTATTAAAAATATATAAACAAACGTATGTAGCAAATCTAATATCTGCATGGGGAGAGGTCACTATAACGTTCTGACATTTTCAAAGGATTTAATAGACCAACATTCCGGAAATATTTGTATAACAAAAACTGACACAACCCACAACAAAACTAACACCTAAATTGCGTCGGTACTAAGTTTTCTGACTGCACGAAACAAAAGCGGAACCGCTTTTGAAACCGTTATTTCATAATAGGTATCCGCGTATCAATTAAAAACCTGTACGTACGTCAAAGAACGGAAAAACAAAATAAAGGCCCGTCATTCTTTCAAAAAAGATCGCGCGTTGCAAAAAATTCCATTCATTCATTTGGTAAAAACGTATGGGCGGGACATCGAATTTCCGAAAGCATTCCGGACATCAGGGTATGTCGTTTTACGAGTCACATGCAGGCCAAAAACATCGACAAATAAATCCCACAAAGGGTTCTTCACTATTGTCCATCTGAGGGGCGTTCCGACGGCTTATGCCCTGTTAGACTGATTGCGTTTTGTCTGCGCTGCCTTTTTTATTAGGCTTCCAATGCTGTATCTGTAGGCATTGTATTAGATATGTGAAAAAGCGAAATTTTGCTACACCATCTTTGTTAAGTGCGTATGTGTAATATTAGGATAACCTGGTAAGTACTTATAATACAAAATTAGTAAACGAGCATAAAGTCGAAGTAATAGCTGTAATCAACCAAAAAAGTTCTCGATTTTCACCTTAGATCGATTACAAATGGGTTGGTACTCCTAAGTTAAAATATTTTTCTGATATCTGTCCTTTAGGGACACGCACGTCCTTCAAATCTGAACACGAGGTCAGATAGAAATAACTAATCTCCTTAAACGATAAGACAGCTTAAGAAATTACTTTGTAAATACATAGGACGAAATTCAAGCTATATCCACTTCTAGAAAACTAGAGAATAGCAAACAATACAATAATCGAATCACCGCATTATATAAAATATCTTAACAGTTTAATAAAACGCTGCGCCAAATCTTCAACTATCTGAAATGGACTTTATAAGAGAATAGGCAAGAATGGGAATCCATTGTCCATTTGAATTATTATCTACAAATTTCCCGTTGGATAATCTTTGTGTTTATAATTTAGTACGGTTTTGCGTCGGAAGCCTAATACGGCTAATTATCTCCTGAAATATTAACGTACGGCCGAATAATATGGACTTCGTTAAAAATTCCCACTTATTCCCGCTAATTAGGAGACAGAAATGGCTAAGTCAAACTTATTCGCAATATTTATTCGAATGTTTTTCTATAAAAGAGAATAAAGAATAAAGTAGCTGGTAAAATATCATTATTTCCAGATTAAATTATTTTTTAGTTGAGAATTATCCATTATAGCCATATCGATAGGACATTTTACCTCCGAGTGGATAAAAACAAATTTATATTTAAGATGTTTGTGTACATAAAAGACTATCTAACATTCGATTTTAGCGATACATGAATTATGAAAGGTATGGTAAGGGAGACATATTTATGCGAGGTATTCTACTTTAGGCCTCAGGGATTAAAAGGGACTGCCTGAGTAGTGGCCGGCAAGAGTGAGAGCTCGAACCGCCCGGCCAGCGACCCAGGGAAGGACGGCGGTATGTGTAGCCGCATGCCGTTGTACACACCAGAGGATGTGGCGAGCTTATGCTCACCTGGGTGGAGCCGATAGGGCAACGCGCTTAGAGGACTCCGGTTGTATTCCCTGGAGATCCCGGAGGCCTCAACGCAGCGCCGAAGATAGCCACCGAGGGGGTTTCAGTGCGGTAAGAATCCCACATAACCCCGTGTCGCTCCCACGGCATAGGGTATTTTTCGAAGGTATCCCCCTCCCGTAAACAAAAAAACGGCCTCAGGGGTAGCGGCGGGTCTGTAGCCAAACTTAGGTAAGAATCTTATCTTATCTGGGGTTGGTTACAGATGTCCATGGGTGCCAGTAGCCACTTGCCCTTAGGTGCATTGCATGTTCTTTTGATACTTCAGTATATTTAAAAAAACTCCTGTAATAAAAACTGCATATATTCTTTTTAGAAACTATGAATCGAAATTATATTTTAGAACTTAATGCCAATAAAAACTAATTATACAAGTACAAATGTCATTATTTGCATGGTTTCATTAAAGCAATTCAAATTTCATAATCACATTAAAATTAAACCTGATTCTAATCATGTGCCATTTATCGGTGCCAATAATGGAATAATCTATTTAATTAGAAAGCCAATTAAAATGTATTGGGCATTAATTCAGTCAAATATGAAAAGCGCCATTCGATTTGCTAATGACTCGAATATACGTACGTCAAAATCAAACTAGAATAATTTTGATTTCTTTAACTTGTACAACAATTAAGCCAGTATAGATTTGAAACGAATAAAAAAAAACATTTGGGAACTTTAGGAAATTTTTTGTGGCCCGTGGTTAAAGTAAAGTAACAACCACTACTGTCAAGTCGAGTGTAGTTGGCAGATGAATGAGTGACCGCCAGATGCTAAATCTCATTCGCGCTTTGATGCTTCGAAAACGCATAGCAAATTAAGTCATCGTTCCTAGGTCGTATCTTAGAATACCATAAATGATGTCGTCTATATATATTATCGTTCAGAAATTTGCACTAAACATGCACTAAGCCAGAAGGTAAGTGGTCACTGCCGCCCGTGGATATCTCTAAGCTACTTCACATAAAATGAGTTACCTTACCATGAGTTTTTACGTTTTGACAAATATGACAGTTTTGGTATTTGTTTACATATTTGCCCATACAAATTCCAATCAGCGCCCCTAGCGGGTTGTATCATAATTATAGTGTCAGTAACGTAACATTAAATGTCTAAATTGACAAAATGGCGCTTTATGTTTTGTCTCTCTTTTTTGCGGACATGTGAGGCAGACAAAAAGACTTGAGCACTTACTTATTGTTACGTTTACTCAGTCTACTGAAGCAAACGGAACAGAATAATGGATTGAGTAAACGTAACTTAAACGAAAATTGTGGGATGTTTCGAAAACTCATGGTACGAGTACTAAAGTCGATCACAGATACGTTGTCACTCCTGAGGACTAAGACATCATATCAACCGGCATTCACCTAACCCAAAATTGCTTCGCGTAATAAATAAATGTAGTGGTGGTATCTCCCCGGTCTAACCAAACTTTGTGTCAATTTGTGTGGTGGAATACGCTTCAGGTCATCTCTAATAGTGAGGAGAGTCCTCCAATGAATATCCTTATAAAACACCTATGACAAAAATGAAGTTAAAATTCATTCAAACATTTAGCCTAAAAGATATTAAAAATACTTCTTCTGAAGCACTCCGTTAATAAAATTACATTAATTATTATTAAGTTAAGATTAAAACTACTTCGCAACAATCCGCTACAAATATGTATGATGGTATTTATTTTAAAGTTTATCGTTAAGATAACCTAACGATTGATGATGCTCCGTTTTGGAGCGAAACACGTGTTGGTGGTGGTATGTATGGTGGTGTATATTTTTAATTTATGCATCTGCATGCATCCTTTAAGGGAGGGAGGGTGGTACATACTGCATGATTTAAGATATATACCATCATACATATTTGTAGCGGATTGTTGCGAAGTAGTTTTAATCTTAACTTAATAGCATGGATTTCTGCAAAGTAACGCCTGATACAATTAACATTAATTATTATTTTTAAAAGAAACAAAAGAAAGGTCGTTGAACCTGCAGTTAAATAATAGAGACAACGAATAAGCAATTAAGATAATGCCTCATAGTGCGATTCTACACTGGGATCTAATCCTTATAATTAAATTGTTCCGGGAGATATAATCCGTGGCCTCGTTCATTGTTTTGTTGGGTAATTAAATGTATATAATATTACATATTTTACGACTGTGTACCTTTTACTTGTATGAAATTTCTAATAAGGGAGGTACACATGAGCGATATTGAGTTTATTTACACGACGGCGCAGCGTAATGATTTTCGAATAAATGCATGTCTCAATCTTTGACACACCGTGCAGCCCAAACGATTTAACGGCTTTTTACATATGAGTTGTCGTTAGATTCGAATTGTGGAAGCGTCATACGATATATCTTAAACAATGTTATTTAAGTTCAACATTTAGATAACTGTCTTGCCGGGGATCGAACCTGAAACCTAACCTTCGACTAAGGACAACGATTAAAAATAATCATGTCCTACTGGGTGTCATTACAGATCTATGTACGGCAGTAAACTCTTAACTATAGGCATGCAAATAATACAAATATGTATGCATTATACATGTTTGATGTTTATAATAGCTTTAAAACTGCCTTTTAATTAGACAATGAATTAAAAAACGTCTAATGTAAACTGTTTCCTATTTTATGAGATTTTATGTCATATTCTTTATATATATTTAGGTAAGTATACTTATTTACTTATGTTTTTTTATACTCATATTACTCGAATTATTTTTATGACATCAAAACATAAGAAACTACTCGTATATTTCAAATTTCTTTTGATCTGTCTATATAGGTTAGTTGTTTATTGAAAACCATTTAGACAGGGTATATTTTTCCTCCACATAATATTATTTATACGGAACGTGTATATTACTATGATCGTTTCGTTGCGAATAGCGCTCGGGGGTACCGTTTAAGCGAGGGATAGGATCCAGATAATTAAAGTGGCCCGGAATATTTGATTCGTGACCGGCTCTTTTGTATGGTTTTATAATTAGAAGAGAAAACAATTCTTTTGTGGAAAAGAACAGTGCTAAATGATATCCAAACATAGATCCAATGTAGGCAAATTGTAATAACTCTTTCCATTTTATAAATTATTTTATAAGTTTGCGGTTTCAGATGTAAATTAAAATACCTATTTAAAAAAACTATAGACATCCCGCCATATAAAATTTCTAAGAACTTCTATAATAATATCTACATGTAGCCTAGGTTATTCATAAGTGTCTCGGGATCAACGGTTGCCAGGCCATTACTGGCCCACAGCTGGTTATTTTACCACAGCAGGTTTCTTCTTAGCTTGTATTTGAACATAAGACCCCCAATTGAGAGACCGAGTTTCAACCAGTGGGCAATCACTGCCTTGGCACTGGGGTAAATCTAACATTCGGACATTCACAATATTCTATCACCGTTCTAAAAAAATATAAGATTTATATTATTTCCTGTTATTTATTATTTGTTCATAGAATTCATACATTTTGTTTGATGATTTTAAAGAATAGAAGTATTTTACTTTGCAGCATACTATCCTCTCATCGCTTATCGCATTATGTAAACTACTCGCGGGAGTACCGTTAAACAAGGAGGAGGCTCAAGATAATTAAAGTGGCCCGGAATATGTGATCCGAGACTGGCGCTTTAATATATTCAGATAACTAAATTTCTAAACTGCCTTTAAATTGTATAGATATATTATTCATCTAACAGTAATTAATTCTGTTTCAGACAACTATTAAGTAGGTACTAAGTACGACTATAATCATTGGCTCTAGTAGTCAATTATAATTATTACTTTCAGTAGTCTCTTGTTGATAATTATTTTCCTTTTATTAATATTCATTTAATTTATATTGCACTATTTAGTTACATAAAATGTTAGAAAATTACGAGTAGTGTTACAATTCCATAATTTTATTTTACATCAAGTACATAAACTAAACACGGAGTTACCGTTAAACAAGAGAGATACTCCAAATAATTAAAGTGGCCCGAAATATGTGATCCGTGAACGGATCTTTTGTGAATTGGATAATTAAACTTGTGACTATCCTTTACATTTTATAGTTAGTAGGTCATTTATTCAAACAAACGTAACTAACTCTTAGTGAGATTCAAATTCTGAATTTACTATAAGACTAAGTAGATACACAAGTTCTAATAATGTTGGGTTTAAATGTATTTTTTATTAATTTTCGTTTTATGTTGATTCACTCTTAAATCAAGTGCGAATATTAAACGTATCGTTATAATATAAAGTATTGTTTTACTCACTTTAATTTATTTACCTTTTAGTAATGTAAAACTATATATATGTTTAATAAATATATGTATTAAAACATGGGAAATGTTGGGTTAGTTACCTATTTTTTAAAGTATCGCATCCTCTCATAACTACGAGTATGTTTACGGAAACTACTCATGGGGGTATCGTTAAACGCGGGAGAGCTCGAGATAATTAAAGTGGCCCGGAATATGTGATCCGTGAACGGATCTTTTTGGGATAGAATAATTAAACTTAAGACTATCCTTTAAATTTTATAGACAGTTCAATGAATAGTAGTTAATCCTGCTAATTACAACGGTAGATACTAATAATGTTAGATTTTGTTCCTTTGGAATTTTTACGAGTAAGTATATTTAAGCAAAGTATAAGTGATAAATATTTAAGCAAAGTAGGTTCCCCAGGTTTCCAAATAACTGACACACCTTTTACTGTAATTAATTTGGTTAATAAGATATTATTAGCAGTGATGGACTACATAATAGCAGATAGATGAATATTAGGTTCGTAAAAAATAAAATGTTTCAATAAAACTCCAGATTACAATAAAATTTTAAACGCTATAACAATAAATGGAAACCGCAAACAAAACTCAAGGTCCTAAAGCCTAGCCTTGAAGTTATTTTTTGCTAAAAAAACACATTTCCATTTGTATAATGTTTCCGAACGATTCCAGATTTCGCGTCTTACCAGAAGTTCAACAATTTCCGAAATTGAAACACGGGACAGTTACGTTTACTGGAAATAAAAGCTTTCGTCTGATATTATTTTTTCTGAAAATTGTATGTCCGCTTTTGGGTCAACTTCATTATGTTACAAAAATGATTTCGTCGGAAATGTATTTCCATTTTACGAAATAAATATTTTGTAACTCTCTTTTAAATGACACGAACAATTCATATTTCATGCATTAACCAAAACTTCTTTCATTATTTCAACACCGTCGTTTTCCGAATGAAAATATACTGAAATTAAAAACAATAATGTTGGGAAAATACGATGTATTCTTAACAAGCACAATTTATTTTGACCAATTAAAACTTTACTTCTACCATTAATAGTAACCCTACTGGCCCAAGTGCCATTGCCACCCATGAAATCTGACGTCAACATATTATTCTCTCACTGCTGGGTCCGGGTCTCCTCTCAGAATGAGCAGGCCGTAGTCCAATACGCTGGCCAAGTGCGTATTAGTAGACTTCACAGTAGACCTGCAGCCAGTTTCATATAGACCAGTAGTTCTTTCCGAAGCCGATCACACATACGTTGCTACTCATGAGGACTAATATAGTCCCCTCATATATATAGATAGTTATAGTATAGTTACAGTATCTCATAGCCGACATCGATATCTTTCCAACAAAATGTAGAACTGCTTAACGCTAGAAATAGACCTGTAGACGAAATACCTCCTCAATTAAACCTGGTTACATCACCTAACATATATAAATGGAATCTATTTAGGTCAACGATAACACCCAATCACTTTCTAATTTCTCTGATGTTAATTCAAAATCAATGATATAAATTCGTTCACGAACAATTAAAGAAAGTTATAGAAATAATCACATCAAAACACAAATAGACAAAAACTTCACAAACCAGCAAATATGTCACCACAAGTTACATAAGTCAACGCCACACAGAATTAACTCGTCTCGTAAAGTTTACGTCAGCTCGCATGTGTGGTACAAGTTAGTGTATATAGCGAAAATATAATATCAAGCAACAACCAAAACATGTACCAATTTCATCTTGTGAAAAAATCTAGTATAAAAAGTGTAATTCACTTTTTTAATAGATTATTTTGCTGCACAATTGTGAGTGTTCCATTCAGTATAATAAAAAGTAATGTATAATTAATACACACATAATATTTGCAAGCAATTTGTATGATATTAAGAGCTGTGGATTTTCTAATAATTAAGTCAATAAATAAATAAATTACTGTAGATTTTTGCTGTGCATAACTTTTAAAATATACTGCATAGGAACTTTAATTGAAGCAGTCTTTCTTTTATCAAGATATGTGATTAAGTTCCGAATTTTTGGCTAACCGCTTATGGATTTATGTAAGTGCAAGTTAAGCTACAAGTACCGATAAAAATATCCATTTTTCGAAGGCTCTATAAGTACTTTACTAACATTTGTCAGTACCATGTGCTTTCACATTCCTTCACGCCTACCCCAGCTGTAAAGAGAAACACGTACGGGCTAAGCAATCCATAAAGTAGTAATAAACCGCTGCCGCTTATGACTTAACAAGCTTCGCGGGTTTTATGAAATCCGCTTATACATTACGATTCCTCGTGAATAAATAAGTTGCGATGGCGTGACATTGGGATAGAAGTTAAATATTCTTACGTGAAACTCGTCATTGCCAACCCAATGTGAAATGTTAATGAAAATGTAGGACATGTTTGACATTTCCGTGACATTTATTATTATCGCTTGTTTATTTTTTGCTTTCTTTGCAAAGTTTGACTTGTTGTGACAATGGCACGTGAAGTGCCAATTTCTATGACTTTGACTTCATCGTAAAAATGCTTTAAATTAAGCTTTTCCAATAAAAAAAAAATAAAAATAATGTATGGGTACTGTTAGGGTGGTCGTCCTTAATCCATTACTGTCCCACTGCTGGGCATGTGTCTCCTCTCGGAATGAGAAGAATTAGGTCATAATCCACTGCATTGGCCAAGTGCGTATTGGTAGACTTCCCGTACTTAGGAGAACATTTTTTTGACATCTCTCTAACATGAACCGATTTATCGCTCATAAATTAATTCCCTAAGCGTAAAATTAATCTGCCTCTGAGGACCAAGTTGCAGGTTTCATATAATTATATTATTTACCACTCTTTATCGAAGCAAACAATATTTACACAATTGTTAAACACAAGCCATATATAAAACCAAAGCATGATGATAAATTAACCACAAAATTAATACTAAATAAATAAATAGGTAACAAATTATGGCCTTTGAAATAAGTTAATGAGATTTAAAACAAAGCAATTGGTTCAGCAGGCAATATGTGGTCACTAACATTAACATATTGTTAATGGCAATATTGACATACGTGGTCATAATTACGAAAACCCTTCACAAGGTTTTTGACCTTTGCCAAAAAACTTTAAATGTGACATAGAAGATAATCATAGAAGATGGATAAGCGAAAAATGAATAAGTCTTTAAGTTTGTTCAACTGCGTATGACGGAACACAATTAAGATCGTGGTGCGAAAGAGATTTAATGTCTTGATTCCTCTTGAATAAGGAATAGACAAATTACTCATTCTTTTGCAACACTCGGCAGGAATAAAACAAAACTGTTTTAAGGAGGTCGTAGTACGAAACAAAATAATGTTGAAATAAAACTTTCCTGAACTATGATGGTTTTTAAAAGGTGGTGGTAGGCCCCCAGCGCTTTACACTAAAATACGACTTAATTTCAAGAGACTGAGGCATCCCTGCTATATGTAGAGTATAGTTAAAATTTTATTTTAAAAATATTCATTTTTTCGTATAGTTAAAAACCCTCTTCATATTGTTTTCGTTCAAAAACAAACAACATACATCGACAACAACAAAGCTACAACGTTAGAAATACGTGCGTTAACACTAAACTACATAATGGGTACATTGTTACCAAAAATCCAATTTAGTTTTTAGGCCCAATCAAAAACAAACTGCCCTCAGCCGTCGAGGTGTCAATCGCTCGAAAGCGCCGGCGCTGCCAAGGAGCAAATTAACCTGTCAATCATGACGACGAACATAGGGACTATGTGACCGCGACTGAATATTTATATTTACACTATGCTGTGTTGTTTAAAAAAAAATTAATGCTACTTTTATTTTTTGTAACTGTTTTTTATAACTTGAACGTCTGAATAAAAAATACGATATGTGTTACAATACATGTAACACACAATCCACGTAGCTTTTAAGATAAGTTGAGAAACTTAAGGATATTATTACAACATCGTCATTAACCCATAATAATAGCTGATTTATTTCAAACAAAGTTTTCGGCTATTAGGCTATTAGTCCACTGTCTTGGCCTAGTGGGGAATAGTATACTACACAAACCTTGTAGAACTTTTATTTATAGAACTCTCCGGCAGCTTTTCTTCCTGACATTTTCTTTTACCATTAAAGCAAGTGATAATTAATTTGCACTAAGCACTAATCTAACGGTTAAGAACGACTTCACAATTATAATAACCAACGACCGATTTAAGTACCCTCTGAAGGTAAGCGACTAATGGTCACCCATTAAACAGTCGACTACCTGACTTAGCAAGAATCAAATCACGAATCGCTTCGAAATTCAAAATTTAAAATTATATTCTTTATTTTGAAATGACGCCACAGTAGCTCAAAGAGAGGTCTTTGGTCTCTATTATAACATCGTTTCGTCTCCAGCCTCACTCTAGGTAATGAAATTCTCACCAGAGGGGCTAAGCAAATGTTTTCTCAAGACAGACTTCACGAACAATACTGGTCGGGGATTTGTGTAAAAAAGGCGGATCTGTGTGAATGCACCTTTAGGTTTTGAAGTTCCGTAGCTATAAGTTGGTTCAATAAAGATTGTAGTAAACAAGATTGAATTGCTGATGTCTCTCGCTTGTTCTGTGTGAGCGAAAAATATAGAAAAATACTGCAGTTTAAAAAGAATCTTTATTAAACCAAATTATACGATTATCACTTAAATCAAACATAAAATTATTTCACGATATAAGTTTATTTGAATTTAAATTATACATTAACATTTTTTCACATACCTAAGTAGAAATTGATAAATGACAGAAAGTATCAAATTAATATGAGAATTTTCTCGTGACATGCACACTGCACAGAGTTCCGGATTTGATCCCCAAACAAGAGAACGTCTAAAAATTATGAATTAAAATTGTTCTGGGTCTAGGTATTTGAATACGTCTCTTTTGTATCTTGGTAGTATACAGGGCCTAACTGAAAACGTATATAACTCGTTGATTTATTATTATAACAGAAAATATACGCAGCAAACTGTTCAAAATATTTTTCAACTTTTTAAAATGGAACCCTAAAAATGCTTTGCAAGGAACTTAAATTAATTTCCCTGGGCAAGTTCAAAGGTTCCTTTATGCACTTTCAAACTAGTCTGATCAAATTAATATTCGCAAGAAAAGTTAAAAACTTAAAAGAGAAATAATTTGCGTTCTTTGTTAAGGTGTAGGCTTATTATGTACTGAATAAAGCGACATGCTTCTTTGAAGTTGCTGAAGTTTGTTGAAGCAAGTGAATTTCGCATGAAACTGCGTTCAGGAAACTATCGAAGTGTAAAGTAGTCTCACGTTTCACATCTGTTATTAATTTGTTAAGATCTTCGCTGGTAAGTATATTATAAGCTTCTTCGTCAACAAAAATAGGATAACACGTATTAGATAATTATTATAAATACAAAAAAGCCGACTGCTTAAAAATAAAGATCATGTCACACCCACAATTTAGACGAATTCGACGATATCTGACATCTGAACATCTGTCAATCCATTTGGGCTGCATGACGTGCCAAAGAATGACACATACATACATTCTCTTGAAAAAAGTATCTATAGATAAAAAGATATAAGTAAGTAAGGTTAAGAAGATTGTAACCTTTCGTACTGTCCCTGTAGTTCCGGGACCAGAATAGGGCTACGGTATCCCCTGCCTGTCGTAAGAGGCGACTAAAAGGGGGCTTCCGGAGTTGCGGACGGCAAGAATGGGAGCTCGAACCGCCCGGCTAGCAACCCCGGGATGGACGGCGGTATGTGTGGTCGCGTCGTGAACACCAGATTGTGTGGTGAGTTTCAAGCTCACCTGGGCGGAGCCCGACGGGGCAACGCGCCAAGTGTACTCCGGTTGCGTTCCGTTGGAGATCCCGGAGTCCTCTACGCAGCGCCGAGGACGGCCACCGGGGGGGTTTTAGTGCGGTAAGAATCCCACATAACCCCGTGCCGCTCCCACGGCATAGGGTACCTTTTGAAGGTTACCCCTCGTCAACAAAAATAAGAACCTTTCGTACACGGTAAATCTATTTCTGTAATCGTAAAGTCTTGGGAGAGACATACTATTGGGAGGCGTTCCAATTTCGTCTTCAGAGAAAACAATCTGTTTCCGATTTCAGCTAACACATCAATCTTATTTTTAGTCGATTACAGTGGACGGCAGTGATTTTATATCATCAGGCGAATCGCAGGCTCATCTGCTATTTCAATTAAAAAAAAAAGGAAATTATTTAAATTTTAAATTTAGAATGAAAATCACGTTCTTTTAAGTCTCCTTATTAATTTTGCCAAAAATGTTTGATGTTATTCACGTGGCTGTTACATACAAGTTATATTTCATGAACTAGCTAGACTAGCGTTACTGTAGACTAATTTAGAACGTCTCGTGTGCCTTCAGGGCGTTACAAATAGAGCTGAACAACCCGCCATCGATCCTAGGCTGAGTGAGGCGCAGGTGTTTTCCCATTTTCTCGATTTAGGTGCAATTCCGAACGATTTAACGGTACACGGAATATTTATATGCTTTTTATGTAAAGTAATGTGTACATACTTACAATAACTTACTG